>CM044313.1:74974166-76193750 GCA_024291935.2 Okapia johnstoni | reverse complement strand
AAAGATAGATTTCTCACTCAGTCGGCTCCAGATATCAACCGTAAGCTATTAAAACGGACGTATGGACCTAACCAGTCTTTAGATAATCTGTTACAACTGGCTGGGACAGTCTATTATGGTAGGGAATATGAGGAAAAGAAAGAAGGGCAGAAAAAGACAAAGGAACAGGCGGAAGCCTTCACAATAGCTGTAAGAACTGTTCTTAAACAGCCTGAGAAAAATGCCCAGAGGGACCCAGGTGAAAAGGGATGGGCTTGCTATTACTGTGGAAAGGAGGGGCACCTCAGGCGAGATTGCCCTCAGGCATCCAAGCCACCCCTGCTCCATGTCCGGTCTGCAAAGGATCACACTGGAGGAGAGACTGCCCGCAGAGGCGTAGGTTTCAGGGGTCAGACTCTCAGGACAATCAGGACTGAAGGTGCCCAGGGGGTCCCCACACAAGCTCCCGTCCTAATTCTCAGAGGAGTTTCTACACCTGAGAAACCCCAAGTATTAATAACTGTGGGGGGCCAATCCATCGATTTCCTTTTAGATACGGGGGCAACTTACTCCGTGCTTACTGAAGCCCCTGGCCCACTTTCTTCCCGACCCGCTTCCGTAATGGGACTGTCTGGACGAGCCAAAAGATGGGCCTAATAATCTATGTGAGCCTACTTCTGCTGACGCCAAAGATCCTGAGTCTGCTGTTTGATCCTCAAGACAATGTCTTCCTGCCCTGGGCTCATTCCTACGCAGCATTTCATAATCGGTCTAACTGCTGGGTCTGTGGAGCACTCACTCCCCTCTTCATCAGTGGAAGGCTTCCCGTGGTGGACATCTCCAAGTCAAGGAAAAGACTTTCTCCAAGTCTGCAAACTCCTTCAACAATTATATGTAATGCCTCTTCTTCAACTGATGATATCAACTTTAAGATGGACTGATGTAACTATGGACATAATGTGACTTTTCCTTTTGATTTTAACTTGGTTAAATGACTATTTTGCCTTACGTCTGTAACTGTATAATGGGGTTTTCTAACCATCTAAAAGCTTTTAAGTTACAAATGGTTGTCCGAGCTCCTAGGAGTGCTACAGCCTCCTCCAACTATTACTTGGGGCCCCTGGATCACAGACCCTCAATATGAAGGTAGGAGAATATGTTGCCTCAACAATTTAGGGACTATGCCCCTAAACAGCAGGAAGTAGTTATGGAACAAAAACGATGCCCCTTTCCCTTGGCAACATAATTCTCCGAAAAGAAAAGGGGGTAATGAGAGAGTCCTTTCCTAGGCAGGTTGATAAGAAGTCTAGGGGTCCCCAAGGAGAGAGGGGTCTGGAATTCTCAAGGAGGAAGAAAAGACAAACTTTTTTTTTCTTTTCTCTCTACATTCCTTAGGATTATATAACAACAATGTATCCTGCCTGAAGACAGTCTCTGGATTAAATTTTCTGGCTAATTCTCTTATCTTAAAATGTAAATTATGGGAGTAGGTCTGTCTTTACAAAGATTATATAACAATAATCTATCCTGCCTGAGGACAGTCTCTGGATTAAACCTGGCTAATCCTGTTATCTTAGAGTGTATAACTCCACTGCTAACACTAGCAAGGGGGTACTCCTTCTGCCCCCTTCTGATGCCTATGTCAGAAGCTTTCTCTATCCTTTTTATACTTTAATAAACTCTACTGCACACAAAATATATATATATATAATGATATATTATCTTGTTTTTCTAATTTATAAAAATGGATTTACAATTTATAAATTGGTTAAATTATTTCTACATCTTTTTACTCTCTACTGATTTTACTAGTCTATGTTTCATGTGTATGCTGCAACTCATTTTTCAGTGGCATTTATGGTACTTCTTAAAATACTTTATTAACACTTCTCTGAAACTAAAAATTAAGTATTTTTCTAAAATAAAATAAGATTAATTATATTTTAAATGACAGTGATGGTTTGATTTACAAATTTAAATAATAAGGTATATATTTTCCATAGGTTGAATACACTAACTACTACAGCTGCAAGATTTGAAAAAAAGATTCTGTATACATATAATAAAATTAAAACCTTTTATAAGAAACATTGTATTAGTAAAGATGTAATACAGAAAAACCCTTTGATTTTTCAAAGTTTTCTGAGTTAATGCAATTTAATGTGGAAATGAATAACTAATGTAATTAATAGTTATTTGATACTTCTTGGAAAGGTCATTTGGGGATCTATTCTAGAAACTGAAATAAATGAATGTCATAGTGGTCTATAATATATTATCTGGGAATTCAATTAGGTCTTTCAATGTCATTTTGACATATAATTCGTAATGTGTTCAAAGAAATAAATGAAATTGCTCTACTACAATTCTTTCAATTACCTTCTAATTATTTACATGAACAATGTTTCTCAAAGTTGATAAATATTAAAATAAAAAAAATAATAGAATAGACTGGCTTCCTTGGTGGCTCAGATTAAAGAATCTGCGTGCAATGCAGGAGACCCAGGAGTCTCCAGTTCAATCTCTGGGTAGGGAAGATCCTCTGGAGGAGGAAATAGCAACCCACTTCAGTATTCTTGCTTGGGAATTTACATGGACAGAGGGGAATTTCCATGGACAGAGGAGAGTTTCCATGGACTGGTGGGCTACAGTCCACAGGGGTCTCAAAGACACAACCGAGCGACTGAACATACAACAAAAACTGACTCTAGGATTTTTATTATGTTTACCCACAGACATATAAACTAATTAAAGCATTAAAAAAAACCCTATTTGGCTCATGAAGAGTTACATTTCCAAAAGTATATATTTGCACTGGACACATTTAAAAGAGTGCTGTATAATAGTTTCATTTTAAAATGTCAATATGTACTATGTTACAGAAATCGCACTGTAGTGTTTAGGCTCCTATAAAGGGATTGGATGTCATTTTAAAATATGCTGAACAGAGGTCCCTATAAGTTTAAAATTCTCTGGGGAGTTGTTAGCAACGAAGCCTGGAGAACATTTCATTCTCTTACCAACTTTTTTTTTTCCTTCACAGTAGTTGGCATTTCACAGTTGATTATATTATTGTTCAGAGAGTCTCAGATATTAATAAAAGACTACTCTTTGGTATCAAAAGTCTTACTGAATGTTATAAGCAGTTCTAGAATTTCCAAGAGTACTAAAGCTCTGAACCCTAAGACTACGTTATACTGGTCACAATTCCCAACCATGCTGTGTGGCCTCTGGCAATAATACCACTGCCACAAGCACTCAGTCATATGACAGTTTGAACTGCCACCCTGGGATTCTACGTGCCCCTCCTCGCACCTGCCAGGTGACTGACTCTGCCCCCTGCCCCCCGCCCCCCCCAACATTTGCTTCCCCTATCTTCTGGTTTGCTTGGGTACTAAGGACTGGTGAAACCTAGACCATCTACCTGCATAGACCTAAAGGGAGTGGAGTGTATGATTTTTGTTCTGTCTTTACAAGCTAGAACTCAAAATGCAGAACATTACCAAAAATGAAGAAGGAAAGGTAACGATTCTGGACAAACACAATGGAAAAATGTCACTATAGAAATGTCTGTAACTGTATTCCCCAACAGAGAATAAGTTCCTTGGAAGCTGGGCCTTTGTCTTTTTGACTCCATCCACAACAACGGAGAAACCATACCTTCAGGGGGAAAGTGTGCCACTTTCATTGCCTGGATTTGGAAAATAGAATTGGAATAAGGAGAGAATTTCTCTGGCAACATCAATGAGCAAAGCGTTTATAATCGATGGTCGGCTGCTTCATATTTTGGTTGATAAAGCCCAAGGTCTTGAGTTACAAGACATAGAAGGAAATAAATAAAATACTTTCCTTATCCTTCTTTGTGTGGATTCTCCTGCTTTTTCATGAGAGAAGTGTTGATGTTTAGTTGCTCAGTCATGTCCATCTCTTTGCAACCCCATAGACTGTAGCCCTCCAGGCTCCTCTGTCCATGGGGATTTTTAGGCAAGAATATAGAAGTGGGTTGCCATTTCCTCCTTCAGGAGATTTTTGCACTCCAGGGATCAAACCCACATCTCCTGCAAGTCTTCTGCATTTAGAAAGATTCTTTACCACTGAGCCGTAGGGGAAGCTTGGTGAAAGAAGCATAGAAAGGCCCCAATCAGCAATTTACATTCAGTATTAAAGACACTGCATGGTCTGTCACTTTCTAAATTCAGCATGATTCAGGGCTTTTCAAAATATGTTGGGATGAATATTGTCTAAACATGTTTGTTTTATGTTTTCAGTGGATTCACTGAATTTATATTCATTGGTAGATACTGTGCATTATTAATCTATTTATCACCCCACATTCTATTAGTCTAGTATAAGTGAAAATTGATCTTCTAACTTCTCAAAACATGCATTATTACTAGAAACACACTGGGAGCCACTAAAAAAATGTTCTGATGATTGCACAATACAAAGCCAGCTTCGTCTACTTATCAACATTAAGTTTTACTGACCTTTGTTGTGAATTGAATTTTATTCCCCCTGAAATTCATGTGCGGAAATCCTAACCCCCAGCACCTCACAATGAGAGCTTATCTGGAGAGATAGGAGGTAATCAAGTTAAAGTGAAGTCATTAGGGTTGGCCCTAATCCAGTGTGACCTGTGTCCTTATAAAGAGGGAAACTCTGAGCACAGACATGTGTTTGAAATGCTGTGTGACTGTGAAGGCAGAGATCGGAGTGATGCATGGGATGAAGCCAAGGAATACTACAGACTGACAATAAAACCACCTGAAGCTAAGAGCATGGAACTGATTATCTTTCAGCCTTCAGAAGGAACTAACCCTCCTGACATCTTGATCTTGGACTTCCAGACTCCAGAACTGTGAGAAATTAGGTCCCCATTAAGTCATTTGGTTTGTTGTACTTTGTTATGGCAGTCCTGGCAAACAAATAACACCTTATCTAACATCAGCTCTTTTCTTTTCTCTTTCTTACATGGTTCTCTACAGCCTTGAGGAATTTTTTAATCTTCAAGAGAACATCAGAGCTTGTTTTTACGTGATACTCAAGCTTCTGGTGAAATGCTCTGGGGCACAGGCCACTTCTAAGGCCAGCCTAACGTCAGCTTTCCTAGGAAACTGGAGAAAAAGGTACAGCCCTGGAAGTCAGACTAGGCATCCTGGAAATGATTAGGTTGGATAAACTGAGTCAGAGAGGCAATAGCTTATCTCTTCTTTCTTATCTTTTTTTGGACTTAGATTTCTCTTTTGTTTGTGATGAAATAGTCACATCCAAATGGCTGAGACCCTGATTTGAGCCAAAAGAAAAGGACCAAGGAGGCAGCTCAATCTGTCCTTATTACCTGAGGGTCCTTGCAGCTCCATATTGCCCATGGAACTACCTCGAATTTACAGGTGAAGTTGGGAAGATCTGACATCTTAACAATATTGATATTCCAACAATAAATACCCTTCTATCTCTCCATGTATCTACATCTTTCGTTTCTTTCTTCAGAGTTCTGTAGCTTTCTACATGTAGATCCTGTACATATTTTGTTGAATTGGTAACAAAGTATTTTTTTGGTGCTTTTGTAAATAGTGTCATGCTTCTAATATCAAATTTCACTCGTTCATTGATGGGATTCAGGATAGCAAAAATAGCTTTTATATCTCAACTTTTTGCCCTGGAAACTCATTATATTTGCTTATTAGCTCCAGGAAATTTTTTGTAGGTTCTTTGGAATTTTATACATAGGCAATCATGTCATCTGTGAACAAGGATAGTTTTGTCTCTTATTACAATTTGTATATGTTATATTTAATTTTATCATCTTATTGCACTAGCTATGACTTCCAGAATGGCATTAATAAGTGTGGTGAGAGAGGACACGTCTTGATCATGATGTTAGGGAGAGAGCGTCCGGTTTTTCACCATTAAGTGTAATGATAGTTGTAGTCTTTTTTTTAATACATGTTCATCAGGTTGATAGATTTTCCCTCTATTTCCACTTTTCTGAGAGACTGTATTATTTATAGCTGTTAGATTTTGTCAATGGCTTTTTTTTGGCATCAATTTATACAATCATACAATTTTTCTTCCTTAGCCTAGTGATGTGATTTTTTTTTTTTGAGTGTTGAACCAGACTTGCATACCTGGTATAAGTCTCACTTGGTAAGACATATTATTCTTTTCATTCAGTTGGATTTAACCTGTTAATATTTTTGTTGAGGATTTTGTATCTATATTCATAAAAAGCTATTAGTCTGTAGTTTCCTTTTTTGTAATGTTTTTACCTTGCTTTGGTATAAACACAATCCTGCTTTCATAGAATGAGTTAGGAAGCATTTACTCTGCTTTGATCTCCTGAAAGAGATTGCAGAGAGTTGCTGTAGGAACCACTACATTGTAAAAGTGTGACAAAACTCAGCAGTGAGTCAATCTGAGTATGGTTCTTTCAGCTAGGTTGTTAATTATTGATCTAATTTCTTCAGTAGATATAAGCCTATTCAGATTATCTGTTTATCCCTGTATGAACTTTGAGTGGATTGCATTTTGCAAGTAATTATTTCATTTTACCTAGAAATTTATAAGATTTGTGGCATAGACATGTTCATAATATTCTCATTATCTTTCGAAAGTGATCAGTAGTAGTAGTCCATTTTAAAATTTCTGATATTAGTACTTTATGTCTTCTCTTGTTTTTCCTTAATTTGGCTAGAGA
The DNA here is from genome assembly GCA_024291935.2 of Okapia johnstoni. NCBI lineage: Eukaryota > Metazoa > Chordata > Mammalia > Artiodactyla > Giraffidae > Okapia > Okapia johnstoni. Next base: position 76,187,074 of record CM044313.1, on the reverse strand, counting down.
TTTCTCAGTTTTATTGATCTTTTAACAGAATCAACGTGATTTCTAGGTGGCTCAGTGGTAAAGAACCTGCCTGCCAAAATAGGAAACACCGGCGACGCCAGTTTGATCCAGGGTCTGGAAGATTCCCTGAGGTAGGAAATGGAAACCCATTCCAATATTCTTGCCCGGACAACTCAATGGAGAGAGGGGCCTGGTGGGTTACAGTCCATGGGATTGCCAAGTGTCAGACTTGACCAAGCGTGGCATGGCAACTGAATCAACTTTTGATTTTGTTGACTTCATTATTGTTTTCATCTTGTTTTCACTCTATTGATTTTTGTTCCAATTTTTACCATTTTCTTCTGCTTTCATTAGACTTATATTCATCCTTTGTCTCTTCTTTCACACAATGGACACTTTTGTTGTTGTTGTTCAGTTGCTCAGTTCAGTTAAGTTGCTCAGTCATATCCGACTGTTTGTGACCCCATGGACTGCAGCATGCCAGGCCTCCCTGTACATCACCAACTCCCGGAGCCTACTCAAACTCATGTCCATCATATCGGTGATGCCATCCAACAATCTCATTCTCTGTCGTCCCCTTCTCCTCCAACCTTCAATCTTACCCAGCATCAGGGTCTTTTCCAATGAGTTGGTTCTTCACATCAGGTGGCCAAATTATTGGGGTTTCAACCTCAAAATCAGTTCTTTCAATGAATGTTCAGGACTGATTTCCTTTAGGATTGATTGGTTGGATCTCCTTGCAGTCCAAGGGACTCTCAAGAGTCTTCTCCAACACCACAGTTCAAAAGCATCAATTCTTTGGCGCTCAACTTTCTTTATAGTCCAACTCTCACATCCATACATGATTACTGGAAAAACCTTAGCTTTGACTAGATGGACCTTTGTTTGCAAAGTAATGTCTCTGCTTTTTAATAAGCTGTCTAGGTTGGTCATAGTTTTTCTTCCAAGGAGCAAGTGTCTTTTAATTTCATGGCTGCAATCACCATCTGCAGTGATTCTGGAGCCCCCCAAAATAGTCTCTCACTGTTTCCATTGTTTCCTTATCTACTTCCCATGAAATGATGGCACTGGATGCCATGATCTTAGTTTTCAGAATGTTGAGCTTTAAGCCAACTTTTTCACTCTCCTTTTTCACTTTCATCAAGAAGCTCTTTAGTTCTTCTTCATTTTCTGTCATAAGGGTGGTGTCATCTGCATATCTGAGGTTATTGATATTTTCCCAGAAATCTTGATTCCAGCTTGTGCTTCATCCAGCCCAGCATTTCTCATGATGTACTCTGCATATAAGTTAAATAAGCAGGGTTACAATATACAGCCTTAACATACTCCTTTCCCAATTTTGAACCAGTCTGCTGTTCCACATCCAGTTCTAACTGTTGCTTTTTGACCTGCATATAGATTTCTCAGAAGGTGGGTCAGGTGGTCTGGTATTCCCATGTCTTTCAGAATTTTCCACAGTTTATTGTGATCCACACAGTCAAAGGCTTTGGCATATTCAATAAAGCAGAAGTAGATGTTTCTCTGGAACTCTCTTGCTTTTTTGATGATCCAACAGATGTTGGCAATTTTATCTCTGGTTCCTCTGCCTTTCCTAAATCCCGCTTGAACATCTGGAAGTTCATAGTTCACATATTGGTGAAGCCTGTCTTGGAGAATTTTGAGCATTACTTTACTAGCGTGTAAGATGAGTGCAATTGTGCGATAGTTTGTACATTCCTTGGCATGCCTTTCTTTGGGATTGGAATGAAAACTGACCTTTTCCAGTCCTGTGGCCACTGCTGAATTTTCCAAATTTCACCTCCCCTAGCTTTGTTCGTCGTGATGCTTCCTAAGGTCCACTTGACTTCACATTCCAGGATGTCTGGCTCTAGGTGAATGATCACACCATCGTGGTTATCTAGGTCATGAAGATATTTTTTGTATAGTTCTTCTGTGTATTCTTTCCACCTCTTCTTAATATCTTCTGCTTCTGTTAGGTCCGTACCATTTCTGTACGAAAAGATATTTTCTTTTCTTTTTATAAACTTGGAGATTCTTCATAGAGACATCTCTCACCATATATATAGTATCTAACTGTGTAATAAGTCAGATGGCCTCATTATTTTGTCTACAATATGTCCTAGTTCCTTTATAACCTTAGCTTTTACTATTCCTTTTACTAAAACATCTATTAAATTATTTCTGTGAGCAAGAATTTTGCATTAAGTCCCCCCACTTAATCCTCTCAGCAATTTTATAAAATTAGGGATTATCACAGTCCTTATTTTATACATAATAAGACAGGCTGAGATTTCTTAAGGAACAGAAGTGGACTCTGAGCCCAGATCTATCTGGCCTCAGAGTCATCTCTCCTAACTATCACCATCATGTGACCTTTCAACCTAAATTTTCAGCCTGCCTGGTCTACTGAGTCTTCCACATTTCAATTCTCCTACTATTTGGTACCTATGCTACTTACTTGACTGATAATAATTCTTTAGTTGTTTTCACCTAAATATTCATGAACCTTTCTCTTCCTCAGTATGGTATTAGTCTCATCAGGGGGTAAAAAGTGTTGTTTGTCATGCTCCACATACGGTGTTATGGAAAAATTGTGTGCAGTGTATACTCCTTAAATCATGAAAATATTATTTTTCAAAGCTTGAAAGTTTTTTCCTAAACAAATGTGCCAATCATAATACTATAACAATTATATTTAATTAAAATGCATGTATATAATAATTTGGGCTTCCCTGGTGGCTCAGTGGTAAAGAATCCATCTGCCAATGCAGGAGACGCACGTTCAATCCCTGGGTCAGGAAGATCCCCTGGAGAAGGAAATGGCAACTCACTCCAGTATTCTTGCCTGGAGAATCCCATGGACAGAGGAACCTGGCGGGCTACAGTCCAAGGAGTCACAAAGGAGTTGGACACGACTGAGCAACTAAACAGCAACGAATACAACAATTAACCAAAAGTGAAAGGAAATCCATGGCCACTAAAGTGTGTGTGTGTGCTAAGTCACTTCAGCTGTGTCCGACTCTTTGCGACCCTGTGGGCTACAGCCCACCAGGCTCCTCTGTCCATGGGATTCTTCAGGCAAGGATACTGGAGTAGATTGCCGTGCCCTCCTCCAGGAGATCTTCCCAACCCAGGGATCAAACCCAAGTCTCTTAGGCATTGGCAGACAGTGCCCACCCCCGCCCCTCCTACCACCGGCCACTAAGGGTAAAGTGATAAAGGGAAGAGTGATATTTGGGCTCATAATGTGTCACTAAAATCATTAAAATGACTGTGGTCTATTTTGTTCCTTGTTAACATATGTGAATACATTGGAGTTATACTCTTCATTTCTGAATTTGTGTTTTAACTGAAGTAATTTGTCAATTTTTAAACATACCCAAAGTTTCCACTTTTCTCCAGGGCACACTGAATGATAATTTTAAAAGCAGGCATCAGAAATTAGCCTGTGACCAAGGCCACAGTCAATGCGGACAAAAATGTGCTACTAGCATTGCAGTAATAGACTGAATACCTTGACATCAACAAGCTGCTTTCCTTACCGCAGTGTGTTCCACTATATTGTTTCATCGTTATGAGTGTTTGTTTAAAATCCACTTACAAAGCTGACTGCCAAGTACTGTATTGTCTAGAACCACTGTAAGAGATGTAGGTGCATGAAGTTCACACGTGGTTATTAGACCTTTAACTACTTTTTTCTTGCCAAGCACAGTTAATACACAAAAACAAAATAATAAAGATGGTGAAAGTTTAAGTTCCCCATGGTTGCCTGCCCTTCTCCGCATCCATCTTTGATTTTCTTTCCAGAAAATTTACTGCCTCCCAAAAGATTCTTCTGTTCTTGGAATCAGTTCCAGTAAGGCTAGTTATGTGGTGGTCTAATTCCTTCTTGCTGTGCTCCAAGTTGGCTTTTGATGGTTATTTCAAATAAAATCATTTTTACTGCCTCTCTAACATGTCCATGTAGTAAAAGTCTCAGAATAATCTTGATGCCTCTTTTTCAGATGAGTGAATGCAGCTCTGGGGAAACTGCGGGCAAATTCGGGTGGTTATTGATGTCATGCAGAAGAACTCATGACGAGCCTGCAATTCAGAAACAGCTACGCATGCAAGCATGTCTGCACACACAGTTACCAGCCCTGTGACCAGAGGCGCTGGCAAGAATGGGTGGCAGTCTGGCGACAGTGAAGGAGGGATTTGGGGAACATGGCCAGAGGGCTGCTGGCCTGTGGGGTCCCTGGAGTCCTCAACCACTTGCAACCACTGTGACGCAAATGTGCTGTCAAACTAAACTCAGGAACACAAAAGAATGGACGGAATGACAGACGAATGTAGGGAGGAAGGCACATTAAGGGAAAATGGAAAAGAACAAAGGAAATAAGAGATCAATGTGGGGAAGACAGAATTTCTCAACATTATCAGCACTCCAGGCGTGCAAAACAAGTTCCCAAGAACCATTTGTCTTGACGTTACAAAACAGGACAGCCAGTCTCTCACTCACAGTGAGAATCACTTCATTTTTGTCATTTATTAGAGGTGCCAAGAACTATTGATTTGTTCTTATTGAACACAGATTAGCTTGTGGACTGAGACCTGTGACATGTTCTATGTACATTAAAAGCTGAGTTTAATTAGGCTCCTCAGGAAATTGATCCATGAGGCAAAGCAGAGCAGCTGTGTTGTGCAAATGGGTTTCTCACTTCTCATCCAGACCGTTTGGATGACAACCGCTTTGAAAGCATTTGGAGATAGAAATAATTACATGTTGCTTTTGTCCCTCAAGCCCAGAAAAATCTGCTTATTTCTGGATACGAGTACATCTGTGGTATTTTAAAAATCATTTAATTTTTGGTTATTTTCTGGGATAGTGAGACTTAGAAATTGATAGGGAAGTAAACACAATCTTCACTATAATTTTTGAATTGTTGTTTATAGACTTTCGGTGGCTATGAAACAGTTTAATTGGAATTGTTTAGACTTTCTTAAGGTAAGATTAAAAAAAAAAATTGAACTAGAAACCCAGGGACATAACTCTAACTCTGATCTTAGAGAAGTCACTATCAACTAGAGATCTTAATGTGAGAAAAGCTAGTTTTCTTTCATTTCATATGCATATATATTATATATTTCTTAAATATATATGTATATATATATATTGCAAAGTTTAGGGTATTTTCCCCAAATTTTTTAGGGTAAAAACAATCTTATGATATTTGCTTCATGTAGTAAAATTTAAAGTAAATAGCTACAATGGATATTTGTGGAACTCTATTTGAAGGTTATCACCTTAATGTAATGTACTTAACCTTTTCCTGCCACTGGTTTGCAAAATTTGTAAAATTATAGAGTAGGATAAAATAATTAACTCAAAATTAAATTAAAAACACAGGTAATTTTAAATTATTGATTTAAAAAGTGATATTCTACAAATATTTTTACTGATAATAATAATTTTGTTTCAGAAAAACTTTAATAAACATATAATTTCAATGATCTGCTTTTGCTTTCACTATAGTTTACACTTTCAATGAAACTATGTTCAAAGTTTTTATGTTCTACATATATTCACAGGGTATTTTTAATCCTCTAGATAGCCAGTGATGACAGAATAGAAATTCTATGAAATTTTATATTGTAACAATGTATAGCGATTCAAATTCTTCTAAAGATCACTGGAACATCAGTAGAATGACAGATGAACTAAAATGACTTCATATACTGTCTTTGATATTTCATTGACAGTGAAACCTTACACATATTTTTAATGTTATTGTTTTGAATGTGTATCAATGTCAGAGGATGGGGCATCTTTTATTCAATAGTTTGTGGCTTGATTTATAGCTTTTAAACATATAGATATATGGTACACATGCCTTCATTTGTACTCTTGCCCCAAGTTGTGCGAATGTTGAGACAATCTAAGTCTGACAGCCTAGATATAGCACAAATCTTACCTTTGCCAGGTGTGTGGAAAGGGTTGTTTCTTTATGTTGCTTTCATTCAATGTAAGAATCCTGAAAAAAATGCTCTGTAATTTATTTTGAATATAAATCAATTCATGCAATTTTCTAAAATTGTAAAATAAATTATTTAAAAGTTGTTTTAAGTGCTTTTAAAACTTTATGTATCTATTTATTGGCTGGTTGGGTCTTCCTTGCTGCACACAGGCTGCTCTAGTTGTGGCAGGCGGGGGCTACCGTCTAGTTGCAATGCATGAGCTTCTCATTTTGGCGGCTTCTCTTGTTGCAGAGCACACCAGGCCCCACAGCATTCAGGCCTCAGTAGTTGTAGCATGTGAGCTCAGTGGTTGTGGCTCACAGGCTCTAGAGCATGGCGTCAGTAGTTGTGGTGCACAGGCTTAGTTGCCCTGTAACGTGTGGAATCTGCCCGGACCAGGGATCGAACTCATGCCCTCTGCATTGGCAGGTGGATTCTTAATCACTGCACCAATTGGGAAGTTCCATGAAGTGCTTTTTTTTTTAAATGTTAGAACTTATTTATAATTTCAGTGAATATCCTGGGAATTAAGTTTGGAATTATCTAGATGGACAATAGAGAAAGCAAGAGAATTCCAGAAAAACATCTCCTTCTGCTTCATTGATTACACTAAAGCCTTTGACTGTGTGGAGCACAACAAACTGTACAAAATTCTTAAAGAGATGGGAATGCCAGACCACCTTACCTGCCTCCTGAGAAACCTGTATGCATGTCAAGGAGCAACAGTTAGAAACTTACATGGAAAACTGACTGGTTCCAAATTGGGAAAGGAGTACGTCAAGGCTGTATATTGTCACCATGCTTATTTAACTTATATGCAGAGTACATCAGGTGAAATGCCAGGCTGGATGAATCACAAATTGTGATCAAGATTGCTGGGAGAAGTATCAACAACCTCAGATATGTAGATGATAGTAATCTAATGGCAGAAAGTGAAGAGGAACTAAAGAGCCTCTTGATGAGTGTAAAAGAGGAGAGTCAAAAAGCTGGCTTAAAACTCAGCATTCAAAAAATGAAGATCATGGCATCCAGTTCCATCACTTCATGGCAAATAGAAGGGGAAAAAGTCGAAGCAGGGACAGATTTTACTTTCTTGGGCTCCAAAATCACTGCAGATGGTGACTTCAGCCATGAAATTAAAAGACACTTGCTCCTTGAAAAAAAGCTACGACAAATTTAGAAAGCATATTATAAAGCAGAGACATCATTTTGTGACAAAGGTCCACCTAGTCAAAGCTATGATTTTTCTAGTAATCATGTATGGATGTGAGAACTGGATCATAAAGAAGGCTTAGCACTAACGAATTTGTACTTTCAAATTGTGGTCTGGAGAAGACTCAAGAGTCCCATAAACTGCAAGGAGATCCAACCAGTCAATCCTAAAGGAAAATAACCCTGAATATGCACTGGAAGGACTGATGCTGAAGTTGAAGCTCCAATACTTTGGCTACCTGATGCAAAAAACTGACTCATTGGAAAAGACCCTGATGATGGGAAAGATTGAAAGCAAAAGGGAAAGAGGGTGGGAGAGGATGACATGGTTAGATAGGTTCACTGACTCAATGGGAAAGAATTTGAGCAAATTCCAGGAGATAGTGGAGAACCTACGAGCCTGGCTTGCAGCAGTCCATGGAGTCTCTAAGAACAACAGTAATATACCACCAATAAAACAGAGATCATGAACAGTCATTATTTAACTGATTATTCCCTGTTTTTTTTTTATTATACACTGTCATTTTTTATGAGGGAGTTCCATGTGACATACTATTTCCATCTGAAGAATGAAGATATGGCTCTTCACAGAGGGCCTCACTGGTGAATCTATCTCATCAGTCATCATTTCTCCCTCTCACCAAACTGATGGTCTCCTTGACTCGGTGTCCATGATTCAAGATGTGAGTGTGTCTGATGCTTCCGGAGATGCTTGGTGGGGCTGCCATGTTTCAGTGGACTTCTTTGATATCTGACTCAATTGGAAACTCCCTCTTTTTTATACTAATCTCATAGGGTATATTGAAATTTTCTATAGTTTTCTTTTCTCTTTTTTATATATACCCTCAACTTGTCTGCTTGTGAATTGTTCATCTTTACTTCCCAAGAACTCATAATCTGTAACCTTTTACCTACCTCCCAACCTTAAGTAGCTTCACCAGGCATGAAGCCAGGGCAAAGATCCATCAGTGGTCTTTATTCTATTGAGATGTTACTCATCCCCAATATGCTGCAGGTTTTTTTTTTTTACTATAAGAACTTTACTGAGATGTAATTCACATATTATAAAAGTCACACATTTAAAGTGCACAGTTAAACAGTATATTATTAGTATGACCAAAGATATGTTACATCACATAATCAATGTGAGATTAAATCACAGTTTTATATAGGGATAGCTGATGGAAAAAATTAGAAGCATACTTTCTGTTTTACTTATAAATGTTTTGATATAACATCCCCCACCTCTGCAACACACTCACACACGCACACCCTTTTTTAATTGGATTGGAGACGACAGCAAGAACGAAATGGAAGCATGATATATTATAGTCATGTATTGTTTTTATATGTTTGAGAAAATAACACCGTACTACATCTCATGTGACATAAAATATAAGTCAGGTTGAGTATGGGTAGAATCCATTGAGCAATTACAAAATAGAAGAGATATCCTGGGTATTAAAGTATCCAGGTTTTAGTTGCAATGATCAATGGAAACTTTGTGCCTCCAGCTCTGCACCATGTTTGTACCTTTAAATACATACATACATACACACATGCATACACACCACCATTTCTATATAATATATTTTATTCATTCTCTTCCAGATGTCAAGTAGTATTTTTAGGGACTTTTATCCTACTCTAAATATTCATTAATCTTTCCAGAGACTTTCAAAAACAGCATTCTTTAAACTAGGGTACATATATCCCAAGGGTATGTATATAAAGACTTTCCATGTGGTAAGAAGGCGGAAGTAATCATTTTAATGGGATTATTTTAATATAATCAACTACTGGATCTTCAAAATTTACTCCTAAATTTAATCTCCTAGAATATATCTCCCTGAGAACTCATCTGTGGTCCAAATATCCCCTTCAAAATCACTCTTCCCTCAATTCTACACAACCAAGGCACACCCTTCATCAATATTCAGTCTTACCTTACCCAGGAGCATGTATCAAAACTTTTGTGGCATCAAATAAAGTGAGATTATTTGAAATAATGGAGAGAGTGATGTGTAAAAATGAGTAACTATAATGAATAGGTAAGAAGTCCTTTTTTCAAGTCTGGTGGTTTGTAATTCTTTACTTTTAAGAGCGTTCATGGAAAATATAATAAAAATGTCAGCCAATTCTTCATTAAAAACATTTTTGATGAAAGATTGCCAAGTGGCTTTTGGCACAAAACTTGGGTGAGATGTAAAGAATTGATTGATAGTGCACAAGGAAAACTCTTTGTGGTTTTATTTCCTTAGTATGTGAACACAATTTCCCAGCCCTTAAATCTATAAAAGCAAAAAATAGGAATAGAATTTATGGTGTCTAATCTAGCAAAAACTAATATCATTGATAAACATATTAACTCATTAGTGAATAAACCAACACAAATCAGAACAGATGCACTTCTAAAAATACTCTTTATGATTAGGGTTGTGTTTCAAGTTTATATTTATATCACTTTGATCAATTATGAGCTAACAGTTGAAATGACTTTTTAATACAAAAAACTTTCTTTTTAACACTTAGAGATTTGTAGGTCACAAAGTTTAAAAAATTTAATTTCAGTATGTACATATTTTTCTTAAATAAATGTAGGAGTAATGAGTAAAAGATCTGTAAGCACGAAATTATATGACATTAAGATAAAACACTATGTGGGAACTAGGATGAAAACTGAAGCTCAAGAAAGAAAAAGAGATAAAGCTGAAGACTATTGAAGACATTGTTTATGCTTTTGTAAATATAACAGTGAGTATTAAAAATAATAGTGAGTATTGAATCATCATGGTACTTAGACTACAGGAGATACATTAAGAGTATTACAGGGACTTTACTTTACAAGTTAATATTTACAATATGCTGGAATTTCATATCTTTCGCAACTAAACTTTCACTGAAAAATTATCGATATGAACTTGTAAAAGTGTGTAGGATGTTATTTTCAATATTCTTTTAGGAGTAAAAAGGCGAAAAAGCTTTGGAGACCCTAATCCATGGACTAAACCATCACATATCCTTCAGCCTCTTTTAAAAATAAGAAGTGAATGAGCCTGGGTAGCTAAACTACCCAGATATCCTCTAGACATCATGATTTTGTAAAATTATTAAAATTTTCTTTTATGTAGTAAAGATATCAGGTCATTTCCTTTAAATGAGATATTTCAGATTTGATTGAAAATTAACTTTATTATTATTTTGGACTTACTGAGCAAAGTTGTGCTTTAAGATATATCTGTAGTGCCCTTCATACTGAATTAATGGTGCTCTCTGTCCCAAGGAACAGCCATAAATTATAGGTCATGTTTCTTTCATGATGCTTCTCTGGTACTCCAGAACTCCAAATTCATCTTAGTCTTGCTGGGCAGAGTTCTATACTTCTACACTTTATATTTTACTGAAACTTATTATTTGATAAACATTGCATAGAAAAGGATATTCTAACTTGCTTAAGGGTCCTGGAAAGATGATATTAAAACTAGTGATAATTATAACAATGTGAAAGTGTGTTAGTAGCTCAGTTGTGCTCGACTCTTTGCAACCCTGTGGACTGTAGCTCGCTAGGCTCCTCTGTCCATGGAATTCTCCAGGCAGGAATACTGGAGTGGGTTGCCATTTCCTTCTCCAGAGTATCTTCCTGATCCAGGGATCGAACCCAAGTCTCCTGCACTCTGGGCAGATTCTTTACCATCTGAGCCACCTGGGAAGCCCAATTATAACAACAACCTCATAAACAACAGATAGAAAATTGCACCCAAGTCTACATGACAACTAAGTAGCAGGGTAATTTGATACCAAAATCTAAACTTTTTTTTTTTTTAGTTTTTATTGGATTTACTACAATATTGCTTTTTTTTTTTAGTTCTTTGGATTTTTGGCCAGAAGGCATGTGGGATGTTAGCTCCCTGAGCAGGGATTCAAACCGTAACCCTTGCACTGGAAGGTGAAGTCTTAACACTGGACCACCAGGGAATTCCCCAAAACCTAAATTCTTAACTGTTATACTAAAGTAGTAGCTAAAATTATTACTAGGATCTGCATATAATAGTATATAAAACTGCCCTTTCAACTTTCTAATCTTTTAAAAACTAAATTTATTAATTCAAGTTTTAGGTGATTAGGTCATAAAATAATATAATTATGAATAAATGGTCAAATCTCATCTATCCTTGATGGAGGATCACAGATCTCTCCATTGATGTGGTCCATTTGTCTTCAAAATGGTACTATTGGTTATATCACAGACCAGTGTGGCCAGAACTGGGCAAAGGATCATGTTCTAAAAAGCTTAGAGTTTAAATTCCACAAACTGACACTATATTACATAAGAAAGTCATCTTAATTAATAAACTGTATTACTGGAAAGACAGAGAAATTAAATACTTTTTCCTGCTGAAAAGTTTCTTTTTTCCTCTTTGCAAGCCTAGTTCCCAAATCAGTCTGAAGTCAAATTTTGCTGTTAACAGTAGTCTTAAATTTAAAATGTCACAGTATGTTTTTTTAAAGTTGATTTATGCCAGCCCCAACCATGCCAAGGGGAAAAAAAAGATGACAATCAAATTTTGCACTTAAAGTCCGTCATGCCTTTTATTCCAATCAGTCTAAAATATTTTTTTAAATAGTCATAGGAACTGCAAATACTACTTTATCCTCTGAAACAAATATGACAGAATCAAATAAAATGATTTTTGGTAGCTTTTTACCTTTGATGAGAGAGTATTTAATCAAGTTGTCCATCCATAGCATAACACTGCATGTTCTCCAGAAATATCCTTCTTAAAAATATCATTAATTAGTATTCTGAAATCATCACAATAGAAAATTAATTCTATAGGTATGACAACCTTAAAATAATATGATTTAGGAAGAAGGTTTCAGGACTAGAGTGAAATAAAAGAAAACCAGCCTACATAGGCCAAAATTGGAAGAAGAGAAAAGCTAGAAGCTGACTAATTCAAGATAAGTATCAGAAATAGAAAAATAAAGTTATATTTTTTACTAAGATAAGACAAAAAACAATGGACAAATAGTTTTGAAATTGAATGTTTCTTTACAGGGTCATAAGAAATGGGTGAACATTGACGATTCTATACAAAATAGAAGACCAAAAAAACAAACTTGTGTGAAATTTTTGCTGAAAATACATGTAACTCTAGTGCTGACTTGTTCTTCATTGTTCAGTTCAGCACAGTTCACTCTCTCAGTCGTGTCTGACTCTTTGTGACCCCATGGACTGCAGCATGCCAGGCCTCACGGTCCATCACCAACTCCCAGAGCCTACTCACTGATGTCCATCATGTTGGTGATGCCATCCAACCATCTAATCCTCTGTTGTCCCCTTCTCCTCCAGCCTTCAATTTTTCCCAGCATCAGGGTCTTTTCAAATGAGTCAGCTCTTTGCATCAGGTGGCCAGAGTATTGGAGTTTCAGGTTCAACATCAGTCCTTCCAATGAACACCCAGGACTGATCTGCTTTAGGATGGACTGGTTGGATCTCCTTGCAGTCCAAGGGATGCTCAAAAGTCTTCTCCAACACCACAGTTCAAAAGCATCAATTCTCAGTGCTCAGTTTTCTTTATAGTCCAACTCTCACATCCATACATGACTACTGCAAAAACCATAGCTTTGACTAGACGGACCTTTGTTGGCAAAGTAATGTCTCTGCTTTTTAACATGCTGTCTAGGTTGGTCGTAACTTTCCTTCCAAGGAGTAAGTGTCTCTGAATTTCATGGCTACAGTCACCATTTCCAGTGATTTTGGAGCCCAAGAAAATAAAGTCAGCCCCTGTTTCCACTGTTTCTCCATCTATTTGTCATGATGTGATGGGACCAGATGCCACAATCTTAGTTTTCTGAATGTTGAGCTTTAAGCCAACTTTTTCACTCTCCTCTTTCACTTTCATCAAGAGGCTCTTTAGCTCTCCTTCACTTTCCACCAGTAGGATGGTGTCATCTGCATATCTGAGGTTGTTGATGTTTCTCCCAGCAATCTTGATTCCAGCTTGTGCCTCATCCAGCCCAGCATTTCTCATAATGTATTCTGCATACAAGTTAAATAAGCAAGGTGATATATATAGCCTTGACGTACTCCTTTTCCTATTTGGAACCAGTCTGTTGTTCCATGTCCAGTTCTAACTGTTGCTTCCTGACTTGCATACAGATTTCTCAAGAGGCAGGTCAGGTGGTCTGGTATTCCCGTCTCTTTCAGAATGTTCCATAGTTTATAGTGATCTGCACAGTCAAAGGCTTGTTGTTCATTGTAATTTGAAAGAAATCAGTATATACATTGGGTTTTACACATGGAAATTTATGGAGAGGAGTTAAAGGGAAACTTCTAAGTGAAGTCCAGCCATCATTCATTCATTCACCCATTTATTTGATAGTCCATAATTCACTCAACAAATATATTCATCAATAGCTGGTGGAAATTGATAAACAGCTCAATAAACAGGTAAAAATCCTTACTTGTAGGCTGGTAGGAAGATACAAATACCAAACAAGTAAATAAATACATAAAACAGCAATAAGAGCTCTGTAGAAAGAAAAACAATAAGGAATGGTGATAAAGAGAATGGAAACAATTGCATTGGTAAATGCAATTTAAATAGGATGTTGGGAAGAAGGTTTCACTGAGAAGATGGCACCTGAGTAAGATCTGAAGGTAAGAGATTACACCTGTAGATATTAGGCTGGCCAAAAATTCATTCAAGTTTTCCATACTAGCTGATGGAAAAACCTGAAGGAATTTTTTGGCCAACCCAGTACCTAGTCAGAGAGTTGCTCAGGAGCAGCAAATGCAAAGAGCTTGAGATAGTGGTGTGCCTGGCATCAGGGCAGGTACCAGATGTATTGTTATTGTTCAGCCACCCAGTTGAGTCTGACTCTTTGAGACCCAATGGACTGCAACACGCCAGTCCTCCCTGTTCCTCACCATCTCCCAGAGTTTGCTCAAGTTCATGTCCATTGCATTAGTGATGCCATCCAGCCATCTCATCCTCTGACCATCATCTTCTCTTTTTCCTCTCAGTCTTTCCCAGCATCAGGAAAATTTCCAGTGAGTTGGCTGTTCACATCAGGTGACCAAAATACTAGAGCTTCAGCTTTAGCATCAGTCCTTCCAATGAGTATTCAGGGTTGATTTCCTTTAAGATTGACTAGTTTCATCTCCTTGCTGTCCAAGGAACTCTCAGGAGTCTTCTCCAGCACCACAGTTCGAAGGCATCAATTCTTTGTCACTCTGCCTTCTTTACAGAACAGCTGTCACAATCTTACATGTCCACTGGGAAGACCATAGCCTTGACTATACAGACCTTTGTCGTCAATGTGATGTCTCTGCTTTTCAACACACTGTCTAGTTTTGTCATGGCTTTCCTGCCAAGAAGCAGTCGTCTTCTGATTTCATGGCTGCAGTCACCATCCACAGTGATTTTAGAGCCCAAGAAGAGGAAATCTGTCACTGCTTCCACCTTTTCCCCTTCTATTTGCCATGAAGTAATAGGACCAGATGCCATGATCTTAGTTTTTTTTTTTTTTAATATTTAGTTGTAAGCCAGACTTTTCACTCTCCTCCTTCACTCTCATCAAGAGATTCTTTAGAGGTATAGAACTTGCCAAAGGCCCACACTGGGCAGGTAAACTATTAAAAGATGTCCTGTTATATGGACTGATGCAGGATTTCAGTCAGGAGCACCCCTAGGTTGTAAGACGTCCCAGGCAAATCATTTCTGTGGGCTCTGTCTTTACAAAGAGTTTGATTAATTGGTATTACATTTTAATGGTCCATGCAAGAAGATTTAGAGTAATGAGTAGATTTATTTAAGTGAAAGTCACTCAGTCATGTCTGACTCTTTGCGACCCCATGGACTATACAGTCCATGGAATTCTCCAGGCCAGAATACTGGAGTGGAGAGCCTTTCCCTTCTCCAGGGGATCTTCCCAACCTAGGGATCGAACACAGGTCTCCTGCATTGCAGGCAGATTCTTTACCAGCTGAGCAACGAGGGAAGCCCAGTGAGTAGATATGAGGCACTTATTTGTTTATTGGAAGCAGTCATCCTGGCTGCAGAAGGGCAGGGATTACTATTCAACCTTTCTGTTCCTAGCTCCTGGTACTCAGACCATTAGGAGAGGTACTTTCTACCAGTATGTTAATTCCATTGCCTGTTTCATTAGCCTGCTGCCTAATCATCAATTCAATCTCTAGCCCTTGGCAAGATTCTGTCCAATTACTGTGAAATTTTACTAGACCAACTGGTGTACTTAAAATAGAGACTTCAGTAAGAAGACTATTGTAATAATTCAGGAAATGAATGATAGTGATGAGGTGTGTCAAATACTGC
The DNA here is from genome assembly GCA_024291935.2 of Okapia johnstoni. Classification (NCBI taxonomy): domain Eukaryota; kingdom Metazoa; phylum Chordata; class Mammalia; order Artiodactyla; family Giraffidae; genus Okapia; species Okapia johnstoni. The sequence goes on along the minus strand of CM044313.1, from coordinate 76,171,523 downwards.
TGAGACATCAAAAAACTTGAGGTCTGATGAATGATCATTGGATCATCAGTCTTCCCTCGTTGTTCATCTGGATTAATGAGTGAACACCACCAGAAATAGAAAATTCCTTGCTAAAGTACTCATTCTGTATTTCCACAGCTCTCCATGTTGCATTGCTGCTTAAGGTAAGCAATGTCAAAAATTTAATATTTAATTCCCTAATAAGTCCATGCACTAATTTAATTTTTATCTTCTGAGAGCACCACAAAGAACATATCAACTTGGAAAACTTTCCTCCATTGAACCTGTTATTAATAGTAAAGGAAAGATTCAACTAAGAATTTGGTACAAGTAAAACTTAAATTCTCATCCTCATTCATAATTCCCTATGAAACTGATCCATTGTATTTTTGCCAAGGAGCACAGACTGAATTGGTGATTTAGGCATTGTGCATGCATGCTCAGTTGCTCAGCGTGTCCAACTCTTTGTGACCCCATGGATTATAGCCTGCCAGGCTCCTCTGTCCGTGGGATTCTCCAGCCAAAAGTATTGGAGAGAGTTGACATTTTCTTCTCTAGGGGCTCTTCTCAAACCAGGGAATAAACTTGTGTCTCCCGAGTCTCCTGCATTGGCCAGCAGATTCTTTACCACTGTGCCACCTGGGAAGCCCCAATTTAGGCATCAGAGCAAATTAGAGAATCCACCTGCAATGCAGGAGATACAAAAGATATAGGTATGATCCCTGGATTGAGAACATCCTCTGGAGGAGGAAATGGCAACCCACTCCAGTATTCTTGCCAGAAAAAATCCCATGAACAGAGGAGCCTGGCAGACTACAGTCCAAAGGGTCACAAAGAGTCAGACATGACTAAGCAACTAAGTATGCAATTAAATAAACAAGGGAATTAGCAGGATAGTAAAAAGTGGGTCAAATAAGGATCTGGTTACCAGGGGCAAGAAATGAGGGTGCTCTTATAATAGTTCCTGTCCCCCATCTATAATCAGATTGATTGTTGGCACTCAACCATGCACCTGGTTAGGCAAGTGTCACCTTCATGCTTTTTGCTTTGGGTCACAGTTGATTTCAGAATGTGGGTCAATTCAAACTCATAGATAAAGGTAAATAGGCACTTTTATCAGGACATTTCTGAACATTAGAATATGGTTAGAGACACTCTAACTGTGGAATGATTCCCAAGAATAGAAACTTAGAGCTAGGCCTTCCTTATGATAGCAGAAGTATGCTCTACATACAAAACAGGGTCATTAAATGGTTTAGATGAGCTAATATATGTGAATATTTTACTATTTAAAGTGGTATTATGATAGTTCAAAGAGAATTTTCCTTTATATCTGATATATATATGTACATATACATGTATATATGTACATGTATACATGTACATATATATATATATATATATATATATATGTGGCATTTTCTAGATTCATCTGATATATTTCTGGTAAATGAGGTACAGAAATCAAAATATCAAAACTGCAGACAGTATATTTTTCTCTTTATGTTTTATTTTCTTAAAAATGCTTTAACAAATTACTTGAGAATTTGGTTCAGGTTATAAATAAGAAGCATCCAGGGATAAGACCCATCTATGAGTCAGCATGAGTCAGTAATTCAGTAAGCCTGGGAACTGGAAATGAGTTGGAATGTAATAACTTTCTAGTGCTTAAATGTGAATAAAGCTTTTTGAACGCCTGGAATTGCAAATGTCTGTGGTTGTCTGTTTGAAGATGATTTTGTAACACAAAGAAATTCAGGGAAAGATCTTTCAGACAGGACAAAGAGTGGCTTCCCTGTCACATGAAGAGAAATTTTGACTTGAGTAACTCAAACATGATGAAGTAAGAAGTTCTATCGTGTGAAATCCAGAGCATCCATAACTAGTGAAAGCTTGGATTGCTGGAAATGAAATTTGAAACAAGCCATTTCAAGGATGATGCCAAAAAGCTAACATAAAACAACTAGAACTTTCAAGTTTTTTAACACTGTAAGATAAAGAGGGATCCCTATTTTTTGAAGGAAGTAGCTAAATTTTATTTCATCCGTGTCTTCAGATCTATAGATGGTAGGTCCTGTGGTGATGATGGTAAGATCTCTAAGTAAGTGGCTTGTGAATTCCTGTTATAGGAAAGCAAACAAACAGCAAACAATTACTCACTGCCAACAACTGAGATAATTAACTTAGAGATGGAAACAGGGATATTGAGACGTTATACGTTATAAGCAGTAATGACACTCTAAGTGATTAAAGAAACAGAATAGCATAGTCAGAGACCAATCATAATGGGCTGTAGCATCATCCGGAAAGGATACTTCCTGCAGCCAACCAGTAGAGCCTTAGAATCCAGTGAAAGTCCCTCAGTCTTGTCTAATTCTTTGTGACCCCATGGACTATACAGTCCATGGAATTCTCCAGGCCAGAATACTGGAGTGGGTAGTCATTCACTTCTCCAGGGAATCTTCCCAACCCAGGGATTGAACCCAGGTCTCCTGCATTGCAGGTGGATTCTTTACCAGCTGAGCCACAACAGAAGCCCCAAGTAGAGCCCTACTTGTAAGTAATTGATGAATATCAGTCCTGATTACAAGTAAATTCATCGAACAAGTTAATGATATGAGTGAGACCTTAGTTTCAACCTAGTTAACTGATTAACTCTCCCTGTCACATATACAACTTTAGTTCATTTTTTTTTCATGTTGGAATTTGATCATTACTATCTAACCAACTATTTGGAAAAGAATACAAATTGCTGAGATTGTTGAGAAGCAATCTTAAAAATTTTCAAGCCATGCTGTTGTTCAGTCCCTAAGTCCTATCTGACTCTTTGTGATCCCATGGACTGCAGCATGCCAGCCTCCCCTGTCCTTCACTAACTCCTGGAGTTTGCTCAAATTCCTGTCCATTGAGTTGGTGATGCTTATCCTTTTGCCTTCAATCTTTCCCAGAGATAAGCAAATTAATTTCAGTAAGGGCTTCCCAGGCGGCTCAGTGGTGAAGAATCTGCCTGCCAAAGCAGGAGACATGGGTTCGATCCCTGGGTCAGGAAGATCCCCTGAAAAAGGAAATGGCAAACCACTCCAGTATTCTTGCCTGGGATATTCTATGGAGAGAGGAGCCTGGTGGGCTCGAGTCCATGGGGTAGCCTAAGAGTGAGATATGACTTAACATCTAAACAACAACAAAGGGTAGATGATAATTGACTAGGTCAATTATTTCTCAAGAGCTTTGTAAGAGTATGATTGCCACTTATTTGATTTTAGTAAAAAAAAACAAAAAGTGGCTAAGTTTGTAGGATATATTAAGGAACCTCACCTAGTATATACGCTTTCCTATGACTTTGAGTAGTATTCTGTGGCTTGCACTTTGTGCTTGGTTAGAGTGATACAGTCAGCATTGCTGATTTCTTATTTATGGTGCTATAATTTTAAAAACAGCAAATTGGAATTACTGATGTGGCAGCTGACATTTTACCACACTTCTAAATCATACTATTGGCTGTAAATTAGAGTTAGATGATCCTGGATGCATTCCTGAGTGCCTTCAGACCTACTTGTGTGGTAGGCCAGTGCTAAATTAACAAAAGCTTCACAATAAATAAACTATATACCTGAATACGTAGTTGAAAGTAAATGCTATAGAGAAAAATTTATAAGTAGGAGACCTTTTTTAAACTATTATTTTCAATCAGATTTATCGTATTAGATAACATGAAAGGCTTTTGATTTTCATACAATTCACATACAAATTATCCAAGATCTATTTCTTTAAACATTTTTTTCATTCTTATAGAATATATAGAAATAAAATGGATTCAAAACAGACAAAATTCTGTTTTGCAAGATGAAGTGTTCTGGAGATTGGTTGTGCAACCATGAGAATGTACTGACTACTGAAATGCCCATTTAAAAATGATTAAGATGGTAAATTCCTGTTACGCATATTTTACCAAAAAGTTTTAAAATGCTGGAAGAAAATGGGCCAAAGACAAGCAAAAAACTATGATATATGCTTGGGAACTCCTAACTCACTTCACTCATGAAAGGTCTAGCAAACTTCAAATATCTTTAGTCATGTAACTTCTTAATCAGCTGTCTTTGAAGCACCCCCAGTAACTTATTTCCTGTAGATTGGATATATGAGGGCAGAGGCTTTTGTTTATTTTGTTCAGTGCTATATCCCCATTGCCTGGAACAGTGTATGACATGGAGCACACAACAAATATGAGATCACATTTCTTATTTTCTATGTTAACTTATCTTCTAAGAGCTAAAGAAAAAAGTCAATCCATGAGGATAAATTTTTTATGACCCTCAATTCTAGAAGCAATGTATTCTAAAGCTCTTGTTTTGAATATAATATACAGTCCATTTCACAATATTGTTTATGCAACCATATTTTACAATCCCACAACACTTTCTCCAGAACATACCTCACACGTTTTACTGCTCTCTGGAAATTTAGCAGATGTATTGAGCACAGAATTTTGGATTCCATCAAGATTGAGAATGCCTAAGTTATACCTTCCAGCTTTTCTTTTTAGCAAGAATCCTCATAATGTTTATAAACCAATGACTATCAGGAACCCTCAAGAGGGAAATTATAACATACTGTGCTTCCCAAACACTTTTAATCACAGAACACTGTGAGTGTGTGCATGTGTAAAGTAGCTGTTAAATATTTCCTGGAAAGAATGTTCTCCAGCCCAGCATTCATTCCAAAGAATAGGGTTTGGAAATTAATCCTCAAAGAGGGTTGATTCTGGTTTACTCTAAGTCAGTGGCACTATCTGTTGGGTGGAACCATATTAAGTTTCCACTTAGTTAATGTGGCCCAGGTGTCCTGTTGCATGAGCTAATCAGTTTTAATATTTACATAATCTCCAAGAAATCCATAAATCCCCTTTATTAATTTAGCCTCTGACACTGAGATATGTGTAAAGAAGTAGTGTTCTCAGTACCATTCATTTTCAGACCACACTCAGCCTCTTAGCAGATTCTTCCTTTCTGCTACTTTGTATCAAAGCTCTCCACTATTCAGCTCTAAAGATTAATAGAGTTTGTTTTTCTAATATAAAGCAATTCATTTTATTTTTTTCTTAACACTTTGTTCATTTGCAGCATAATATTTTTGCAAGCACCTAACTCATCCAATAAGACAAGACAAAATAAAGTATATGAAATATCAATTATGTATACAATATGTTCTTTAAACTATTGTCACATTTTGCAGATGTAAAGTTTTAGTAACATTTTAAAATTAAAATTGTAAAGCAATTCACTTTAGTTTTTCCAACATGAGACAATGTTTTTCATTTCAGGAACAGGTAGAAGAACATTTTATTTTTGGAGTCATGTTTTTGTGTTATATTTAAAATCCATCTCACAGAGATTTAGGTATATATATATATATTCTTTTTTTCTAGTTGACATATATTCATAAACTGTTTAAATTGATGTTTTATTGTGAGATATTACTGAAATATATGATGAACACAATTTATATGGAGCAACCAACCTCAAAGCAATTCTTTTTATAAATATAAGAATCCTTCCTGTCTTATTTTAAAACAATAAGTATATTTGGTTATTTGCATAAACTAGGATGCAGCTGCAATTGTGATATTTTAGTTATGGTGGTGTTGGTAAAAAACCTTATTGATAATTTGAAATCACCAAAGAGATTTTGTCTATTTATTCTCATCTAATATTTGCAATTTCCCTGCATGGTAGATATTTTTATAAAATGCAAAATGATACTGAGAATCAAAGACGTTAAGTCACTTGCTTATGTTTCTATAGTTAGTAAGATGAGCTAAAACTTAAATCTAAATTTACCACATCCAGTTTTGAGTCCTCTTTTATTAGATGACAAGTACTTGTGTTCTTGCTAAAAAATATGATATAATTCAAACAATTCAGCAAGTATTTGAATGACAAATTCTTAGGAAAGGAATTAATGAATCAAAAAACACATACATTAAGTATATTAGTGTACGTTATCAAAATCTTTCCAAAGGCTGAGCCAATTACATTTTTACACAGGAGTTTCTGTTTACTCGTGCTGTAGACAAATGCATGTATTATTAATACTAAAAAATTAATACATTCTTTTTTCCAGTAGTTTTGATTTCTTAAGTATGAATTACTCTGAGGACTTTCTAATGTTCTTATAGATATGTATAGTTTTTTTTTTAATAAAATACTTTTATTTTACTCTTCTTTAGAAAAACTGCCAGTTTTTTTCTTAGGTACCTAAATAAAATTATCTGTAATTTGCTGGCATGTAAATGAATGTGGAACCAAATTTATCCTTATGACAGCATTCTTCTCACACTTGCATTCCAATGTATTTCCTTTAGTGGTAGAAAAGGAGTGGCATGCTGGCTAACATACTGGGAATTCAGCACAACCCATGGTCTATTTTTTTCCATGCCTTACTCTGTCTGTCGCTTATTTGCTTTATTTCTCATCAGATTTTCTTTTATGTCAAAATATGGATATGCTCATGGGAGAGTGTCACACATGCAAAAGTCATCTGTTGTGAAAGTCATAGAAGAAAGTTGGAGAAATATTTATCTAGCATATCATCCCATTTCTAATGAGTAGAGTGGTGGAAGTAAATAGGTAGGAGGGGAAGTAAACCCATGTGCAGGGACAGGGGTGACTCACCAAGAGTCATGGGATTAATGAGTGTCAAGGCCAAAGACTAAGACCCTCTTAGAACCCTTACTTTTCTACCCCCACTCTCTTTCGATGCATAAATTCTACTGCCCTGGCATTCCATTTCTTCTTCGGATCCAAGCAAGGAAAAACAGCCTCCTAAGAAGCTCTGCAACATTCTTGATATGGTTTCCCATAAAACCCCCTTGACAATTAGCTAATATGAAGCATTCACATGAGTTTATTTGGGAATTGGCCGCTGCTGTGTTTTCACTGTTGTTGCTGCTGCTGAAATAGTTTGAGTCTGAAATCATTATGGCTGTGGTTACATTTCTTTGGCCAAAGGATATTGTGAAAGACTCCATCACCACAGAAACAGATGAATATTCCTCTGCTCGTACTGGAAAAAAGTGAATTGGTGACAGCAGCTCCAGCTACTTCATGGGAGGCCTCTAGCCATGACTCAGGCTCGTGAGTTGATGTCCCCAAATAAGATGATCCATTTCCTCTCCTGTCCCTCCACGTGGCTGCTTGCAGGATCCTTGTACACTGACCAGTTTCTTTGATTTGAAAAGTTATTTTTCCACCAACTATCTTCCAGGTTTCTGTTAGCTTTTGTAAAGGAAGGATGGCCCCATTATCCTGTCTGGAAAGAGAAGTGAAGTGAAGTCTCTCAGTCGTGTTCGACTCTTTGTGACCCCGTGGATGGTAGCCTACCAGGCTCCTCCATCCACGGGATTCTCCAAGCAAGAATACTGCAGTGGGTTGTCATTTACTTCTCCAGGGGATCTTCCCAACCCAGGGATCCAACCCGGGTCTCCCACATTGCAGGCAGACACTTTAACCTCTGAGTCACCAGGGGCTACTCTCTTAAAGCTAATAATTCGTTTCTGACTTTTGAGTCAAAATTTTTTCCTTTAATGTTTCAAAATAATAAATCTAAGTATAGGAAATTTGAAAAATACAAACAAAATCCAAAGAAATCACCTTCTATGCCAGCATCCCAATATTAAATCTGTCGACATTGTAGTGAGTAGTTTCTTTCCTATGAATTTATGTCTCATGGCCTTTTAAGGATTTGATTTAACTAAAGGAAAGCATACAAGAATACAAGATCAATTAATTTTATATATTCAGATGATATAGTATTTTCATTTGATGAAACATTCATCTCTACAGTGTGAAAAACTCAGGAATATATAATGTAGGAGTGTGGCTAACAGGCTGATTTCAGAAAGCATGTCATAAAACGGGCTTCTCAATTAACTTAGCGGTGAATTTTTTTGTAAAAAAGAAATCACTAAGCACTTTAGCTTTATTTTGTCCATCTCCAAAATGGGGTTTCATGATCCCTAAACTATTTTTAAAATTTACACTTTCATGATTCTGCTCAAAGGCAGACATAGGGAAATCCTTCAACCCAGTTAAGTGTGTGAGAAACATCAGAACTAGTTATAAAGTCTTAATTTACCATCTCAGAAACAGGAACAACATCAGACTGGTAGTTATTTTTAGTTACAGATATATTTTGGTTTTTGGAGAAACCAAGAAAATGACTCTTCCTTTGTAAGAATTCTATCTGTTGCATAGTTTAACAATTTCCTTTTAAATTTGATCACAGCCTTCTGGCATTTATCAAGATGGTATCTTTCTTTTTCTTGTAAATAATGGTCTCATTATTTTAATTAATGAACATGAGTTCCTTATGGAAATCCAAACAAATCCAAAACAGTACAAACCAGACGTAATAATGTCTCCAAATCCCATCACCGCAAAATAACTAGTATTAGCACTTGGTCAACATCATTACAAATACCATCTGGACATTTATATAGAGAAAACTATGAACAAAAAAGCTAACAAAAAGGTGGAAAGGAAGCATGATAAATTTCCATAGTATGTAATCCCAGCACTCTATATAGGATTACTTTTATAGTATCATGATCATTCTATATGTAAAATTTTAATACAATTTAAAGTTTAATCTTACTTGAAGCCAATCATGACTAAGCACACGCAACAGAATACAAAGGTTACAGTTAAAGGAATATATCCAGTATGGAGTCACGTTTGTTTTTCTCTGCTACAATTTCATTTCCTTTTCTAGCCGTTTGTTTGTTTGTTTATTTTTGTAGTTCACTGAATTTCATTAAGATGAATATTCTGAATTCTTTGTCAGGCAGTTCTCAGATATTCATTTCTTCAGGGTCAGTTATTGAAGCTTTGTTAGTTTCCTCTGGTGGTGTCAGGTCTGCCTGATTCCTTAAGATTTTGCATTAGTTTCTGTGCATTTGCAGATGGGTCTTCTCCTCTAGCCTCTATCAGCAGTTGAGTGGAACTGCTGACTTGCTCCCTGCCCCAGTGGGCTGTAGGGTGTGCTCCACAGCTGCCTGGCGCCTCTAGCCAGGCCTCCTGATTTGATGGGGCTGGAGGCTGTGCTCAGCATCTGGGTGGTACTGAGAACTTGCTTCTTTGTCCAGCTGGCTCTAGAATTGGCTCTGCACCCACCAGGGCCACTGAACAGGGATCCAAACTGAGCAGAACTACCTATTAAACTCCCTGTGTTTCCAAACACAGGGATACAAGTGTACATTCTCTATTTACTGAAGAATTTTCTCTTTTTAAAAGTGTCAATTCTAAGAAAATTTAGCAACAGAATTACACTGTTCAGAATCTTGGGTACTTTTCCTCAATCAACATTTCTTAAGCAGCATTAAGCCCTACCTGTTTATCCAGTGAATGTTTATTGAGATTTTTACAATTTCTATTTCACTTAGATCTTGGGAGAGTCCGATTCTGTAATCTGGCTTTACTCTGACATCTGTACTCAGAAAAGCAAATGAGCTAATTCTTCTTTTCTTTTTTCTTTCTTTATCCTTTCATTACCTTCCTCTTTCACTTTATTATGCTTTTTTAAAAATTAACTTCTTTGTAAATGTAATACATTAACATGATTAAAAAACGAACAAGCTTATTTAAAAAGATTTGTCTTATTTTCATTCCCATCCTTTAAGTGGCCATGCACCTCCCATAAATCAAAGCTTCCATTACTCTCACACTATACTTCCCAAGGTTTCTTACGTATATAAAAATACAAATGAATATAGCATCTAATTTTTCCCACTTTACACAAGACATGCCATATTATATTCTTTCTTATGCATATATTTTTCCAGTGTTCTGGAGATTTTTTCAAATTAGAACATAGAAAACTCACTCATTTTTTACAACAGCCTAAAATTCCTTTACACAGCACATCAAAACTTCATTTAAGCAGTTTACTATTGGTAGATATTTGGGTTAGTTTCAAATTTTGATGTTAGAAATAATGCTAAAATCTGCTACATGCAATTTTAAATTTTACGTTCCAAGGTTTTAAAAGCTTATGTTGTTGTTTAGTCACTAAGTTGTATCCGACTCTTTGTCACCCCATGAACTGCAGCACACCGGGCTTCCCTGTCTTTCACTGTCTCCAGGGGTTTGCTCAAACTCATGTCCTTTGGACTGATGATGCCATCCAACCATCTAATCCTCTGTCACTCCCTTCTCCTTCTGCCCTCAATCTTTCATAACAATAGGGTCTTTCCAATGAGTTGGGTCTTCCCATCAGATGGCCAAAGTATTGGAACTTCAGCTTCAGCATCAGTCCTTCTAATGAATATTCAAGGTTGATTTCCCTTAGGCTTGACTGGTTTGATCTTCTTGCTGTCCAACAGACTCTAAATAGTCTTCTTCAGCACCGCAGTTTGAAAGCATCAGTTCTACGCTGCACAGCATTTTTTATCGTCCAACTCTCACATCCATACATGATGACCGGAAAAACCATAGCTTTGACTAAATGGACTTTTGTCAGCTTTTGAATATGTTGTCTAGGTCTGTCTAGCTTTTCTTCCAAGGAGCAAGTGTCTTTCAATTTCAAGGCTGCAGTCACCATTCACGGTGATTTTGGAGTCCAAGGAAACAAAGTCTCTCACTGTTTCCATCCTTTCCCCATCTATTTGTGTGAAGTGATGGCACCAGATGCCATGATTTTAGTTTTTTGAATGTTGAGTTTAAGCCAGCTTTTTCACTCTCCTCTTTCACTTTCATCAAGAGGCTCTTTTTAGTTCCTCTTCAATTTCTGCCAGCAGGGTGGTGTCACCTGCATAACTGAGGTTATTGATATTTCTCCTGGAAATCTTGATTCCAGCTTGTGCTTCATCCAGTCTGGCATTTCACCTGATGTACTCTGCATATAAGTTAAATAAGCAGGGTGACAATATAGAGGCTTGATGTACTTCTTTCCCAATTTTGCACCAGTCCATCGTTCCATGTCCTGTTCTAACTGTTGCTTCTTGACCTGCATACATGTTTTGCAGGAGGCAGGTAAGGTGGCCTGGCATTCCTACATTTTTCAGAATCTCCCACAGTTTGTTGTGATCCACACAATCAAAGGCTTTAGCGTAGTAAATGAAGCAGATGTTTTTCTAGAATTCTCTTTCTTTTTCTATGATCCAACAGATGTTGGTAATTTGATCTCTGGTTCCTCTGCCTTTTCTAAATCCAGCTTGTGCATCCTTTTACGAGTTCTGGAAGTTCTGGGTTCACAAAATTTTAAAAGTTTGTGTCCCTCATTAACTACATATGTTATTTCCCAGAGCTTCACCAACAGTCTGTTATGAGACTTCCGTATTTTTGCTCATATGATCAGTGAAAATTAATACATCTATAAGTGAAACTGAAACTTGCTCAGTAGTGTGTGACTCTTTGCAAACCCATGGACTGTAGCCCACCAGGTTCCTCTGTCCATGGGATCTTTCAGGCCAAAATACTGGAGTGAGTAGCCATTTCCTTCTCTAGGAGATCTTCCTGATCCAGGGATTGAACATGGGTTTCCTCCGTTGCAGGCAGACTATTTACCATCTGAGCCACCAAGGAAGTCCAGATACATCTTTAGTATAGTTTTAATTAATAAACACCTTGTTTTGGGTGTATTTGTGAAACATCATGTTTTCATGTATGTTTATAGGCCATTTATATTTTCTTTTTCTTTGTTTACTTACCTATTGGGTTCTTTGTATTATATTTCAATTTCAAAAAGCTCTTTATATATTATGGAGATTCCTATAGCACATTCTCAACTCACTGTTGAAATGCTCTGTTGCTGAGGCAGATCCATATCTACAGTGGGCATTAAGTTTAAGAACCACTGAGTTAGTCTTCATCCGTGTATCTCTACTATATGTGTATGTGAGCATGAGTTTAATGTACATACTAATATAACTACCATATGTGATGCTGATCTTTCCATCATGAGACTGCAAATATGAGCATAGTTTCTTTTTATCTCCGGTCATAACGTGACTCCTTCCTCGTCTCATTGCGGAGTTTTCTCCCTGTGCTACATGGTCCACTGTGGGAGTGCTGACTCCCATGTGCTAGATAATTACCTTGCCAAAGGGTTTATATATTTACTACACGGTCCTGGTAGAACAAAGGCAAGTTCTTCCCAAAGTAATTTCACTCATTATCCTAAAAGGCAGAAATTGACCTCAATTTCATAAATAACATGATTTCTATTATTAAAAAATTATTTGTATTTACAAGGGGAAATACGATGCTCACACAAACACAAATACGAATGCACACACACATATGATGGCTAGAAATTGTATGTGCGGTTCTCTATTACCTATAATCTATTTTTACGTTTGTATATCCATTCAAAAAATGAAGATCATGGCATCCAGTCTCATCACTTGTGGCAAATAGATGAGGAAACAATGGAAACAGTGACAGGCTTTATTTTCTTGGGCTTCAAAATCACTGCAGATGGTGACTGCAGCCATGGAGTTGAAAGATGTTTACTCCTTGGAAGAAAAGCTTTGACCAACCTAAACAACATACTAAAAAGAAGCGACATTACTTTGCTGACAAAGGTCCATATAGTCAAAGCTATGGTTTCTCCAGTAGTCATGTATGGATGTGAGAGTTGGACTATAAGGACAGCTGAGCATTGAAGAATTGATGCTTTTGAACTGTGGTGTTGGGGAAGACTCTTGAGAGTCCCTTGGACTGCAAGGAGATCAAACCAGTCAATCCTAAAGGAAATAAGTCCTGAATATTCATTGGAAGGACTGATGTTGAAGCAGAAGCTCCAATACTTTAGCCACAGGATGAGAAGAGCTGACTCTTTAGAAGAGACCCTGATGGTGGGAAAGATTGAAGACAGGAGGAGAAGGGGATGACAGAGGATGAGATGGTTGGATGGCATCTCTGACTCGAAGAACATGAGTTTGAGCAAGCTCCGTGAGCTGGTGATGAAAAGGGAAGCCTGGCATGCTGCAGTCCATGGGGTCTTAAAGTATCAGACACAACTGAGTGACTGAATTGAAAATGACAACAGAGTTAAATAGGAGCTAACAGAGGTTAAAGTAAAAAAAAAAAATCTACTTTTCCTCCTTACTTTCTTTTAAAATCATGAACTTATCCATGATACAGACTCACAGATATACAGAATAGATTCATCATTGCCAAGGGGAAGGGGGATGCAAGAGGGATGGACTGGGAGTTTAGGATTAGCAGATGAAAACTATTATATATAGGCTGGAGAAACACAAGGTCCTACTATACAGCAGAGAAAACTATATTCAATATCTGGTAACAAACCATAATGGAAAAGAATATGAAAAAAATATATAAATGGGGCTTTCCAGGTGGCTCAGTGGTAAAGAATCAGCATGCCAATGCAGGAGACATGGGTTCAATCACTGGGTCGGGAAGATCCCCTGGAAAAGGAAATAGCAACCCACTCCAGTATTATTGCCTGGGAAGTCCCATGGAAAGAGAAGCCTGGCAGGCTACAGTCCATGGGGCCACAAAAGAGTCACACGATTTAGTGACTAAACACAAACAACAACATAACTGAATCATTTTCCTGTATAGCAGAAAATGAACACAAAATTGTAAATTAATTATACTTCAATAAAATAAATTTTTGAAAATATGCAGTAGGAGGAATCTTCTTTGGCTGGTACTCTGAACCCTAGAGCTGATGCTTTTATGCATATATACAATATATACATAAACAGAAAAATTGGCATTTCTAAGCATTAAATAAACACTAGATTATTAAAGAAATAACCCTGAGAAATCTGGGTAACAATTTAGAAAAAAAAAAGGGGGGGAGACCCTTACTTCACAACATGCTACAAAATAAAATTACAAATTGAGAAAGGAAATGTAATAAACCAAAAATAAATAAATAAATACATAAAACCACTTAAAAAGACTGGGAGGAAAGTTATGTAAATATTTACCTTACTCAAGCCTGGGAAAGGTCATTCTCTGGGAAAAACAAAGTACAAAAAGACAGGTCATTAAATTTACTGCATGAAAATTAATATATTCTACATTCCAAAAGGCCATAAAATTGATAAGCTATCTGAGAAAATGTATTTGCAAAGAAATAGATAGATATCTTTCTGGAAAATAATTTTAAAAATAGAAATCTCAAGAAAAATTGCACTTTTAATCATGTTTAGAAAATGCCTAATGATACAGGAAAATGCTAATGATTTATTATCAATTAAAACTGCATAGAGAACCGATTGAAACACCTTATGAAATGTTCATGATCATTAGCTTTGCGTGATGGGATTATACAAGCTTTTTATGTGTTCGTACTTTTCTGAATTGTCTCAATTTTCTTTTATACAAAAAATGTTACATTTTTAAAAATGCAAAAGTCTGGAAAAAATAAGCACAATTATTTATCTTCACTAAATCCATTTCAGAGAATGGTGTGGGGAGCTATTTGAATAACGTATGTGATCTGCTTTTGTAGAAAGATTATTGTTAGAAATGTTCATGTTTGGCCTATTGAAAATGTGATGGAGATGACTTATTTTATTTCAAAAAGGCTGTATTTGAAACACCCCCCAAAGTTATCCTTTTCATTATAGAGGATTGGAATGCAAAAGTAGGAAGTCAAGAAACACCTGGAGTAACAGGCAAATTTGGCCTTGGAGTACAGAATGAAGCAGGGCAAGGGCTAATAGACTTTTGCCAAGAGAATGCACTGGTCATAGCAAACACCCTCTTCCAACAACACAAGAGAAGACTCTACACATGTACATCACCAGATGGTCAATATCGAAATCAGATTGATTATATTCTTTGCAGCCAAAGATGGAGAAGCTCTATACAGTCAGCAAAAAGAAGACTGGGAGCTGACTGTGGCTCAGATCATGAACTCCTTATTGCCAAATTCAGACTTAAACTGAAGAAAGTAGGGAAAACAACTAGACCACCCAGGTATGACCTAAATCAAATCCCTTACTATTATATAGTGGAAGTGAGAAAAAGATTCAACGGATTAGATCTGATAGAAAGAGTGCCTGAAGAACTATTTTACGGAGGTTCATGACATTGTACAGGAGACAGGGATCAAGACCATCCCTAAGAAAAAGAAATGCAAAAAAGCAAAATGGTTGTCTGAGGAGGCCTTACAAATAGCTGTGAAAAGAAGGGAAGTAAAAAGCAAATGAGAAAAGGAAAGATATACCCATTTGAGTCCAGAGTTCCAAAAAATAGCAAGGAGAGATAAGAAAGCCTTCCTCAGTGATCAGTGCAAAGAAATAGAGGAAAACAATAAAATGGGAAAGGCTAGAGATCTCTTCAAGAAAATTAGAGATACCAACAGAACATTTTATGCAAAGATGAGCACAATAAAGGAAAGAAATGGTATGGACCTAACAGAAGCAGAAGATATTAAGAAGAAGTGGCAAGAATACACAGAAGAACTATAAAAAAAACAGATTTTCAAGGCCCAGATAATCACAATGGTGGGTGTGATCACTCACCTAGAGCCAGACATCCTGGTATGCGAAGTCAAGTGGGCCTTAGGAAGCATCACTATGAACAAAGCTGGTGGAGGTTATGGAATTCCAGTTGAACTATTTCAAATTCTAAAAATGATGCTGTGAAAACTAAGATCATGGCATCTGATCCCATCACTTCATGGCAAACAGATGGGGTAACAGTGGAAACAGTGACAGACTTTATTTTTGGGGGCTCCAAAATCACTGCAGATGGTGACTGCAGCCATGAAATTCAAAGATGTTGATTCCTTGGAAGAAAAGTTATGACAAACCTAGACAGCATGTTAAAAAGTAGAGACATTACTTTGCAACAAAGGTTCATCTAGTCAAAGCTATGGTTTTTCCAGTAGTCTTGTATGGATATGAGAGTTGGACTGTAAAGAAATCTGAGCACTGAAGAATTGATGCTTTTGAACTGTGACGTTGGAGAAGACTCTTGAGAGTCCCTTGCACTGCAAGGAGATCCAACCAGTCCATCCTAAAAGAAATCAGTCTTAAGTATTCATTGGAAGGACTGATGTTAAAGCTGAAACTCCAATACTTTGGCCACCTGATGTGAAGAACTCACTCATTGGAAAAGACCCTGATGCTGGGAAAGTTTGAAGGTGGGAGGAGAATGGGATGACAGAGGATGAGATGGTTGAGTGGCATCACCAACTCGACGGATATGAGTCTGAGCAAGCTCTGGGAGTTGGTGATGGCCAGGAAGGCCTGGCATGCTGCAGTCCATGGGATCACAAAGAGTCGGATGTGACTGAGCCACTGAACTCCACTGTATTTGAAAAGTTTGCTTGCACGCTTAACACTGTATATCCTATTATCATTTTGTGAGTGTAGAAAAATGTCTCAAGTGGGATAAACAACACAGTAGGTTACAACTGCCTAAAGTCCATCAGTGGCTGTGTGTCTTTGGGTGCATCATTTACCTTTCTGCCTTTTAGCTTATTTCCCAGGTGGCGCTAATGGTAAAGAACCCTCCTGCCAATGCAGGAGATGGAGTAGACATAGGTTCCATCCCTGGGTCAGGGAGATGCCCTGGAGGAGGGCATGTAAAACCAGTCCAGTATTCTTCTTGCCTGGAGAGTCCCATGGACAGAGGAGCCTAGCGGGCTACAGTCCATGCGGTTGTGAAAAGTTGGATATGACTGACTTAGCATGCATGCACATCCTAATATTATCAGCAGGGAGTCACATGGAGCAGGAGTGCCTTTTAATCAAGTTTTAACCATACACATAGACAGTGAGTCTAAAAGCACATAATTTCTCATATTTGAATTTGTTTCTGGCTTATTCCTATGATTTAAGAAAATAACAATCAAGTAAAAACCATGAAAACAATTTTAGTAAAACTTCCATAAAGTAAGAGAGTGTAAACTACCTTACTAAGGAACCCAATAGTTTATCCCATCACTTGAGGCTTCTATGGAGCTCTATAAAATCAGGATGAGTGACGATGCCTGACAGGAGAGAACAGAGTGGCAGCGATGCCCAAAGACATGCATTGATTAGACTCCTTCGTGGGTCCTCCCAGAAAAACTTTAAAAGGAAGGACTTTTGCATAAGGTTAGAAACATGCACCATCCTTGGGGCAAAAAGAAGTAACAACGAGTCATAATTTTGAGGTACAAATGAGATAAAGTGGGAGACCTGTGGAAAATACAAACTCTTATACTGTGTATTTGCTCGGTTCAGACACAATGTGACCAACCAAAAAGAAGGAGAACAAAGCTCTATCTTTGGACTGGCCCTTCATTTTCTGTCTTCTCTCGCAGGGGCCATAACTCTTCACCTTTAATGCTCTGTGAGGGAGTGTCTCACGTAAGTATTTGTGAAAAGATTAAAAAAACAACAACAGGAAAGAATTTTAAAAATTAAAACAGGACCAAATTTAAAATCTGTGTTCAATTCATGACATTTCCATATGTGTAAACAAACTCATATGTAATTGATGCATATTGGGCTATATTAAACATATTATTCGGCAGCTTCATTTTTGCACTCAGTTCTATTCATTGACAATTTCCTGGAAGACATACCCCGTTCAATGTAGAGGTTGCATAGTATCTTTCACTGCGTGGAAAGATCATGTTTATTTAACCAGTCATGTACTGATGGAGATTCATCATTCTATAAGTTTTTATTGAGTATCTGCTATGTAATAGACAACTGTGCTGAACATCGTGGCTCTGCAGTGAGCAGGGTGGAGATTTTTTCTGTGTAAAGAGCATAGAGCCTGGTGCAGAGCTTCCAAACAGACGTGCAGAGACATGAAATGATGAGCCAGGAGATGCTGATCTGGTCTGCCCTTGCAGTAGTTGGGCAGTGCCCAAGAGAGCGAGGAAGAATTTGATTCTGTTGCCTCTCCCTGTTTGATGCTCCTCTGAGCAGGGCAGTGATTAATGAGGCAGTCTGTGGTCTTTGCAGGCTGGGAGCAGAATGAGTGACCTGAGCACGTGCTGTCCCATTGCATCATGGTGAAAAGGTCAAGGAGGTGCTCTCAGCTGTCACTGCTGAGTTCACCATGGTCACCCATTGTGACCCTGAGCTCGTGAGACCTGTTGAAGGAGTTTGTATCCCAGGTGCCCAGGAACGTGTGGCAAGATGCAATCAAATGGAAGGGAGGCCAGGTGAGTTAACCTGGCAATGGCAGCTCCAGGTACCATCCTTTATTTCTGGTTCCACATATCAGGAAATTCTGTCCATTTCCTCTTGATGAGACTTTTGAGTGTTGGGTGCAGGGAACTGCAGCACGACTGCTCTAACAATGCCTGCTCATTCTGTGAATTAGCACATCCTCAATATTTTGAAATGCTTGATATGAAAACAGTCTAATTGTGTTAAAAATCCATTAGCATTCTTAAGCAAGAAATTTCCAAGTTTCACTTGTTGAGGGCTTGAAAGGAAAATGTGTTTGACTTCTTAAATTCATCTCTCATTTCCTGACGTAAAGAATCACCTTCACAGGGATAAGTTCAAATCCAAATTTCTCACTTAAAAAAATTAGAAAGTATTTTATTTGGCTCAACAATTAATACCTTTCTTGTTTTGAATTATGCTTTTATTATTGTAAATATGTGGTATAAAAGTAATAATATTTTCACCCAATCCCAGCCAGAAAGCAATTAATTACCCTTGATTTTACTCCAGTGTCCCATGCAAACATTATCAGTCTTTGTTTCATCTGTGCTGAGAAATGATACAGGCTAGGAAGCACTGGTTAATTACTACTTCTTAACTAATTGTGGCGAAGAATAATTTTTCGAAGAATTTCCACTCTGCAATGCATTTTTACTTCTGCAACAAATTAAAATGAACATCAATATAAATCACAGAAACACCTTTTTTAATCATCTCCCAGAATAATGGAAATGAAAGCAAAAATAAACAAATGGAACCTACTTAAACTCAAAAACTTTTGTACAGCAAAGGAGACAATAAACAAAAGACAACTTACAGATTGCGAGAAAATATTTGCAAATTGTGTGGCAGATAAGGGATTAGTCTCCAAAATTTACAGTTTATGACACTTAATAGCATTAAAACAAACAAAAACCCGTTCAAAAATGGGCAGAAGACCTGAACAGACATTTGTCTAAAGAGAACATATAGATGGCCAATAAGCACATGAAAAGATGTTCAACATCGATAGCTATTAGAGAAATGGAAATCAAAAGTACAAGGAGATAAAAGCTCACACTGGTCAGAATGGCTATTATAAAAAAAATCCACAAACAACAAATGATGGAGAGGGTATGGAGAGAAGGGAACCCTCCTGCCCTCTTGGTAGGAATGGAAATTGGTACAGCCACTATAGAGAAAGGTATGGAGATTCCTTAAAAAACTAAAAATAGAGCTACCATATGACCCTGCAATCCCACTCCTGGGCATATATCCAGAGAAAAACATAGCCTGAAAATACACATGCACCCCAATGTTCATTGCAGCAGTATTTACAATAGCCAAGACACGGAAACAACCTAAATGTCCCTTAACAGAGGAATGGATAAAGAAGATGTGGATATATATGTGTATATATATATACACATATATAAAGGAATATTTTTCAGCCATTAAAAAGGATGAAATAATGCCATCTGCAGCAACATGGATGGATCTAGAGAGTGTCATCCTGAGTAAGTCAGAGAAGGAGAAATATCATACGACATCCTTTATAGGTGGAATCCAAAAAGAAATGATACAAAGGAACTTACTTACAAAACAGAAAGACTCACAGACTTAGAAAATGAACTCATGGTTGCAAGGGGGAAGGGATAGTTAAGGATTTTGGGAAGGTCATGTACACACTGCTATATTTAAAATGGAAAATTGACAAAAATCTATTATATAGCACATGGAGCTCTGCTCATGTTATGTGCCAGCCTGGATGGGAAGGGCATTTGGGGGAAAATGGATACATGTATATGTATGACTGAGTCCCTTCACTATTCACCTGAAACTATCACAACATTGTGAATTGGCTATACCTCAATACAAAATGTTTTTGGTGTTAAAAATTAAATTAAAAATATAAAAAGGAATAAAATGGATGTCAAAAATAAATGACTAAAAAAGAAAAGGAAAAAAGCCATAAAATACAAGCTTCTTTTTTAAAATCATTAAGTTCAACAGATATGACATTGTCTTGGCAAACTGCTACGAAAGTTTAACATGTGTTGGTCACTCAGCCATGTTTGACTCTTTGAGATTCTATGGGCTGTAGCCAGGCTCCTCTGTCCATGGAATTTTCCAGGCAAGAATACTGGGGTGGGTAGCCAGTCCCTTTTCCAGAGGATCTTCCTGGCCTAGGGATTGAACCTGGGTCTCCTGCATTGCAGGCAGATTCTTTACCGAGTCACCGGGAAAACCTTGTAAGTTTAATGCTTACTCTCAATTCCTTATTATATCAGACTCACTAAAAACCAAGTTGCATACTAACATTAGAAAGCAGACCATATTTTTTTCTCCTAAGTTTTTTAAAAATTTATTTATTTTTAATTGGAGGATAATTGCTTTACAATCTTGTGTTCATTTCTGCCATAAATCAACATGAGTCAGCCATAGGTATACATGTGTCACCTCTCTCTTGAGCTTTCCTTCCACCTGCCATCCCACCCACTCCTCTAGGTTGTCACAGAGTACTTGGTTTGTGCTCTGTGAGTCATACAGCAAACTCCCACTGACTATTATTTTATGTATGGTAATATATACGTTTCCATGCTTTTTTCTCAATTACTTCCACTTTCTCCTTCCCTCACTGTGTCCACAAGTCTGTTCTCTATGTCTGTGACTTCATTGCTACCCTGCAAATAGATTCATCAGTACCATCTTTCTAGATCCCATATATATGAATTAATATATGATATTTGTTTTTCTCTTTCTGACTTACTTCATGCTGTATAATAGGCTCTAGGTTCATCCACCTCATTAGAACAGACTCAAATGCATTCCTTTTTATGATTAACATTTCATTGTATATATGTACCACACCTTCCATTCATCTGTTAATGTACATCTAGGTTGTTGACCAAATCCCCTCAATTAAGTCTCACTCTCTTCCCTGGTGGCTCAGTTGGTAAAGAATCTGCCTGCAATTCAGGAGACCCTGGCTCAATTCCTGGGTTGGGAAGATCCCCTGGAGAAGGGAACAGCTACCCACTCCAGTATTCTGGCCTGGAGAATTCCATGGACTGTATAGTCTGTGGGATTGCAAATAGTCAGACATGATTAAGCAACTTTCATTCTCACTCTGTCACTGGCTCTAATAGTCCTCTTTAGTGTTAGCCTCATTCTTCCTGGAGTTCATCACTCCTTTGCTTCAAACCACACCAAAGACAGTCTCTGAAACACTGACAAGCAGGACCTTAAACTGAGAGTGTGGTTGGTAACTTAACCCATTCATTCATTCAGTAAACTTGAGCCTCAATTCTGTGCTTGTCTCTTGAGTGAAGAGTTTAAGGTTTCAGAGAAAGAGGAACTATGAAATTTGCCCTGTGGCCATTTAGAAACTTAAGGAAGGGACTTTCCTTGTGGTACAGTGGATAAGAGTCTGCCTGCCAATATAGACGACACAAATTCAATCCCTGGTCTGGGAAGATGCCACATGCCATGGAGCAGCTAAAGCCATAACTATTGGAGCCCACAAGCTCTAGGGTCTGTGAGCCACAAGTACTGAGCCCGCATGCTGCAACTACTGAAGCCTATGCACCTAGAGCCCGTGCTCCGCAGCAAGAGAAGCCACTACAATGAGAATCCTGTACAACCACAACAAAGTTTGTCCCTACTCTCCACAAGTAGAGAAATCCCAAATACAGCAGCAAAGACCCAGTGCAACCATAAATAAATAAATACCTAACTAATTGTTTAAAAAAGAAAGAAACTTACAGAAGACTTAAAAATATACTACTAAAATGTCAGGGAGGCTGACATGACATGACATGATGACTAAGAGCTGCTTGGACTTCAGAGTAAGACAGAGTTTTAAGCTTGACTCTGCCACTTACTTAACCTCTTTGTCAGTTTTTTATCTGTCACATGGGGTTGTCAGAATAATGCATGTAGTAAGCAGTCATGAAAGATTAGCTATTGGTATTTGAGAAAAATTATAGGAGAGCACATGAGGTACAAATACTTTCCATTTGCACTGGACTTTACAGGTATGCTATGGTTATCCTTTAGGAGTTGGTTAATTAACCAACTGCCATAATCATTTGGCAACATGTCAAATCATGTATCAGATGGTCAGCTATACACTTAAAACTTACACACTATTACATCTCAGCAGAGATGTAAAACGTTACATCTCAATAGAGTTAAAAAAAGTTTGCTAATCAGATGAATCCAGAGATGAAACCACACCCTAGTAATTAAGGGGAAGAAGTATCTCACTGGAGGAAGAAATCATTTGGTGTCAGTAATCAGTAAGAGTGGTGTATCTTCAGATCAGAATCCAGAGCTGAAAGGACAGGTTCAAGGTTGATTGGTAAAGTTTATCCATTCACTTATCTCTTAAGTAGTTTTTGAGCCCTCTTCTGCTATGCATGGCATGGGAGTGTTTCTCTTTGACCATGGAGGTGAAAGTGGGACTGAGAGGAGGCACCCTCCTGGGGGAGTTGACTTGAGACCTAAAGAGCAAAGAGCCCGTGACATGGTGCTTACAAGGCTCCAGGGCTGGAATTTGCTATCTGAGCCAAGGGTTGGCTGAAGTGGGATCAGAATTCCTGTGTTGGGTCAGCTGAACTATTTTTGTACTTTTTTTCGCTTATATTTATATCCTAGTTGCCCTCCCTTGGTGTTTAGCTAAGTCTTTTAAAAGTGCTGTGCAAAGGAAAATGAGGAACACATTTGTGGCCATCTAGCACATCCATAGTGGCTACTGCAGCCTGGACATTTGAGTTGATTCCCCTAGTGTGGTGGGTTTCAGTCATCCCCTGGAGGGCATTTTGGAAACGTATCTTTAGTGGAGACCATGATTAGGAACAATTGGTTTTTCTAGTACTCATGTACAAATGTGAGACTTGGATCATAAGAAAGGCTAAATGCGGAAGAATTTATGCTTTGAAATTGTGGTGCTGGAGAAGACTCTTGTGAGTCCCTTGGACTTCAAGGAGATCAAATCAGTCAATCCCAAAGGAAATCAACCCTGAATATTCATTGAAAGGACTGATGCTGAAGCTCTAATACTTTGACCACCTGATGTGAAGAGCTGATTCACTGGAAAAGACCCTGATGCTGGAAAAGATTGAGGGCAGGATGAGAAGGGGACGACAGAGGATGAGATGATTGGATAGCAGCACCAACTCAATGGATATAAATTTGAGCAAATTCCGGGAGATAGTGAAGGATGGGGAAGCTTGGCGTGCTGCAGTCCATGGGGTCACAAAGAGTCGGACTCAACTGAGCAAATGAACAACAACAATGAAGAATTTGGAATAATGATAGTAAATGTGATCTAAAACATCGAAAATAGAATGGAGAAAATGAAAGAATCAACTAACACATTTAACAAGGACCTAGAAGAAAGAAAAAATAAACAGAGATGAACAACACAATTACTGAAATTGAAAGTGGACCATACTTCGAATAACTCTGATCTGTTAGCATTTGGTTCAAAATGTGAGCTATTACAAGTAATACTGTAATTTAAATTGTTAGGTGTACAATTTAGACAATTTTCTGATTATTTGCTTACAATGAATTCTTAGAATTGGAATAATAGTCTTTTAAAATTTCTTTCTTAGATTACATAGATCAATTTTTTAAACTGAAAGTGTGATGTTTCTTGTTACTATACATATGACTACAAGTCAGCATTTCTGTCATTAGTTTATACAGAAGTGTATACATGAAAGTTAATAGAAGCTTTTTTCCCTCTTAATGACCAAGAACTGGGAAACCCTCAGATGGTCCTTCAATGGGTACATTTAAATCAAGGATCATTGCTGTTGTTGTTCAGTGATTCAGTCGTGTCCAACTTTTTGTGACCCCATGGCCTGCAGCACACCAGGCTCCTCTGTCCTCAACCATCTCCCAGAGTTTGCTCAAAGTTTGCTCAGAGTTTGTCCACTGAGTTGATGATGCCATCTAACCATCTCACCCACTGCCCACCCCCCTTCTTTTCCTGCCCTCAATCTTTCCCAGCATCAGGATCTTTTCCAGTGGGTCAACTCTTTGCATCAGGTTGCCAAAGCATTGGAGCTTCACCAACAGTCCTTCCAAAGAATATTCAGGGTTGATTTCTTTAAGGAATATTATTCAAAAGTAAGAAAAAAAAAGAGCTACTGATACAGACAACAACTTGGAGGAGCCTCAAAAAAATTAGGTTAAGTTTAAAAACCAAATTTCAAAAGAATACATACTTTTGATCCATTCATGAAACCACTTATATAATATTTATGAAGTGACATTCATATGGAAATATAGAAATTAGTGGTTGCTAGGGGTTAGGCAGGGGCATTAGGATGGCCTGAAAGTGGCTATAAAGGAGGAGGACAAAGGAATCTTGTGGCAATGATATAGTTAAGTATCTACATTGTATTGATGGTTACATAGAGCTGCACATATAAAAAAACAGCAGAAAAATACAGGTACACACACTAACATATACAGAAGTACATTTATGACTGGCAATATAAGAGTAAGGTTTTTGGATTGTATCTGTAAATTTCTGATGTTGATGTTGTATTATAGTTAGGCAAGACATTAACAATAGGGTAGACATTGAAAGCTATATATATATATACGTATATATATATATAATCATTTTTACAGTTTACCATTCTATTTTAATGACTCATTAAAGCATTTGGAGAAAAGCATCATATAATAATCTGAGAAGAGGTTGGGAGGATTTTTAAAACAGAAGAGAAAGAACTCAGCATTTACCAATATAAACTATATGTACATTGACATCTCAGTTTTATATCTTTATTTTATGGTAAAGAAAAATCAAAGAAAATAAATAGGGGCCTGGTTACAGAATTCCAGGCAGACTGGTGATTTGGCACTCAGCTAGTGAAAGTATCCAGCATTCTTTGGTATAAGGGCACTGTCCAAGTTCATGGCATTATTATGTCTATGACTCCAAAAGCCTTATTGGGTAAAGGCAAGAAGACTTTCTATAAACATCCTTTTTTACCCAAATGGTTTCCTAGAATTATAATGAAAAATGATAGTGAAATATTAAAAGGATAAGCACCAAGTAAGGAGATGCTTTTGAAATGATGCCTGGGAATATTTATACTTTACTCACTAAGATTTGAAAGAATTCTCACAGCCCATCGTTGATAAAAGTATTGTTATGATGGAATCACCAGCCCACCAAATAGTTCCTCCTTTTTGGTATACTCTTCCTGGAGTTGGTTAAAAGTCTAGGACCTTCCCTGCCTGATGTGTTCTGAGACTAATTAGAAAAGTGATTCCAAAGGATACTTGGGAGAAAAAAGAAAAGGGATTGAAGGTGAGGGGAAATGGAATGGTTCAAGTGAAAAAAACAAAAAACAACAAGAAAACCAAGGAAACCCGTGCCCTCATGTGAGTTTGTTAGATAGAACATAACCCATGAGTATAATTTCTCGTCCTGCGTATTCTCAAAGTGACAGAAGATAGAGAATAGGAGGCAGGTCCTGCTATAAGAAAATCCATGTGGAAGATCTCCATTTTAGGCACCCTGAGTGTGCAACCCACCCATAACATCAGGGATGGAATGGCATGTGTAGGTTGTAGGGCAGGAGATGGGGGATGGAAATCTATCAGTGTTTTCCTTGGATCCTGAATTAATCTAACAGTAGAATTTTTGCTAATTAACTTATATAATGACAATAGATATTTAGAGTCATAACTTTTACTAAATAGAGTTGATTTGTCATAATTTTAAATTAAACTCTTTGGAGGTATTATATTCTATTGGAATTAGGTATCACACTGATGGGCTTCCCAGGTGGTGGTAGTGATAAAGAACCCACCTGCCAAAGCAGGAGACTTAAGAGACCCAGGTTCGGTCCCTGTGTCAGGTAGATCCCCTGGAGGAGGGCATGGCAACCCACTCCAGTATTTCTGCCTGGAGAACCCCATGGACAGAGGAGCCTTGTGGGCTACAGTCCATAGGGTCTCACAGAGTTGGACACGACTGAAGTGACTTAGCACAGCATGGTATTACTCTGAAGTCGATTGTGATGTTAGAAATGCAAACCACTAGGAAAATAATTCAAAAACTATAGCTAAAACAGTTTGCTGAGGAGAAAGTTGATACTCTGAAATATTTTTAACACAAAAAAAAAGGCAGTAAGGAATAAGGAATATTAAAGACATGAGACAGAAACAAGAGTAAACTGACAGGCATTAATCCAACTATGTTGATAAGTGAAGCACATGTAAATAAACACTCATATATGACAAACCCACAACAAACATTATCCTAAATGATGAAAAATTGAAAGCATTTCCCCTAAAGTCAGGAACAAGACAAGGGTGCCCACTCTCACCACTACTATTCAACATAGTTTTAGAAGTTTTGGCCGCAGCAATCAGAGCAGAAAAAGAAATAAAAGGAATCCAGATTGGAAAAGAAGAAGTAAAACTCCCACTGTTTGCAGATGACATGATCCTCTACATAGAAAACCCTAAAGACTCCACCAGAAAATTACTAGAGCTAATCAATGAACATAGTAAAGTTGCAGGATATAAAATCAACACACAGAAATCCCTTGCATTCCTATACACTAACAATGAGAAAACAGAAAGGGAAATTAAGGAAACAATTCCATTCACCATTGCAACAAAAAGAATAAAATACTTAGGAATATATCTACCTAAAGAAACAAAAGACCTATATATAGAAAACTATAAAACACTGGTGAAAGAAATCAAGGAGGACACAAACAGATGGAGAAATATAACATGTTCATGGAGTGGAAGAATCAATATAGGGAAAATGAGAATACTACCCAAAGCAATCTATAGATTCAATGCAATCCCTATCAAGCTACCAACGGTATTTTTCAGAGAACTAGAACAAATAATTGCACAATTTGTTTGGAAATACAAAAATCCTCGAATAGCCAAAGCAATCTTGAGAAAGAAGAATGGAACTGGAGGAATCAACCTCTCTGACTTCAGACTATACTACAAAGCCACAGTCATCAAGACAGTATGGTACTGGCACAAAGACAGAAATATAGATCAATGGAACAAAATAGAAAGCCCGGAGATAAATCCACGCACCTATGAACACCTTATCTTTGACAAAGGAGGCAAGAGTATACAGTGGAGAAAAGACAATCTCTTTAACAAGTGGTGTTGGGAAAACTGGTCAACCACTTGTAAAAGAATGAAACTAGAACACTTTCTAACACCATACACAAAAATAAACTCAAAATGGATTAAAGAGCTAAACGTAAGACCAGAAACTATAAAACTCCTAGATGAAAACATAGGCGAAACACTCTCTGACATAAATCACAGCAGGATCCTCTATGACCCACCTTCCAGAATATTGGAAATAAAAACAAAAATAAACAAATGGGAACTAATTAAAATGAAAAGCTTCTGCACAACAAAGGAAACTATAAGCAAGGTGAAAATACAGCCTTCAGAATGGGAGAAAATAATAGCAAAAGCAACAGACAAAGAATTAATCTCAAAAATATACAAGCAACTCCTGCAGCTCAATTCCAGAAAAATAAACAACCCAATCAAAGATTGGGCTAAAGAACTAAACAGACACTTCTCCAAAGAAGACATACAGATGGCTAACAAACACATGAAAAGATGCTTGACATCACTCATTATCAGAGAAATGCAAATCAAAACCACAATGAGGTACCATTTCACGCCAGACAGAATGGCTGCTATCCAAAAGTCTACAAGCAATAAATGCTGGAGAGGGTGTGGAGAAAAGGGAACCCTCTTACACTGTTGGTGGGAATGCAAACTAGCACAGCCACTATGGAGAACAGTATGGGGATTCCTCAAAAAACTGGAAATAGAATTGCCATATGACCCAGCAATCCCACTGCTGGGCATACACACCAAGGAAACCAGAATTGAAAGAGACATGTGTACCCCAATGTTCATCTCAGCACTGTTTATAATAGCCAGGACATGGAAGCAACCTAGATGTCCATCAGCAGACGAATGGATAAGGAAGCTGTGGTACATATACACAATGGAATATTACTCAGCCATTAAAAAGAATACATTCAAATCAGTTCTAATGAGGTGGATGAAACTGGAGCCTATTATACAGAGTGAAGTAAGCCAGAGAGAAAAACACCAATACAGGATACTAACGCATATATATGGAATTTAGCAAGTTGATAAAGATAACCCTGTATGCAAGACAGCAAGAGAGACACAGATGTATAGAACAGTCTTTTGGACTCTATGGGACAGGGCAAGGGTGGGATGATCTGGGAGAATGGCACTGAAGCATGTAAATTATCATATGTGAAGTGAATCGCCAGTCCAGGTTTGATGCATGATACAGGGTGCTCAGGGCTGGTGCACTGGGATGACCCAGAGGGATGGGATGGGGAGGGAGGTAGGTGGGGGGTTCTAGAAGGGGAACACATGTACACCCATGGCAGATTCATGTCAATGTATGGCAAAACCAATACAATATTGTAAAGTTAAAAAAAAAAAAGAGAGAGAGATGCAGTTACTGCTGTCTATGAGAGACAAATTTAAGTTCAAAGATACAGACTGGCTGAAGCAAAAGGATGGAAAAATATATATCATGCAGCAATACCCATAAAAGAGACAGAATAGGCACATTAATATCAGTCAAAATAGACTTTAAGACAAGAAATATTTCTAGATAAAAAGAGATCCATGTTTTAGTACTAAAAGGATCAAGATACCAGGAAGACATAACAATTGCAACAGTTATAAAGGTATACATACACTTCAAAGTCCCAGCAGGGCTGAGAAGGCAATGTTTTGGGCTTCCCAGGTAGCACAGTAGTAAAGAATCCACGTGCCAATGCAGGAGATACAAGAGACTCAACTTCCACCCCTGAGTCCAGAAGATCCCCAGGAATGGGAAATGGCAACCCACTCCAGCATTCTTGCCTGGAAAATTCTCGTGAGGTTGGAAAAGCCTCATGGGGTCACAAAGAGTCTAGCACGATTGAGCACACAAACACACACAAACACACACACTGCAAAAGAGAGCCATGATATACATGAAGCAAAACTTGAACATTCGAAGAAGAAATAGACAAAAATGTATAGATTGAGATTTTAGTACTTCTATTTAATAATTAGCACAATGAAAAGCAAAGTTAGGCTATAGACCTGTGAACCCTAGTAACATATATAGAACACATCACAAAATGACTGAAGAATACAGACTCCTGTTAAGAACATGAGAATAGATCCTGCAGGGTAGACTACATGTTAATCCATAAGCAAAAGGAATGAAATCCTTCAAAATATGCCCTATGAAAACAAGAACTTAAATTACTAATAAAGAAAAGATATCTGAGAGATTCCTAAATATATATACATTAAAAAACAAAATTCTAAATAACTCATGACTCAAAGAAGATATAAAAAAGTAAATTAAAAATATCTTAAAATGAACACTAAAAAGGTATGTAATGCTACTAACAGTGTTTAGAGGAAAATTTTAAACTATAACTGCTTGTATTAGAAAGAAATATGCAAAATCAAAATCTAATCTTTCACTTCAAGAATTTAGAAAAAGTAGAGTAACTCAAACACATACCAAGAACGGAAGGAAATAATAAAAAATAGAGCAGAAATTAATTACATAGAGGAAAACAGAGAAAAAATCAATTAACCAAAATCAAATATTTGTAAAACTCAACATAATTGATATTCTAGCTAAACTGATTAAGAAAAAAAAAAAAAGGTGAGAAGATACGAACTATCAAAATCAGGAATGAAAGAGGGGAATCTATCATATCCTACAGAAGGTATTATAAGAGCATACTATAACTTTATGCCAACAAAATCAGTTCAGTTCAGTTCAGTCACTCAGTCGTGTCTGACTCTTTGTGACCCCATGAATCACAGCACGCCAGGTCTCCCTGTCCATCACCAACTCCCTGAGTCCATCCAAACCCATGTCCATCGAGTCGATGATGCCATCCAGCCATCTCATCCTCTGTCATCCCCTTCTCCTCCTGCCCTCAATCTTTCCCAGCATCAGGGTCTTTTCCAATGAGTCAACTTTTCGCATGAGGTGGCCAAAGTATTGGAGTTTCAGCTTCACCATCAGTCCTTCCAATGAACACCCAGGACTGATCTCTTTTAGGATGGACTCGTTGGATCTCCTTGCAGTCCAGGGGACTCTCAAGAGTCTTCTCCAACACCACAGTTCAAAAGCATCAATTCTTCAGCACTCAGCTTTCTTCATAGTCCAAATCTCACATCCATACATGACCACTGGAAAAACCATAGCCTTGACTAGACGGACCTTCGTTGGCAAAGTAATGTCTCTGCTCTTCAATATGCTGTCTAGGTTGGTCATAACTTTCCTTCCAAGGAGTAAGCGTCTTTTAATTTCATGGCTGCAGTCACCATCTGCAGTTATTTTGGAGCCCAGAAAAATAAAGTCAGCCACTGTTTCCCCATCTATCTGCCATGAAGTGATGGGACCAGATGCCATGATCTTAGTTTTCTGAACGTTGAGCTTTAAGCCAACTTTTTCACTCTCCTCTTTCACTTTCATCAAGAGGCTCTTTAGTTCTTCTTCGCTTTCTGCCATAAGGGTGGTGTCATTTGCATATCTGAGGTTGCTGATATTTCTCCTGGCAATCTTGATTCCAGCTTGTGCTTCATCCAGCCCAGCGTTTCTCATGATGTACTCTGCATATAAGTTGAATTAGCAGGGTGACAATATACAGCCTTGACATACTCCTTTTCCTATTTGGAACCAGTCTGTTGTTCCATGCCCAGTTCTAACTGTTGCTTCCTGACCTGCATACAGAATTCTCAAGAGGCAGGTCAGGTGGTCTGGTATTCCCATCTCTTTCAGAATTTTCCACAGTTTATTGTGATCCACACAGTCAAAGGCTGCCAACAAAATAGACAATTTAAATAAAATAGAAAATTTATTGTCATGCACAGATATACAAACTTACTTTATTAATTGTGGATACTGCTACAAATTTTCCACATGTCAGAATGATGCACGTCCTGCTATAGACAGGGATAATATGGTTTGTCATATTCCTCTTCAGTATTCTGTATATTGTAAATACATAGCCAGGATCTATGCTCAATGAGTGTGTCTAAACCACCATTCTTATTAAGTCATGGTGTCACGTTCAGTAGGTTACATTGTCAACCACAAGTAGCTCTTTCACGTGGCTGATCCCAAATCCAGTTTAGCTGATGTTCCACTGGAGAAAAGGTTCTAGTTCTTGCTCCTTATAAGTTGGAAAAGATCAGTCAATCCTATCTCCTTAACTTTTTCTTCTCCTTTTTCGCCTCAAATTTAGAGGCAGGAATATGGAGTAAGAGGATCTGATATGCTTCACAAACCTGCTGAGATTCACCCTGAGTAAGAGCTGGTTCAAAGCCCATTATGTGGGCATAAAGGGAGAATACATTATAATTTTCAGTGTCATAGAGTCTGCTCCAAAGATGGCAGGTAACAGATTTGAAAGGTTTTTAGTAAATTTTCATAAGCTGCGCAAAGGAAAAGCCCTGGACTTAACACTAGATATATTAGGTTTAATTCTGCTGCTCATTAGCTGCCTATCTGAATAAGTTATGACACCTCTCTGAACTTCTTTTTTAAATGTGTAAAATGAGAATTTTATGTAATTAGTAGTCTCTGAGATGGGGCTTCTCAGTGGTAAAGAATCCACTTGCCAATGCAGGAGATGCAGGAGACGTGGGTTCTATCCTTGAGTTGAGAAGATCCCCTGGAAATGGGAACCCACTCCAGTATTCTTGCTTGGAAAATCCCATGGACAGTGGAGTCTGGTGGGCTACAATCCATGGGGTCTCAAAGAGTCAGACATGACTGTGTGATGAGCACACACAACCTCTGAGATGCCTTCCAGATCCTACATTCCATAACTTTTATGACTTTAAGCTTGGCAGTGGTTCCGTACACTATCCCCTCCTCATACTAATCACAACGGGATAGTTCTGCGATGTATCAGGGACTTAGGAAGTCCAATACTCAGGGTTACTTATTTATTTAATTATTTGTAAAGAGATCAAATGTCCTATTCTTCATGTATTCCCACTTGTTTCTCAGTCTCTTTATATGTTTTATTTACAGCTCAGTGGTGCTTTATCTTTGGGATCAAAGGCAGAACACAAGGAACAATGGAAAGAGAACAAAAAACATGTAGTTACTCAAGTCTGTTGCTGGCTTCGGCACAGTAGCAAAAACTTGATGTGCATCCCACCAGAGATAAACAGATCCCTCAATCACTGTCTCTATGCAAGAACAGATGGTCTTAGGAAACAATGCCCATTGCATTGAATTAGGCTGGTCCTAGATAAGAAATGTATCCACATCTTTTCTTAACCAATCACAACATCCTCTCTCCGAATAGTATCAAAGACTGATACTCTTTTTTATTATGATACGTATGACCAACTTACAAGAAAACATTTACCCATATCACTGTGTAAAATCTATATTTACTTAGAATGTTTAGGCCAACATTTAGTAAATGGATCCTGAGTTGAAAAGCGTTAACAGTTTGTATGTCTTGGCAAAAAGCAAGTCCTACATTTTTCAAGAAATGAAGGTCAAAGGAGACAGGCAGAGATCACTAGAAAAACAAGTTGTAAAAACAGATTCGCATAATACTTTCACCAGATTTTCCTTATACATGCTCCATTTCTTGTTTGAAGTCTTTGGAATGCAGTGCTATGTTTTCAGTAACTACAAAAGAATGATAATGCGTTTTCTCACATTGGGAATTATCTTTGGAACCGATGATATGCTGAGTTTGCTATGTCCTAAAAAACTACGCATTATGATAAAATGATTGAAGACTTTTGTCTGGGAAAATTAGTCTGGTAGAATGTGTCCATGGAGGGAAAACTGCTTCTGCCTTCCAAGTAAGTCCAATTTTCTCAATATTCCAAGTCAGTAAGACTCTTCCTTTCAGGGAAGCAGTTGGATTCCGTGTGAGCATGTGGGGTCAACACTCTCAGAAGTCGAGGGGCCTTTGCCGCTGCCTCCACCAAACCAAGTGCTTCTCTCCTGAACCCTGAAGTCAGCCCTGGAGTACTTCCTGCTATTTTCTGCCTCCTTTATACAGATCTTAAATTGGGTGAAATCTTTGCTCAGAAATACGTAGCCTCGAATTTAAGTTGGTGATGCTCATCAGTAGGTGAATGTGAATATCATTTGGCTATGTTTTACCTTAGCCAGACAGCTGTTGAAGTTCAGCTAAACTTAGAAACTCATAAAAAATGGCTCCAAACATTTCCATATGCATTCTGTAATTGTTTTTCCCTGGATCTGTTTAGGGGAAGTATTTTAACAGATGTCCTAACCATATGCAACTGTCCTGGCAATTAATTTTCATAATTCTTAGGTTAAGAACGTGTGAAATGAAAATACGCCTGCAGTATGTATATGTGTTGTTGACATTCACATAGAAACAGCTAGAGGTATACTGTGGCAAACACATCTTGTTCATGGGAAGTTTGTTCTCCTCTGGAGCCCTTCTCAGATGTTCTTTTCCCATTAAACTGCCATGAAATTCATCAAAATGTTAGACATGCTTTTCTTGGAGCAACTTAGTCTTCTTTCCAGAGTTTCTGACACTTTTTTTTTTTTCTATCTGAAAAGATAGACAAGTACATGTTTTCTTTTTCCTGTCCAGCAACTCTGCCCACTTCATTAAGCATTTCAAGTCTTGTCCTTTATCTTCCCACACTCGTCCCAACAGTTGACCATGGACTGGAGATTTTGAAACCCCCAATTTATTATCTCCAGTGAAGCTCCACACTGATGGGCTTACTTCCTTTGATATGCTATTTCCTCTCTTGGCAAGTAAGTACCCCTTCTTCAGTGATTGTAGGGAAGTTGTCTTTTCTTTACTTATTTATTTACCTAGTCACATGATTTATTCTTGAGGACAAAAGGTCACTCACCATGCACTCACTTAGTATTTATATTTTCACCTTGAGTGGAGGTTTATTTTTTAATTAGAGAAAATCGTGGTTTTATAACTCAAGCAAACACTGCCAATCCTATGAGGCTCAAGCTCTCTCACAGTGGCCTTTTCAATGCTTCAATCCCCTTCCTAGAGGGCTTTGAAGTGAATAAACCATCTCTCTGGAGCCAAAGCCACCACCCCTGGGCTGCCAAGGGTGGTTGGGGTTCCTGCGGTTCCTACCAGCTGCCTGAAACCGCCTTCGCCAAGATACCAAACCAGAAGTTGTCTTTTAGACTTCTATCAGCGTCCTGCTAAGAATTTACAAGACAAAGAATAATGAGAAGACCAGAGTATTGTTGTGTATGTTATCTGTTGGCTTCTTACAAATATAGGTTGGCTATAAAAGAATTCATATTTAATTAATTGTATTTAATAGATTTGCATTGTTTGATTATAACTATTTTAATCTGTGTGTCCTGCTTATTCTGTTGGCGCATGTAGGAATACACGGCTCTGCATCAGAGCGGGGCTGACAGTGAAGTCAGTTGTGTACATTGAGAGGATCCAGAAACACATTTTTTATCACCACATAAATGCGTCCATCCCCCTATTTAAACTGTTCCAGATCCCATATCCTCCCCTTGTTTACTCCTTCAACTAGTTTTCCTGCGAAGCGTCTAAGTTTTGTTGTTGTTTTCAATCAGCTTCTATCACTTTAAAAAGCCCCGAGGAAAGGAGAGATCTAAGAAGGAGGAGGAAAGCTCAGAGCAACAGTGTTTTTGGAGCTGGGGGCGGAAGGACTGAATCCCTGTGTTCATGGGACCACAGGCCATGCAAGGTGATCGCTGAGAAGTCGTCTTTCACTTACTAACAAGGAGGTCATTTTAATAGAGTGACAGTGGCAACATGGCTGTCATGGATTTAAGGAAAAAGAAAGAAAAACTGCAGGCAGGGAGCACAGATAAAAATCGTCTAAGAAATTCTGTAATGAGAAGAAGTGGAGAAACGGAGCAGTGAATTCAGGGGGAAAACCAGGCCAAGGTTTTTGGTTCTGATTTTCCCTTTAACATAAAATATTATTATTATTTTTTTAAATCTGATTGTAAAGTAATGATTCAAGAGAAAGAGGGAAAGTCATGCGGCCACATCTGCAAGGAAGTAGGAGGGGACAGGCAGCAAGGGTGGGGCTTGGCCTTTACTGGAGCAGAGACCATTCATCCACATGAGTGATGGAGGGCAAGGTATGTGGGCACATGTATGACTGAGTGCTAAGTCGCTTGAGTCCTGTCTGACTCTTTGCGACCCTATGGACTGTAGCCTGCCAGGCTCCTCTGTCTATGGGATACTCTAGACAAGAGTACTGGAGTGGGTTGCCATGCCCTCCTCCAGGAAATCGTCCCAATTCAAGGATCAAACCTGCATCTCTTACATCTCCTGCATTGGCAAACAGGTATGCTTTACCACTAGTGACACACACACATGTAAATAGGTAGATTGTTGGTGCAAGAAGGATTTCAAAGGAATCTTCTGGTTGTTTCTATTTTTTTCCATAAAATAAGAAGCAATGATTTTAATTAAGTTATGTAGAGCCTCTGCAGAGAATATAAAGCCCTTAATTCCATTCCAGTACAATTACTGAAGGAACATTTACCCAGACACGTTTCATGTATTTATGTATTTCATTTTTTGTTTATAAAACTTCTTATTCAACTCATTCCTTCCTCTTCTTTATAATTATAGCTTCAAGCTCAATCCTGTACTTCCAAAATAAGGAAAAACTTGCCAAATATACATGAAAGTAATGAGTCTGTGTGTGTGTGTAGGTATGTATGTCTATAATTTTCTTCTCAGTTGAAAAAAAAGACTTTTTCAAAAGATTCTGAGAAGTGTTGTAGCAAAAGGCACACACCTAATATGACTGAGGGTCGAATGTCTCAGGGGCCCTTTATCTGTTCCCCGGGCCCACCTCTGAGTTAAGCCTCAGAAGTAGTGAAAATTCAGAATAATCTGGCACTCTTAGCATCCTGTGTCAAAGCTTTCCACTCAAAGGTCTCCTCCGAAACCTCATCCAGAACAAGAATAACTGAGGAGTCTCCATCAGTGTGGGACAGAAGCAGGGGAATAATCTAGGTGATTATACGGGATTTGTTTCACTGTATTAAAGGAGCTATTCTCACCCTCCAGGGAGCACTTCAGGGAGCATGCTGAAAGCTCATGAGGATGTGAATAAACTGAGTCCCATGACCCTCATGGTGATGCTGTGAATGCCCTCTACTCCCCCTCTTCTCCTGTCTCCTCCCTCACTGCTCCTTCCTGGAATGTCTTCCCTAAAAGACAGCCTGAGCCCAAATGCTCAACTCAGGCTCTGTTTTGGCATCAATTAAATCGAAAGAAAACATTTGAAGCCATGCTGTGTGTGTGCTTAGTTGCTCAGTCGTGTCCAAATCTTTGTGACTCCATGGACTGTAGCCTGCCAGGCTCCTCTGTCCATAGGGATTCTCCAGGCAAGAATATTGGAATGAGTTGCCGTGCCCTCCTCCAGGGGAACTTCCCATCCTAGGTATCGAACTGGGGTCTCCTGCATTGCAGGCAGATTCTTTACCAACTGAGCTACTGGGGAAGCCCATTTAAAGCCATAGAGGGACCATAAACTAATAAAACAAATTTGAGCTAATATACTGTATTTGGAAGCAATATTTTATTCTGAAGCTTTTTGGTAGTCAAAGCTCAAAGAAGAAATGATGGGCAAATAATGACTATTGTCTTACAAAAAGAAGCATACTGATTGATTTGAAAAAAACTTATTTTTCTCTTTCAAAAAAATATAAAGAAAAGTCAAGCTTGGATAAGATATAGTAGGGTCTTAAAATGAAACCTTGCAGTGTAGCAGCCATATTCTTCATGTATTGCCATCAGGAAAGCTGAAGTCTTAACTCAGTGATTTGGGCAGGGTAATGAAGCACATAGAATGCATCTCAAGTTGATCAGTCTGCATATTTTAGGTCACCCCCAAATCAAAATTATCATGCTCTACCATGATACCGCTATCTAAAATCTTAATAGCTTTTAAAAACAGAATACAAAAACCTAATGAAATAATTTCTCGTTGTACAGACTCTAAAATAAGCTAATGATGCTTTGATTCACTTTGTAATCAAGCTGGCACATCCTCTCCCCTTGGGGAAGGGTACATACTTCTGATTTGTAAAGCTCAGAAAAGGCAAAACTACGTCACACCTGAAAAAGCACTCTCTTTCCAGTTTAAACGAAGATGTTTGCTGAGATAAGAATCCCTGTCGTTTAGTCGCTCAGTTATGTCCAACTCTCTGCAACCCCATGAACTGCAGCCTGCCAGGCTCTTCTGTCCATGGGATTTCCCAGGCAAGAGTATTGGAGTAGGTTGTCATTTCCTTCTCCAAGAATCCCTAGATTAGTTAAAAAAGATTGTCCTTGTCCTATTGTTTGGGGCCACCCTTACACAGCCAGAAGCGAGGAAGCTAATGCCTGTTTTCATGGATATGTTCAGTCTATAAACAGTAGTTTTGTAAACCATTACTAGCAGAAACTTCTAATAATGCAGCACTCCCAGTAGGTAGAGAGAGTTTTTTCCTGAGTAGTCTAAGATGTATACCAAATACAGGTTCAGAGATTCCTGGATATGTTATCCCTTGTGTCAGCTGGAGTTCAACCGGAGAAACAGAACCAATAGGAGATAAAAGTTTAGAAATTCATTGTGGGACTGACTGTGCATGTGCTCAGTCATGTCCTACTCTTTTGTGACCCCATGGACTGTAGCCTTTCAGGCTTTTCTTTCCATGGGATTTTCCATGCAATAATACTGGAGGGCATTGCCATTTCCTTCTCCAGGGGATCTTTCCAACACAGGGATCAAACCCACATCTCTTGCATCTCCTGCATTGGTAGGTGACTTCTTTACCACTAGCACCACCTGGGACCGAACAGGCAAGTCCAAAGTTTGAAAGAAAGGCTGGAATATTCAGGCATTGAGCAAAGCTGCTGCCCACAGTGGAAATTCCTTCTTCAGGGAGGCCTCAGCTCCTCTCTTAAGGCTCCTGAGTGGATTGGATCAGGTCCACCAAGATTATCTAGGAAAATCTCCTTTACTAAAGTCAACTGAACACACTTAAGTCATATGTACAGAATAGTTTCATAGCAACACCTATATTTATGTTTGTTTGAATCACTGGGGATTGTAGCTTAGCCCACTTGACACATCACACTGACCATCACACCCCTAAAGAAAAATTGCAAACTTTTGTAGGCTTTAACAAAACAGAAGCAGTCTGGCAAAGCTTGTCTGGAGAAAAGTAAACAAGAAAAAAGAAATTTGTGAAAATCTCTCTTCTTGGCAGTATCTCTCTGATGAAGTACTTCATAGTTAATACCGTCAGTTCTTCAAGTGCTGCACTGATCCATCCTAAGTATTTGAATGCCTGTAATTGAAATGTCTCAAGATTTCCAGGAATTAATGACTGAACCAGACATATTCCACAGAGAATCCCCAGTGACAACATTCTGATCTTCCAGGACATCTTTGATGAATTGACTAAGATCTTTTGAGCAGCTAACATCAGAAAGATCCAAAATAAACCCCTATAGCAGTAACCCCAGTGATATTATCATGGTCCCAGAAGATGTTTGCATTAGTCATATTTCTATGAGCATGGACTAGACACACCTCTCGTGCTATATGGTACCTGCACTAATAATATCAGGACACCTAAGACGAAGACTGGTAACTTAACATGTGACACTAGCCCTTGTAAATTCATTGTGGGTATGGAAATTCTGAAGTGAAGAAAATATAAGGGTTAATAAGAATTACAGACTGCCTGTGAGTAATGTGAGCCAAGAATACAGTCTACTGTCTTTTTACAAACTCGTAATTTACCTTTAGCTAGTCTTCCTGTATTAGAAAATCTCCATTGGTAATTGTATGAAGTAGTTAACTATTATCATTCGGTTTCCCTTCATGTCATATTTTTGTGTGAATGATGAGGATTGTGCCTTTCAAAATTCTCATATTTCATCCCTGGCTTTTCTTATAGCTTTGTTTTCATTACAGATGTTAGCAGTATGAGAAACTGCCGTCCATGCAGAGTAAAAGAATATGTTGTGCCAGTCTGCTTGGCTTATTATCAATCTCTATTCACTGCTGAGTTCTAAGTAGGATTTAAGGTTTTACTGATTTCCCATATACCTCCCTGCACTAGCATGATAAATAAGTATAGTTATGAAGTTAAGGCAATAACAAAAATTCTAAATACAAAGTTGGAACAAACATTGTACTTTCAAATGTACTATTCCTTCAAAAAGGCATTACAGGCAACCAGCTAGACATTCCATGATCAAGTTGTTAATATATTTTTAGAAATTTACTTGTTTAAATTGTCCTCAGAGCCTGCATTAAGTATTTTTGCATATTTTTGAATAAATAACGTATACATGCATATAAACAAAGGATTGAAGTCAACCCCAAAGCATAGACAAATTATGAAGTGAATAATTTTTTCTTTGATCAATGAGTTATAAAGTTACAGTCATGTATGGGTATGCATCACTTAACTGAATCTGAAAATAATTTTCAAGAAGGATTTCCCCCAAACTATCTTGAAGTGTAATCTATATATATTTTCTTGCAGGAGTACAACACTGATTTGGACAGATATTACTGGATATGTTTGCTTTAGATAGTGATTTCATATGGGTAACACTTTACTTAGGTGCATTAAAATTATTTACATCAATTTAAAATTGTTGCTGTTGTTCAGTTGCTAAGTTATGTCTGGCTCCTTGCAACCCCATGGACTGTAGCATGCCAGGCTCCTCTGTCCTCCATTATCTCCCAGAGCTTGCTCAGAGCTATGCCCATTGAGTCAGTGATGCTATCTAACCATCTCATCCTCTGTCACCTCCTTCTCCTTTCGCCTTTAATCTTTCCCAGCATCAGGGTCTTTTCCAATGAGTCAGCTCTTTGCATCAGGTGGCCAAAGTATTGGAGCTTCAGCTTCCACAATAGTCTCTTTCACTAACAGGTATCAATTATTGGGTGATCACTAGCAGGTAACAGAAATTTTGGGGTGAGTATTCAAAAGAACCTAATTATTATTATGGGTAGGTGGTAGAAGACAGACTTAAAAGATCCATAACAGAAAAAAAAAGTAAAATTTAGAACTCTTCATTTTATTAGGTTGATGTAGAGTCAGATTATGCTTTAAAATTTCTAATTAGAAACTGGTTTTCTAAGATGCTCATCACTGCTAATTATTAGGGAAATGCAAAGCAAAACTACAGTGAGGTACAACCTCACTTCAGTCAGAATGATCACCCTTAAAAAGTCTACAAATAATAAAAGCTGGAGAGGGTATAGAGGAAAGGGAACCCTTCCACACTGTCCATTGGAATGTAAATTTGAGCAGCTACATGGAAAGTAGTTGGCGGTTCCTCAAAAAACTAAAAATAAAGTTGACATAAGATCCACCAATCCCACTCCTGGGCATACATCTAGACAAAACTATAATTCTAACAGATACATGCACTCCTATATTTATAGAAGCACTATTCACAATAGTCAACACATGGAGACAATCTAAATGTCCATCGATGGATGGGTAAAGAAGATGTGGTATATTGTTGTTGTTTAGTTGTTAAGTTGTGCCTCATTCTTTGTGACCTCCTGGACTGTTACCCACCAGGCTCCTCGGTCCATGGAATTTCCCAGGTAAGAATACTGGAGTGGGTTGCCATTTCCTTCTCCAGGAGATCTTTTGACCCAGGGATCAAATGCGCATCTCCTGCATTGGCAGGTGGATTTTTCTTACCATTGGATCACAGCATTGACATGGAGAAGGGGCTTGGATAACTCAATGAAGCTAGGAGCCATGTCATGCAGGGCTACCCAAGATGGACAGGTCATAGTGAAGAGTTGTGACAAAATGTGATTCACCAGAGGGAGAAATGGCAAGCTGCTCCAATATTCTTGCCAGGAAAACCCCATGAACAGTATGAAAAGGCAAAAAGATATGACACCAGAAGATGAGCCTCTGGGTTGAAAGGTGTCCAGTATGCTACTGAGGAAGAGCAGAGGACAATTACTAAAAGCTCCAGAAAGAATGAAGCCACTGGGCCAAGTGGAAATGACATTCAGTGGTGGATGTGCCTGGTAGTGAAAGTAAAGTCTGAGGCCATAAAGAAAAACATTGCATAGGAACCTGGAATGTTAGGTCCATGAGTCAAGCTAAATTAGATGTGATCAAGCAGGAGATGGCAAGAGTAAATGTCGACATCTTAGCAATCAGTGAACTAAAATAGATGGGAATGGGAGAATTTAATTCAGTTGACCATTATATCTACTACTGTGGGCAAGAATCCCTTAGAAGAAATAGAGTAACCCTCATAGTCAACAAATGAGTTCAAAAATGCAGTACTTGGGTGCAATCTCAAAAATGACAGAGTGATCTGTTTGTTTCCAAAGCAAACGATTCAACATCACAGTAATCCAAGTCTATGCCCCAATCACTGTTGCTGAAGAAGCTGAAGTCAAACGGTTTTATGAAGACCTACAAGATGTTTTAGCTGCTGCTAAGTGGCTTCAGTCATGTCTGACTCTGTGCGACCCCATAGACGGCAGCCCACCAGGCTCCCCCGTCCCTGGGATTCTCCAGGCAAGAAGACTGAAGTGGGTTGCGATTTCCTTCTGCAATGCATGAAAGTGAAAAGTGAAAGTGAAGTCGCTCAGTTGTGTCTGGCTCTTAGCGACCCCATGGACTGCAGCCTACCAGGCTACTCCATCCAGGGGATTTTCCAGGCAAGAGTACTAGAGTGGGTTGCCATTGTCTTCTCCACAAGATGTTTTAGAGCTAATACTAAAAAAGATGTCCTTTTCATCATAGGGGACTGGAATGCAAAAGTAGAAAGTCAAGAGATACCTGGAATAACAGGCAAGTTTGGCCTTGGAGAACAAAATGAAGTAGGGCAGAGGCTAACAGAGTTATGTCAAAAGAGCACACTGCTCAGAACAAACACCCTCTTCCAACAACACAAGAGAAGGCTCCACATATGAACTTCACCGGGTAGATAATACTGAAATCAGATTGATTATGTTCTTTGCAGCCTAAGATGAAGAACCTCTACACAGTCAGCAAAAACAAGGCCTAGAGCTGACTGTGGCTCAGATCATGAACTCCTTGTTGTAAAATTCAGGCTTAAATTGAAGAAAACCTAGGGACAACCATTAGGCCATTCAGATTTGACCTAAATAAAATCCCTTAGGAAGTCAAGTGGGCCTTAGGAAGCATTACTATGAGCAAAGCTAGTGAAGGTGACAGAATCTCAGCTCAGCTATTTAAAAATCCTAAAAGCTGATGCTGTTAAAGTGCTGCACTCAATATGCCAGCAAATTTGGGAAACTCAGCAGTGGCCACAGGACTGGAAAAGTCAGATTTCATTTCAATCCCAAAGAAGGGCAATGCCAAATAATGTTAAAACTGTGTTACAGTTGTGTTCACTTCACATGCTAGCAAGGTTATGCTCACAATCTTTCAAGCAAGCCTACAGCAGTACATGAACTGAGAAATTCCAGATGTAAAAACTGGGTTTTGAAGAGACAGAGGAACTAGAGTTCAAATTGCCAACATTTGTTGGATCATGGAGAAAGCAAGGGAATTTCAGAAAAATAGAAATTTCCGCTTTGTTGACTACACAGCCTTTGACTGTGTGGATCACAACAAACTGTGGAAAATTCTTAGAGATGAGAGTAGCAGACCACCTTACCTGTCTCCTAAGAAACCTGTATGTGGGTCAAGAAGCGACAGTTTGAACTGGACATGGAGCAACTTACTGGTTTGATGTCATATTACTCAGCCATAAAAAGGAATGAAGTTGTACCATTTTCAGCAACATGGATGGACCTAGAAACTATCATATGAAGTGAAGTAAGTCAGAAAAAGAAAGAAAAATAGCATATGATATCACTTATATGGGAAATTTGAAATATGACACAAATGAGCATGTCTATGAAACAAACTATGAACTGTGATATTGGAGAAGACTCTTGAGAGTCCCTTGGACTGCAAGGAGATCCAACCAGTCCATCCTAAAGGAAATCAGTCCTGAATATTTTTTGGAAGGACTAATGATGAAGCTGAAACTCCAATACTTTGGCCACCTGATGCGAAGAACTGACTCATTTGAAAAGATTCTGATGCTGGGAAAGATTGAAGGCGGGAGGAGAAGGGGATGAGAGGATGAGATGGTTTGATGGCATCACCGACCTGATGGACATGAGTTTGAGTAAGCTCCAGGAGTTGGTGATGGACAGGGAAGCCTGGCGTGCTGCAGTCCATGGGGTCACAAAGAGTTGGACATGACTGAGCAACTGAACTGAACTGCACTGATGAAACAAACAGATTCACAGACATAGAGATCAGTCTTGTATTTGCCAAGTCGGAGGGGTTAAGGGGAGTGAAAGATTGAGAGTTTGGGATTAGCAGATACAAACTCTCAAATATAGGATAGATAAACATCAAGGTCCTAATGTATAGCACAGGGATCTATATTAAATACTCTGATAAATCACAAGAGAAAAATATGAAAAAGAATTATATATATATATAAAATGGCTTCCCTGATAGCTCAGTTGGTAAAGAATCCATCTGCAATGCAGGAGACCCCAGTTTGTTTCCTGGCTCAGGAAGATCCACTGGAGAAGGGATAGGCTACATCCCATAAAATTATGTATATATAATTGAATCACTGTTGTACAGCAGAAACTAATACAACATTGTAAATCAACTATATCTCAATAAAATGTAAGAATTGAATTGGTTTTGCAAATTTCAATGTAATTTGTGGGCAATATTCTAATTTGTAGAAGATAATGCCAAAACTGAAGCCACTTTTCAGTAATGTGTTGAAAAAATGAATGAGTATTTCCACACTGAGAGAAGAACCGAGGTAATAAATAGAGACAGTATGTAATGAGAGGCATCCTTTAGGATATCTAAGGTCAAGTATATACTCCAGTCTTGTTCCAGGGTGCCCTCCTGTATGGAAACTGACAACGGACCCATTGCCAACAAGAAGTGAGAGAGGAAGGAAAGGGATCAAATTGAAGAATCAAGAGAGGAAGTGGGATGGAGTCCATGTGAGCCTATTTTATAATTTTTGGGACTGAGCCCACTGCCCATACTGACTTTTATTCTATTTTTCTGGCTTTCTTTATCTCCAAACTCTATGAAGTTCCTCTATAAAGCATTCTTTTTTTT
The DNA here is from genome assembly GCA_024291935.2 of Okapia johnstoni. Lineage (NCBI taxonomy): Eukaryota > Metazoa > Chordata > Mammalia > Artiodactyla > Giraffidae > Okapia > Okapia johnstoni. Next base: position 76,127,112 of record CM044313.1, on the reverse strand, counting down.
TCATTTTCTTTTTTTGACCACAATGTGTCTTTGTTGCTGCCCACAGGCTCTTAGTTCTGGTACATGGGCAGAACTTTCTAGTTGCAAGTGGGCGGGCTTCTGTGGTGGAATACCAGCTCTAGAGCATACAGACTCAGCAGTTGCACCTTGTAGGCTCTAGAGCTCCAGTTGTGGTGTTGGGCCTAGTTGCCCCGTGGCCAGTGGGATCTTTAGTTCTCTGAGTGAACTCACATCCCCTGCTTTGGAAGGCAGATTTTTAACCACTGGACCACTAGGGATGTCTCCTGAAGCATTCTTAAGAAATACTTATCCACTTTACTTCCCTAAGGATGCTAATTCAACCACACAAACAAGTAACTATAGCCACCCTTTCAAATCCCGTTTTGTAGATTTTGCTCTTCAAACTGCCTCTTGAGAGCCACAGTTTTCAAACAGGCAGATTACGAACACCTTGACTCTTTGTGAATATTTTCCATTATTTCATCAGTGGTATGTTAACCTTCTCCTTCTAGCTGAACAAAGATATTAGATTTCATAAGACTGTCTTATTTAAATAACTTTAAAAATCAAATTGTAAGTATTCACTACATAATGATCTAACCAAAAGAAGCTACAGATATTAAAACTGCATCAGAAAATATACTCATAAGATAGTTAGGAAAAGTACTGCTTCTATTTTTGGAAAGATACTCTTTGAGCTAATGTGAAAATGTTATTGTCTCAGGGATACTATTTTTATTTTAACAGAAATAATCGTCATGCATTTACAACCGTTAGTTATATAAATGGAGTAATTAAAGTACATACCAAAGCAACAAAGTTAAAATAATTAGTCATGATCACAGTCAGTGAGAATGTGCCAAAAATTTCAGCAAAAGTCACATACCTCATGACGGATAAGTTTGTTCAAATAAATAAAAGTGAATTCCTGGATATTGTAGAGACTTGAGTATCATTATTGGGAAATTGGGACCCACCTATAATACCTTTGCTTGTCTAAACATAACAAGAGAACAGCATTCCCAACTCAACTGTGCCAGAAACAAAGTGAGAGAGAAAATAACACAATTTCCAGTTACTGTTATTTTTAGCCTTGGTTTCAAGGCTATCTTTTTGAAATCTGTAGTCCTATGTAAGAGAAGACTGTGTAGCGTTCATGGGTAATCAATTCAAAATCTCTTTGAAAGGTTCTAATTTGTTTCAAAGTCCCAGAAAGTCATTGTCAAACTCAAGGTTATAATCTAATTAAGAAATGATGAAATAATCTCCTTTTGCATTAACAAAATATCACAGACTGGGTGGTTTAAACAACAGATTATTTTCTCACACTTTTGGAGGCTGGAATTCCAAGATCAAGGTGTTGGAAGCTCTGGTTTCTCTTGAGGTCATTCTCCACGGTCTGCAGATGGCCACCTTCTTATGTGTCTTCACATGGTTTTGCTTTCTCTGTGCACTCACCTCCTCGGTGTCCCTCTTTAGATAAGGTCGTTGGTCATACCTTATTGGATTAGGTCCCACCCACATGACCTCATTTAACCTTAATTACTCTTTGAAGACTATGAGTCTCCAAATCCAGTTCTTTGGGGTTTATGGCTTCAACAGATAAATTTGGTGTGGGACACAATTTCATCCATAATACCCTTCAAATAAAATATTAAGAAATCTTCACTGACTTGCAAAATCAGGAAAGATGTAAAAACAAATTCCACTTCTCCACACTTTTTAATGTACTTCACAAATCCATCAGTTTCCTTTCAATTAAAGGAAGAAGGAAACATACCATCCTAAGAACGATGCATACAAATACTGGGTACTTTAAATATAGTGGTTATAGTTGCAACGATACAAGGGAAAGGCTGTTTTGAAGAACAGTCTAAGTTCCCAGGAAAATTTTTCCTGTGTGTGGGAGGCCACTACTGTGCATAGCAAACGCTGAGTTCTGGCTGTAACCACTGGATCTTCCTTTATGCTCAAGTGGACCTTCAACTGCCAATATCTGTACACGTATTCCTGGGGGCTTTTTACAGGAACTGTGGAAAGTGACTATCCAAGCAGATAAGAACTTATGGGAAACTAACTGTCTGATTCCACCTCCTCAGAATTTCTCATGTGGGGTCTCTGGAACTGGAACAATTCTTAGATGTGTGTTTAGCAGCTTCCAGAGTTCCATATGGTATTAATCCTCAGCTGTCCTCTGTGGTAGATGGCTTAATACTGTACCCTTTATTGGCCAGCATCCCTTTCCTATATCTCGTTCCATTGTTCCTTGTATTCCATAGGTAAAGTTCTTGCACTTGAATCCTTGTAGTAGAAATCTGCTTCTGGGGAAACCCAATATAAAATCTTACAGTCAATGTTTATTGAAGCATTGTTCACAATAGCCAAGACATAGAAACAACCTAAGTGCCTGCCAAGGGATGAATGGATCAAGAATATGTGGTATACATAGTATATATACAGTGGAGTGTTAGTTACCAATGAGAAAGAGGGAAATCCTGCCATTTGCAGCAACATGGATGGCACTACAGTTAGTGAGATAACACAGACAAGGAAGACAAATACTGTATGATATAACTTACGTGGAATCAAAAAAACCAGAATTCAAAGAAACAGAGAGTAGAATACTGATTATCAGGGGCTGGATGGGGTGGTGGAGAAATTGAGATGTTGTTAAAGGGTACAAACTAGCACGTAAAAGATGAATAAGTTCTGGAGATCTAATGCTCAGCATAGTAATTATGGTTAACAATACTGTGTTATATGCTTCAAAGTTTCCAAGAGATTAGATCTTGTATGTTCTCCCCACACAAAAATAAGTGATAGTTATGTGATATGACAAAAGTTGTTAGGAATATTGTTACCAAGCCCATGTCTGACTGCTTGCTGCTCAAAAGCCATTAAAATGGCGAGCTTGGTGGAAAGGAAAGTTTGCTTTATTTTGCATGCCAACAATCAGTGAGGAGGGCAGGTGCCTGTCCAAAGGCCAACCACTCCCTGCCCCGCTCTCCCCGCCCCGCTACTCCCAAGAAGTTTTATAGATGGAGGGAGGGGCTACATGCAGAAACTGTACAGTCAGCTCTGACAGTCATCTTGAAATTGGTCATCAGTAGTCTGACCAGCATCATCTTGATTGTTTTAAGTACAGTTCAAGTTCAGTTCTAGGGTGGGTTTGTTTCCATTTCCTTGAGGCCAGTTCTTGAAACTGTGGATGCTTACATCATGATTATAATCTGGTCATCACGTAGCTAACTTCTCCACCTGGTGGGGTATCAGTATCTATACGATGGCTTACAGGATATGGCTCAGAATATTAACTATAGCCCTTGAGAAGGAGTTAAAGGTCCTTGACTATGCTTAATGAGTACATTATTATTATTTGGCCTCCTTTGACTATTTTTCTTTGTTTCTGAATTTCTCATTTCTCTGACTAAACTTACTCTTTGACTGAAATTCTCCACACGGAAAAGGCAGGCAGAGCACATGGAGGAGCAAGGACCGTTGGGTCCTGCTCCGTTTCGGTATCAGTGTGATATATATCAGATCAACACATTGTACACCTTAAACTTATATAATGTTATACATCAATTATGTATCCCTAAAATATATATAATTAAATTCTTAAAAATGAAGAAAAAAGATCTTATGGTCAACTGAGGGCTCCATAGTTCTCCAGCTGAACAGGCACACCTATTACATAGGATATTCTTGCTTATGGATCTTCTCATGTAGGCTTGGATATCATTTCTTATTTTCTTGAAACTGATGGCATGTGAGCATAAGGTGAAGATTTTCTAATCAGAGTGGATAGAATTGCCATTTCTTCAGAGGTTCTGGATGAATTGATTATTTGCCAGATTTGGGTTTCCATGAATTGTTAAACCAGGAGGGCCAAAGACATTGCAGGAGAGCTGCCTGTGAAGATCAAGAAAACATAAAGGGGTGGATCCAAGGTAGGAACAGCTTTTAAAGAGAGCTGAGTAAGAACATATAAGCCAGAGAGAGAGGGTTTAAAAAGGTCATAAACAATAATATGCTGGAACGGGTTCATTCCAGCTGGCAAGAGCCAATTGTAAAATTATCAAGAATTTTAAAGTTGTTTGTTTAAAACAGCCAAAATAAAAATTATGTGAAGTGGTAATTAAACAGCATAATAAAAACAAAGCTAATAATCATTACTCCACTATTGTTTTACTATTTTCCATGCTCTTGACGTTCTATGTCTATTGTATTTACATGGTGGAAATGTTCATACTATGGTGTGTTTTACTGAATTTCACTGCATCTCTTTCAACTTTGCATTTAGTGATATCTTGTTGGTAGCCTGGACTAGGAAATGGTGAGATCCAGTTATAAGTCAGCATTTTTTCCCCCTGGAGGTCTGGTTATTAAACACTTACCAGAACCATGATTACAAGGCAAAACATTTATGATAATGGGGTATTCTGAATAGAGAAGAGATAAATTTGAAAGAGAAAGCCCCTCATCTTTTAATCATTCTAGAAACTATGCACTGTGGAGAAATTGAAACTGTCATTATTAAAAAGCACATCAAAACTTACCCACAATGTGTTTCATAGGACAGTTCTAATCATAAACAGCACAGCTTAGTAGTAAATACCATGAACTTAGGATGGAAACCTAGTTCTTCAATGTACCTAACTTTATACATATTATTTAATCTCTCTTGACCTCAATTTTCTCTTCTGTAATGAAGAATAATGTTTGTTTCTTGAAGACATTGAGAAGAATAAATAACTTAATTCCTGTAAAGTGCCTTGCAAAGTACCTGGCACATAGGAAATGCTCACTGTGATCCCCTTCACCTGGAAGAAAGTGATACCTCTAAAAATCCACCTTTATAAGATTCATGACCTAGGAACTCTTTGTCTTTGGATGTAGAAGGCACTGGTGACAAAAGGAAGCTAAACAGTTAGTACAGCCATAGAACTTCGTAAAGCACTCCCATTAACCCACTTGTCTGGAAATAATCATTATTTCTCTTTAAGAAAGTGTATTCCTCTCTAGCCAACACCCTACCTATATTCCTACAGGTGTAAGAAGCCTACAGGCATACTTTATTTTATTGTGTTTCACAGATATTGCATTTTTTATGGATTGAAGAGTGGTGGAGATGCTGCATCAGAAGCAAGTCTATTGGTATCATTTTTCAACAGCATTTGGGTCTCTGTATCCTATTCTGGTAGTTCTCTCAATATTTCAAACTTTTTGCCTTTGTATTCCTCACCAGCAAAAGTTCTCCACAAATGTCTCCAGATAATCACCTACATTCCTTTTCTCCACTTGCTGACATCACATTATTCGTTACAGCACTCCAACCTGCGTTTCACTCACCCCCATTCACCAACCACTTCAATGAATCTGCTTCAGTCGAGATAACTAAATTGTTCTGGGACCCATTCAAAGCTGGTGAACTTGAACTTGGAAATGGAGTTTTGACAATGCAATTCATCTTTGTTGTCTCTGTATATCCATTTATGGCTTGTACCCACGGACGAGATCAGTCTGTTCCAGTCCTTAGGCTCAGGTAAAGCCTAAGCTTTAGTCAGGCTTAGGCTTGCAGTTAAAGAATATTTCATGCTCGTGTAAGTATCATAAATGCTTGTTTTTTTTTTTTTTTTTTTTAGTTCATCTAAGAAGCAGATACTGAGATGGGATTAAATGGGCAAACATGATATTACACAGGAAACGCCTGAGTAAGAGAAAAAGATCCCTCACGTGTCTCTCCTTCTCTAGCCACCTTGTGCTGCACAAAAATGCATGTACACTCCACAGGCACCTTTTCTTCTTCAGTCCTTTAACTGCTCATGTCTCTGTATAATCTCCCACCCACCTTGAAATTAACCAGATTGTGGGAAGAGTGGGAGAGATGACCTTAAGCATTCCCTCTGAGAAGCAGAATTCCCACCCAACTGTTACAATTCCTGAGCATTCTTATCCTGCCATGCAGCCGAGCACATGGCACAGGGCTTGGCATAAGGTGGGAGTCAGGGATTGCTGGAAGGATCTGGCAGTTGAGTTCCTATTCACCTCAAAACTGCAGTCACATAAGGATCACCAGAGACTATTGAGGAAGAGGCCTAGGGAATGAATTATGTGCCCAGCACAAAATCCTTCACAGCTTTGCGCCAGGAACTCAAGCCTCAGTTTGCGGGCTCATTTAGCTGGACTGTTACAACAGTTGTGTGCAAATGTGTGTTTCTTCTTTCATTGGCTTTCATAGCCTGGAGTTCCCTTCATTTAGTAGAAGGCACTTGGTTTATGTTCATTTTTTGGCATTTATCAAAAAGATGTTATAAACATTCACAAACAGGTTTTGTGTGGACTTGTTTTCATTTATTTTGGACAAATGCCTAGGAGTGGGACTAAAGGATCCTATGGAGTAAGTGTATGTTTAAATTTTTGTTTTTTTAACAAGGATTTTCAAATAAACAGTGTGGATTGGAAGCTGCTGTAAATACTACCCAAAATAATCTCAGTCCATGCTTCTTAAAAGATTGCAGACTAGTCTCCTTAATATTTTAAATGCAAAGAAACTTCAGTTCTTTTGTGTGTGTGTGTGCACTTCCTTTTATTCTTTTTATCTGTTGAAAGCTCTCACCTCCTAACCCTCACCTCTGGCAACCACCAATCTGTTTTCTTTATCTATGAACTTGGTATTTATTTTGTGTGGAATTTTTTTGCTTGTTTTGTTTTTAGATTTATCATATAAGAGAAATGATAGGAGTCTTTTTTCTGATTGACTCATTTCATTTAGCATAATGCCCTCAAGGTCCATCTATGTTGCTGCAAATAACAAATTTTATTCTTTTTTATAGCTTAATCAATTTCCACTGTGTGTGTGTGTGTGTGTATATGTATATATATACACCATAATTTCTTTATTCTTTCATGCATCAATAGATTGTTTCTGTATCTTGCCTATTGTAAATAGTGCTGCAATGAATGTGGGGTGCAGGGGCCTCCCATGTGGCACTAATGGTAAATAACCCATCTGCCAATGCAAGAGATGTGGGTTCAATCCATGGATTGGAAAGATCTCCTGGAGGAGGAAATGGCAACCCACTATAGAAATCTTGCCTGGAAAATTCCAAGAGCAGAGGAGCCTAGTAGGCTACAGTCCATGGTGTCACAAAGAGTTGGACATGACTTAGTGACTAAACAAGGCAAACAGAATAGTTTTTTTAAAAAATAAATATCAGTTCCTTTAATTAACTCAAAATATTAAAATAATTGAAGTACTAATCAACGATGTTTCCAGAATTTCCTTTTGGAGTGCCTGTAGACATTAATCTGAGTGGAAGGTTGGAGGCAGACACTTCTGGAAAGTCACCTGTCAGGTGCATGTGGTTGTTTCATATTGTTTTGTTTATTTGGGTTATCTTTGGATGGCTGAATGGCTAGAGAGAAAGTGTTAAAGCAACGCTAAGTTTTCAAGCCTCCCCTTGGCACTGCTGTTGGTGCTAAAGTTTGTTGCTTGGTGAAATAGACTGTAACTCACTGTTTTTATAGACCTCAGCTGGTAGTAAATAAGTGTACCAGCCAAAGGTCATGGCTATAGTTATGTGGCAGGCTTGCTGGGAGCCCAAGGTGGTGACAACTATTAAATCATCCGGTAGACAAAGATTCCAAGAGGGGAAATGAAAGGTCAGAAGTATTGCTTATTAAATTCCTGAAATCATGGCTTCCTGTCTCACTGTGTTCATAAGCCTCAATGACTATAGCTGATGGGCCTGAATTTTCTCAACAAACCTTTCTAGAAGGCATTCAGGAGAATGGCTGAGCAACTTCTGACTGTGGACTCTGACTATTTTTATAAGCAGACTGTGGGCTGCTGTAAATGAACTCATAAAGTAAGAAATTCTCCTGTGAAAGAAAAGCGAAGCCACTAAAGTATACAGTCAGAGCTTAACTCTGAAACGAGATTAAAAACTTACTTGAGTTTGAGTAAGTCAGACATTAGGATAAAATCAGTATCAGAACAAACTACCAGTCCTGCCCCAGGAAGAAAACAATTGTAATAATATAGAATCTGAATTTTATCACGTATCTACAAGGTTAGCTTTTAAATAAGCATTGCACAACAATAGAAAAAGGAAGTAAGTCCATAGATTTATGCAATTTAAGGCCTTACAATAAGGGCATCATAGGGTAATTAAGCAGAACCTCTAGAGGTTTTATGCCTAACATCTAGTTGCCTATAGCAACTAAAACACAACACTGAATGGTACAGGGATTTTGCTCTGTTTTGCTGCCTGGGGCCAAACTGATCAACTCTGTTGTTGTTTAGTTGCTAAGTCGTGTCCGACTCTTTGCAACCCCATGGACTATAGCCCACCAGGATCCTCTGTCCATAGGATTCTCTAGGCAAGAATACTGGAGTTGGTGGCCATTTCCTTCTCCAGGGGATCTTCCTGACTCAGGGATCAAACCTGAGTCTTCTGCATTGGCAGCCAGATTCTTTACCACTGAGCCATCAGGAAAGTCCTACTCTGATGTTTACATAAATAGATTATAAAAGGTATTGGCCTTCTTCATCTTTTCCTCATATTTCTGGTACAAAAACTCTTCTTTATGATACTACTATGGTATCTTCAGTTTTCCCAAGCAGCATTTAAGAAATCCTCAGAATGAATTTGAGTATTAACTAAATGTGAGTCTGAAATTTGTCATTGTTATGTTTGCCAGAGTGTTTGCCCTTATTTAACAGGCTAAGCAGATGTTTACTTTCTCCCTCACTGTTTTATAAATCTTCCCTGAAAGTGAGCTTAGTTGTAATGATGCATAATGCCAGGTGAAGGAGTATGGTCAGATGCATATAATGAGCGCCAAAGGAACACTTAAAATTCATTTTATGCATTTGTACTCCTATTTACATCAGTAATAGCTAGGCTTTCTGGGTAGTTTTTCCTAACTTGAGAACATATGTCCTTTCTCTGCTTGTTGATAGTGTTACACTTGTTCTAATTCCCCATTTTCATTTATTACGTCATATTTTTACAGAGCACTTCACAATATACTTTTTGTTTTCTCTGCCACAACTAAATTTTTAATTTCTTCAATGTAGCCCCAAGATCTCACTTAGCTTTTAATCCAACGAAATAAGTTCCTAACCCCAACAAATACTCAACTGATTTTTGATTAGTAATTAAGGGAATTAACAAAATAATTAGATATTTTACTCAAATAAATTAAAACTTCAAGGTAATAACTTTTCAATGTTTCATTCAAAGCAATGTCTAATTATATTTTGGTCAGTTAACTTTTAATTAAATTGAGACACTGAATCTTGTTAATCAATAACGACAGCTCACTGAGAGGAAAGTGTTTGATGTTGAGAGGAAAGGATTGCACTAGGGGGATATTAGAATATCAGCTTTTGCATACTATAGTGATGAGCAGTTAATGAAGAAAAGGGTTATTTTCAGGAGTAAAATCAGAAATCTGACTCATGTATTTGCCAATGTATATGGGTACTTGTATTTTCTTTTTGCTGGGCCTGACACCAACATGATGCTCACGGCATACTATCAACCTCACAGTTGCTAGGTGTTGGTGTTACTGTTATTTTTTAGTAGTAGTAACAATGGATTCAAACCAGTTCAACTATAGCACTCCCACAGTATTGCTTGTGACCAGGGAAGATGGACATGGTATCTGAGATTAACGATATAGACTTTGCTTATAGATAGAGCAAATCTAAGTGCTCAAAAGAGCATTTAAGTAGTGACTTCACTATCATCTTGTTATAAAACCTAGACAATGGCTTTAACAATGTATCAATTCTCTTCAAAAATAATGTCCAAAACACTATGGATTTAGAAGAAAATAAGTAAATGAATGATAAATTTGAGTACATAAAAGTGGTACAGTTCTTTAAAATGCCATAAGAAACACCAAGGACGTGATCTACCAGGAAAGTATTTGAAATACACATATAGGCAATATGTATTTGAATACATAGATTTTTTTGTGAATTGTTTGAATTCACAGACTGCAAAGAGATCAAACCAGTCAATCCTAAAGGAAATCAGTCCTGAACATTCATTGGAAGGACTGATGCTGAAGCTGAAGCTCCAATACTTTGGCCACCTGATGTGAACAGCTGACTCATTGGAGAAGACGCTGATGCTAGAGAAGATTGAAGGCAGAAGGAGAAGGGGACGACAGAGGATGAGATGGTTGGATGGCATCACTGACTCAATGGACATGAGTTTGGGTAAACTCCTGGAGTTGGTGATGGACAGGGAGGCCTGGCGTGCTGCAGTCCATGAAGTTGCAGAGTCGGACATGACTGAGTGACTGAACAACAGAGTTTTTTAAATCAGTAAGAAAACAAACCTAATGTAAGTATCATATAGAGAAAACTGCAATGAAAGTGAAAAATCATGGAAAGAGATATGAATAAAAAACCTCAAAAAATATACAAATGGACAATAAAATGAATAATTGCTAAATTTTACTTAAAATTGATGGAATATAAAACAAATCAAAAAAGTAATTTTAAAAATCTGTAAATATACTAGCAAAAATAATATGTATGATATTGTTTCTTATAGAAAATACTGAGCAATAAGAGCACTCACACTTTGTTGGTAGGAGAGTAAATGGAGTCATATATTTGCTGTGTAATTTGATATTTCTGCATATGTGTGCTCAGTCATGTCTGACTCTTTGCAACCCTGTGGACTGTAGCTCACCAGACTCCTCTGCCCATGGAATTTTCCAAGCAAGAGTAGTGGAGTGGTTACCATTTCCTCCTCCAGGGGCTCTTCTCGATTCAGGGATTGAACCTGCATCTCTTGTGTCTCCTGCACCGGGAGGTGGATTCTTTACCACTGGTGTCAACTGGGAAGTCTTTTAACAAAACCAAAAGTCCACACAGATTTTGACATATTTTTAGTGGTTCGTTCTGTAGTCATTCTTACAAAAGAACACCAAGATACATTATATGTTATGTCAGCATTTTTAGTTATCAGAAAAAACCTGAAAATATCTTCATTTTTCACTAATTAACATAGTTAAGTCCTAATTTTCACCTGCTCCTTCCATAGTTTTCTGTGAGTTTACCATTTGTCACTCTCAAAAAAAGTCTTGGTTTATGTGATAAATTTTATGGTCGCCTTTCCAATATGGAAATGGTTAAATAAATTATGAAGGACAATCAGCACACATGAATATACTTTTTCATTTTATACTTTTCCATACTATCTGAATTTCTGGTATATATAAGTACTACTTGTATTCTTAAATATTTCTTGTAAAATATATGAAACTTATTCTCTGAAATTCAATTAATGGGAATGATCTTTCATATATTCCTATATTAACTATTGGAAATCACTGGTTTTATGGTTACTGTCAATGGAGGTAATAATTCCTGCTGAACTCTAAGGTTCTAAACCTCTGATTCTGATGCCAACAGAATTCTAGTGAATTAAGCTTTAATTATTTTCTTGAGGAACTTTGATTATTTCTATATAAGTCAATATCCAAATCTCCTAGGTTGGTTTTAATGTTCATTTCAGTTGCTCAGTCGCGTTCGACTCTTTGTGACCCCATGGATTGCAGCACACCAGGCTTCCCTGTCCATCACCAATTCCCAGAGTTTACTCAAACTCATGTCCATCAAGTCGGTGATGCCATCCAACCATCTCATCCTCTGTGGTCCCCGTCTCCTCCTGCCTTCAATCTTTCCCAACATCAGGGTCTTTTCAAATGAGTCTCCTGGTTGGATCTCCTTGCAGTTTAAGGGACGCTCAAGAGTCTTCTCCAACACCACAGTTCAAAAGCATCAGTTGTTCGGCACTCTGCTTTCTTTATAGTCCAACTCTCACACCTATACATGACTAGTAGAAAAACCACAGCTTTGACTAGACTTACCTTTGTCAGCAAAGTAATGTCTCTCCTTTCAGTATGTTGTTTAGGTTGACCAAAGCTTTTCTTCCAAGGAGTAAACGTCTTTCAACTCCATGGCTGCAGTCACCATCTGCAGTCATTTTAGAGCCCCCAAAAATAAAGTCTCTCACTGTTTCCATTGTTTCCCCATCTATTTGGCATGAAGTGATGGGACCAGATGCCGTGATCTTAGTTTTCTGAATGCTGAGCTTTAAGCCAACTTTTTCACTCTCCTCTTTCACTTTCATCAACAAGCTCGTTAGTTCTTCACTTTCTGCCATACAGGTGGTGTCATCTGCATATCTGAGGTTATTGATATTTCTGCTGGAAGTCTTGATTCCAGCTTATGCTTCATCCAATCCAGCATTTCACATGATGTACTCTGCATGTAAGTTAAAAAAGCAGGGTGACAATATACAGCCTTGACGTAGTCTTTTCCCAATTTGGAACCAGTCTGTTGTTTCATGTTCAGTCCTAACTGTTGCTTCTTGACCTGCATACAGATTTCTCAGGAGACAGGTAAGGTGGTAATACCTTCCCATCTCTTTAAGAATTTTCCACTCTTTGCTGTGATCCACACAGTCAAAGCCTTTGGTGTATTCAGTAAAGCAGAAATAGATGTTTTTCAGGAACTCTCTTGCTTTTTCGATGATCCAACAAACGTTGGCAATTTGATCTCTGGCTCCTCTGCTTTTTTTAAATCCCACTTGAACATCTAGAAGTTCAAGGTTCAAGTACTGTTGAAGCCTGGCTTGGAGAATTTTAAGCATTACTTTGCTAGCATGTGAGATGAGTGCAATTGTTCAGTAGTTTGAACATTCTTTGGCATTGTCCTTCTTTGGGATTGGAATGAAAACTGACCTTTTCCAGTCCTGTGGCCACTGCTGAGTTTTCCAAATTTGCTGGCATTCGAGTGTAGCACTTTCACAGCATCATCTTTCAGGATTTGAAATAGCTCAACTGGAATTCCATCACCTCCACTAGCTTTGTTCATAGGGATGCTTCCTAAGGCCCACTTGACTTCACATTCCAGGATGTCTGGCTCTAGGTGAGTGATCACATCATCGTGATTATCTGGGTTGTGAAGATCTTTTTTGTACAGTTCTTTTGTGTATTATTGCCACCTATTCTTAATATCTTCTGCTTCTGTTAGGTCCATACCACTTCTGTCCTTTATTGAGCCCATCTTTGCATGAAATATTCCCTTGGTATCTCTAATTTTCTTGAAGAGATCTCTAGTCTTTCCCATTCTGTTTTTTTCCTCTATTTCCTTGCATTGATTAAATCATAAGCATTTCTTTGCATTGATTAAATCATAAGCATTCTCCTAACTAATGCAGAGTTATTATTTTTTCAATAATAAAGATGAGAACTCTCCTGGAACCACAAATGAAAACTCTTAGGATCACCATCAGCCTCTCAGTGAAAAAAATCTAATCATTTACTATGGCTTCATGTCTTTTTAACATCTCTAGAGTATTTAATAATACTAGTTACCTTTTATTCTCTCTTTTGACTTGACTTTTACCCTCTTCGGTTTAGCTTACTATAAAAACCTATCTTTTTGTCCTTTCATGATTCTAGAAGCTCTTTTTCTTCATGGTCTTACTTTTCCCTTTTATACACCTATCTAAATGATTGATTTATCTCCTTCAAATTACCACTTTGACATCAGATAAAACTTGCGGCACATTAGAATTGCCTTGGGAGATAAGTCACAGTTCCCAGGCTGCTTTAAACCAAAAATGCAATTACACTTTCTGGGGTTAGAACATGGCATTGTTTTTGTTTGTTCATTTACGTGTTTGTTTTTTAATTTACAAGTGATATAGTTACTACGCAAAGCATGGTCATTAGACCAATAACTTGAGCACCACCTAGAAGCTTATCAGGGTACAGAATCTCAAGACCCATCTCAGACCTTTGAGACAAAAAAGGCATTTTTGAAATCCCAGATGATTCATATTCACATTAAAATTGAAAAGTACTGATGTAGATTACTAAGTTTAGCACTTGTCCTAACTTATCTCCTATACTCTGTCCTTATATTTCCATTCTCATTTGCTTGTGGAATATCTTCAATACATTCCAGTAAGGGTCTCAAACTCGCAACTGAAGCTCACAATTGAGCTAACATTTCTTTGTCCTCTCAATCATGAGAAAACATTTTTCTCTGAGTCTTTATCCACTAACAGTATCTCTGTTCGCTTTATACCTTATAAAATTTTGTCTTTAAAAAAAGTTCCTTCAACACTGTCTCAATGTCCTTTTGTATTATCCTCTTCCATATCTCTCAAGCAGTATTCCTTTCCATTTGCAATGCCAATTCAGACATAATTAGCTCTCAGCTGAACTTTTGAGATGGCTTCCCAACTGATCTTACTGCCTTCAAGAATCCCTTATTTCAATGTATTGTGCATGGTTACATTGGATTAATTTTCCTAACACATCAGGATCAGCTAGCAAAGAGGTGAGACTAATGTTAAAGATCTCTAAAAGAAACTTTACATGAGAAACTCACTCATAAACTTCACTTTAATGGAAATAGAGCTCCCTTGCTGGCTCAGACAGTAAAGAATCTGCCTGCATTGTAAGAGACCGGGGTTCGATTCCTCGGTCAGAAAGATCCCCCGGAGAAGGGAATGGCTACCCACTCCAGTATGCTTGCCTGGAGAATTTCATGGACAGAGGAGCCTAGAGGGCTACAGTTCATGGGGTCACAAACAGTCACACATACTGAGTGACTAATACACCATGTATCATTTTAACAACCAGATTAAAGTCATTTTCACATTTTCTGATTTCTTTGGAGATGAAAAAATTGGTGTTTATAAACTTTGGAAGAGTGCAGACTAGCAAAATCTAAAACAGTGAAACCAAGAAAGTCACAATGCCCTTCAAGAGCTAATATAACAGTAATAAATTATTTTCATTTTTTTAAAAATTAATTTAGAAAGAGCCCTGTATGTTTGCCATTTGATTTAGTTCTTTCCATCATTTATAATTCAAATAAAAAAGAAATTAACATTTCTAATTACAGCTGAAAGTACTTCATGTATTTCCTCAGCAACATATTGTAATATAATTAGTTGTTCAGGTTATGTCATTTTAATAAATTTGAAATTTTTCTTCAACCAGTAATCATGCCATGCAAGAATAATTAAATTATATTTGAATTTGGATGTTAGTGATTATGCAGTTTTCTACTTATCTGAGCTTTTACCTTTTAAAAATAAAAGAATGAACTCAACTGCAAAAAGATGATACTTTTACTTCTTTATAATGTTTAAGCTCAATTTAGAAATTGAAGCAAGGCAGTCTTAACAAAAAAGGGTCTTTACACTTTTTACATGGGAAATTTAAAAGGAGATTAATTTTTAAAGGTTTTGAAGGAGAATGCTTGCAGAATTCCAGAAACTCAATTTGTAAGCATGTTTCCCTACACATGCTCAAGCATACAGATACTTACATCAGTTCCCCAAGGGCTCAGTGGTAATGAATCCACCTGCCATGCAGGTGACACTGGTTCAATCCTTCGGTCAGGAAGATCCCCTGGAGAAGGAAATGGCAACCCTCTCCAGTATTCTTGCCTGGGAAATCTCACTGACAGAGGAGTTTGGCAGGCTATAGTCCACAACTATAGTCCATAGGCATCGCAAAAGAGTCAGACACGACTGAGCAACTAAACAAAGAAGAAATTGCTTCTCTATTCCCTGATTAAGCTCAAAACACTCAGACTTACACATTCTTTACAGTTAACAGTTCTCTATCCCTACCTTCTTCTTGTACTATACATATTGACATGACTCAGTTGCTCTTCCCCTCCAAGGCCACCATCTTCCATACCTTGTGTTTCAGAATTCTGACCAAGTGCTTGCAGTTTATCTGAGGAGAGTAGATGATGTCACATTTTTCAAATTTAATTGAAATCACTTTTCTTTGACATGTACTGCCTTGACAAAGATAGACTGAAAAGAAAACATTTCTTCCAACTATCAGCTTGATTGGAATTGCCACTTTTCCAAAGGGAAAATTCAGAGGCATTATACCTCTCTCCTTGACATAAACATCTATTCATTCAGCATATCCTTTGCTCTGCTGCTGCTGCTGCTTGGTCACTAAGTCATGTCCAACTCTTTCAACCCCATGGACTATAGCCCATCAGGCTCTTCTGTCCATGGCATTCTCCAGGCAAGAACTCAGAGTGGGTTGTCATTTCCTTTTCCAGGGGATATTCCCAACCCAAGGATCGAACCCAAGTCTCCTGGTTGGCAGGCATATAATTTACCACTGAGCCACCTGGGAAGCTCAGCCTTTACTTCCTAAGTGATATTTGATTGTGCCCCTTCTGTATACCCACTGTAACTACCTCAACGCAGGCCCTTAAATTCTCTTGTCTTGATTATTCCATTGGTTTTCTAATTGGGCACCATGTTTTCAGTTTTTATTCCCTGTAAATGATATATTTTATCTTATAAAAACCCCAAATGAATTTTTCTCTGGTTAAACTGAAACCAAAACCATACTAAAACAAATGCAAACTTTCCAAAGTGTCATAATGCCTGGAAAATAAAACCTAAAGCTGTCATTTAGACTAAAGGTGTCTTACAATCAGCATTTTGTTCTTGCTGCTCCCAGGTTTAGAGTTTGAAACATAATAACATTTTGTAATTACTCACTGTATTTATAAATGAACTCAAAAGAGCTGGTGTTCTATAAACTCTCCGTTAATATTTCTTAACACTTCTACTTAATATTTCTGTTACATACTTCTTTTTATCCACACTGCAAGTGTCTTCATTCCATACGAAGCCTTGTGACTTAGGTATCTTTTCTTATAGAATAGCTAATACAGAGTTTAGAAAGAATGATGTTCCAACATAGAAAGAACTAAGTAGAGATTATTAAATCGTTAATAGTACAGTGTCCCTTGGTATCTGGGGGAGGAGGTATTCGTTCCAGGAACTACCATGGTTACTAAAATCTGCAGATGCTTTAGTCCCATGATGGGTCCTCCATATCTGTGCTTTCACATTCACAGATTCAACCTACTGCACATTGTATAAGTGCTGTTTTCATTTATTGAACAAAAAAAATCCACTTATAAGTGGCCCTGCACAGCTCAAACTCATGTAGTTCAAGAGTTAACTGTATATTCTGTTGTATTCATAAGTATCAGCAGATAGATAGGTAGGTAAATAGATTGATAGACAGATGAATATTGAAAGGAGAAATGAAGTGAGAAAGAAGGAACAAGGAAAACAAACTGGGGTTACCATCTACTTCTTCCTACTTCCAAGCCGAGTGGATTGAATTGCTGGGCCCTGTTACGGAATCCTATGTTTTTCTGTCATTTTGTCAAACATACCAGGAAAATGTGGAAATAGATTTGTGATGCTTTGCTAGAATAATCACTTCTAAAGTCAGAAAAAATATCTGATGTAAGTGACAAATTTAGATAGCAAGTTCAGGGGAAGAAGCACTAGCTTCAAAGCTGGAAAACATAAATTTCAGTCACGTCTTTGATGCTTACTTATTCTAAGAACTTAACAAATTACTGCATCAGTTCAGTTCAGCTGCTCAGTCATGTCCAACTGTTTGTGACCCCATGGACTGCAACATGCCAGGCTTCCCTGTCCATCACCAACTGCCGGAGCTTGCTCAAACTCATGTCCATCGAGGTGATGATGCCATCCAGCATCACCAATGAATATTCAGGACTGATTTCCTTTAGGATGGACTGGTTGGATCTCCTTGCAGTGCAAGGGACTCTCAAAAGTCTTCTCCTACACCACAGTTCAAAAGCATCAATTCTTCAGTGCTCAGCTTTCTTCATGGTCCAACTCTCACATCCATACATGACTACTGGAAAAACCATAGCTTTGACTAGACAGACCTTTGTCAGCAAAGTAATGTCTCTGCTTTTCAATATGCTGTCTAGGCTTGTCATAAAATTTCTTTCAAGGAGTAAACATCTTTTAATTTCAAGGCTGCAGTCACCATCTGCAGTGATTTTGGAGCCCACAAGAAAATAAAGTCTGTCACTGTTTCCATTGTTTCCCTGTCTATTTGCCATGAAGTGATGGGACTAGATTCCATGACCTTTGTTTTTGAATGTTGAGTTTTAAGCCAGCTTTTTCATTCTCCTCTTTCAGTTTCATCAGAAGGCTCTTTAGTTCCGCTTCGTTTATTGCCATAAGGGCGGTGTCATCTGCATATCAGAGGTTATTGATATTTCTCCTGGCAATCTTGATTCCAGCTTGTGCTGCATCCAGCCCAGCATTTCACATGATGTACTTTGCATACAAGTTAAATAGGCAGGGTGACAATATACAGCCTTGTACTCCTTTCCCAATTTGGAACCAGTCCGTTTTTCCATGTCCGGTTCTAACTGTTGCTTCTTGACCTGCATACAGATTTCTCCAGAGGCAAGTAAGGTGTTCTGGTAATTACTATATACATTTTTATTATTTAGCTTTGTTAATAACAAGCTGCCATTTATGAGACTATTATTTGAGCCTCGATTGCTTACTAGATAAAATAAGGATATTAATACCTGCTCTATCTTTTGATGGGGGTTCTCAGGTGGCTCAGGGTTAAGAATCCGCCTGCCAATGCAGAAGGCAAAGGTTTGATCCCTGGGTCAGGAAGATCGCCTGGAGGAGAAAATGGCAGCCCATTCTGGTATTCTTGCTGGGAAAATCCCATGGACAGAGGAGCTTGGCAGGCTACAGTCCATAAGGTTGCAAAGAGTTGGACACACCTAAGTAGGCATGCTCTCTTTTGATATTCCATAGTTTCATATCATGAAGATGAAATCAGATAAAGAAAACACTCTGAAAATTTTAAAATATTAGGGAAATTTGTCTTTTCCCCCATTCATTTAGCTGTTTAATAGATAAATTTAAAAGCACTTATTTAATACATCAATGAATAATATTCTACAGTGCTCAGAAGTTTCAGATGTATCTATGGCAATCTGGAAATTTACTTTTTATAACGCACTTCTGGGAATTTTATTGTAAGGAAATTAATTTTCAAGCATTTTTTCCTTCTTGGCTTTTTCTCTAGGGGCAAGATATGATAAAGGTTATGTTGGTATATGTTTAAATTTAGCATTTAAAAAGTGGAATGTTTTAAATCCACATGAAATAAAAGTCAAAAGCTTTTTTTGTGTGAAATACCTTATTGCTAGGTTCTTAGCACACAATACCTCTCTTCAGACTTAATGTTTTACTTTGAGATCACATTTATGCATTTGATTACATTTGCTTTATTCTGAATATCTTTGAAGAGTGTGTATAAAACTAAAACTTGTAAATTCTCCTTCACTTGGAGAATTTAACACTTGGTGAAGAGTGGTGAACATTTTATCTTTCTAAGTGTGTTGAGCTATTTCAGATCCTAAAAGATGATGCTGTGAAAGTGCTACACTCAATATGCCAGCAAATTTGGAAAACTCAGCAGTGGCCACAAGACTGGAAAAGGTCAGTTTTCATTCCAATCCCAAAGAAAGGCAATGCCAAAGAATGTTCAAACTACTGCATGATTGCACTCATCACACATGCTAGTAAAGTAATGCTCAAAATTCTCCAAGCCAGGTTTCAACAGTACATGAACCTTGAACTTCCAGATGTTCAAGCCGGGTTTAGAAAGGGCAGAGGAACCAGAGATCAAATTGCCAACATTCGTTGGATCATCGAAAAAGCAAGAGAGTTTGAGAAAAACATCTATTTCTGCTTTATTGACTATGCCAAAGCCTTTGACTGTGTGGATCACAACAAACTGTGGAAAATTCTGAAGGAGATTGGAATACCAGACCACCTGACCTGACTCGTGAGAAACGTGTATGCAGGTCAGGAAGCATACAGAACTGGACGTGGAACAACAGACAGGTTCCAAATAAGAAAAGGAGTACATCAAGGCTGTATATCATCACCCTGTTTATTTAACTTATATGCAGAGTACATCATGAGAAACACTGGGCTAGATGAAGCACAAGCTGGAATCAAGATTGCCAGGTGAAATATCAATAACCTCAGATATGCAGATGACACCACCTTTATGGCAGAAAATGAAGAAGAATTAAAGAGCCTGTTGATGAAAGTGAAAGAGGAGAGTGAAAAAGTTGGCTTAAAGCTTAACATTCAGAAAACTAAGATCATGGCATCTGGTCCCATCACTTCATGGCAAATAGATGGGGAAACAGTGGAAACAGTGACAGACTTTATTTTGGGGGGCTTCAAAATCACTGCAGATGGTGGCTGCAGTCATGAAATTAAAAGATGCTTGATCCTTGGAAGAAAAGCTATGACCAACCTAGATAGCATATTGAAAAGTAGAGACATTAATTTGCTGACAAAGTCCGTCTAGTCAAAGCTATGGTTTTTCCAGTGGTCATGTATGGATGTGAGAGTTGGACTGTAAAGAAAGCTGAGTGCTGAATAATTGATGCTTTTGAACTGTGGTGTTGGAGAAAACTCTTGAGAGTCCCTTGGACTGCAAGGAGATCCAACCAGTCCATCCTAAAGGATATCAGTCCTGAATGTTCATTGGAAGGATTAATGTTGAAATTGAAACTCCAATACTTTGTCCACCTGATGTGAAGAACTGACTCATTGGAAAAAGACCCTGATGCTGGGCAAGATTGAAGGTCGGAGAAGGGGACAACGGAGGATGAAATGATTGGATGGCATTACTGATTCAATGGACAAGAGTTTGGGTAAACTCTGGGAGTTGGTGATGGACAGGGAGGCCTGGCATGCTGCAGTCCGTGGGATCGCAAAGAGTCAAACATGGCTGAGCAACTGAACTGAACTGAACTGAAGTGTGTTCTAGTCCCTACTTGCTCGACTTTAATATGTATTTTCTCTCTCATAGTCATTGGATTATTGCATCCTGACCAATGCATATTTTATGAGAAATAATGGGCTAAATCACAGCTGGTAACTGAGTGCCCTTTTGGAATTCACTGATACGTATCTCCTTGATTTATTACACACAAATTGAAAACAACAAGTGGTTTTTCAGTTTCTCAGTTTTATGAACAATCCAAAGTGCACTGGTATTTCCTGTATGGTCCTAATAGCAGAACAGCAGTTATTATTCCCATTTCACAGATGTCTGTTCAGATAGTTTAAGATGCTTGTCTTATTCTCACAATAGCACAAGAAACCTTCAAAGGGAAATGAATCAGAATTCCCAAAGTTTTTTTTTTTTTTGGTAAACAACGCTGGTATTTACTAGCTACTTGACCTTGAGTAAAACTCCTGTCCCTGTGGACCTCAGTTTTTGTATCTTTAAAACTAGAGGATTAGAAGATGATTGCTAAGGTGTCTTCCGACTTTCAAGTTTTATTAACTTAATCTAAGTGTAAATGCTAATTTATATATAGTAAATCAAATATGCTTGTATGGTTAAAAATGTTTTACTGAAAATTTTGGGTAAAGAATCACTCCATTTCATGGCAGTCAATATTTTTATAGCAGTTTAAAATGCTTCCTTCTTTCATTGCTCTTTTTTCTACTTGTCATTTAGTAAATTATTTTCTAACAGTACAGACAATATATTGAGTAAGAGAATTTCAAATTAGAAGGTCATTTACTGCAGCCACTTTTATTTATTTATTTTTTCTACATGCTTCTGGCGGCATGTGACCAGGGCTCAAACTAGCACTCCTTATCATAGACCACTAGGCAAGCCCAAACAGCATTAAATTTTGAAATCAACTTTCATATTTATTTGTCGCTTTTATTTCACATTTTATTATGAAAAATTTCAAAGATATAAGAAATTTGATTTAAACACAACCCAGAGTCTAAAAATAACCATTTTGCTCTATTAGTCTTATCACATATCTATCCAACCATCATTCCTCTCTCCATCCATCAATCTATCTCATTTTTGACACATTTTAAAGTAAGTTACAGATATCTGTACTCTTCACCTCTGAACACTTAAGAATGCATATGTTTAACTAGAGTCAGTATTAATTTATAGGTTTTTTTAGTTTAAATTTACATACAGTAAATTGCCCAATATTAAGCAAACAATGTGATGAACTTTGGTAAATATATAAATATCTATGAAACCCCAAACTTTGTCAAGATAAAGACTATTTCCATCTCCTTAGTAAGTTTTCTTGTGCTTCTTCCCATTCAGTCCCTGTATTTCCCTCTAGAGGCAACTACTGTTTTGATTTTTTTTCCCATCAGAGATTAATTTTACCTATTATAGAATTTCATACAAATAGAATCATACACCATAAATAACATTTCTTTTCCTCATCAAAAATTTTCAGAGTTGTCCATGCTGTGTTTATTCCTTTCTATCGCTGAATAGTATTCCATTGTCTGAATATATCAAACATTCTTATGAGACAAAAGACCAATGATCTTGAGAAAGCTTCATAATATGAATAGTTTGGATATACTCTAAAGCCAAACCTGCAAAGCAGTAAATATCTCATTGTGCAAATGGCATAACAACTTTATATATGGTTAGTAAGAAGAAGGAGGAGTAAAACACAATTTCTACAAACTAATTCTAATCTTATCCTAAAAAAATTAAAAAAATAAAATGCTAAGATTTTGCATATAATTAGGCTTCTGTTTGGAAGTCAATATGATTATCTCATAACTACAGCGATTATGGCAAAACCAGATCTATCGCTGGCTTGACTGATGAGAAACCATGGAGGGTCAGCCAAGGTTCTGAGCTGGATTCCTTTCCTGATGTTTCTGTTCCTCACAACATACTAAGTCATGAGGATATATAGAGTTGTCAATATTATATATCAGTTGAAAAATTTATCAGCTCTGTAACCTTGGTAATAATAGTTCACTAAGGCAACTCTATAAAGAAAATAAAGGTCTCAGATTAACTTTAAGGGGGATTCTGAAGTTGGGATAAGTGAGCTGGTATTTATACCCTGACATAGACTAGTCATTAGGTGTGGTCACCCTGGCAAGGCAATATGTCCTTGAGTGGCTCTCTCTTCAGCTGAGTCAATCTTGGATGGACTGCCACTTGAAGGTTTTCTTTCAGCAGTGGGGGAATAAATCTTTCATTCTTAAAAGGGATACACAGGGTACATCAGAGTGGCCACCATGCTTTCTTGGAGGGTTCACAATTTACCTTTTTTTTCTCCCTCATATCACAGTTATCTACTTATTTATGTGCTCAGATGCTTAGTCGTGTCTGACTCTTTGTGACCACATAGACTGTAGCCCACTAGGCTCCTCTGTTCATGGGATTATCCCAACAAGTATACTGGTGTGGGGTGCCATTTCCTCCTCCAGGGATCTTTCCAACCCAGGGATCGAACCCACATCTCTTGCATCTCCTGCAATGGCAAGGGGATTCTTTACCACTAGTGCCACTTGGGAAGCACATCATCTTGCTCACTAGATGGAAGACACCTTGAAGATAGGAGGGTGACTTTTTCAACTTTGGTCTACCTGGCCAGCTATAATCCGTGGGGTCACAAAAAGTCGGACGCGGATGAAGCAACTTAGCATGCAGCTTTATTCAGAATTCCTCCCTTGTCTTCTATATTGCTACCAAATTTTCTGTACTGAGTATGTCACAAGAAACTTGTTTTGCTCTTCATCACATTATTCAAAATGTTATACATAGCATAGAGTCTTCCAAATGGGACCTAGTTAATAAACATGTTGAATTTGAATGAATCTTATCAGAGGCAGTTTATAAGTTCTTAAATATTTAATTTTTAAGAGATGTTCAAAATTTCTGTTAACTCATTTTATTATGACCTTGTGTGTCTCTGTGTGTGTGTGTGTGTTGAGATGATGGGAAAGATAAAATCTAAATGATACAAGATCATTAGGAATTTATCTTTACTTATGCCTTCATTCAGCATAAAACTTGGTGCATATCAGATTTTTAGATTTTTCTTCTCTTTATTGACTTCACGTGTCAGAATGTCCAGTGCATTGGAGACTCTATCCAACACCGATGGTTAAAGTAATCAGATCACTAGATGATCAGCTTTCTAGCAATGAAGAGTACAAACTGACCTCATACATACCTATAGTTCCCTCAGGACAATGTGCTCAAAATATGAGAACAATGGAAGGAAGGGTAAGCGTGTGCAATGTCAAGCTTATATTTATAAACATGAATAATTCTAGTTGGATCAGAGCTAACTGAACATTTGCCTAAGACTTCAAGGAGAAGAAAGTTGAAAAGAAAACTCTGCATACAGACATGCCATAAGGAGTTGTAGCACCTTTTAGTTGTGTCAAAGTAGTAGACAGTGTTTCCATAAAAATTTCCTTTTCTGTTCATGCAGAGATGTTGCTTACTCTCCACTTTCAAACTGTATCCTTTTGCATTCATGTAGTCTGCTAGAGGTTATCAGTCATAACTTGGTAAAATGACAGGTCCTTAGCAATTTGTTCGGTCTCCCTCTAGAAGCCAGCTAATATTTGATGGGATTATACTCTTAGTGAGCTGGAGGCTGACAATATATCATTATGACATAACAGCAACATTTACAAAAATAAAGCTTAAGCAAGCTTGGGAAATGATTTCACCCCAGGGAAACTGCGAATATGTATTATTTTTCTGCATGGCATCAATAACCAAGAATATTTAATACTACACTATGACAGAATATCTATATGCATGAGCTCCTTAGTTAATAAACAACCTAATAATATTCTTCAAAGTTTATAAAGTTATGGAACTAAAGAGGGAGAAGTGAATCTAATTTGATTGCTGAAATGAATAAAGACGTAGAAATGGTTGGTGGCATCTGTTCTCTATTTAGCTGTTCAGTTTCCTATGCAAATGGTCATTTGTAGCAGAGTTGTTATTGCTTTAATATCACATATTTAAAGAAGAAATTGAAGTAATACAAAAAGAAAAAGATTAGAAATTTCTCCACTTGGAATTAATCAGGGTAGATATGGGTGTTGTTGTTGTTTAGTTGCTAGGTTGTGATGGACTCTTTGCCACCCCTGGACTGCAGGATGCTAGGCTTCTCTCTCCTTCACTATCTCCTGGAGTTTGTAAAACTCATGTCCATTGAGTCACTGATGCTATCCAACCATCAGATATTAAGTGTACCATATTCTAAACATCTATATACTTATGGAGAGAGACATAAGGCAGCACTTCTGTAAAAAATAAAATTACATCTTGCATGCTGTTTTTAGCAAAATGTTTAAAATTTATTTTTGTATTATATTTAACAGAGAGAGAAAAGGAAACTGAACTTAAAATGAAGGGATGGTGAAGCTCCAATTCATGTTTTTTAATTGGAGATAGTAGTTATTAAAATATCCCTAAAATAAGAAAAAAAAATTAAAAATTTTGAAACACTATTTTTATTTCTTTTGTCTGTTTGCTAAGTTTTGTAAGTTAACATTATTGTGTGACTGTAGATCCCATGGTTATTTATTTTTAATTATGTATTCAAATGCTCAACATTGGCATTTTAGCAAGATCATCTATTATTAGTTAATTTATTTTTTATTTATCTTTGTTGTCCAGATTTGGTCATCAAGTAGTTTTTGTGTTTTTTTTTTTAATAAAAAAGAATCCTGGATGCTATATTTCCTCAATCCTTTTATGCTTGAGAAAAACTGACTTTAATAAGTTTGAGATTTAATAAAGTATAATGTGACTAGTATACATTTCTTGCTATACTTTCTATTTCTTAGACTTTTATAAATGTATATATTGCACTGTTGTCCTCTGGCATGGTATGATGGTGAAAAGATATTTAAGGCCACCCTGACATTCCTTCATATAAATAACTCAATTTTTCATCAGTGTACTTAGCATCAACATGTATTTATATCTTTTCTTATAACTATGTGTGCCGTATGACCTATTGATGCATTTCAGGAAAAATTTCAGCTATTATATCTTTGAACGGTTTTAAAAGACACCAGTTATACTTGCGTTGGATGGTCTTTGTCCTTTATTTTCATACTTTTCTGTTAGTTACTTTCACGTGTTTCTATTTGCTACTTCTCTACATGTTTTCTCCCAAGCAAGTAATTAAAATTGAGCTCTGCTAGTCCTTTAAAAGATATTTTTATTCAATTTATTGGTTTGTAATAATGCCATTTTAGTTCTTTTTTCTGTAATATTTCTTTTAATGTTACAAATAACAAATTTTTAATAATCTCATTTTTTAGTACTTTTTCCTAAAATTCGAGTGTTCACAGAATTCTCCTTTAATATGAAGCAGTCATGAAGGCTTTCTTATGATGTTTAATTTCTTTATCTGTCTTTGCACACTTTTGGTGTAAAATGTTTTCATGTTTGCAGTAACAATTTTTCACTCATCCAGACATTCTGTTCCCAGGTGGTGCTAGTGGTAAAGAATTTGCCTGCCAATGCAGGAGACTTAAGAAATGTCGGCTTGATCCCTGGGTCAGGAAGATCCTTTGGAAGAGGGGATGGCAACCCACTCCAATATTCTTGCCTGGGAAATCCCATTGACAGGGAGGAGCCTGCCAGGTGACAGTCTTTCATTTTGCAAAAAGTCGGCCACAAATGTCTCAGTCTGACACTGAGACATTTTATTTTTATTTAGCTGTGATGATCTCTCCTTTACTCTTTTACTCCCTTTTTAAGATCCTGAACATGGAATTTGTGGAATAAATATAGGTATGCATGCATGCTCAGTCGCTGGAATAAATGTTGCCTTCTAAACACTCCACTCAAGTCTGAAGGCACAGGATAGGGAGGAGATTATTTGGAAGTTTCTGCAGTTGGAGGATTGAACTTTATTCGTTCCTTTGAACAAGTAAAGGATCTTATTAAAATCCTCCAGTTATGTTCAGTATATATAATGTTATGGGTTGAATTATGTCTTTCAGGTGGAAGCCCTAACCCCTAGTGAATGTGACCTTATTTGGAAAAAGGATTGCCACATGATCAAGTTAAGATAATGTTATTAGGGTGGACCCTAACCTAATCTGACTATATCTTTAAAAAAGAGAAATTTGAGCATGGTGACAGGCACAAATAAAGGGATAATGGCATGCAATGCTGAAGGCTGAGACTGGGGTAATACATCTATAAGTAAAGAAATATCAAAGATTTCCACAAAAACCACAAGAAACTAGGTGAGAAGCATGGAGCAGATTCCCCCTCACAGCTCTCATAAGGAACCAAGTCTAACATTTTGCCTTCAGAACTATGAGACATTTCTATTGTTTAAGGCACCCAGTCTGTGGAAATTTGTTATGGCAATCCTAGGGAACTAATCCCACTCCAGTACTCTCGCCTGGAAAATCCCATGGACGGAGGAGCCTGGTAGGCTGCAGTCCATGGGGTCGCTAAGAGTCGGACACGACTGAGCGACTTCACTTTCACTTTTCACTTTCATGCACTGGAGAAGGAAATGGCAACCCACTCCAGTGTTCTTGCCTGGAGAATCCCAGGGACGGGGGAGCCTGGTGGGCTGCAGTCTGTGGGGTCGCACAGAGTCGGACACGACTGAAGTGACTCAGCAGCAGCAGCAGCAGCAGCAGCAGCAGCAGGGAACTAATACTTAGGAATGTTTCTTTTTCTTCTGGGTAAAAAGGAAATTCAGCTTTGACTCATTCTTCCAATTCAACGTGGAAGTCTGAATGTTCAGAAAAACATTATTTTTAAAAAACTAAAAAAAAAAAAAAAGATAAGAAAAATAATGCCTCTGTGGTTTTTTCATTGTTAATTCTTCTCAGATGGAGATAGGGAACTTCACCTGGAGCTTTCTCTTTGTATCTTACCTTATTCTTAAGTTTCAAAGTAGTGAAAGTGAAAGTCACTCAGTTATGTCTGAGTGGGCTTTCGCCTGTCAGGTTCCTCTGTCCATGGGATTCTCCAGGCAAGAATACTGGAGCGGGCAAGCATTCATCTTCCTGACTGAGAGATCGAATCTGGGTGTCTTGCATTGCAGGCAGATTCTTTAGTCTGAGTCTTAACTTTACTATTCTTTTATTCTCAACAGCTCATTAAATTTAGAGATAGAAACTTTTTCAATGTAGATTTTACGTATATCCTTTATCTGGAATCATGGTTTGATTTAGATTGCTCTTAAAAGAAAAAAGTTGTCTATGTGGTGCTGAATATAGTAAATCTTATGCCAAGGATCCTCTGAGCCCTAGAGTGGGTCCTTAGCATGGATGGGTCCTATGCAGATGTACTTTCTTAATTTCCCTGGTCTCTAGGTTAGTATTAATTAAAGGGCAGGATGAGTAGACAGAGCATTCAATACATTTTTCCTACCTGGCCTTTTGATGATGTGCTTTATTACTTTATCACACTATCACCCATCTGTTAGATCTATGAGAAATCTCTCATCTAATTTAATAACAGGAAACATTATAGAAAAACAAACATGTTACTTTAATTAGATAAATAGTGGTATTTCTAGAATATTATATGCTTGTTTGGATATTAATAATTGAATTTTTAAATTCTCTTACATCTCCCTTGCCTACCAAAGTAATCGTGACCAATAATAACCACTTGAAAAGTGAAAACAAAGTACTAGTCACTCAGTCAAGTCTGACTCTTTTTGACCATGACTATGTAGCCCACCAGGCTCCTCTGTCCATGGAATTCTCCAGGCAAGAATACTAGAGTGGACAGCCATTCCCTTCTCCAGGGCATCTTCCCGATTCAGGGATCGAATCCCTGTCTCCTACGTTACAGCAGATTCTTCACCATCTGAGCCACCAGGGAAGCCCATAACCATTTACCTCTATATAAAAATTATTTTCCTGAGTGCTGTGAATGGTGATGCTGTGAACATAAGGGTGCATGTACCTTTTTGAATTACAGCTTTGTCTAGGTGTATTCCCAGGAAGTGGATGGCTGGATCACACAGTAGTTCTATTTTTAGTTTTCTGTGGAACATTTACACTATTTACCATAGTAGCTGCACCAACTTGCAATCCCACCACCAGTGTAGGAAGATTCCCTTTTCTCCACATCCTCTCCATTGTTGGTAATTTGTAGACTTTTTAATGAGGGCCACTGTGGCCAGGTTGAGGTTTTACCTCACTGTAGTTTTGATTTGCAGTTCTCTAATAATTAATTGTGTGCTTGCGCTCAATTGCTCAGTTGTGTCCAACTCTTTTGTGACACCATGGACTGTAGCCCACCAGGCTCCTCTGTCCATGGAATTTCCCAGGCAAGAATACTGGAGCAGCTTGCCATTTCCTTATCCAGGGGATCTTCCTGATCCAGGGATCAAACCTGCGTCTCCGGTGTCTCCTGCATTGGTAGGTGGATTCTTTATCCCTAAGCCATCAATGATGCTGAGCATCTTTTCATGTGCCTACTGACAATCTGTGTGTCTTCTTTGGAGAATGTCTATTAAGATCTTCTGCTCATTTTTTTGATTGGGTTGTATAGGCACCCTTGCCTGTTGCATCATTTGCAAATGTTTTCTCCCATTTCATAGGTTGTGGTTTTTGTTTGTTTGTTTTTTATGGTTTCTTTGCACCAGAAAGATCCCCTGGAGAAGCAAATGGCAATCCACTCCAATATTCTTGACTGGAGAATTTCATGGATAGAGGCTGCAGTCCATGGAGTTGTAAAGAGTCAGACACAACTGAGCAACTAACACTCTGTTGTGGAAAAGCATGTAAGTTTGATTAGGTCCCATTTGTTTATTTGTGCTTTTATTTTTATTACCTTGGGAGACTGACCTAGAAAAACACTGGTACAATTTATGTTGGAGAATATTTTGCCTATGCTCTCTTCTAGGAGTTTTACGGTGCCAATCAACAGATGAGTGGATAAAGAAGATGTGGTACACATATACAATGGAATACTCAGTCATTAAAAAGAATGAAATAAAGCCATTTGCAACAACATGGATGCAACTAGAGACTGTTATACTAAGAGAAGTAAGTCAGAAAGAAAGGAAAAAATATCATGATATCAATTATATATGTTACTCTAAAATGTGGCACAAATGAACTTGTGTACAAAATAGCTACAGACTCAGATATAGACTACAGGTTTGTGGTTGTCAAGGGGGAGTGAGGGAGGGAGATGTATATACTGGGAGTTTGGAGTTACTATCTACAAACATTTAGAAAGGATAAACAAGGACCTACTGTATAGCACAGGGAACTATATCCAATCTCCTGGGATAAACCATAATGGAAAAGAATAAAAAAATGTATATATGTGTACAACTGAGTCACCTTGCTGTACAACAGAAATTATTACAATTTTTTAAATTAGCTGCATTGCAATAAAAAAGGAAAAAAGTTATTTTCCTGCATGAAATCCAAGCTAAAAGGGATCGAGCTAACTCTCACTTCACTTCTATCCAAATTTGGGAAAGGAGAGAAATTGATTATGACATTGGAATAGTACAAGAACTGAAATCCCCAAGCTTCTCACTTGATTTAGATTTAGTGCCTTGATTTAGATTTACAATGTAATATCTTTTCTGTTAACTGCCAGCATAATTAAGGATAATTATTTTTCTTAGCATTTCCCAATAATCAAAGAAGACTATTACTCAAACTTAGGAGAACTGCATTGTAGCAAACAAAAAATAGGCTTAATCATTGGCAAAATGTCTGTACTATTTCATCATAATTAATACACAGCTAATTAGCACCATCTGAATAAAGTAACATTCACTCACTATAGAATACTTTGTTAGGAGGTGATTTCTATCCCACACAGTTGTTGTTGTTGTTAGGCACAGTTGTTGTTGTCTATAGTTCCTTTTACATGTTTGTCTGTGGCAGACAATGATCCTTAGTGGCTAACATTGGTCCTGGCTGCATGTATACTGGATATGAAGGTGTAGCAATTTGGATGTGCACCCAGTAAATGAAACCCAATTGATACTGGATTAGGCAAACAGAACTTAATTTTTCTCCTTAATTACAGAGTCTTTAATGAAGGCAGATTTCATTATATTGTTGGTGGGTTGAAGGATAGAGTGGTGGTGCCAACCAAGATGGTCCCTTTTATTAAAAAAGCAAAGGAGACGGAGAAACAAGTATTTGGCTAATTACATAAAGAGAAGCAGGAAGACAGGATTTGAGAATGCTTATTGAATCAACTATTCATCAGGAAATAATACGAAAATAACATGTTATACATGCTCTTGTTTTCCTTTTAGCATATTTCCCACATTTGTCAGTAAGTTCCTATTGAGTAATGAATGTTCATTTGTTTGATTAAATTTTTGGATTTAAAGTATTCAAAGATCTGAAATTTTCTATTTAGAAAATAATTAAAACTGACTCACCAGTCAACTCACTTTAGATTCTTCTGATATTTCCATTTGTAAAATATTGCTGACTGTAAATTGAAGTTTTACTTGTTTCAGTCAAAATACACTTAGCAATCAAATGAAAAATATGATGGTCATAAATACTCAAATTTCTATACTGATCCATTTCACTTACATGTTTGTGAGGTCAAAACAACAAAAAATCAGGATTAGTGAGCCAATAAACAGAGAGTCTAAGAAATAATTTCAGAACTCTGAACTGATTTTAAAACTGAACAGTGCTCATGAGGATTTGCCTCCGGGGAGTCAAGTTATTGGGCTCTGTGGGTTAAAATAACAATAGAATTAAAGTTAATATTTATGTGAGCTTTGAACTGTTGGGGCCCCTTAGGTTAACTAGCTACAAAATATTAACGGGAAAAGTTGGTTCTATCAGTGTTTCCCATAGCATGCGAATATATTAAATTTGCTAATAAATGTTTAGCAAAAATATTTCAAGACATCTGATTTACCTTGGAAAAAGCACAATGTGGGGGAAACATTTTCAAAAGTAATAAGAAAAACATAGAAACATTTTTGAACAATATCAAAAAAGCAATTAAATTACCTTGAAAGGCACAAGTGAGCCTCTTAAAATTTCAAGACCTCCTTGAGCACAATAGAGCATTCTCTTAACATTAAATCAGAATCTATGGCTTGTGGGTGGCTGGGATAGGAAAATACACAAAGTGCTGACTTCTTAACAGATTATTTACCAGGGGATTTTTGCAGAAACTAATGCCTGTGGCATTAATATGTTTTCAGTCAATCATGTGTTAAGATGTTTTTAGAAGCCTTAGAGCTTGGAAGTAAAGTGTTTACTAAAAAGATCAGAATGAATGGCACAAACAGTTTGGGTGATTATGTATATATGTGTGTAAAAAAATAAAAATCTTTTTTTTTCCAGTAAGTAGGAGCAGGAAGTAGAGGAAAGAATAGTCATATGAATGAAACAAAAAAGCAAAGACTTTTATAAAAGAAGGAAAACAACAAATTCTCCAAGATAGGATATATTATTATGACCTAGACCTGCCCTTGCTACCCACCCCAACCTAATTCATTTTTCCCTTTAAGAAGGTACACCAATCAAAGAAAACATAACAGGCTGATTTGTAAGTCAGAACAATTGGCTCCCTGCTCTTACCATGTTTGCCATCCTACCAGTACCCTGTTTCCTTATCTACAAAGTTCCCTGGAGCACTCTTGAGCTTTGATTCTATTGAGGCTAAGTAGGGCATGGCAGAGAACTAAAGTTCTCTGGTCTATCAGCCTAGGTTTACCCTTTTCTATGAGTAAAACAGGCTGTATTTTGCTATGACGACCTCAATAATTCATGTTCTGTTGCCCATATCAAAATGGCAGCCTTTGCTGTTGATCACCATGTAAGGAATGGTTTTAGTCATTTGTGAAATTATTAAGGTATGTTTAAATTGTAAAAAAGCCATGTGCTTTTGACCAGTAGCAAGCTGAACAAAGGGAAGAAGCAGCAGAATGCC
The DNA here is from genome assembly GCA_024291935.2 of Okapia johnstoni. Taxonomy (NCBI): domain Eukaryota; kingdom Metazoa; phylum Chordata; class Mammalia; order Artiodactyla; family Giraffidae; genus Okapia; species Okapia johnstoni. The sequence continues at coordinate 76,094,421 of CM044313.1, read as the reverse complement.
AGCTGTTACAAGTTTCACATCTTGTGCTGACTTGGGGCAACATTGAGTAGCATATAAAGATTGTGTTCAGTATCATATCACCTCTCTTCTCAGTGTTTCCTTTAGTGATCCATCCTGTAGTCCTCAGGAAAGAACTCCATCTTCCCTGTACTTTCTTTGGGTTACTTGGCTCTTGTCTGACCAACCCAGCCCCAGTTTCTCATCCCAATAACCATCTCAAAAGTTATTTATTTCTGTAACAGTGGCTAGTGTTTGCAATGGATATATGTTGAAGTGTGAATTTCTTGCACGACAAAGGTCCATATAGTCAAAGCTATGCTTTTTCCAGTAGTCATGTATGGATGTGAGAGTTGGACCATAAAGTAAAGCTGAGCACCGAAGAATTGATGCTTTTGAACTGTGGTGTTGAAGAAGACTCTTGAGAGTTGCTTGGACTGCAAAATCAAACCAGTCAATCCTAAAGGAAATCAGTCCTGAATATTCACTGGAAGGACTGATGCTGAAGTTGAAACTCCAATACTTTGGCCACCTGATGCAAAGAACTGACACATTGGAAAACACCCTGATGCTGGGAAAGATTGAAGGCAAGAGGAGAAGGGAACAACAGAGGACGAGATGGTTGGATGGCATCACTGACTCAATGGACATGAGTTTGAGGAAGCTTCGGGGAGTTGGTGATGGAAAGGGAAGCCTGGAACGCTGCAGTCCGTGGGGTCGCAAAGAGGCAGACATGACTGAGCGACTGAATTGAACTGAACTGAATACTATTTTGGGTTACAGACCTTTTTGAGTACTCTTGGCATCTTGCCATTTGAGTAATTCTTGCTTTGTTTTAATAGATGTTTTGATTTTGGCTACCTTTTCCCTACAAAAGAGCTTGAGACAAAGATCTGTTTGTAGGAAGGAGAGGAATAAGCCAGAAAATGGAAGAAACAAGCAAAAAAGCCAGTACAAGAATGTGTTACCTAATTATCCATGGTAGGTGACTGTGGCTTGATTCAATGTGACTTTAAGAACAAACATATGAAATATGCCTCAGAGCTATTCACCAGAGGACAAAGGAGAAAGCATTTATCCATCAGCCCCTGGTCCCATTGGTTAAAAATGGGCTCCTGGGCATTCCAACCTTCCTTGTGTTCCTGGATGAGTATCCAGAATATCCCTGCAGCATATGAGAAGACCCATGGCAGAAGCAGAGCCCTGAAATGAGTCTGAGATGAGGATGAGTGTTGTCAGGATGTACGTAAGTGACACTTGAGCAAAGGTTCAGTGAACTTGTTTTGTAGCAGTGGCTGGAGGAAGAGGTGGGATGGATAGAATCTAAAGAAGTATTTAAGAGGTTTCTGATACACTGGGGAAGGCCAGTTTTGATCATCCTAGCCTCCGGCATAGTCTTGTCTCAAGATCCACAATGTGGGGCTGGATAAAATACTTTCCCTAAGTGGGGGCGGTGTTAATCAAATAACAAAGTCAGACATCTTTTTTGCTCCCATTTGGCTTCATTGACAGGAGAGCCCTAGATGATGAATAGACCTCCTTGGCTATGAGTAATCCTCAGATGTAGGCATCTTCTGAAATGTCACCAACTTTTTAATAAAATGAATAGAGGTAAAAACATTACATAATCTCTAATAAAATCTAGAATTTTGAGAGGGATTACAGAGCAAAACATTCTGACTTTTTCATTTCTCATAATTTCCCTCCCCCCTCCAAAGGAAGGCATGTTCTGAGAAAATTAAGAAAAGATGCTTGGAAATAAAACCAAGGCATTTAGGTAAGTGAGCAGAGGATTCAAAAATCTAATTCTGTGGAGAATTGTGTCTAAAAATCAGGAAGTTAAGGTTTCTTAGTGCCCCCATGAAGCTATATAATTCCAGGTTTCCTGCCTCTGCAGCTTTGCATGGTTAACTCATCATTTTTCTTAATCCTTCCATGCCAACTCAGTTCCACATTGCTTTCAAGACTTAACTCAAGCCCTTTCTTCTACATTAACCTGCTACTGTATCTGTCAGTCTGTGTAAGCCTATAGCTTTCTTCAGCATTTTTAATAGCCAGTGTTTCCAAACTCTGCTTCACACACCGAGCAAAGAGAATATTTAACAACATTCCTCCGTTAGCCTCATTTCCCCTTCACTGATATTGAATTCATTGCCCAATTTTTCTTATCTCTGTTTCCCTATCTGACTTATATTTATATGAAGCATTGTATAGTTTGGAAAATATCAGGCTACCATTGAAAATGTGAATGTGCATTTATTCAGCCATTCATTCAACCTATGTATTAAGCACTTACTCCAAATCAGGCTCTTGGGCTGCGAAACGATATGGAGAAGACAAACAGGGCTTCTGCTTCAAAAATCTTCAGTGGGGCAAGGAATGGAGTACAGGCAAAGCATGCAGTTTGATTTTAAACATTCAAAATTGGAAAGCTGAATAATGTCCTAAAGTGCTGAAGTGGAGAGTGACAGAGGTGGACTTCAAATTCAGTGTTCAAGGAAGGGCTTTCTGGGAAGGTGATACTTAGGCTGATTCCTAAGTGATGGGGAGGATCTAGCTCCAAGGAGGGCTTGGAAGGAGAGTATATTAGGACAAAGGATAGCATAGAAAAAGCCCCAGAGCTGAGTGGGCATATGAAGGAGGACAGTGCCCAAGAGAAGGTTGGAGGGATGGGCAGTACTATCTCCTGCTGGACCTTGTGGCATGGTGAGGATCATAGCTTTTTCTATATGCTGCTGCTGCTGCTGCTGCTAAGTCGCTTCAGTCGTGTCCGACTCTGTGCGACCCCATAGACAGCAGCCCACCAGGCTCTGTCATCCCTGGGATTCTCTAGGCAAGAACACTGGAGTGGGTTGCCATTTCCTTCTCCAATGCATGAAGTGAAAAGTGAAAGTGAAGTCGCTCAGTCATGTCTGCCTCTTGGCTACCCTATGGACTGCAGCCTACCAGGCTCCTCCATCCATGGGATTTTCCAGGCAGGAGTACTGGAGTGGGTTGTCATTGCCTTCTCCATTTTTCTATATATGTAATGGCAACCCTTGAAGGATATTATGAAGAAGAATGGCATAATTGGATGTGCTTCAAAATGTTTAGTTTACCGTGTGGTGATCTGTTTGGGGAGGGCAAAGACAGAAATGCAGGAACCAGATGAAGGAGGTATTTCAGACAAAAGACGATTGGTGACCTTCACTAAGAAAGAAAATGACAGACTCAACATGTGTTTTAGAAAAGAAATTGTCAAGTATTGAAGAAGATGAAGGAAAAATCCTTTCCTTATTATGTGCTGCCTTGGGTGTAATTAAATTTTTTTGTATGCTTATTTTTTCTCATCCATCAAATTAATGACTTTTCAGAATAAGGTCAGTTTTTAAATAGGCACTCCATACTTTTCTTAAATTTCTGAGAACAAGACAGATACTCAATAAATACATTTTCCTTGCCCATTTTATATCAACTAAGCTACAAAATACTTTGTTGAAATCATATCAGATGCCAGAATAAAATATCTTGAGTGCTTTCAAGTCCTTCCAGTGTTGTTTTTATTACTCTGTTACTTGGTGAATGGATGCTAAAAACCACAATGTTGACTTTTTGTGGGTGCTTCATAAAAATGGGAAATCTCTCTGTTGTGTTAGTATTGATATTGCCAAACTATTAAGTATGGTTTTCAACAGAACACAAACTTGGCACCTAAAACAGGGCACATGGTGTGTCCTTGAAGTCAAAACAGATCAAAAGATTCTTAATCTGTGTAGACTCTGGATAACTTTCATAAAACAAAGTCAAAATCTACTCAAGATGGCTGCAAGCAGAGCTCTCTTGAAGCAGGAAGACTTTCTCCAGTCATGTACTAAAGGGAAATCTCATCCACACACTTTCCTGGCACACACCTTCACTCTTAGTGACATCCCTTTTCTTCCCAGGTACCAACAATTATTCTCAAGTAAAAGTCCAATAAATTTATTCACAGTTCTTGAAGGGTGTTATTTCCCAGAAATATTTGATGCCAAAATTATTTCCACAGATTAATTTTTAGATGTGAAAGAGCTAAAGAGACAGTGTTCTTCCTAAGGAAAGACTAAGGGCAAAGATGACTCTGCTGCTCTGACTTATGTAAGTTTGGCAGTGTCTGAATCCAAAACTCCCTAAGTGGATCTGACTGAGGACAATTGGGGAGGTTCTTGGCAACTCTCAGATCCAGGAAATTTCCCTCAAATTGAGAGACGCCCTTTTCTCTCTCTGGCTTCCCTCTACCTATAGCTTTCAACGAATTCCAGAAAAACGACACCACCTTCAACTATGGAGCCCCTCAGCCCCCTCTCCTAAGAACTGAAAGATTTAGATGCAGATGGAGGTTTGTCTCTTTTGTGTTGGTAAGTTTTATCATTTATGCTGTCTAACGTTTGAAGAGACTGTCAAATATTTTGAAGGATCAGATGATAGCCGATATACTCTTGAGATTTAAAAGCTCAATTGGGAATCAGAGTCCTCACATTTACTAATGGTCCCTCAAGAGCATTACTCTGTCTGCTGGATCCAGCTTGACCTGCACGATTCTCTCCTTATTGAGTAACATGCTGCTACTGTGTCTTGTGGTTCCCTGATTCTGGTCCTAACGTTGACTCTGACATAGTTTTCATGTTACACTCTTGATGCCATCTTTATGGAACAATAGTACAAGACTCTAGCGACAGCCCTTCATATGTGAACACTGATCTTCTATCCTGAGCCTTTCCTATACCCTCTAATGCAGCAGTCCCCAACATTTTTGGCACCAGGGATTGATTTCATTGAAGACAATTTTCCACGGGTGGTGGTGGGGGGATGGTTTTGGTTTCACCTGCCACTCGCCTGCTGTGCAGCCCAGTTCCTAACAGGCTACACACTAGTAGCAATCCATGGCCCAGGGGGTTGGGGATCCCTGCTCTAATGTTTGAACCCTTAGTAGTCCTCTATCCTATGCTTCTATAATTTTAGTGACATGGTAATGACCTCTAAAACCTCTTTGCAAAACTCTAGCCAAATTCAGACTTAAATTGAAGAAAGTAGGGAAAACCACTAGTCCATTCAGGTATGACCTAGATCAAATCCCTTATGAGTATACAGTATAAGTGACAAATAGATTTAAGGGACTAGACCTGATAGACAGAGTGCCTGATGAACTATGGACAGAGGTTCGGGACATTGTATAGGAGACAGGGATAAAGACAATCCCCAAGGAAAAGAAATGCAAAAAAGCAAAATGGCTGTCTGAGGAGGCCTTACAGATAGCTGGGAAGAGAAGAGAAGCAGAAAGCAAAGGAGAAAGGGAAAGATATTCCCATCTGAATGCAGAGTTCCAAAGAATAGCAAGGAGAGATAAGAAAGCCTTCCTCACCAATCAATGCAAATAAATGGAGGAAAACAACAGAATGGGAAAGACTAGAGATCTCTTCAAGAAAATTAGAGATACCAAGGGAACATTTCATGAAAAGATGGGCTCAATAAAGGACAGAAGTGGTATGGACCTAACAGAAGCAGAAGATATTAAAAAGAGGTGGCAAGAATACACAGAAAAACTGTAGAAAAAAGATCTTCACGAGCCAGATAATCACGATGGTGTGATCACTCACCTAGAGCCAGACATCCTGGAATGTGAAGTCAAGTGGGCCTTAGAAAGCATCACCATGAACAAAGCTAGTGGAGGTGATGGAATTCCAGTTGAGCTATTTCAAATCCTGAAAGATGATGCTGTGAAAGTGCTGCACTCGATATGCCAGCAAATTTGGAAAACTCAGCAGTGGCCACAGGGCTGGAAAAGGTCAGTTTTCATTTCAATCCCAAAGAAAGGCAATGCCAAAGAATGCTCAAACTACTGCGCAATTGCACTCCTCTCACACGCTAGTAAAGTAATGCTCAAAATTCTCCAAGCCAGGCTTCAGCAATACGTGAACTGTGAACTTCCAGATGTTCAAGCTGGTTTTAGAAAAGGCAGAGGAACCAGAGATCAAATTGCCAATATCCGCTGGATCACCGAAAAAGCAAGAGAGTTCCAGAAAAACATCTATTTCTGCTTTATTGACTATGCCAAAGCCTTTGACTGTGTGGTTCACAATAAACTGTGGAAAATTCTGAAAGAGATGGGAATACCAGACCAGCTGACCTGCCTCTTGAGAAACCTGTATGCAGGTCAGGAAGCAACAGTTAGAACTGGACATGGAACAACAGACCGGTTCCAAATAGGAAAAGGAGTATGTCAAGGCTGTATATTGTCACCCTGCTTATTTGACTTATATGCAGAGTACATCATGAGAAAGGCTGGACTGGAAGAAACACAAGCTGGAATCAAGATTGCCGGGAGAAATATCAATAACCTCAGATATGCAGATGACACCACCCTTATGGCAGAAAGCGAAGAACTAAAGAGCCTCTTGATGAAAGTGAAAGAGGAGAGTGAAAAAGTTGGCTTCAGCTCAACGTTCAGAAGACTAAGATCATGGCATCTGGTCCCATCACTTCATGGGAAATAGATGGGGAAACAGTGTCAGACTTTATTTTGGGGGGCTCCAGAATCACTGCAGATAGTGATTGCAGCCATGAAATTAAAAGACGCTTACTCCTTGGAAGGAAGGTTATGACCAACCTAGACAGCATATTTAAAAGCAGAGATATTACTTTGCCAACAAAGGTCTGTCTAGTCAAGGCTATGGTTTTTCCAGTGGTCGTGTATGGATGTGAGAGTTGGATGGTGAAGAAAGCTGAGCGCTGCAGAATTGATGCTTTTGAACTGTGGTGTTGGAGAAGACTCTTGAGAGTCCCTTGGACTGCAAGGAGATCCAATCAGTCCATCCTAAAGGAGATCAGTCCTGGGTGTTCATTGGAAGGACTGATGTTGAAGCTGAAACTCCAATACTTTGGCCACCTCATGCGAAGAGTTGACTCATTGGAAAAGACTCTAATTCTGGGAAGGATTGGGGACAGGAGGAGAAGGGGACGACAGAGGATGAGATGGTTGGATGTCATCACTGACTCTATGGACATGGGTTTGGGTAAACTCTGGGAGTTGGTGATGGACAGGGAGGCCTTGCGTGCTGCGATTCATGGGGTCACAAAGAGTCGGACACGACTGAGTGACTGAACTGAACTGAGGTAATATGAAATTTCTCTCTCTGATAAGAAATATTTCTCTAATAAGAAATATGGGTCTCCGTGTAGGCCCATTCATATTAATTTTAAACTCAGTGATATGAGGCGAATATTCTTTTCTCTTATGAGAGCTTTTCAAATATTTGGAGTCAGTCAGTCTTAAACTATTTGTCTTCTCTACACTAATTGGTCCTAATTATTTCAACCATTCCTGTTTGGAAAGGTTTTAAGACATTTTACCGTCCTGTGTGCTCTCTTAATCACTACAGATTTTCCAATGTTTCTTTCAATGGGTGAAGCCGAGAACACCATAACTTAAATAAGGAACAGGGAAAAGACAAACCTTCCCCCTCCTTCATACTAGTCCTTTCAAATCAAGGTGACAGTTTCTTGAACCTGATCACTTCTCAGATGTTGATATTTATTTGGCCACAACTCCAACTGAAAACTCTGCACAGTCTTCAAGATATTCTTGCCATGTTCTTCTCATTCTCTCAAATTATTGTTATTTGTTCATGACTGTATAACTTTAATTCTAATTATCTTTATTTGATAAATATTCCTGTTTTATATATACTTTTTTCTTACAAAAATTGTTTTGGAGTATCTGCTATATGGTAGTCACTGTGCTACTCAGTGGGAATATAACTTTGAACTAGATATCATACCATACCACTTTTTGGAGTTTATAATCTAAGGCCAACAACATATGACTGTGAGTGCTCTAACTAAAGGAGTAACTAAGGGTGCTATTGGATTATATAAGAGGCAGATCAGGGAGGTATTTCTGGAATAAGTGGCACCTGAGTTTAAAAGTTAGCAATATGAAGCCTGGAAGGAGAAACAGTTCAAGCAGAGAAATTTCTTATCAAATATCCAGACATGAAGGTGAGCATGATGTTACTAAGACTGATAGATCAGTGGGTAGAGTTTATATGTAGGCTAGGAGGAAGATATTACTAGGAGATGACTCTAGGAATATAGTTTAATTTAGTTCAGTGCTCAGTCACGTCCAACTCTTTGTGACCCCATGGACTGCAGCACGCCAGACCTCCCTGTCCATCGCCAACTCCTGGAGCTTGTTCAAACTCATGTCCATCAAGTCGGGGATGCTATCTAACCATAGGTTCTAAATTCTGAACAACTTTGCACTGTAATCTGGAAGAAATTGGTAGCTATAAAAGTATTTGTCGGAAGGAAGTGATATGACCATTCTCATATTTTAGAAAGATTACTTTGGCTACTGTTCTAAAAATGAACTCAAATCAATGAAATAAGATAGGAAATTATTGCAGCTGTCTAGGCAGAAGATACTGGGGGCCTAAACTAGGGAACTGGCAGAGGGTAGGCTTAAAGGACATTAGAGATATAAGGACATAGGTTATCAGGGTGTAGTTTATATATTGGATGACATTTGGCTGATAGAATTGATAGTTTTAGATACCTGTGTATTGGTAGATTGACAGAGTACAGGTAAATTCAGGACTAACAGCTAGCTCTCTGGCTTGGAGAAGTGTGTTGTTTGTATTATCTACTGAAAGAAGAACCAGTTTAGAAATCAATAAGAACAAGGGATTAGTTTGGACATGTTGTATTTGGATTCCTATGGGTCATTCAAATGTGGATGTTCAATAAGCACAGACATCTTTGGGTTTAGAGCTTAATTAACTAACCTGGGATATTAAAAAAAAAAATCTGTGAGTCAGTTCAGCTCAGTTCAGTTCAGTCACTGAGTCGTATCCGACTCTTTGTGACTCCATGAATCGCAGCACGCCAGGCCTCCCTGTCCATTACCAATTCCCGGAGCCTACTCACCAATGTCCATCACGTTGGTGATGCCATCCAACTATCTCATCCTCTATCATCCCCTTCTCCTCCAGCCTTCAATCTTTCCAGCCATCAGGGTCTTTTCAAATGAGTCAGCTCTTCTCAGGAGGTGGCCAAAGTATTGGAGTTTCAGCTTCAACATCAGCCCTTCCAATGAACACCCAGGACTGATCTCCTTTAGGATGGACTGGTTGGATCTCCTTGCAGTCCAAGGGACTCTCAAGAGTCTTCTCCAACACCACAGTTCAAAAGCATCAATTCTTCGGCCCTCCGCTTTCTTTATAGTCCAATTCTCACATCCATACATGACCACTGGAAAACAATAGCCTTAACTAGACGGACCTTTGTTGACAAAGTAACGTCTCTGCTTTTTAATATGCTGTCTAGGTTGGTCATAACTTTCCTTCCAAGGAGTAAGTGTCTTTTAATTTCATGGCTGCAATCACCATCTGCAGTGATTTTGGAGCCCAAAATAATAAAGTCTGGCACTGTTTCCACTGTTTCCCCACTAATTTCCCATGAAGTGATGGGACCAGATGCCATGATCTTAGTTTTCTGAATGTTGAGCTTTAAGCCAACTTTTTCACTCTCGTCTTTCACTTTCATCAAGAAACTCTTTAGCTCTTCTTCACTTTCTTCCATAAGGGTGGTGTCATCTGCATATCTGAGGTTATTGATATTTCTCTCGGCAATCTTGATTCCAGCTTGTGCTTCATCCAGCCCCGCATTTCTCATGATGTACTCTGCAAATAACTTAAATAAGCAGGGTGACAATATACAGCCTTGACGTACTCCTTTTCCTATTTGGAACCAGTCTGTTGTTCCATGTCCACTTCTAACTGTTGCTTCCTGACCTACATACAGGTTTCTCAAGAGACAGGTCAGGTGGTCTGGTATTCCCATCTCTTTCAGAATTTTCCACAGTTTATTGTGATCCACACAGTATACATGCACAAATTGGAATACGAGACTGACTCATGAGGGAGAATTCATGTAGAATGAGAAAAAAGCAAGCTCTGGATGGAATGCAGATAAAGTCTACCACCATGAAAAGATGTGGGAAAGAATGGGAAACCCAAAAGGATGATGAAAAGCATGGTCATAGAGAAAGTGTTTAGAAAAAGAAAAGCAAAATGTGTTATCACGGAAGCCAAAGGAAGAGAGTGCTTCAAAAGAAGTCAAGACTGTCAAATGGGGCAGACCACTAGTGTCCATTACATTTAAAAAGAGGAATTTGTTACCTCATGATGACAGTAGCTTCAGTGGAGTGGCGAGGAAATAAGCACTGGGTTAAAGAGTAGAGGGAGTGATGAAGAAGAATAATAGGATAATATGATACAATGATATGATAGTGGTATTATAGGCAATAGGCTGCAAAAAGAAGATGAGATATAGGATAGTAGCAAAAATAGGATTTGTTTCAGGGTAGAAAAGATGAGAGCAAATTTAAATGACAATGAGGGAAAGCCTCTAGTAGATAAAGGAGTTAGAATTTAAAACAAGTTGCCTATGAAAGCAAGGATTTTCTTCTCTGAAGCTTCTGAAAATAGTGATGTAGATTTTGCTTAAATCATTCCAGTGACTACATTATCATCACTTCCATTTTTTTGGACAAGTTTTTTTGTTTTGTTTTGAGTTTTTTTTTTTAACTTTAAAATAGTTTTATTCTGGTTCAATGTTGCAGATATGTGGGACCAATAAGTCTAGTGACCTAATGTACAGTCAAGACCGCATTAATACTGGAAGTGTGCCAAAAGGTAGGTCAGGTACTCTCACCACCCACACATGAAAGGTAAGGTGAAGAGATGAATATGTCAAAAAAAAAAGAGGAGATGAATATGTCAATCACTTTGACTGTAATGATCATTTCACTGTGTATACGTACATCAAATCATCATGTTGTACACTTACATAAGTATAATTTTTAAAAATATTAAACGTGACAAAATACTCCTTTTAGGATCAAAATATTCCTGTGAATGGTTTTGTTAAAAAAATAATGCTTCTATTAGGAAACTGCATCTTTCCCTTCTCATTTATTCATTCCACCAATATTGACAAATATTGACTAAACATTACAGACACTGGGCCAAGGGCTAGAAATTGAAGAATAAGGCATAATCCAAGCATTCACAGAGAGAAAAGCATATATTGAAAAGAAACATGAATAATATCTCTATTTGGAGCTCATTTAGCCTTCTGGTACCTCATTGAATGAAGTAATTCACTTTAAAAACGCAAGTTCTTCAACATTTCAAGACATTTATTAATATTATGCTACCATTTGATTCCTCTGGCAATTATGCAAAATTTTAAGATATTCAATGTGGAAAACAAAGCTTTCATCATCTAAGTAGTGTTTTGTATAGTGAGCTGTTAAAAATGTGAACAAAAATGGAACGTAATACTACTAGTCATAATGAAATATGAACAGATAGTTAATCTAGACACAATTGATCCTGTATCGTTAAAATGGCATTAGTTTTTTGGCAACAGATTCTTGATCTTGGCAAATAATGAAATTTTAGTCACCTATTTTTGGATTTAATGCACAATTTTGAAGCCAATACTCTCCAATCTTGTTTATACTCAGTTGATACTGACAATGATAATACATGATTTCTCACCTATTTTTAATATATTTCATTTTAGTTTATACTATTGTTACAAACTATGTTAATCTCAAATATTTTCATTCTATTTTCAAATGCACTGCTAACCACTCCTTTCTTCAGAAAATTTAACTTATTTTGATATCAATTAAAGTGACCTATTAAGACATCAAATAACACAGAACTAAATATAAGTTTGAAAACTATTTAGCCTGATGTCAATAGATAATTTAATGTTCTTTAGGTTCTTTGGGCTTAATTATTCAGAAAGTAGTCTAAACGAACTTATCTAAAGTTGCATTTTTCACCAATTAGACTAATGACTGCTATGAGAAAGTTTTAAAATTTTTCTGATAGAAATTCCAGAAATCTGAGTCTTAGAGGAAACATGTAAACCACAGGGGAAAAATCCATCATTTTTTAGTCAAAGGTTAATTTAATGGTATAAGGAGGTCAGTGGGCCATAGAACTCCAATTACCTTGACCGAAGAAGCCAAAACCAAAACTAAAGCACAGAAACAAAAACATCAAATCCAACAACATAGCAAAACAAAATGCAAACAGTTTTCTCCAGGCGTAGGAAGACTTGCCCACGCAAACAGTGATTTTCCTGTCTTTGCTCTGTGGTTTTAAATGTCAGCCAACAACCTTCTTGGCTTCTTTGTCTGGTACCAATTCTCCTTGGCTATTTCTAAAACCTCATGGAGACTCTTTGCTTCTCCATACTACATATAATTAGGAGTTGTATAGCTAAAAATATTGTTTCTGATTACATTTTCAAAGTTCTAAGCCATATCTATCTCTACATTTTAGTCTTATTTCTAATATAATAGACAATATTGTTTATCTAGGCATCTAATTTTGAATAACTATGGCAGAATTCTTTTAAAATCACATACTAGTTTTTATTAAGGAAGTAGATGTATTTAATATTGTAGAAAATATGAAAACAGTGAAAATGCAATGATGAAAATAATGTAATTTTTAATAATTGTTAACATTTTGGTAAAACACTAATGATGTTTTAAATACAATTTACAAGTTTTGCTTACAAAATATTGGTAATATATCACAAATTTAATTTTTCCACTTAAAATATATCTTGGGTTTTTTTACGGTTGCTTAAATTTTTTCCTACAGAATGATATTGAGGATAATAGAATTTAATCAAGTGGAGATACTATATTTAATCCACATGCTTATCTATAGATTTTGTTTATCTTTTTACTAAACCTTATCTTTCTCTAAACATTATGTAATAGATCTTTTTATGTATCTCTGATTATTCCACAAGACATCTTTCTAGACATAGAATAACTAGGTCAAAAAATCTGTATTTGTAATGCCTTTGATACATATTTCCAAACAGCTCTACAAAGCTACCATAAACTATAAGGCTTTTTTACAATATTATTGATATTTACTTTGCTTATTTTCTCATGTATCTATTCATCCTCTATCCTTCCATTGAATATATCTTATTTTTTAAGTATTTCAAAGTAACTTGCAGATATCAGTACACAGTCCCCTAAATAAATCAGCATACAGAATTAGTGTTCAATGTCTGTATACAGTTTTTTCTTTTAATATAAAAATGCGCATACCATAGGGTGTTTTTGGTGCGTTTTGACCAATACCTATGCCTATGTAGAGAACATTAAAATGTTCTGCCCTCCTATGTTTTGACTGATCTTTTTTCACTTATTCTTTTTCTCATCTCCACATGTGACAAGTCTGACCAAGTCTATCTCAAATTGGCTTTCACTTTTTCTACATTTTTTTCTCAAATTAGTGTTCATTTCTTCTGCACTTGCCAGACTTCTACAAAAGCATTCCAAATAACTTCTTTATTTCTGAACATGCTCCCCTTCAATCCATTTTTCATATGGAGGTTGAAAGATCTTTCACAACCATAAACTGAGTTTTATCACTCTCTTACTTTCTTACTGTGGTTTCCATTCCCCTCATGACCTATTCACAGCTTCCTCTCCACCTGCATCCCTAATCTAGCTCCCACTTGGTCCCTGCACTTTAGCCGCACTGGTCTAAAGTGCTTCCAGTACTTTCTCTTTTATGGACTTTTTACACTTGTTTATTATCTCCTCCTCCTAGAACACTGTAGCTCCCTTTCCTTGTTAAACTGACTATTGTCTTTATCCATCTCTTTTCAATGATGTCATCCCTGACAAATTACTACATCCTCCCCTACATCCTCCCCACTCCTCCCCCTCCGTCACTGATCCCTGTGTTCTGTCCTTCAAGCACTTATTGTCATGCACAATTAGAGAATTAATTTTCTTATTTCCTGTATTTTTCATTCACTAGACTGTACACTCTACAAAAGGGAATGCAGGTTTGTGTACCACTTTCTCATACTCTTCTCACACCTTGTGGGTGCTTAATGCACTCACAGCAAATTGTGCAACAAATGAACAAACCAACAAATTCTTAAGTTTTGCCTTCTCAGCAAAGGACATGCTAAGGAAATCTCTAGTGAAGTTTCTTTCACATTTATACATATGTATATATATTTTCACACACACACACACATATATATTTGTGTGTGTATATATATATATATATATATATATGAAAAGTGAAAGTGTTAGTCACTCAGTCATGTCTGACTCTTTGCAACCCCATGGACTATAGCTGTCCATGGAATTCTCCAGGCAAGAATACTGAAGTGGGTTGCAATTTCCTTCTCCAGGGGATCTTTCCAACCCAGGGAATGAAGCCAGATCTCCCACACTGCAGGCAGATTCTTTACATCTGAGGAAGACAGTGTATTCTAAATAGGACTGAAAATGTACAAATGCTTCATAAGATATATGATAAAGGGAAATAATAATCTAATTTAGAGCTTATGGAAGGAGTAGTCAGTCATGATTTACTCTTAGTAATGTGATTTTTTTCCCAATTACACTTTTAAGAATCTTTCTGAATTAGTCTCTGTTTTTTCCCTTGTATCTGAAATCTATAGCTTTAACAAACCCTAGCACACAAAATTAACACCCCAATATTACTTAATCAACACTTTACAAGTTAAAAGAAAGCAACAGGATACATGATTATGAAAAATTCATCATGAAACAGAAACTGTTTATGAGGAAGGTGTTAAGCTTTCTTCCTGCTTCATATCAACAGGTCAAAAATCATACCACAGCTTGAGAATCTCATTAATTTTTTGTGACATGTAGATAAAAATATTAGTAATTACCCATGAAGTTGTAACTATTTTCACACAATAAGTTCTTTCCGATAACCTTTCTTGTAAACTCTGACCATGTGATTGTCAAAGTGAATGTGTTGAGATTTCAAACATGTCATTGTGAATTACATCCCCATGCCTAATATTCAGGCTTCCCAGGTGGTGCTAGTGGTAAAGAACCTGCCTGCCAGTGCTGGAGACATAAAAGATACAGGTTCGATCCCTGGGTCGGGAAGATCCCCTGGAAGAGGGCATGGCAACCCACTCCAGTATCCTTGCTTGGAGAATCCCATGGACAGAGGATCCTGGTGTGCTACAGTCCAAAGGGCTGCAAAGAGTCAGACATAACTGAAGCAATTTAGCATGCATGCATGCATATCTAATATTCTGGCCACTGGAAAAGAAGGTGCAAGAAATGCTGAATTGCTGTGTGGCAGAGGTCAGTAAAGAAGAAATATCCCTTTGCCTGTTCTATTATGCTACAAATAGAGGAGGAACCAGTGGGTTCTGATTCGTTTCCTTATATTTTATTCTCTAACGTGAACTTCAAAGTATTCTCATTTTCTAGCAACACAGCATGATGGCAGGGGAATGGATGCAAACCCAACATTTAACAGCTTTAACATGACTCTATTTCTTGAGTTTCATTGAATTTGTGAAGAAATCCCATTCATCCTTCAGAGGAACTCACAATCTGTTTTAATGCCCTCACAGGATGATAAAATTAAGAAGATTTCAGATAAGAAAGATTTAGAATATAGTTCCAACTCCACTACTAAGACCTTTCTGTCTTGGAAAATTATGGCTTTGCTAAATCTCAGCTTTTCTCATTTATAAAAGAGTAAAATTAGTACTTAACTCTCAGATGCGGGTTCTGAATATTAAAAGATATGGTGTGTGTACACTGCTTTCCGATTTACCTAAATGTTAGTTACTTGAGTTTGGGGGAACTCTGGGAGTTGGTGATGGACAGGGAGGCCTGGCGTGCTGCAGTTTATGGGGTCGCAAAGAGTCTGACATGACTGAGTGACTGAACTGACTGACTATGGTTACTGTTATTTTTGGTGATATTGTTTCTATCCCCATTGCCTTGGACTCAGTGAGTTATAGAAACAAACTTTATATTCTTGCTAGAATCATACCAAATGTATAAAATTTCCTTCAATTAAAAAGAGAAAAGAGTAATTTGTATTTTTATGAAATTATTTTGCTCCTTGGTTAGACAGAATATTAAATAGCCATATAATATAGTAGCAAGCAATGCCATCTTAAGTTGTTCTATGGTGAACAGCAGAAGATTTAAAAAAATAGAATTTTTGATTGGCTAAAGATACTGAGTTTTCTAAATCTTGCTCAGCATTAATGATGTTCAGTACTAATTTGACAACTAAAGTAAAATTCTTAAAAACAAAGTTTTCAATGCTTCAGAGATCACTCAATCCAGTTGTCTCATTTTACAGATGAGAAAACTGGTGGGTTAAGAAGTACAGACAACTTGGTATAAAATACACAAATTACAAGGATATATTGTACACAACATGGAATATAGCCAATATTTCATAGTGACTATAAATGGAGTATAACCTTTAAAAGTTTTGAATCATTATGTTAAACAACTGAAGCTTATATAAAACTGTATGTGAACTATATCATAATAAAAAAACCTGATTGTTTATTAACCAAATAGATAAAGTTACTTGAGGAAGTCATATACTTGGTTAGTCAGAAAGACAAGACTTCAACTTGATGTCCTTATCTCACAATTAAGCACTAGTAATCTTCACACCACTTGCTCTTTGGAAGAAAAGCCATGACAAACCTAGACAACATATTAAAAGCAGAGACATCACTTTGCCAACAAAAGTCTGTAGAGTCAAAACTATGATTTTTCCAGTAGTCATGTATGGATGTGACAGTTGGGCCATAAAGAAGGTTGAGCACCAAAGAATTGATGTTTTCAAATTGTGGTGCTGGAGAAGACTCTTAAGAGGCCCTTGGACAGCAAGGAGATCAAACCAGTCAATCCTAAAGGAAATCAACCCTGAGTATTCATTAGAAGGACTGATGCTCCAATACTTTGGCCACTCGATGAGAAGAGCCAACTCACTGGAAAAAACCCTGACAGGAAAGATTGAGGGCAAGAGGAGAATTGGGTAATAGCGGATGAGATGGTAGATGGCATCACCAACTCAATGGACATGAGATTGAGCAAACTCCAGGAGATAATGAAGGACAGGGAAGCCTGGCATGCTGCAGATCATGGGGTCGCAAAGAGTTGGATATGATTAGTGACTGAAAAACAAAACCTTCAAGCCAACCACTGCTGTAGTCTCTCAGTTTGGAAGCCATCTTTAAACTTTCTGCTATTTCTTATACATAACTGAGCACCAGCCCTGTTGGTTATATCTTTGAAATGTCTATCAGGTTGGTCTGTCCCTCTCTGTTCACAACTGAATTGCTACAAAAGCCTCCTTGCTGGCTTATTTTCTGTTGTTTCCTTCCACCTCAAATTTATACTAACTGTAGTTACCAATCTCTCTATACCATAACTTCCATCATGTCTCTCCAGTGTTCAAGAATTTCCAAAACGTTTATACCGGTTATCTTAACAAGTGTAAAGTTCTCTGCCCAAATTTGCATGTCTTTAGAACATGGTACTTCCCAGCCAGTCTTATTTCTGGCATTGTTCATGCAGACAGAATTGTTGCATTCAGACATGTTGGTTTCCTTGCTGTTGTCTACATATGCCATCTACATTTTTGTTCCTGAGTCTACTTGCACTATTACCATAAACTGTACCTCTACCCTCATCCCATTCAATTTATCTAAATCTTTCTCATCCTTCAAGTCTCAGCTACATTTTTTCAACCGATGATATTTCTGACTGTAACACACAGGTTTCTTAATTCTCTGAATGATTATTTCTTGCATATTGACTGCATACATCTAAGTTCTTTGTCTTTCTATTATTCTGTGATTAGTATTATGCCCATTAACAGTGAAACTGAAGGTTTGATATAGCCCATTTTCAAACAACTTTATGGTTAGATAGTAAAATCTAATTCAGAAAATGTTCAAGACATTTCCCTCCTTCATATGTCCCAATTCAGAGAGAGAAATGGAGGCTTCCTCTAGACAACACATCTCTGGGTGTGAATTATTCAAACTGGGATTTGGTGTCATCTTCACGACCAATACTGGGTGGTCATTAACAACCATCTGCTTTTGAGATTCTCCATCTTTCCCCTTTTCTCTTTTGCCTTCATGGTTTTTGAGTAACTTGAATCTCTCTGTTTGACTTGAAAAGTGCCACTTCTCAGCCTCTGGGACAGTTGTGAATTAGTTACTTCCATCTTGCTTCTCCTGAGACAGGTCTGAGATTGGAGGTATGAAGGCACCTGGATCTTGTGCATAGAGAATATAAGAAAAACAAAGCTTCATTCTACTACTCTTTATGTGGCTCCTGGCTCTTATTCTAAAATAGTATCTTTCCCTCCCTTTATCTGAAATACCACTGTCTCATATTCCCAAGTATATGTCTCAACTCGGAGCAAGGGGATGAGCATGTGTCAGACTGAAAGAAGGAAAGGAAGAGAGGAGAAAAACCATCAGACTCCTCACATGCTGTAGTGCTTTCTCTTTTCAACTTGACTGTAACCTCCTTGAATGCAAACACTTTCCTCTGAATTCTTTTGCCTAAGGTACTGCTTTATGTGGTAGAATTTCAATGAACACTTTGTGATTGAAAACTGTTATCATGACTCTTTCTTAAAAAACGAACAATGATATATCATCCATAAGACGTTGATTTTTTTCATAGAAAATTCATGATTAAACACGCACAGACACAGAGTCCACATAAAATAATAGGTCATACAAGCCCTGGCCCGAATAGTAGAAAGAAAAGTTTTAAGAACTCTTTCAAGGGCTTAAAATGCCTTACCAATATTTCTTTTCTTTTTGTACTCTCACTTCCCACATTTATGGCTCTGATTTTATTGTGGATTAAGATAATGGAAAAAATCTTGAGAATTTCATTAAGTATTACATCTTGGAGAGAAAAACATTTCCACATATGCACAGAAACTATATAGTTCAAAAATAACATCTAGTTGTCACTACAATGGTCATGTTTATAGCCTGGCAAATACCATGGAACTAGTTAGAGCTGAGGTGGTGCCTGGAACATGCTAAATTAACTTAGCCCCTTTCTTAATTGAAATGTTGTCTCTGTTTATGGGTTGCAACCTCTTACTTGCTTTTGTGATTCAGATTCTCCAGTTGCTAAGAGATTTTTCTAAATGTTTCATTTATCCCTGAGTTAGAGCATTTTGCTGTGGATGCAAAGTACCCAGAGTATCTAGAATATCCATGTTTGACATTTTATTTAATTATATCTCTGGAACTAAGCAGCAATAAATTGAGACATCTCCCACCTTAGAGCCAGTGTCAAGTTCAGGGGATCAGCATAAATGCAGCTTAGAAGATAGTCTAAACACAGTCCTGCCAACTGCTCATGGGCTGCCTTGTCTTGCAAGTCTAAGCTGGGCTGCAGTGATGACTTGATGGTCAGCAGCAGAGACACTGAGTAGAAAATGCTTGTGAATCTTAGTAATAATTTTAAAAACTTACAAAGTACCACTAAGAGTTTAATATTTACTTCAGTTAATCCTCACAATAATCACTGAGGCAAGTGCTATTATTATGTCCACTTTACAGGTAAGGAAATGAGGCTTTGCCCAAAGTCACACAGCCATTAAGCACTGGTGATAGAACTTGATTTCTGAAGTGTCTGGCTCCAGAATTCCTGCTCCTCATCCTTCTTCTCTGCTCTCTCCATCTGCATGGGAAGGGGATCTGGCTCACTGCTCCCAGTGTCTCTGCTTTCCAGAAGAGGGGAAGGAGAGACACCTGGCATTGCCTGAGCTGGGCTGCGGTAGCCTTTGCTGTTACTGTTGCTTAGGCACTCGGTCATGTCTGACTCTCTGCGGCCTCGTGGGCTGTAGCCCGCCAGGCTCCTCTGTCCATGGGATTCCCCAGGCAAGAAAGCTGGATTGGGTTGCCATTTCCCCCTCCAGGGGATCTTCTTTTCAACCCAGGCATCATACCTGCGTATCCTGCATTGACAGGTGAATTCTTCATCACTGAGCCACCAGGGAAGCCCTTCACTGTGCATTATTTTTTCTCTAAAAGGAAATATTTGAAGATAAAAGATATTTCCCTTTGTCATGTTGTATTCTGAACATAACTTTTAAAACATTAATCACCTTTATGAATACTTTCTTGGATAATGATCAGAATCCTTATTATTTTTATTGTTATTTTTAATAATATCACACTTCTGATTCCCCAAACTCGAGTTTAATCTTGTTTCTCACTATTAGTACTGCTAAGGGATCCTTATGTTGTAGTACAGTACAAATCTAAAACAATTTTTTTGTCTCTAAGTATGAAACCATCTGAATTTGAGAAAAACAAAAGGAAATAAACATCTTAAGAGGAATTTAAGTTTACCTAAGCCTTATTTTCCAAAGAACTTACATGTATATTATATCTAAGGTTTAATTAGATTTCATTAGTTTTTAGATTTGTTTTTCATTTTGTTAATAAATATGAAAGAAAGGTTGAAGATGTAATTAATTTTCATTATCTCAGTGATATAATTCATAACTTGAGGGTTAATAGTCGACAATAAAAAAAGGAAACCAAATCTCATTAGATACACAAATGAATAAAAGGAACATTTTCATCACTGCAAAAAGGTGCATTAATTCAGAGGGAAAACCCTTAATTAAATTTCACTTTAATTTTTTCCGAATGTCCAAATCTGAGAAAAGAGAATATTAGGCTTTGACCCTATTATGGCATACCCAGACAACCTCAACCTATACAGGCCTTTGTCACTTTTTATTTTTGTATACTCCTTGTGACTCTCCTTTACAAGTCCTGGCAAACTCCTTAGGATTAGCCAGAGAACAGGGAAAAGCCTTGAAGTGGTAGGTAAGTCTCTTATTTCATAAACAAATTCTTGGCAAATAGATATGTATATTTGTATGGTGACCAGTTTCCATTAGGCTGAAACGGCAGCCTCTGCAAGACTGAGATAGATGGAGGGATTTGAAGAGGTGTGCTGCTCCTTTCTGGAGGTTTTTCACTTACTTCTGTGCAGAGAATACACACTTATCACTTCTGCACTTCTCCCACATCCTATCTTATCCTGCCTCTCCCTTTCAACTTTCTGGCCTACCACATCCTAGCTTCTCTCATAAAAGGACCTATGGAGAAGGTGAGACTTTCAGCTGTGAGCTTGTGTAACTACAGATTGCACTAAAGAGGTCTCCAAGGACAGTTGACTTCAGTAAGGCACCATCACAGAAAATCAATCCACATCTACTGGCTGCTTCATTCTATTGTTGACCCTCACTGCCGGGCTGGTTCCTTTCCTTATAAGAGCTCAGGTTCTGGGTCAGGCCTTGGTCATGGCTCTGGAATTCACGGTTAAAACTGAGTTAAATGTTAGAGTTAGAAGGAATTCAATTCCTTTCAAAGTTCTACTGCAGTCTATATCTAAAACCTCAACTATTATGGTAAGATCTATGGTCGCAAACATTCAGAAAGCTAAGATCATGGCATCCGGTCCCATCACTTCATGGCAAATAGATGGGGAAACAATGGAAGCAGTGAGAGACTATTTTTTGGGGCTCCAAAATCACTGCAGATGGTGACTGCGGTCATGAAATTAAAAGACACTTACTCCTTGGAAGAAAAGCTATGAACAATCCAGACAGCATATTAAAAAGCAGAGACATTACTTTACCAACAAAGGTCCATCTAGTCAAGGCTGTGGTTTTTCCAGTAGTCATGTATGGATGACAGTTGGACTATAAAGAAAGCTGATCACCGAAGAATTGATGTTTTTGAACTGTGGTGTTGGAGAAGACTCTCGAGAGTCCCTTAAACTGCAAGGAGATCCAACCAGTCAATCCTAAAGGAAATCAGTCCTGAATATTCATTGGAAGGACTGATGCTGAAGCTGAAACTCCAATACTTTGGCCACCTGATGTGAAGAACTGACACTAGAAAAGACCCTGATGCTGGGAAAGATTGAAGGCAGGAGGAGAAGGGGATGAAAAAGGATGAGATGGTTGGATGGTATCACCGACTCAATGGACATGAGTTTGAGTAAGCTTTGGGAGTTGGTGATGGACAGGGAAGCCTGGCATGCTACAGTCCATGGGGTTGCAGAGTCGGACATGACTGAGCAACTGAACTGAACTGAACTGATAGTCGCAGATGACTAGGTCAGTTTCTAAAGGTAGAAAAGTATGTTGTCTTATTGCACTTTTTTTTTCTTTTCTGGAACATCTTTCTTCATTGATCATCAACCTTAAATATTTAGTTGGCCAAAACGTTCATTTGAGTTTTTCCATAAAATCCTATGGGAAACTTGAAGGAATATTTTGGCCAATCCAATACTTCATGTAACTTTAAGACCTAACCCAACCACATAATTATAAGGAACAAGATACGAAACCTCTGCAAATATCAAAATGTAGGCCAAATTTTATTTCAAAATAGCACTTTAGGACTGATTTTTTAATACTTTGTCATCTTGCCCAAACTATACATGAGGGAGGGATTTAAAAGTTTTAATTTTTTTTATGGGATTTGATATTTTTCACTAAACCCTTTTCTATAGTGTAGCACTTATTTTCTAATTTATCGTTTTTAATGTTGTACATACACCAACAGACTAAATAGGAGATGAGTGACTTTTATTTAAAGCTATTATTTTTCCAGCTGCCCTTCTTTAGTATGAGATTTATCATGTAGTGATATAATAGGTAAGCCTTACTAGTTCTATAATAAAACAATGCATTAATTACTGAAGATCAAGATATCATCCAAAGGAGTTAAGCTAAAGAAATTTCCTTTTTTAGACTTAATAGTTTACTTATGGAAATGAAAGTTCTTCACTAAAATTAATTATTGTGTTTTTGAGTGTGTGTGTATACAAAATTTTGCATATATCTGACAACCTGACAAAACAGTCACAACTAGAATTTGAGAGTTATATTTTATTTGGTGATCATGTTTAGGATTTCAGGCCTGGGAGAGAGCATCTCAAGTAACTCTGAGAACTTTTTTGAGGAGGTTGCGGGGGGAGGAGTAAGGTTATACAGAAGTTTGCAGCAAGGGGCAGGTATACTGAACATCAAAAGGTGATTATTAATTAATTAAAGAAAACCAGATATCTCAAGGAATTTAGTGCTCTTCTATGTATGGGAAGATGCAAGTGTCTGGGCTCACTGAAATTATTCCTTTTATATGCATCTCAGCTATCGGGGGCCAGCATCCTGGTTCTTGATTATTCACACCCTTAGTTCCTTGCTCACAGTGGCAGCCAGCAGCTGAGAACTCATGGCTTGCAGGCATTTTTCTCCCTTTTGGGTGCCCCTGGGGCTCAGAAGTTCACATGGAGGACCAAAATCACTGATTATAACATCCTTGTTTACTGATATGGCAGGAAATACTCCATTTCACATATCTTAGATGGCTAATTAAACACTTCTAAATATTTACATTAAATATATAAATATAGAAATTTGATATTAAAATACATTCATAAATGCTTATATCAAATCCAATCTACTTGAATGTCTACTACTTTGTGCCAGCACAATATCCTTAGCACTTGAAATTTATCTATGAAGAAAATTACAGGAATTCTGCCCCATGGAACTTATATTTTGGTGGACAGAAAGTATCAATAATAAATAAATAAATAAATATTTGAGTCAGTTCTAACGAGGAGGATGAAATTGGAGCCTATTATACAGAGTGAAATAAGAAAGAAAAACACCAATACAGTATATTAACACATGTATATGGAATTTAGAAATATGGTAATGATGACCCTATAATGTGAGACAGCAAAAGAGACACAGATATAAAGAAAAGACTTTTGGACTCTGTGGGAGAAGGTGAGGGTGGGATGATTTGAGAGAACAGCATTGAAACACGTATGTTACCATATATGAATTAGATGACCTGTCCAAGTTCAATACATGAAACAGGGAAACAGGGCAGTCAAAGCCAGTGCCTGGGACAACCCAGAGGGATGAGATGGGGAGGGAGGTAGGAGGAGGGTTTGGGTCAGGGGGACACATGTACACCCGTGGCCGATTCATGTCAATGTATGGCAAAAACCACCACAATATTGTAAAGTAATTAGCGTCCAATTCAAATAAATTAATTAAAAAGAAATAAACATAATAAATAGATTAAATAGTGTGTTAGAATATAATATGTGCCATAAAGCTTGAGCAAGCTAATATGCTATGAATGCTAAGGGAAAAGGGTATGTTGTAATTGGAATAAGGTAGTCAAGGAACGCCTTACTGAGAAAAGGATATTTGTAAAAGACTTGAAGAAGGTAAGAGAATGAGCCATGTGGACATTGGCAGAACTTGGAGACATTGTGGTTGGGTCTTAGACCACTGCAATAAAGTGAATATTACAATTCAGTAAGTTACATAGTGCTTTTTGTTTCCTAGTGCACATAAAAGTTATGTTCATATTATACTGTAGTCTATTAAGTATGCAATAGCATTGTCTAAAATAAACAATGTATATACTCTAATTTTATAAAACATTATTACTAAAAATGCTATCACCTGAGCTTTCAGCAAGTCATAATTTTTCTGCAACAGTAACATCAAAGATCACTGATCACACATCATCATAACAAATGTAATAATAATGAAAAAAATGAAATATTTTGAGAATAACCAAAATGTGACCCATAAACACAAAGTGAACAAATGCTGTCAGAAAAATGCTGCTGATAGACTCACGGTAGGGTTTCCACCTACCGTAATTTGTAAAAAAAGTTAAAAAAAAAAAACACGGTATTGCACTGCAAAGTGCAGTAAAACAAAGCGTAATAAAACCAGGTTTGCCCATATATGAAGGAAGATCGGTCTGGGCAGGCAAAGAGAAAAATGCAAATGCAAAATCCTAACATTAGAGTGTTCCTAGGGTGTCCAAGGGACAAAAAGGAGGAAAGAGGGCTGGAGAGGAGTGAACAAAGTGGAAAGATAATTGGACAGATACAATTATCTAGGGTGACAGATAATTGGAGTTCAGCACATACAATGGTCCATAGGCCTTTATCATGCTGTTGGCTTTACTCTAAGTAAAACGGGGAGCCACTGATAAGATCTGAGCAGCAGAAGTCTATGATCTGACTTTTGTATTGAAGAAATCACTTTGCAGTGAGACTAGATTAAGTGGCAGGCAAGAGTAGAAAGCAGGGAGATCAGCTTGGTCAGGCTGGAATCCAAATAATAATGATGGCTTGGACAATGGTGGCAGCAATAAAGATGATCAGAAATGGGTTTAGATGGGCTTATGGATAGTTAATCAATGAAAAGCTAAGCATGTAGGTATGGATGGCAATTAGAGGGTGAATGAAATTTATCTGATTGCTTCAATTTTCTCAAGTAAGAAGTAAGATCAGCTGAGCGAGAATCAGGGATGAGGTCTCGGGATTTTCTAGAGAAATGAGAAGACATGAAATAGTCATCAAACAGAATATGAGACTGAATGGGGAATATGAAAATGATTTCCTGAGAAACTTAAGGGCCCACTGTGACTATCATGCTCATAAACATGAAGTAAAACAAGCTCATTACGACTGTGTATTTCTCCACAAGACAAAGCTAAACAGGGGCTGGAAAAAGGGGAAGTGAGTTGGATTTAATCAGGCTTGTGGTTTGGCCATACGTGTAAGGTAAAGGGAAAGAGTTATAAGCAAGAGACTAATCATGATTGACCATGGAACTTAAGCTTGCTAAAGAGAGCCAGAGAACACCAACTGGATGGAGAATGCTGAAAAAGTGATCATATCGATGGAGCATGTTGAGGGGTTGAAAAGTTTGAGGGGATGAGTTGAAAATTTAGGAGGTGATCATGAGAGTATGAATGCATGAAACTGGAATTACGATGTGTTGCTCTTACTGGCAATGACTAGACTTAGAATGGGGTTTCCCAGGTGGATGGAGCTAGTGGTAAAGAACACTCCTGCCAGTGTAGGGGACATAAGAGACATGGGTTCGATCCCTGGGTCAGGAAGATCCTCTGGAGGAGGGCATGGCAACCCACTCCAGAATTCTTGGCTGGAGAATCCCATGGACAGAAGAGACTGGCTGGCTACAGTCCACGGGGTCGCACAGAGTCAGACATCACTCAGTAACTAAAATAACACCAAAAGTAAGACCCACAGAAACATTGAAGAAGGAATGTAGCGTTGATTCATTTTCCTATTAGGAAAGGAAGGAAACAGCTTGCTTAAATGGCTTTTGCAAAAGGTGAACTTTCTTTTTCAAGCAGAATTGTGATAACTTGAACTGAATTAGGAAGTGGAGTCTCAAAATAGCTATTTAGCACTCAGGAGACAGATGTTTCCTTTTTTTAATACATAAACTAAAATACTTGGGCATCAGGAGACATTTTTTCTCCTAGAGGAATTAGAATATTTCAGTTTTTACCAGTGAACTATTTCTATTTTAGGTTAGCTAAATTCTAAAATTCATCATTTTAGGATTAATGACAGTTAAGGCATAGCACTGTGAGTAAAAGGTTTTTTTTTTCACTTCTGGGTTATAAATTATGTTTTAGTACATCACTTGAGCCAGTACCTACATAGATACACACACACACACACACACACACACACACACACACACACACACACACACACACACTCCTTCTACTTTCAAGAAAAAAAAAAAACTTCCTAAGTTTTAGTGCAGTAGTTGGGACTAAAGGGTAAATGGAGAATTAATAGCAAGAGAGAGAAATAGGAAGAGAAAAAAGAAATCAGATACAGTAGCAAGTGTAGTTTGCCCACAGATTTTATAGGCACAGTGTTTCATCACTTTATTATTAGAAATCAGGTGAAAATAAAAGTCACTAAAGAGAAAGACAAGGTTGGAACTAGGGAGAATAAATATAGCACAACCTATTTTTCTTTTTAAATTCTAATTCTTTCACCATATTCTACCTTCCCGCCAACACATGAGACCACCAAACATTCCCCTAATTAATCCATTTCTTGGGAAAGCATTTGTAAATTATTAAAATAGAATTTCTCTTATATTTTAAAAATTTATTATTTCCAATAATATATATTTTCTCCAATATTGTACAATTCAATTGTATATTTTTTGATTTATGATCTAATTTACATATTATGTAAATAACTTATTTAAATAATATATTATTTAAATAAAACCAGTGTAAGAACACTTTAAAAAATAGGAAAGTCCATATTAGGCAGCTAATAATTTTAATAGGTACTTCAATGACTTCACTAGACTTGAGCAGCCAGAAATTTGGATGAAGAGGGATCATAGTGTTATATTTAATCCCTTGAACTGAAGAAGAAAAATGTGTGCTCAACTAATTTACTATGTTTATTTAAGTAATAAGTAATTATTCAGTGCTTACCAGTAGCAAGCATTGCTTTAGAAACAATTAGTTTAACTTAACTTTTATAATGACCCTATAAGATAAGGTCTAGTACGTTCACCTCATTTAAAAGAAAAAAATCCTGAGGCACCTAAGGGTTAAGAAACTTACTCAAGATCATGAAGATGGCATGTTGGACATCCTTACTCCAGAAGCTATGATCTTGATCAGTGTGCTATGCTTTCTTGAGGTAAGTTTAAAATAGGGTTTCAAGTGCTTTGAAAAATCTTGAAATCTCTTAACTTTTTACAAAGAATTTTGTACAACTACATCTATAAATATTTGATGGAGATGAGGTTAAGATTTTATAGTACTAAGTCACAACCTGATCAGTTTTATAGAAAAATCTAAGACAATAATATGTATAATCTCTAGTAAGAAAGATCTCACTTCAAGCAAGGAGAAAATAATCAATCGAATTTTGTATTCCACCATAGTAAATAGAAGCCTAAACTATTTTGCAAGTGCTGTTTTCTCAATTTTAACTTATTATTTAACTTATTTTAACTCAGAGAATGGGCAGCTTCAAGACTGACCACCCACATGCAATTTTAGCAATTATATGCAGCAAGTCATTGACCAAAAGAGTTATCATGCAAGAAATAGTTGAGAAATCAGGCTTGACCACATAAAGGCCAGGGAAATATTTCAAAATCTCTTGCCAGAGGCAATCATTGAACATTTATATGTTCTGCATGGGAAAGAATTGTAAGGTCTTAAGGAAACACTTTTACTATAATCTGACTTATTGGAGTGGATGAATTGATATCAGATACACAATATAAAGTAGCATAAGAAGCATGAGAGGCATGAGAGTTTGAAGAGTTTGGAGAAGACTGATCCCTGTATAAGGTGAGAAAATGGTAGGAATAAAAAGAGAGAAAGAAGGACAACTCTGTTGGAGCTACAAGATAAACATGAAAGTCTTCTTGCAATTGAGGATCCCAGGCTTCTGAATGTAAAGAAAGCAAAAACCTAATATTCTTTGAGGTAATACTTGGGAGGAAGATGAAAATTAAAAACAGAGTCACATTGTACTACACATTAATGAATATGTCATACAAAAGGGATGCATATAATCCACATGTCCAGAGCCACCCATGTATATGAATCTCTCTTCATTCATATGAGAAGAGTACAGAATTTCCAGTGAAGAAACATGGAGAACTAAGAAAGATCCTGATAGTGATGGAGGGTGTGGAGAGGAAGGTATGGAGAGAATGGAGAGATAACAGAGCCACGCAAGAAGTGTACTGGGGTTGAGATGGCTAGAGATCCACCCAGGTTCATGTGTTATCTTCCACACAGTATAGAGTTGTCACTGGCAAGCAGTTGTCCATCCATGAACCGTGTTTCCCAGTCTTTTTTCTGTGACCATAGACTAGTGTATACCAATAAAAATCAAGTGGAAATTATGTGTATTACTCCTAGGCATTTCATAAAATCTCCTGGGCATTATATCCCTAGTTTCCCCATCAAGGAGCGCCAATGTAGAAGGAATCTGAGTCCCTGAATTACCACATAGAGAAGTTACTTGCCAATCAGACACGATCACATTGGACTATTTGCCAGTGAGGTATAAAATTCTCATATAATATGTTGAGACATTAAAAATTTGAGGATTATTTATTACAGAAGCTAGTATTACCCTGACACACACACAGACACAAATCCACCAGGAATGAAAAAAACAGGATGTGAGTGTAAGCAAATTGTTAGTTAACTAAAACTTCTGTCTGCTACTGCCTATTTCTTGTCTATAGATTTATGATTGACACTTAACAAAAATAAGTGATTAAGGCTATAAAGGTTTTTAAGAGTTTCTGAACTTTTGAAAAGAACCAGAACAATGGCAAGGAATGATGAAAATGTCATTTTTATTTTTCACTAAATGTTAGTACTTTAACATAAAAGGAGAATGTAAGACATGAGAAACACATGGGTGGCCAATGAAAGACTGAAGCCCAAGGTCTTTCTTAACACTTCAGTCTCTGGAAGTAAGTCATTGGCCCAAAGGAAGTTTTAAAGTAAATGCAAAGAGGAGAGAAGATGCTCAAATAAAATTCAGAAGCTAGTGACTATAGGGAAAATATCATGACAGGAACAAATGGCTAACAGTAAAGAGGTGCCTGGAATTTCCAACAAAAATATTTTTAGGAAAAAACAAGTAAACAAAGAAACAAAAAGAAATTAATACTAGTATGGTGTGTAGAATAAGTGTCTCCCAAAGGTGTCCATGTTCTAACCCCCAGAACCTGTGAATATGTTAATTACATAGAAAGAAACATTAAAGTTGCTGATGGAATTAAAATTGCTATCAACCGACCTTAAAACAGATTATCCTGGAGTAGCCAGGGGGCCGAATATAATCAAGAGTCCTTTAAATGTATATAAAGGAGGCAGAGGAGTAGAGTCAAAGAGAGATGTGAAGATGCCACCCCGCTGGCTGCAAAGAATGCAGTTAAAGTGTTAGTCACTCAGTTGTGTCCAACTCTTTGTGACACATGAACTGTAGCCCATCAGGCTCATCTGTCCATGGAATTTTCCAGGCAAAAATACTGGAATGGGTTGCCATTTCCTTTTCCAGGGTATCTTCCCATCCCAGGGATTGAACCCATGTCTCCTGAATTGCAGCAGATTCTTTACCATTTGAGCCATCAGGAAAGCCAAAGACAGCACAAGAGACCGCATTTCTTGGTTTAGGAACCAAGAAATATAGGTGGTTGTAGAAGCTGGAAAAACAGAGATGGATGGATTCTCCTCTAAAGACTGCAGAAGGAATGCAGTTCTGATAAAACTTTGATTTTAGCCCAATGAGACCAATTTCAGACTTTTAATCTCTAGAACTAAAAGATTATAACTTTGTGCTGCTTTAAGACACTAAATTTGTGGTAATTTATCACAACAGTGATAGGAAACTAATACAACTTATTTCTTCCATATCTTCATGCTAATAAACAGAGTATAAATAATAAACTGTGAATTTGAGATTATGACACACTTTGCAAAACCGGAAAGATAAGACTGAAGAATGGGAATAAGTTGACAGAAGAGAGTCCTGGACCTAAGAAGAAGACATGTCAAGAGACAGTTATGCAATATTTCATGAAGTTATACACTTCTGTGGACAAAGACATTGAACATAAAGTGTTTTTGAAAAGCACTGAGAAAAGTTTCCAAGAAAAAAAAAATATGTGTTATCATTACTGATAACCTTTACCATGTCTTACTTTTGTTTAGATTTTAAGGAAGTGTGTCACTGTATTTTTTCCTCCTATGATCTTGTGACATAGTCAGGAACTCAAATTAGGAAACCAGGGTTTTGAAAACCATCATCCAAGAGACAGAGATGGGACTAGGATGTCTTTGGCCCAGTTCGCTTTCCACAGTATTAATTGCAGTGGGAAAAACAAAAACAAAAACAGTATGTTCACAAAACTATAAAAACAACAAATACTAGTAACGAAGGATTTAAATCACCATTTCGTTGTTGTTCAGTCACACAGTCGTGTATGACTCTGTGAACCCATGGAATGCAGCATGACAGGCTTCCCTATCCTTTGCTATCACCTGGAGTTTGCTCAAACTCCTGTTCATTGAGTTGGTGATGATATCCAACCATCTCATTCTCTGCCACTTTCTTCTCCTCTTGTGCTCACTCTTTCCCAGCATCAGGGTCTTTTCCAATGAGTTGGCTCTTCTCATCGCATGGCCAAAATTATTGGAGCTTCAGCATCAGTCCTTCCAATGAATATTCAGGGTTGATTTCCTTTAGGATTGACTGCTTTGATCTCCTTGCTGTCCAAGGGACTCTCAAGAGTCTTCTCCAACACCAGTTTGAAAGCATGAATTCTTCAGTGCTGAGCTTTCTTTAAGGTTCAACTCTCACATCCATACCTGACTACTGGAAAAACCATAACTGAAATGATAGACCTGTTGTTATTCCTTTGGCCAGACTATCTCTGGAATAGTGTAATCAATTTTTTTTAAGTATTCCTTGCTTTCTTAAACAAAAAATGTACACAAAAAAGTCTCATTCAGATAACTAAACAAATCATGGCAAGAAACATGAAAAAAAATTAATATTTCCTAAACGAAGTTTTCTGCAAAAAGACATTGTTATTTTTTCTCTCTTTAAACTAATTTGAAAGTCCTGTTGTGGGTCTAAAAATTACTTACAGAGAATTTGGAATAATTGCCTGACAAAAGGTTCTGATATTGTCAAATATTACACATCTAAGTGTGTGTGTGGGTGTGTGCATGTGTGTGTGTGTAGGGAAAAAATCTAAAGGCATAAACCCAAACGCTAATTCCAGTGAAATTCCATAGAATTTCAGTGAAATTAATCATATCAAAACATATGCTTTATTTCCAAAGCCAATTCCATTCTGTTTGTAAGCTAATTAAGGTTAAAAATTGGGGAAAGGCTTTACAAAGCACAACCACAAATATAAGCTTAAAAAGATAAGGATATTTTTCTTCATGCCAGTTTTATATGTAAAATGCACAGATGTCAGCAGCCTCTCTATTGTGTCCATAGGAATTGACCTAGAAAGTCTTTTCTAACAGACATAGTAAATGTATGGCTTAGGAAATTTCTTTTACTCAGCTGTCCCACTGGTCACAGTCGTATGTGAAAATCTTGAAGAATTTATGTCCTGTATTTCTGCTGTTGCTGACATGAGTATTCCACTAGTAGCATTCTTGTGCATATTATTTTGGTGAATGTATGTATCATTTCTTTTGGGTATATATCTAGGACTGGGACTGAGGAGGGAGACAGAATACTAAAAAAGTCCTCTATGATTCCAGGCCCTAGTGAAAGGGGGATTATTCACGTGGGTTTTATGCTAGGGAGATACCCAAGTAGGGCTAATTTAATCACATCAGTTGCTTTAAAAGTGAAGAGTTTTCTCCAGGAGCAAAAGAGGAAGTTAGGGAGATTTGAAGCCTATGAAATACTTGCTGCATCACTGCTGGTTTGATGATACAGGGCTCCTCATACAAGGAGGACTGGAGCCACACTGTGTTGGACTTCTGATCTGCAGAACCATGAGCTGATAATGGTTGTATGTAAAGGGACAGTTTGTGGTAATTTGGTACACAGAAAAAAAAAACTAATATCTAGAGTTTGTATGCATTTCATAGATGCTTCCAACGGTTTTTCAAAGTATCACTTTTCAAAGTACACTTCTGACCAGAAATGTATGAGAGTTTCAATTACTCCATAAAATTTACATGTTGTCCTTATTGTAGTCACAGAATATAAAGCATCTAGTAGAAACTTGCCTGTTTAATGTAAAAGTATTAATCGTTAATGAGATAAAACTAAAAATAAAATGTAGCATTCAATTTCTCATGTAAAACAAAGAAAATTTTAATAAATTAGAATATTCACTTCTCAAATTGAGCCCAACACATGCCAAATTTTTTGTTGTTGTTCAGTGACTAAGTTGTATCTGCTCTTTGCAACCCTATGGACTGCAGAGTGCCAGGCCTCATTGTCCTTCAGTATCTCCCAGAGTTTGCTCAAACTCATGTTCATTGAGCTTGTGATGCCATCCAGCCATCTCAGCCTGTCGTCCCCTTCTACCCTCAGTCTCCTCCTTTTTCAGCTGATTATTCAAAGGAAATAGTAATGAGTATTTAGTATTATTTAATGTGACTAGTTAATGTTGAAATGATATCATTTGCCTTTTTCATAAATCAAATAGCTGTAATAATAGGAATATTTAAAAAATCCTATAGCTATTTCATTCAGCTTGTTTCACTGGTCTTTGGTGAACTTACCCCTAAAGAGATATTGGCTAATGTCTTTTAAATATCAAGGATATATTATGTATAACTTCCACAGGGACTCTGAAGAAAGATTTTATATTTTTTCTAAATTTAATATCATTTGGCAATTGATGTTTTCATCTTTTCTTTTGATATTTTGCTTGTTAACTGTTAAAAATATCACTCTTGTAATCATTTTGACTATATACACTTGTATAGCTTTTTAGAGCTTACTCTAGCAATTAAAGAATTCATACTTATTATTTACAGTCCAGTAATATTTAGAATTAATATATAATCACCTAATTGGAATGAAGAAACTATAAATTCCCTTTAACTTCTGTCAGTTATTAACATAGTACATTTTTCCCCCTTTCTTTCTTTCTTTTTTTTTTTTTTTTTGAGACACAGAAAGTCTTTATTGCCCCAGGAAGCAAGTGCATTCATCCCACTTCACCAACTTTAAGAGTCACAGAAATGCAGATTTCTGTAATGAAGTACAGCAACCAACTGACCCTGTTCAGTGAAAATACCTCTAACACAATAACAACTATAAACTAGCTATAACAGCCAATTCATATACATATAATTCAGATATAAATATATGTTATATCCTTCAATGTACAGCAAGTTTAATACACTGGTGTTTACAAAATAAAAACTTTATATTATGCTTCAGCTGTCTAACATTGTACCTCTGCAAACACTGAAAACTTCCATCAGAGAATGTTATATTTTAAGCTCTCAACCATCAGACATACTCTGCAAAATTCAAGAGGAGAAAAATAGGTACTATATATACCCAGATACTTTCCCTTTGTGCTTCTCTGTCTTCGTTCCTGATGTTCCAAGTTTCCTTCTGCTGTCATATCCCTTCTGTCTGAAGAACTTCCTTTAGCAATTTTTTTTTAAAGCAGGTCTGCGGCCAACAACTACTCATAGTTTGCGTTCATCTGAGAATGTCTTTATTTCATCTTAAGTCCTGAGGGACATTTTCACTGATACAGAGTTCTGAGTCATCAGTTCTTTCCTTTCAACATTTTAAAGATGTCGTGCCACATCCTTCTGATACAACACACAGAGGGAATGAGCCCAGGACTTCACAAACTTGGCAGAGTGACCATCCCAAGCTTTTCTGTTTTATTATCTCCCAGGCATGCTCCCATTCCTCAGGCTGCTCTTTCCAGACTTCAACCAGAAACTGCCCTCTTTCCACCCTGTTCAGGGTTATGCACAGCAAGACAGAGGAAGAAGAAAAAAATAATCACAACATGTCTGGTGACACTGTCTCGGAGCCACACTTCAACTGAAGGAGAGGAAACATCCTCTTCCTTTAAGTTTTGGCTCCTACTGGTTTCTCACTTGCCAGTTGTACTTAGTGGAGGTTATTTTATGATTTAAATATTGCACTGTACATAGGAGGCATGTTACCTTCTCCTTATTTGTCTGTTTACCATATACTGTAATATTTGAAATGTTATGTCTTGAAAACTCAAGTGGGCCTTAGGAAGCATTGCTACGAACAAAGCTAGTGGAGGTGATGGAATTCCAGTTGAGCTATTTCAAATCCTAAAAGATGATGCTGTTGCATTCAATATGCCAGCAAATTTGGAAAACTCAGCAGTGGCCATAGGACTGGAAAAGGTCAGTTTTCATTCCAATCCCAAAGAAGTGCAATGCCAAAAAATGTTCAAACTACTGCACAATTGCACTCATCTCACATGCTAGCACGGTAATGCTCAAAATTCTCCAACTGAAGTTTCAACAGTATGTGAACTGAGAACTTCCAGATGTTCAAGCTGGATTTAGAAAAGGCAGAGGAATCAGAGATCAAATTGCCAACATCTACTGGATCACAAAAAAAGCAAGAGAATTCCAGAAAAACATCTACTTATGCTTCATTGACTATGCTAAAGCCTTTGACTGTGGGGTCACAACAAACTGGAAAATTCTTAAACAGATGGGAATACCAGACCACCTTACCTGCCTCCTGAGAAATCTGTATGCAGGTCAAGAAGCAACAGTCAAAACTGGACAGAGAACAATGAACTGGTACAAAATTGGGAAAGGAGAATGTCAAGGCTATATATTGTCACCCTGCTTATTTAACTTATATGCAGAGTACATCGTGCGAAACGCTGAGCTGGATGAAGCTGAAGCTGGAATCAAGATTGTTGGGGGAAATATCAATAACCTCAGGTATGCAGATAACACCACCCTTATGGCAGAAAGAAAAGAGGAACTAAAGAGCTAAAGAGCCTCTTGATGAAAGTCAAAGAGGCGAGTGAAAAAGCTGGCTTAAAACTCAACTCTCAAAAACAAAGATCATGGAATCCAGTCCCATCATTTCATGGCAAATAGATGGGGAAAAATTGAAACAATGACAGATTTTATTTTCTTTGGCTCCAAAATCACTGTGGATGGTGACTGCAGCCATTAAATTAAAAGATGCTTGCTCCTTGGAAGGAAAGCTGTGACAAACCTAGACAGTGTATTCAAAAGCAGAGACATCACTTCCCTGACAAAGGTCTGTCTAGTCAAAGCTATGGTTTTCTCAGTAGTCATGTATGGATCTGAGAGTTGGACCACAAAGAAGGATGAGAGCTGAAGAAGTGATGCTTTTCAACTGTGGTGCTGAAGAAGACTCATGAGAGTACCTTGGACTGCAAGGAGAACAAATCAGTCAGTCCCTAAGAAAATCAACCCTGAATATTCATTGGAAGAACTGATGCTGAAGCTGAAGCTCCAATACTTCAGCCACCTGATGGGAAGAGCCAACTCATTGGAAAAGGAAAAGACCCTGATGATGGGAAAGATTGAGGGCAGGAGCAAAAGGGGGTGACAGAGGATGGCACCATTGACTCAAAGGGCATGAGTGTGAGCAAAGTCTGGGAGATAGTGAAGGACAGGGAAACCTAGTGTGCTGCAGTCCATGGGGTTGCAAAGAGTCAGACACGACTGAGTGACTGAACAACAACAACGTCTTGGAAAAGTCATTGA
This sequence comes from Okapia johnstoni, assembly GCA_024291935.2. Lineage (NCBI taxonomy): Eukaryota > Metazoa > Chordata > Mammalia > Artiodactyla > Giraffidae > Okapia > Okapia johnstoni. The sequence continues at coordinate 76,058,337 of CM044313.1, read as the reverse complement.
TATTTCTAGAACAATGTGATTTTTATGCCACATTTTCTCCTTCAAGGAAATAACGTTTTTTCTTCAAGGAATAATTAATACCAAGAATATAAATGATAATTTTAAAACCTCATATTACTACCATTTTCCCTAAATAATGGAGATAAGGAAGGGGAAAAAAAAATCCAGGAAATCTCCTCTCTCCCTACAGCTGTATCTGAGTGTTAAGAGTTTTCCCGCTTGTTCCTTGAACTAGAACTAGAAGGTTTCTCCTAGATTTGTTTTCTTCAGAGTACTCGTTTCTGGGTTTGAAATGTGCAGAGTTCTGGCCAGGGCATACCAGAGGAGGAAAACAATGACAAACTCACAGCTGTCTCAGGGGTACTCTGAATTCTCTTTTTCTTCCCCAACTGCCTTCTTATATTTATTTCTTAGAGCTCTCATATAGCTGGTCACACATTCTGCCCAAGTTTTATAATTGAGTTCAACGGAAGATAAAGGAGTGTTTACTTCATCTTATCCAGAAACAATAATGTATAACTTGCATTTTAACTTAAATATCTTTCCCTATATGAAATGTCTTTTGTCTTTAACTTTCAAGCAAGTATTTACTTGTATTTACTAACTTCTCCTTCATGTCTGCTGAATATGGTATCAGTGTATGTTTCTCATCACAATTTTTAAACATCTTCATTTTCTATCAATTCTTTCATAGATTAATATATATACACACACAGATACATATATATTCCACAAGATGTTACAGAAAAACCCAAACAAACTTTTTGCCAACCAAATACATATCTATGTATTGCTATCTTTCTAGACTCTTTTATGTTAATGGTTTTACATAATTTTTTACAAAATATTTTATATTAATTTTTTTCATTGATACCATAAAGTAGTAAGTTGCAGCAATAGATTTTCTAATGTTTAAAATGCTTGTATTTTTTCAGATAGACCCTGTCTATGGTAAATTATTCATTCAATACATCATTGCTTAATGATTTTTTGTGTGCTTAATTGTTACTCATAATTTTTGTTTATTTATGAGTGAGTTTAGAGTATCCTTTTTGGTTATGCTGTTCTTATTCTGTTCTTGTATCAAGATTCTTCTAGACTGACAGAAACGCTTGGAAAATTGATCATTTTTTTGTCTTTTAAGAATTCTGAACAGTTTAAACATTACGTCCTTTTTATTCTTTTTTTTTTTCCCTACCATCAAATGTGAAGTCTGGCATATAGAATATATTCAAGAAATATGTTTCCACTGATAAAAGGACGAGTAAGTGAATAATGAATTCATTTTTTAAAAATTATCTTGGCAGGTATAGTCATTGAAAATGCAGCCATCCTACCAGGTTCATATAATCTATCAAGTACTATATTTGGAATTACATTCAGTGAAATAAAAGGCATTCTTAGCCTTCAGAGTTTCAGTATACTGTTAAAAATCCTAAAAATATGTCCCTTCCCAAGTCCTTATGTGCTCCTATAGAACAATAAACTAATTAATGCAATAGACACATAACTAAATAAAAATATATTCACAGATCACAAGTGTATTTCTTACATGTATTTTCCATAAATTTTATTTTTTATTAAATTTCATCTAACCATTGACTTTTATTATGTAAGTAGCACCGTGTTATTTTAAGAAAATAAACTTGGTCTCCAAATATGCTAGTATAAATATTAGAATTAAAGACCACTCTCTTAATATAACAGTACCCCGGTATTCTTGCCTGGGGAATCCCATGGACAGAGTCTGAGCCTGGTGGGCTATAGTCTGTGGGGTTGCAAAGAGTCAGACACAACTTAGCAACTGAGTACACAATGTTTTATTAAAATATAAACTATATGTTTTAATTATCATCAAATATGAATATGTTTTAGCTAAATTTTTTTCTTTAGGCTTTTAAGTCATGTTACCAAGCAGAAAATAAATAAAAACGTCAAGGAAATAGTTTGAGAACTAGAAACTGATGAGTCTCTCGTGTGAGGACGATTTAAAAGTTATGATTAAACAAAAAATACCAAGTCAAATCATTATAAGCATTCCTCAAAATTCATAGTGGTGGGCAGAAATCTAGGATAGTACAAAGATTACCGCCCTGAGGTGTACATGTGGCTTCCCAGGTGGCGCTAGTGGTAAAGAACCCGCCAGCCAGTGCAGGAGACACAAGACAGGGGTTCGATCCCTGGGTCGGGAAGATCCCTGGAGAAGGAAGTGGCAGCCCACTCCAGATTCTTCCTGCCTGGAGAATCCCATGGACAGAGTAGCCTGGAGGGCTACAGTACATGGGGTCCCAAAGAGTTGGACACGACTGAAGTGACTTAGCACACAGCACACTGTGTACATGCCTTGTGCGATTCCTTTACCTTGAGTACCGGCAGAAGATGTGAATATGGTGGACCGTCACATCCATGGTTAGGCTACTAAATCAGTTGCCTTGGAGTTATCATAAAGGAAGAGTATCTGGGTGGGGCCTGACCTAATCAGGTGAGGCCCTAAGTGGATCTGAGCCCTTTCAGAAGTGGGATTCCAAGCATGAGAAGGCATAAAAAAAGGCTACATAGCAAGAAGCAGCAGGAAGGCCCTAGAAAGGTGAGAATGGTCCCCAGTCAGCCCGGGAAATGGGAGAGCCATCCTAGAGTCACAAGGAACTCGTTCCGCCAACTCCTGATTGAACTGGGAAGAAGACAGTGAAAGTTCAGAGGAGACCACAGCCCTGCTGGCACCTTGGGTTCAGCCTGGTGAGACCTGAGCAGAAGACCCAATTGTGCTGTGCTGGAACTTCTGACCTGTGAGATGACAAAGGGGTGTGGTTTTCACTTTATTATTTTAATTAAATTTTTTATTTTGTGATAATTATAAATTCATGTTGTAAGAAACAATAAAAAAAACTGTATGAAAAATTTCTGGGAGCTTAATAAAATCAGTAGCATTTTTACAAAATCTAACTTAATATTTTTCTCTTCTGTGTTCTTTTTATGTACCCACTTGATTTCCTCCTAGAAATAATGAATTTCTCAAGTGGAGAAGAATATATCACTTTATATATATCTGAACAAACAGAAATGGTTTAAATAAATTAAGTCAGTGACACAGACATTAGCATTAAACTATAAGGCCCTGTAATAGCTATCAAAAGTAACAAAAATGCATAAAGGCACTGTTCCTTTTCTAATCTTCAAATTTTCTTTTGAAACAGAAATGCTCAGGTGTGGCAGAAGCATATTGCTTTAAAGCAGTGTTCAACACAACTTTTTTTTAGAGCTATGTCTTAAAGAGAATGGTGTACAACTAAGTATAAAATAAGCTACAAAGATATATTGTATAGCACAGGGAATTTAGCCAATATTTTATCAGTTTAAATGGACTATAACCTATAAAATATTGAATCACTACATTGTACACCTGAAACTAACATAACATTATAAATTGATCATACTTCAAAAAAACACAATGCTGCTGAAATTAAATCAAACAAATCCTCTGATAATAACTGTTAATTCATTTGTTTTTGAATTATGGTCTTCTCAGGGTATATGCCCAGTAGTGGGATTGCTTGGTCATATCTATTTTTGGTTTTTTTAAGGAACCTCCATGCTGTTTTCCATAGTGGCTGTATCAATTTACATTCCCACCAGCTGTGCAAGAGGGTTCCCTTTTCTTCATGCCCACTCCAGCATTTATTGATCGTAGATTTTTTGATGATGACCATTCTGACTAGTGTGATGTGATACCTTATTGTAGTTTCATCTGCTTTTTCTCTAATAATTAATCACATTGCTGCATTATTCACAATAGCCAGGACTTGGAAGCAACCTGCTGCTGCTGCTGCTAAGTCGCTTCAGTCATGTCCAACTCTGTGCGACCCCATAGACGGCAGCCCGCCAGGCTCCCCCGTCCCTGGGATTCTCCAGGCAAGAACACTGGAGTGGGCTGCCATTTCCTTCTCCAATTCATGAAAGTGAAAAGTGAAAGTGAAGTCGCTCAGTCGTGTCCGACTCTTCGCTGCCCCATGGACTGCAGCCTACCAGGCTCTTCTGTCCATGGGATTTTCCAGGCAAGAGTACTGGAGTAGGGTGCCATTGTCTTCTCCGTGGAAGCAACCTAAATGTCTATTAATGGATGAATGGATAGAGAAGATGTGGTATGTATATATAAGGCAATATTACTCACCAATAAAAAAGAATGACATTGGGTCTTTTGTAGAGACATAGGTCTGTGGGCCTAGAGTCTGTCATACAGAGTAAAGTAAGTCAGAAAGAGAAAAACAAACATCATATATGGACACATACATATGGGACCTAGAAAAATGATACAGATGAACTTATTTGCAGGACAAGAATAGAGATGAAGACATAGGGAATGAATATGTGGACCCTGGGGGCAGTGGAGGGATGAACTGGGAGATTGCGGTTGGCGTATGTGCAGCGTCACATGCAAAAGAAACAGCTAGTGAGAAGCTGCTGCATGGTGCAGGGAGCTCAGCTGGGTGCTCTGTGATGACCTCGATGAATGGGATGGGGTGGAGGAGGGAGGTCCAACAGAAAGGGATTTATGTATACATATAGCTGATTCATTTCATTGTACAACAGAAACTAACAACACTGTAAAGCAACTATATTCATGTCAATGTATGGCAAGACTAATACAATATTGTGAAGTAAAAAATAGATAAATAAATAAATTTAAAAAAAAAAAGAGAGAAAGAATCATACAGCTATCCAGCTGCCAAGGCCACACGGTCCCCTGAGGGAAATTAATACCAGAAACTTCAGAGAGGGAATGTTGGAAATGATCATTCATGAGCCTCCCCTGGGAGTAGCAGGTAGTAAATTGTCTGGCTAAAGAGACACTATTGCTTACAATTCTCTGGCTTTCTCTGATTTAGGAGAATGAATCATCTTTGACATCTTAGAAAGATACAGATTATAGATATTCCTTCTCTCTCCATTGAAGTAATTATTTCCCAGGAGGAAATGGGTAAGGTTAGAGGGCTGCCGTCTATGGTGTCGCACAGAGTCGGACACGACTGAAGCGACTTAGCAGCAGCAGCAGCAGAGATACAACTCTGGACGCAACTAAAGTTTAGAGATGATTTCTTTAAATCTGTTCTCATAGTTCTAGTAGATGATACCCCTCTTTCCCACCAAGGAGAATTATAGGAGTATCTGAAGTTGTTCAATCTCATACCACACAGCTGGTCCTGAGAGGTTCATCTTATACCTTCCTTTCTTCAGTGCTTCTTATGATATTTCTAGAAAAATTTAGCTGAAAGTGCTACTGAGCAACTTGGCAAAATTGTGCTTAATTTTAAATGTAATCCCAGGTATAGCATCTGCTAGAGGTGATTCTGGCTCTAACAAGAATACTATGACTGCTACATACTTGATTCTTAATTTGCACAGTGCCTTGTGATCATTCTTATATTTTCATCTTAAATTAAATTTATGAAAAAGCCATTTTGGAAAATGTAGCCTTTGAGATAAGTAAAGATTTAATTAAACAAATATTAATAATTAAAATAATATATTTTTAAATTAAAAACCTTTCAATTAAATTCACACCTAGAGGATTCTTTAAACCTCTTACTGATATCTGAGGTCACAGTTATACCTATACATTTCTAGATGCTGCTCTAAAACATTGATTCTTCATGGCCTATGGGAAGCTGCAGGAGTGTTTTGTATGTGATTCTTGTGAGCATTCAAATCTAATTATTCGCTTATTGTCTGATTGTTACGTAACCTACTTTTACTCCTTAATATTCTTAAAGTTCTTACACATAAATGTCCTCCACTTTCTAACTGGTTACTTTTAATCTGCTAAGGGCTGGAAGAAGATATGATCAAACTTATTGAGTATATACAAGCTAAGAACAACTAGGTTCTGAGTGAAAACCTGGGGAGGTATCCAGGAATAAAATATGTGTGTTTAAGTACTTACTATTTGGCATCTAATTTGGCTACTTTTTTTTCTTGTTTATTCTTAGCAAACCAGCAATTTTATCTACCCAGATAAGAAAAGTCCCAGGAACTGTGAAGTATCACTGAATTGGATTATTCTATTTGTATTTGACTTTTCATGTATATTTTTCTAATTCACCTATTATATTTCAGTTCCTTACAGATAGAAATTTTCCTGGCATCTTTGACAGTTTATTCCCAATAGTTCAACTTCTAATAGACTCTGTAAGATCAGTGAATATGTGAAAAAAAAAATGATGAGTTCCATCTCTAGAAAATAAAGCTTTTCTTCAAGCATTCACAATGCAGAATGACTATTTAAATGTCATCAGTGATTAATCAGCAGTGTGTTCATATGCAAACTCATCTGCGTTTCACTCTTGTCTCAAGGCAAAAGTGAAGATGTCTTGCACCGATGGTGAGTCATCCTGACACATCCCTCTTCCTTCTACTAGCAAACATGAGCTCACATACTCAACCCAGGAGCAGGTGCTGATTAATTCATCCTCTAAAGTTTCGGAAGAATAAAATCAGTTACTAATTTCATAAATTGGAGATAATAAATTGTAACTCAATTTTATAAGTCCTTTGCTAGTTGCCCACTTAAAATTTAACTTCAAGCCATTTTTAAGAGTTTTGTCACTCCACTAGAAGACTAATTTCAAATGTACTATTCTTGAAATAATGAAGCTCCACAGCTCTAAAATTCAGTGTAAGGTCTCCGGGTTGTTTCCTCTTTAAACCCAATTCATTTTTTTTCTTTTCCTTCTAAGACAAGCCAGTTTTCTTAGGCCACATCTTTTTAGGCTGCACTTCCTCCTACCCTAAATAGTCAGGAGCAGAGTAAGAAGTTCAGTTCATCTTGTGAGTCAGAGTGAAAGATAGAAATTTTTACATATGAAATCAAATCATAACTTACATGTTTTTCAAAGCAGGCATTATCTTTTGACCTGTTACTGTGAGTTTTCAGAAAAACAAGGTGGTAGCCAGAACTTATCGCTTCTCTGCCTAGATGACACAGGCCCAAAAAACTGGCCCCAGATAGTTCTTCATTTTCATCATCTTGGGAATTCTAGAACTGGAAGTAAACCTCAAGATTGAAATTTTAGGATGGAGAAGCCCATAAAATTTCCAATGACTGACAATTGAATTACCCTTAGGACACCTATACTTGAAGCTATATGGGTATACACAGGGACAATAAATATTAAGGTAATATGCTTACTCAGCCTTGCTCTAAAAAGCTCTTTTGGGGGCTCTCTTCACATTGAACTATGTTTAGTACATGTGCAGATGTAGTACTGGACAAGCTAGAGGAATCAGAGAAACTCAAAAGCGAAGGACATATAGCCACTGGGGAAGAAAAAAAAAGATTTGGGAGGTGGGAAAAGGACAGGTGGGGAAGATATAAAAAACATTCAGCTGGTGTTTAGGGGAAGGAAAAAAGAAAAATAGTAAGAATAAGCAGATTGACAAGTCACTTTTATTCTGTGTGACATTTTTCTTTCAGAGGAAGATAGTAAGGGAGAGAAGAGACATTCTGTTTTGTGTTTAAATATAATCCTTATTTGCCTTTTCAAGAGACTCTACCCTCTACTCAAGGACTTTGATCAAATTGGTTGGGAAAGGCAGAATAGTGGGATATTCATAAACACAGAATCTGAGGCCACACTGCGGGATATAAGCCCTGGCTTTTCTACCCTAACTGTTTAATCTTGAACAAGTAATTTAAGCTCTCTTCCTAGTTGGCTCATCTGTAAAATAAAAATAACAATTGCATTGACCCTATAGTATTTGAGAAATAATAGCATGTTTCATGAATTAATACATGGAACATATTTAGAACAGTCCTTGGCATACGTTAGGGAATCAAAATATATTAGCAATTTGCATTTATATATAGGAATCTGATACAATGTGATGTGAATAGTTACAGAGAATCAAGTCTTACCTATGTTACAAATAATTAATGTCAAAATGTATTTGGAGTATTTAAAAACTGCTGAAATAGTCATTTATTAAAATACTTTTTAAGAAAAAGACTACCCTAGAAGTACTTTCTAAAGCCAACCTTAACATTAAAATAACAAAAAAACAAAAAGATGGTTTAAATTCCAGTTATTCCCTTACCAACACTCATTTATTTATAAATACTATAACCATGGCCCCATCTGGTGAATTTGTGTATAAGATCTTCATGACCCAGATAATCACAATGGTGTGATCACTCACCTAGAGCCAGACATCCTGGAATGCGAAGTCAAGTGGGCCTTAGAAAGCATCACTACGAACAAAGCTAGGGAAGGTGATGGAATTCCAGTTGAGCTATTTCAAGTCCTGAAAGATGATTCTGTGAAAGTGCTGCACTCAATATGCCAGCAAATCTGGAAAACTCAGCAGTGGCCACAGGACTGGAAAAGGTCAGTTTTCATTCCAATCCCAGAGAAAGGCAACGCCAAAGAATGCTCAAACTACTGCACAATTGCACTCATCTCACACGTTAGTAAAGTAATGCTCAAAATTCTCCAAGCCAGGCTTCAGCAATACGTGAACCGTGAACTTCCAGATGTTCAAGCTGGTTTTAGAAAAGGCAGAGGAACCAGAGATCCAATTGCCAACATCTGCTGGATCATCGAAAAAGCAAGAGAGTTCCAGAAAAACATCATATTTCTGCTTTATTGACTATGCCAAAGCCTTTGACTGTGTGGATCACAATAAACTGTGGAAAATTCTGAAAGAGATGGGAATACCAGACCATCTGACCTGTCTCTTGAGAAACATGTGTGCAGGTCAGGAAGCAACAGTTAGAACTGGACATGGAACAACGGACTGGTTCCAAATAGGAAAACGAGTACTTCAAGGCTGGATATTGTCACCCTGCTTATTTAACTTCTATGCAGAGTACATCATGAGAAACGCTGGGCTAGAAGAAACACAAGCTAGAATCAAGATTTCTGGGAGAAATATCAATAACCTCAGATATGCAGATGACACCACCCTTATGGCAGAAAGTGAAGAAGAACTAAAGAGTCTCTTGATGAAAGTGAAAGAGGAGAGTGAGAAAGTTGGCTTAATGCTCAACGTTCAGAAAACTAAGATCATGGCATCTGGTCCCATCATTTCATGGGAAATAGATGGAGAAACAGTGGAAACAGTGTCAGACTTTATTTTTTGGGGCTCCAAAATCACTGCTGATGGTGATTGCAGCCATGAAGTTAAAAGACGCTTACTCCTTGGAAGGAAAGTTATGAACAACCTAGATAGCATATTTAAAGGCAGAGACATTACTTTGCCAAAAAAGGTCCATCTAGTCAAGGCTATGGTTTTTCCAGTAGTCATGTATGGATGTGAGAGTTGGACGGTGAAGAAAGCTGAGCGCTGCAGAATTGATGCTTTTGAACTGTGGTGTTGGAGAAGACTCTTGAGAGTCCCTTGGACTGCAAGGAGATCCAATCAGTCCATCCTAAAGGAGATCAGTCCTGGGTGTTCATTGGAAGGACTGATGTTGAAGCTGAAACTCCAATACTTTGGCCACCTCATGCAAAGAGTTGACTCATTGGAATAGACCCTAATACTGGGAAGGATTGGGGGCAGAAGGAGAAGGGGATGACAGAGGATGAGATGGTTGGATGGCATCACTGACTCGATGGACATGGGTTTGGGTAAACTCCAGGGTTGGTGATAGACAGGCAGGCCTTGCGTGCTGCGATTCATGGGATCTCAAAGAGTCGGACACTACCGAGCTACTGAACTGAACTGAACTGTTGCTAATTCAGTTCTATCGACACATCAAAATGAAAGGCTCTGAGAACCACTGAGCTTCTCATTTCTTAGTGAGAAAATTGAGACCAGAGAGATTAAGAGAACCTTCTTCAAGTCTGGAAGGATGGGTGACGGAGTAACTGAGTGATAACCTAAAACTAGATATTTGTCTGGAAATTCTTGGTGATAAATTAATATTTGCAAATTTGGGAGAAATTTGCATGAAAATTACTCCTCACAACTGATCTAATTGCTTCTCTTACCCACATAAGAGTAAATGCACAACAAATGTGAATACACCCAAGGTTATCAGGGACAATAATTTCCATCCAATAGAGGTCCATGTGAGAAGAGAGATGTCAACTCGAATATAACATATTAGAATATAGGAGGTTGAAATTTCTCTCTTTACATCATCTTTCCAGAAAAGATCAGAAATTAGAAGACTTAAAAGACATAACCAGAATGTCTAACAGCTCTGTTTAGCTGTTACGTGGTGTCCAACTCTTTTGCGACCTCATGGACTGTAGTCTACCAGGCTCCTCTGTTCATGGGATTCTCCAAGCAAGAATACTGGAGTGGGTTGCTATTTCCTTCTCTAGGAGATCTTCCTGACCCACGGATTGAATCCATGTCTTCTGCATTGGCAGGCAAATTCTTTACCACTGAGCCACCTGGGAAACCAGTTCTACTGCATGCCCAAATAAGAAAATTTTTCTTCATTGGGTCTTTTAGAGATGATGAACTCTTGAACTCTCAGTATTTATTTTTGGCAGGAACTTTTAACTGATGCTCAGATCACCCTAGAGTGCAACGGAAAAGAGAAAAACCACGGAACTTTCTTTCTTCATAAGGCACATGACATATACTACAAGCTACTGCAGGGCAGTAGCTTAAGATTTGGGTAAGAATTGTACTCTCTTAAGCTTTTCCAATTTTAGTGAAGTTTAATGGCCTATTTGTACAATAATTTACAGCCCATAAAGTTCTAGTTAAAACCCATGCTTTAGTGCCTGGGAATTATGACTGCTTTTTAGCTATAATCTGCTGAAAGGGAAGAATGTAAAAGACATTGGTGCACATTTATTGCAACTGTAGCTATTTAGACCTGAAAGAATACAGAAAGAGAGTTCCTCAGATGTCAATTAAAAAACTGTTGGCCAAAAGCACTGAGGACATGTTCTCTCTGAGTGTTAGGTTGAATAGTAGATTAAAATAGTTAATGCAATGAATTACCCTTAATTTTTTGTTATAGTTTTCTGAGAGTCTGTAATGAATTTGTCTAATTTCTTAAAATTATAACTATAACAGTACTCCCAGTTTTCCTATCCATGAGGAGAAACAGCCTTTGTGACTCCATTTGCAGGGTGATGAGTTTGAATATTCCCTACTCTTGCATGACCAGCATGACACAAGGTCCCTATTCCTATATTCTTCACCTAGCACTTCCTAGGCCAAGACCTAGGGTCATTTAGATTCTCCTGAAAGGATTAGCCCTTTAAATTGGTTATCCCTATAAAAAAGAGTCAGAATCTGCAGATTGAAAAGTGTCAGAATCAACAGACATGGAAACAAATGCAGAAACTGGCCAAGAAACGTTCTTTCTTTCTGCACTCGAAGACTGTGCTCTCTGTACATGAAGAAGAGGAGAGTATGGATGGTACCACTAAATATATTTCTCTTTAGCATCTTGGAATTGTGGAAGCCAATCCATTAAATTGTTGCTAAATTGGAGGCTTACTGGGCCCTTTTTTTAATTAAACTATTTAATGTAGTAAGTATCTGTCTTAACAGGACTTCCCAGGTGGTGCTGTGGTAAAGAATCCACCTGCCAAGCAGGAGACACAAGAGACACAGGTTTGATCCCTGGGTTGGGACGATCCCCTGGAGGAGGAAATGGCAACCTGCTCCAATATTCTTGCCTGGAGAATCCCATGGACAGTGGAGCCTGGTGGGCTATAATTCATGGGGTAGCAAAGAGTCAGACATGACTGAGGAGGAAGGCAGAAGTCTTGATAAGACCAGCATTATAAAAATTATGTCAAAATCGCCATACTATGCATTACAGGCAAAATAGATCACATCTGTCTTTTTGACCTCAGTATCCGCAATCTTTAGCAGAGTATCTAGAGCACAATCAGAACTCAGTGTATACACCTACTTCCTTATTGAATAATGAAAGCTATAGCTGTCTTATTTATTTACAACATTCAAAGTAGATAATTGGCCTAGTATTTTACATTTTACAACATGCTTTTTACTTACTACATGCTCATTTTCTTTGCTTCATTGGAAAATGGTTATAGGCCAGGCCTGTTCCCAGCAACCTCAAGTGACTCAATGGCACAGTAAGAAATAGAATTTGGAAGCATGTAATTTTGGTTTAGCAAGAATTTTTTTACTGGAAATAGAGTGGAGCCGGGAGACCTGGGTTCAAACCCTGTGTTGGGAAATTCCCCTAGAGAAGAGAAAGGCTACCCACTCCAGTATTCTGGCCTGGAGAATTCCATGGACTGTATAGTCCATGGGGTTGCAGAGTCGGACACAGCTGAGTGACTTTCGCTTTCACTTTGAATCCTGAGGTTCCACACCTCCTTCATCCTCATCCATGTCCACCATCTTCAGTTTCAAAGAATGTGAATAAGCTACGTTCAGTTGGGAATCCTCTTAACTGATGGGTTTTCAGTCTCCTACCAAGCCCACTATATCCAACCTATGGACATGTTTTTGGGAAGGAGAAAGGGAGGTGACAGAAAGCCATGTCCACTCATCTGTAGCCTTGATCGGTTGTATCTTTTTGATTGTATGTTTCTGGTTTGGTTGTAAAGCAAAGAGGAAGTGAGCTTGTATCCCAGTAATCATTCCATCTAGTCCCCAAACCTAAATTAGCTTTTGTGGTCTGGCCTGGTTCAAATGCCCAGAATATTCCAATGTGGATGGTTTCTGTTTTGTCTTAACTTAGAATGCTATTTCTTTATTTGATTTTCAGGACAAAAAAAAAGTTTTACTTCATTTATTTGATGCCAAAAAGGTCTTGAACTATCAGATATACACAGGGGGAAGGCAATGTTAAGACATATGGGGAAATCAACTATCTGCAAGTCAAGAAGAGAAGTCTAGAACAGATCCTCTCCTCATGACCCTTAGAAGAAAGCAGCCCTACCAACACCTTGATCTTGGATTTCCAGCTTTCAGAACTGTGAGAAAAAAATTTTCTGATGTTTAAGTTACCCAATCTGGTGGAATGCTTCATTATGGCAGCCCCAGGAAACTAACACTGCTTCATTCTATGATTCTTGTTCATGAGAATCTTACACTTATTTCTATGTCCATGGACATGAGATAAAAATGAGTAAAATTTAGGCTATTTAGCATTTAAATACACTTATAATGAAATAGCATATTTCTAATAGCAGTCTTATGATAGCCTAAGAGGATTATTTTTTCTGTTACCAATTAGAAGAGGATTTACAAAATGACTGTATTCTTATGTGCAAAGAGTACTAACACAATTTCTAGAGCATATAAATTCAATACGTGTTAGTTCCTTTCTGCTCTGTTTCTCTACTACAGTATGCAGGTAGAACTGGAAAAAAAAATCAAGTAGTTAATATAATTTATCTTGAAGCACTTGGTAATTTTTTCTTTCAGTCACCTTGTCCTTAATTTTGGTAAGCGCTTTCCAAATAACTAATACTGTTAGATTTAGTAATCAAACCATAGCTCTAACCACTGAGATGCTATCAACTCCAAGTCACATTATTCTTAACTTTTCACTTCTCTACCAAAAGTAACAGATATTAGTGTCCATGTATTCAGAGCTGTGTTCTGCTATCTTATTTGATAAATATTCCACTCTATATATGGTATGTTTGCTCCTGCATATTTATTCTTCATTCTCCAGATAATTATAACTTAATGAAGATTGTAATTTCCATGTCATGCCAAAAACAATGACTTACTCTATAGTTATATCTATAGTGGTAAAAAAAAGATATTTAAGATTTGCATTGAACTAATCTTCTGTTATTTATAAAATCACATTCATATTCAGTTAATCTTGTTTTGAATATCCATTCTGCACAGGGCATAGAATTTTAATATGTCATCATGTATGTATCACAGTCTCTATTTCACAAGGGAAGAAAAGATTTAAAGAGGTGCAGTAATCTGTTCTACACCATATAGTTGGTAAATAGTGAAACTGAAATTCAAATCTAAATTCTGTCCTAGGTTTTCTTTTATTGTTATATTATTATGCTCTATTGTTTCCTATTTTGATGTCCCAATATGTTTATAAATATTAGTAGAAACCAGGCAAAAAAAAAAAAAGAGAAAATATTGAAACCAAGTATTTGTTTTTCTTTCTACCTCCCTGTTCCATATTTGCATCCCCAGGGAGAAACACAAAAATTGTCTGGAAGCCTAAGAATGTTGTAAGAAATAGCAGGCATCAGAGTGGCTTTTGTAGACAAGAGGTCCTGTGTGCTCCCCCAGGATAAATGCTGTTTAAAACACATTCATGCAGTATCTGGAAAGCATTCTAAAAGCACAGACACCTATTTGAATCCCCGCAGTCAAACAATTCGCATAGATATTTCACATCTCAACACTATGCTTACTTGGAAGAATAGGCTATGTGTTCTGAAAAATAAAATAAAACTTGTCCATAGAATTTTCCTTGGGGCAAAACATTACTGATTTTTGCAGAAGTCATCCTGAAGGAAGTGAAAAATTATTACAACTCAAGAGTAAAAGTATACTTGACAAGCATAAGCTTCTGGTTTTAGGGTGGGGAAACTATCTTACTATGTCTGAGCTGCATAAAAATCAAGTAAGCACAAGCTTAACCCTGCAGTTACTTGTTTTTGTAATTTCTAAGAAAACACCTCTAGGGAAAAAAATGACTATTCAGAAATTCTCTGAAAGAATTTTGATTTTTATAACTTAAAGTTTGAAACACAATTCTAAAGAGAAGGTTATATTCAAAAGGTAAAAAAGAGCATCTTTGTCATTGCCTTCATTAATGAACAGCCCAGTCAGCATAGTAGCAAATTAACTAAGAATACCACACATACATCAGGCAAGAAAAGTACATTTAATTTTTAGTGCTAATTCTGTTACTAGTTACTAAATGATATCATTAAATTAAGAACAATGAGAGTGTTGTGACTAATTTGTTGAATTCTGCTAAGCATCTATAAGTTGGCGTTTCTACATCTGGTCACGTATCTGTGATCTTCAACATAGTCACTTGCATGTGTTATATGCAAATACTCTCATAATAGAAAATGTAATGACAATAATATTCCAAAATTATAACTGGATATTTTTCTATTATGTTCCATTAGTAGGAGTGTAACTGTGAAAACTTATGACCTTGGATGGTTAAGTTCAAATTGTTCTAGTTTTTCCTGGAAGGAGAAAACGGCTCTGCTTAAAGAAAATTGATTAAATGGTAAGAGAAAGAAATCCAATTTAAGAAACCAAAGGGATGTAGCTGAGAGAGAGAGAGAGAGAAAGGAGGAGTCTAGAGCATCAGCTGAGTGACTCAGTCCTGGTCCCTGGATATTTCTCTGAGTAACTCAGTCCTGGTCCCTGGATATTTTTCTGATGAATCTATGTCTCACAGCATGAGAATATTTTCAGTGATATCTCTTGAAAAAGACAACAAATCATTTTATAAAGAGGACACACTTTGGGATTAAATTCTCATTGTGAAATACTAAGTTGTTTACTAGAAAAGTCATCTGATCCTCAATTACTTCATAATAAAATAGTGAGCATATCAAATATACAGTTAAGTTGTTGAGAGTATTAACAATAATGCAAGAACAATGCCTGCCACATGGTAGATGAGTGGCAGTTAATATCATTGGCTTTTCTTTATGCAATCTCAGAAAATGTTAAGCACAAATTTATTTCAATTGAGAAATGAAAAATTTAAAGATGAGCATGAAAGTATGTATCTTCACATGAAAAAAAGTCATGGTTATTATTTGCAAGGATGTAAACATATTCTGGTAGCTCAGCTGGTAAAGAATCCGCCTGCAATGCAGGAGACCCTGGTTTGATTCCTGGGTTGGGAAGATCCCCTGGAGAAGAGAATGGCTATCCATTTCAGTATTCTAGCCTGGAGAATTCCATGGACAGAGGAGCCTGGCAGACTACAGTCCATGGGGTTGCAAAGAGTTGGACATGGCCAAGCAACTTTCACTTTCAAGCATATTCTATGTAATATTCACAGTCACCTTATCCCATTCCTTATGTTAGCATCTAATCCTGTGTCTCTCCCCTGATACCTGTTGCTGATCTAAATTTCCCCATCCCCAGACATGAAAACTTTCTGGAAAAAAGAGGGTTTAGTAAACAAAACAGAGTTGCTTTTTTTTTTTAATTAAGCCAAGCCCTGTGAATTAAACTGCTAAGAAAAACAGATCTTATTCTCTTCCACCCCCTTTCTTACCCACTACTCTAGAAAGTGATAAATTGTTTATTGGAAAATTCATTTCTTGGCTTGAATAGAGTGACCTCTACCCTCAGTGTGCATAAATTTAGATTGGGAACTAGATGTGAAATCTTGAATCCTCTGGTGAAATAATTCATCATGACACTTTGATAATTAAAAGGCTACCTCAGGTCACTGGGAGGAAAAAATAGGCAACATAATCCTTGTCCTCAGTTTTAAGTGTTACCACAGTCCTTTATCTGCCCCAAATGTAGGTAGTTGATTTGAATTCAACTTCTTAGATGTGTAATTTAGAGCCATTCCTGGAATCTCATATGTAGTGAAGGGAGGGTGATAAATGGACATTTAATAACAAAAATAAAATTGAAAATAGGCTTTAAATGATTGTCTTGAACAGAGCTGAGAAATGCAATACACACTAAGACTTATAGAATAAGGCTTTTTCCCTAAAGAAGCACTCTACTCCCCCAGGATATTTCCCCACAGAAGTCCTAGAGCTCACTTCGCACATCACAAGATCCAACAGAAGGCGGGCACAATGAGGGCCTTTTCAGGTGTCCATATCTCTCCTTTGTTGTTTAGAAACATTGCTCTAATTCCTTACTCTGGTAATCACACTCTTTCTCTCATAAATTCTACCATTCTGGTCGAAATCTTCAGTGGAAAATCAGGAAGAGTCCCCTTGGAATATATGAATACATAGTCTAGAACTATGCTTTCACATGGGGTTTTCATGTCTGTGCCATTGCCCTTGGAGTATATGAATAAGCACTACTTGCGGCTGTCAGTTGGCCAGCATGTCCCAGAGCGTGTGTGTTCAGCCTCTGCTAGAAGACCCTGTGGCTGCTTACCACTCCACCCTCATTTCACATACAGTGTGCACACATTTCCAATTGCTTAGAAGAGACTGTTATCATCACTCATTACCACCCACTTCTTTGCTACTTAACCTGTTAAGTTCACAGAAATTCCCCTAAAAGAAAACAACAAAAACACACATACATGCTGCAAAATTATTCTCAGGTAAAAGCTTTCCATTGTCCATCTAGGAACTGAATGTTTTCGTTAGCTCTTCTAAGGGTCCCACTGCCTCTGATTTTGAAAAACTCTTTCCTAAGAAGAAGGGTGTTGGGAAATAATGCAAATTTACCTACTTATTTTAAAGCTTGGGGTTTATCTATTGCTCTTAACATCTCCTGTGCAAAGTCTGATTGTGACTACTTCAGTCCTTCCCAGGGTATGTCAGGAGTATGGTAGGCAGGATAATGATACCTCCTCACCTGTCATCCCACCAAATGGCCACATCCTAATCCTTGAACCCTCTGAACATGTCATCTTCCAAACAGGAGACTTTGTGGATGGGATTAAGTTAAGGACATGGGGATGACGAGATATCCCCATGTCCCTGTGGGTGAGCCTTGTGAGTCCCATGTAATCATAAGGACCCTATAAGTAAAAGAGTGTGGAGGGAGGGCGGGGAGGGAGGGTGGTCAGAGAAGCAGAAGTCTTGGAGTGATGTGATGAATGGATTTGCAGATGGAAGGGGCTTACAAGCCAAGGTGTGCAGGCAGCTTCTAGAAGATGGTATGGACAAGGAACTGATTCTCTCCTAAAACTTACAGAAGGAGTAGAGCCTTACCTGTTTCTTGTATGCTTCATCTTGCCTAATGCCTCATCCTGGTGCCTGGCAAAGATCCTGGCACCTGGTTAGAGTCTATCAGTTCAGTTCTGTCGCTCAGTCGTGTCCGACTCTTTGAGACCCCACGAATTGCAGCACGCCAGGCCTCTCTGTCCATCACCAATTCCTGGAGTCTATCCAAACCCATGTCCATCGAGTTGGTGATGCCATCCAACCATCTCATCCTCTGTCGTCCCCTTCTCCTCCTGCCCCCAATCCTACCCAGCATTAGGGTCTTTTCCAATGAGTCAACTCTTTGCATGAGGTGACCAAAGTACTGGAGTTTCAGCTTCAACATCAGTCCTTCCAATGAACACCCAGGATTGATCTCCTTTAGGATGGATTGATTGGATCTCCTTGCGGTCCAAGGGACTCTCAAGAGTCTTCTCCAACACCACAGTTCAAAAGCATCAATTCTGCAGCGCTCAACTTTCTTCACCGTCCAACTCTCACATCCATACATGACCACTGGAAAAACCATAGCCTTGACTAGACAGACGTTAGAGTCTATAATCGTCCGTAAATGAATAAATAAAGAAGTGACATCTCCAAGCTTTGTCAAATTAGAGGCCCTGACACGCTTCTCTAGTATCTTCAATTTACAAGTTGCATATTTTAGGCCATTTATGAATGCAGAGCTCTGATATAAATGTCACACTTCGTGCCTTCCATACTTACTATCTCCACTACTTGCAACCTAGTTTTATCCCTCATAACATCTACTTCACTGAGCACTGTGCCCTGCAGACAGCAACACACATATTTCACTATCAATGATGGTGTCAGTAACAGAGGTCTTGTGATAAGTAAGAAGACGGTGTGATTTTACCAACTGTCAGATGAAGACAGAGGAAATGGAGTGAACCAGTCAGGATCGAACCAGGAAAAGATACTCATTTCAAGTATTTAAGGTAGAAGTAGCATTGGTTTAATAGATAGAGCTGAGACTTTAAGCAAGAGGAAAGGGTGGTAACTCTGAGATTAGAGGGAGCAGAAGCTGCTACCACCCATAAGCTGGGACAAAGGGAACAGATGGGGTTACTGGAATGAAGACGCTTGGCTCCACTGGAGAGAGTAGGTGGACATGCTGGGTGGGAGCTGGTGTCAGGGAGAGCACAGATATGGATGAGCATGTTGTTTGAGACAAAGGGAGAAAGGAAAATGCCTTGAGCTCTCCTATCACCTGCCAGTCTCCCGACAGTGCCTGTCACTAGCTGAACCCATCCAGAAGCTATCTGACACACAGAGAAGGAAGGTCAATCCTGACCCTTTGGAGCAGAGCAGGGGGTGCAAAGGGGAGTAACATAAGGAATGATCTGAGTACAACACACCAAGGAACAGAATGAAGAGGGAAAGGAATTCAACTTCTTCTTGTATGAAAGTGTATGGTAAATATATAAAAGCTATTTGCCTCCTAACTGGTTTGCAATTTACTTTTAGTACAATGATTAAATAATCTTAATTACTACCACCTATAACAGAGTCTGGAAAAACTGTAAAAAATGAAACATAAAAACCTGAGCCCCAAGGCGTACCTCTTAAACTGTTCCAAGCAATAAAAATAATGTTATTTTAAAATATCAAATGGAAACTCTTTTAGAACTCTTCATACTTCTAATTTGCATTCTGTGCTAGGACATATGTCTCCTAAGATAAACATGAAGGAAATGTAAACCATGAAAAGTAAAAAAAAAAAAAAAAGAAATGCAGCCAAAGTCAACTGATAGATATGTATTTTCCAAGAGGTCTACTTAAAGTGTGGCTTGATTTTTCTGTTGAAGACAATATAAACTGTCATCCAGGCCATGAGGAGTTGGAAAAAACACCTACGGCTAAAAAGATAAGGAAAAAATTAAGTAATGTCATGGAATGCGTATATGAGAAAGTGACAAAGTACTTACCAATTGTCAGTTTCAAGCTAACGGGAAATTTCCTATAAGCCTAGAATAGTAGATCCCTGACATCAAGATATCCTAAGTATTGTTCCACAGTTACTATTTTTCTTCCCTACTTATTATCTGAGGAGAAAAAAAAAGAAAATCAACACCTAATGATTCATAACCTAAATCTCAGAATGTTAACTCCAGTGCCAGCTAGACAAAGAATAAGTCATTTTGTTATGACTGATTAGCTACTTATCCATTGAAAACATTGAGTTTATGCTGGGTACACAATTTATGCTATCGTTGAAATGTTTATGACAGTTCATTTTTTAGAGCTGAAAGAACATTTTTTAAAAGGCAATGTTAGTCAATAGGATAATGACAAGTTTTTTACTGTGAAAGCTATGTGGGTTTTTCTTTTTCAAATGTCTCCTGATAACTTCACCATCACTGATTTCTACATCTTGGAACCAACCACTTAAAATGTCCTGCTTATCCCCTTTATTCTTCCTTTTTAAGATTTATTTTGGGTGCGGGCCATTTTAAAAGTCTTTAATGAATTTGTTACAATGTTGCTTCTGTTTTATGTTTTGTTTTATGTTATACTTTGGTTATCATGCCACGGCTGCGAGGCATGTGGGATCCTAGTTTCACAGCCAGGGATCCAACCTGAACCACCTCCTTTGGAAGGCGAAGTCTTAATCACTGGACCACCATGGAAGTCCCTAGCCCTTTCATTCTTAAAGACGCAATTCTAACCTAGGGTCCTCGGTGAACTCACAACTTTTTGTCACCAAAAACAGGCAGTTTTTAAAACCATAGCGTAATCATTGTGGCACTTGCAACTACCTTCCCATCAATCCATAATTTGTCCATATTTTGTTCCTACGGGTTCCTAAAGATTTGAACATATTAGTTCCTAAGTTAGTTATGAGCTCTTTGAAGGTACAATGTGCCTTATTTTATCTGACATAGAAACCAATGTATATTAAATTAACCTTGCCTAAGCCACAGGACTGGAAAAGGTCAGTTTTCTTTTCAATCCCAAAGAAAGGCAATGCCAAAGAATGCTGAAACTACTACGCAAATTCACTAATCTCACAGGTTAGTAAAGTAATGCTCAAAATACTCTAAGCCAGGCTTCAGCAATATGTGAACTGTGAACTTCCAGATGTTCAAGCTGGATTTAGAAAAGGCAGAAAGATCAGAGATCAAATTGCCAACATCCTCTGGATCATCGAAAAAGCAAGAGAGTTTCAGAAAAACATCTATTTCTTCTTTATTGACTATGCCAAAGCCTTTGACTGTGTGGATCACAATAAACTGTGGAAAATTCTGAGGGAGATGGGAATACCAGACCAACTGACCTGCCTCTTGAGAAACCTGTATGCAGGTTAAGAAGCAACAGTTAGAACTGGATATGAAACAACAGACTGCTTCCAAATAGGAAAAGAAGTACATCAAGGCTGTATATCATCACCCTACTTACTTAACTATATGCAGAGTACATCATGAGAAATGCTGGTCTGGATGAAGCACAAGCTGTAATCAAGATTGCTGGGAGAAATATCAATAACCTCAGATATGCAGATGACACCACCCTTATGGCAGAAAGTGAAGAAGAACTAAAGAGCCTCTTGATGAAAGTGAAAGAGGAGAGTGAAAAAGTTGGCTTAAAGCTCAACGTTCACAAAACTAAGATCATAGCATCCAGTCCCATCACTTCATGGCAAATAGATGGGGAAACAGTAGCTGACTTTATATTTTGGGGCTCCAAAATCACTGCAGATGGTTATTGCAGCCATGAAATTAAAAGATGCTTACTCCTTGGAAGGGAAGTTATGACCAAACTAGACAGCATATTAAAAAGCAGAGACATTACTTTGTCCATAAAGGTCCATCTAGTCAAGGCTATGGTTTTTCCAGTGGTCATGTATGGATGCGAGAGTTGGACTTTAAAGAAAGCTGAGTACCGAAGAATTAATGCTTTTGAACTGTGGTGTTGGAGAAGACTCTTGAGAGTCCCTTGGATTCCAGGGAGATCCAACCAGTCCATCCTAAAGAGATCAGCCCTGGGTGTTCATTGGAAGGACTGATGCTGAAGCTGAAACTCCAATACTTTGGCCACCTGATACGAAGAGCTGACTCATTGGAAAAGACCCTGATGCTGGGAAAGATTGAGGGCAGGAGGAGAAGGGGATGACAGAGGATGAGATGGTTGGATGGCATCACCAACTCAATGGACATGGGTTTGGATAGACTCCGGAAGTTGGTGATAGGCAAGGAGGCCTGGTGTGCTGTGGTTTATGGGGTCTTAAAGAGTCGGACACGACTGAGCGACTGAACTGAAGTGAACTGAACACGTATATATTCTTACATGTTCTCTCATGATTTCTTTCCTTGTGTTATTTTTAAGTAGAAAAATATATTCCTCACTATTCCTTAATGTATAGTGAGCTAGATTAGAAATTTCTTTATAAGAACAATTTAGTTGATGGTAAGTCCCTTGGACAACCATCATTTCCAATCAAATGCATCAGGACTAGGTAAAACTTCCTTACATGACACATCACACCACAATTATAGTCTTAAGTTTGTTGAATTCTTTAAATATGTCTTTAGTATCAAAGTGATGGATATAAAGAACACAAAGGTAAGAATGACATGATTCTTGCCTTCAATTAGCTCATCTTAGTTGCAATAGAATGTGATCAAAGGAACAAATGCAATGTATTTGCTCTTATGGGTTATATTTGCCTTCCCTCCAATTTGTATTTTAAAGTCTCCACTCACAGTAACTCACAGGGTAACACTCTTTGGAGACAGAGTCTTTAAAATATGACTAAGTAAAAATAAACTGTGGAAAATTCTGAAAGAGGTGGGAATACCAGACCACCTGACCTGCCTCTTGAGAAACCTGTATGCAGGTCAGGAAGCAACAGTTAGAACTGGACATGGAACAACAGATTGGTTCCAAATAGGAAAAGGAGTACGTCAAGGCTGTATATCGTCACCCTGCTTATTTAACGTGTATGTAGAGTACATCATGTGAAACGCTGGGCTGGATGAAGCACAAGCTGGAATCAAGATTGCCAGGAGAAATATCAATAACCTCAGATATGCAAATGACACCACCCTTATGGCAGAAAGTGAAGAGGAACTAAAAAGCCTCTTGATGAAAGTGAAAGAGGAGAGTGAAAAAGTTGGCTTAAAGCTCAACATTCAGAAAACTAAAATCATGGCATCTGATCCCATCACTTAATGGGAAATAGATGGGGAAACAGTGGAAACAGTGTCAGACTTTAGTTTTTTGGGCTCCAAAATCACTGCAGATGGTGACTGCAGCCATGAAATTAAAAGACGCTTACTCCTTGGAAGGAAAGCAGAGACATTACTTTGTCAACAAAGGTCCGTCTAGTCAAGGCTATGGTTTTTCCAGTAGTCATGTATGGATGTGAGAGTGGGCCTATAAAGAAAGCTGAGTGCTGAAGAATTGATGCTTTTGAACTGTGGTGTTGGAGAAGACTCTTGAGAGTCCCTTGGACTGTAAGGAGATCCAACCAATCCATCCTAAAGAAGATCAGTCCTGAATATTCACTGGAAGGACTGATGTTGAAGCTGAATCCCCAATACTTTGGCCAACTCATACAAAGAGTTGACTCACTTGAAAAGACCCTGATGCTGGGAAGGATTGGGGGCAGGAGGAGAAGGGGACGATAGAGGATGAGATGGCTGGATGGTATTACCAACTAGATGGACCTGAGTTTGGGTAAACTGCAGGAGCTGGTGATGGACAGGGAGGCCTGGTATGCTACGATTCATGGGGTCTCAAAGAGTCGGACACAACTGAGCGACTGAACTGAACTGAAGTTAAAATACCATCTGGTGACTCCGATGGTAAAGAATCTGCCTGCAATGAGGGAAGACCTGGGTTTGATCTCTGGGTCAGGAAGATCCCCTAGAGAGGGAATGGCAATCCCCTGCAGTATTTTTGCCTGGAAAATTCCATGGACAGAGGATCCTGGAGGGCTACAGTCCCTGGGATCACAAAGAGTTGGACACGAGTGAGGGATTAACACCTCACTTCACTGTCAAGTTAAAATGAGGTTGTTAGGGTGGACCTTGATCCAACCTGATTAGTGCCATTATAAGAGAAAATTTTGATATAAAAAGAGACACTAGGGATGAAAGAGCACAGACAAGGATCCAGGTGAAGAAAACAAAGAAAAGATGGCCATCTGTAAGTTGAGAGAAGCCTCAGTAGAAACCTGAACTGCCCACACATTGATCTTGATCTTCTAGAACTATGAGTAAATAAATTTCTGTTGTTTAAGCACCTGTTCTATGGCATTTTGTTATGGCAGCCCTAGGAAGCTAATACTTACCTCTCACTGTAAGTTCCACAATGGGTGTAGGCATGCAATCCTGTAAGAGCAAATAAAAGGAGACCATAATCTAGTTTGAATTTCATTACAAAAGCTGTGGAAAAAACTTCTTCTACATTGTACTCTGTATTATCTGGGCACTCCCTGAGGAGTATTACTGGATTTCAGTGGACATTTATCTCTATGGGTATGTGTACATATACAGAAAAATACTATAATTCAAACTGGTGATTTCCAAGATAATCCGCTAAAGCAAGCCAGGAGGCGGAAAGCCCAAATAACTATTAGGTTTGCTAATGGCATTCAGAATCTAAATGTATGACCAGGACTGCGCAAATGGAAATTTAGAGAACAGATTTGTAATTGTAAGGTCTTACGTAAAGTTATACCAAAAATACATGAAAAAATCATTGTAGAATTCTTTCTGTTGATTAGCTTTGCAGCAAACAGGGCTACCTATTTAAACAGCTACCATGCTGTGCTTAGTCGCTCAGTCATGTCTGACTGTTTGTGACCCCATGGGCTGTAGCCCACCAGGCTCCTCTGTCCAAGGGGATTCTCCAGGCAAGAATACTGGAGTGGGTTGCCATGCCCTTCTCCAGGGGAACAGCTATCATAGAAAAGTATTTTTCTGGCTGCTGCCTGATTTGCATCATAATGTCTTTAACACTTAACACTCAGTTTACCCCCACTGACACAAGGGGGGCAGCCCTAATGGTGCAGAAGGAAAGGAGGAATTCGTTCAAGCTCAAGGTAATCTGCCTTAGCCCTAAGACTGAAGTTTAGAGAGACCCTAAGCCCACAGAACTGTACCCTCATGAGACAGGGTCGGGGAGAGGATAGGCTTGATGCTATCCAGTAGTGGGGCAAAAGCTTTAAAGTGAGTGTCCAGCACAATCAGAAAGAAAATCAAATGTACCATCAGCACTCTCAATGCTCCCACTGTCTGGCTCCCTGACTCTCTTAGACTTCTCCTCCGCAGGTTTTCATGGCCTCTTTGCTGCTAACTTTGCAGAACTCCTACAAATTAGCCCTACTCAATCCCCAGAGTGCTCAAAAATATGTTTGCTGAAAAGCACTTTCCTTTGCCAGAAAACACTTAATCTGATAAAAGCAGTGTGTAATTGTTGTTGCTGTTATTCAGTCACTAAGTCATGTCTGACTCTGAGACCCCATGGACTGCAGCAAGCCAGGCTTTCCTGTCCTTCACTATCTCCCAGAATTTGCTCAGACTCATGTCCATTGAGTCAGTTATGCCATCCAACCATCTCATCCTCTGTCACCCCCTTTTCCTCCTGCCTCAATCAGGGTCTTTTCCTATGAGTCAGCTGTTTGCATAAGAGAGCCAATTTCTTTGCATCAGGTGGCCAAAGAACTGGAGCTTCAGCATCAGTCTTTCCGATGAATATTCAGGGTTGATTTCCTTTAGGATTGACTGGTTTGATCTCCTTGCTGTCCAAGGGGCTCTCGAGAGCATTCTCCAATACCACAGTTTCAGAGCATCAATTCTTCAGCACTCAGCCTTTTTTATGGTCCAACTTTCAAAACTGTACAGACTACTGGAAAAACCATACCTTTGACTATACAGACTTTTGTCAGCAAAGTAATGTCTCTGGTTTTTAATATACTGTCTAGGTTTGTCATAGCTTTTATCCCAAGGAGCAAGCATCTAATTTTATGGCTGCAGTCACCGTCTGCAGTGTTTTGGACCCCAAGAAAATAAAATCAGATGTATGAAAAGATAATTAATAAACAAGGTATTACTGAAGGCAATGTACAGAAATAAAAATGTGCTTAACTCTTGAGAGTAGAGTTAAGATACATGAAAACCAGAGTGAGAAGTGCCCACATATGAATAAAAGGGGTTCTAGATTTTCAAAAAAAGGAGTGTATAAGAAGGCCATATTAAAAGGAACATTTATTTAATGTTTTTCAAAATTTTTTAAAAATGTTTCCTCAGATAGAAAGTGGGTATCAAATGACAAGAATCATAAATCAAATAAATCTACATCTAAATACACTGCAGTAAAACTTCAAAAAAATCAAAGAGAAGAAAAAAATAGTAAAAGTTATCTCTCAAATAACATTTCCTAACAAAGAAATTTTATCTGTATGAAAAGGGCAATTATATTGACAGCAGACTTCTCCATAGCAAAAAATTGTTGAGAGGAAATAGCAGTCAACCTGGAATTCCATACGCAGTTCAGATTTCTCATGACAAAATCAAGACATTTCAGACATAGAGGGAATAATGGATTTTAATATCCACAGAATATCACTAAAAAGAATCAGTGGAGAAGTACTTCATTGAGAACCATGTTCACAAACAAATGTACAGAGCACAGGGAAATGAAATTATCAGCTTTAAAAAATAGTTACTATGGACAGCTATATAGAGATATATATTTTATAAAATTAGAATTAAAATTCTAGATGTGGAAGATGGCATGGAGGAGAGTTCAGATGGTAGTTGCTAAGTTCCATGTCTATGTCTGGCAGACAGAGGATAGGGATACTGAATATTTTAGACTTAGAAATGTAACATTGAAAGCATAAAAAAACTTTTTTTTTTGTATTATGTTAAACTGGATCATCGAAAAAGCAAGAGAGTTCCAGAAAAACATCTACTTTTGCTTTATTGACTACGCCAAGGCCTTTGACTGTGTGGATCACAACAAACTGTGGAAAATCCTTCAAGAGATGGGAATACCAGACCACCTGACCTGCCATCTAAGAAATCTGTATGAAGATTAAGAAGCCACAGTTAGAACTGGACATGGAACAACAGACTGGCTCCAAATCAGGAAAGGAGTACGTCAAAGCTGTATATTGTCACCCTGCTTACTTAACTTATATGCAGAGAACATAATGTGAAATGCTGGGTTGGATGAAGTACAAGCTGGAATCAAGATTGCCGGGAGAAATATCAATAACCTCAGATATGCAGATGACACCACCCTTATGGCAGAAAGTGAAGAAGAACTAACGAGCATCTTGATGAAAGTGAGAGAGGAGAGTCAAAAAGTTGGCTTAAAACTCAACGTTCAGAAAACTAAGATCATGGCATCTGGTCCCATTACTTCATGGCAAATAGATAGGGAAACAGTGGAAACAGTGAGAGACTTTATTTGGGGGGGCTTCAAAATCACTGTAGATGGTGATTGCAGCAATGAAATTAAAAGATGGTTGCTCCTTGGAAGAAAAGCTATGATCAACTTAGAAAACATATTAAAAAGCAGAGACATTACTAACAAAGGTCTGTCTAGTCAAAGGTTTAGTTTTTCCAGTAGTCATGTATGGATGTGAGAGTTGGGCCACACTCTCACATGTTGAAGAAGACTCTTGAGAGTCCCTTGGACTGCAAGGAGATCCAACCAGTCCATCATAAGGGAAATCAGTCCTGAATATTCATCGGAAGGACTGATGCTGAAGTTGTAACTCCAACACTTTGGTCACTTGATGCAAAGAACTGACTCATTTGAAAATACCCTGATGCTGGGAAAGATTGAAGGCTAGAAGAGAAGGGGGCGACAGAGGATGAGATGGTTGGATGGCATCACCAACGCAATGGACATGAGCTTGAGTAGGTTCCGGGAATTGATAATGGACAGGGAGGCCTGGCATGCTGCAGTCCATGGGGTTGCAAAGAGTTGGACACGACTGAGTGACTGAACTGAACTGAAACTATTTTTAAAGATTCTTCTAAATTCAATTTTTATGTATCTGTAAATAGACACACTTTAACATGCTTCATTTTAATTATAAATTTTTCACAAAAAGAAGCCAATGATGTAACTGACAGTGATATTTTATTATATCAATAGTAGGGTGGCTCAGATGATAAAGAATCTGCCTGCAATGTGGGAGACCTGGGTTCAATCCCTGGGTCAGGAAGATCCCCTGGAGAAGGATATGGCTACCCACTCCAGTATTCTTGCCTGGAGAATTCCATGGACAGAGGAGCCTGATAGGTAACAGTCCATGGGGTTGCAAAGAGTCGGGCACGACTGAGTGACTTTCACTTTCAAAAGTTCCATAAGGACATGAACATTATTAGAGCAAGATACTTCTATCACCTACACAGATAATATTCAAGAACAAATAGGCTTTGTATGTAGACAAAACTGTGTTCCCCCAAACCAAAACTGTGGTCCTCCAAACTTGGGTGACCATCGGCAGATGTCTTAATCTTTCTGATCCTTAGTTAACTTAGCTGTTATAAGGAGTAATAGCATTCACCCTGCAGATTTGTGGGGTGAAGATTTGACTTAAGGTTTGTAAAGAGCTTGGTACTTAGCAAGCATTCAAGAAAGGAAGCATGTCAATGCTATGTAGCAGCCTGGATGGGGGTAGAGTTTGGGAGAAAATGGATATGTGTACATGTATGCTGAGTCCCTTCGTTGTTCACCTGAAATTGTCACATTATTAAGCAGCTATACTTCAACACAAAATAAAAAGTTTACAATTAAAAAAAAAAAGCAAGTTTTTTTTTTTTCAATTTATTTGGCTGCACTGGGCATATGGGATCTTCAATCTTCCTTGTGGCTTGTGGGATCTTTAATTGTGGCATGTGGGATCCAGTTCCCTGACCAGGGATGAAACTCTTGTCCCCCTATATTGGGAGCATGGAGGCTTAGCCTGAGGATGACCAGGGAAGTATCAAATACTAATTTTTTTTATTAACAACAGTTCAGTCAGTCAGTCAGTTCAGTTGCTCAGTCATGTCCGACTCTTTGAGACCCCATGGATTGCAGCATGCCAGGCCTCCCTGTCCATCACCAACTCCCAGAGCTTACTCAAACTCATGTCCATTGAGTCGGTGATGCCATCCAACCATCTCATCCTCTGTCACCTCCTTCTCCTTCAGCCTTCAGTCTTTCCCAGCATCAGGGTCTTTTCAAATGAGTCAGTTTTTCTCATCAGGTGGCCAAAGTATTGGAGTTTCAGCTTCAGCATATGTCCTTCCAATGAATATTCAGGACTGATTTCCTTTAGGATTGGATGGACTGGTTGGTCTCCTTGCAGTCCAAGGGACTCTCAAGAGTCTTCTCCAACACCACAGTTCAAAAGTATCAATTCTTCAGCGCTCAACTTTTTTTATAGTTCAACTCTCATATCCATCCATGACTACTGGCAAAACCATAGCTTAGGAATCAAATAACACTAGTGAATACACAGGACACGAGTGTAACCTCAACACTCATGTACATAGCAGACAGCAGAGAGGAAAAAAATAAAAATTAAATGTAAAGTGAAGCAACAATATAGAAGTAACTTATAATTTGTATCTCAAGTATAGAGTGAGCATATAATTTGCAGAAAAAGTAATTAATGTAGAAAGAGTAAATATGCTCCAGAGTAAAATACTTTTTACTTTTGTTCTTTTTCTTAAGTCCTCAGCCCAGATGGACTGGCAAATGTTTCAGATCACCAGTTTTTTAAAAGTTAGATTGGGATGCATGGGAACTGAATCAGCAGAGCTGAAAACCTTAGAAATGGGTTTTTAAATGAAAATTTTGACAGACTTTTGCTTACAGTCATAAAAGCAGATGTCCTTGCAACTGGATCTCAGACATTTTTATACCTCATAAATAATCTTTAGTTCCTGTCACAGTGACTTTTTTTTCTCAATTATTTCTTGCTGATATTTTTGTCTCCCAAAGGATTATTGAGAGAATTTTAGCAAAGTCTCTGAAGCAGTATTTGGGAGGCAGGCATTTCTCACTAACTTCATTATGGACAAAAGATATAAATTAACTTGATAAAAGTACTCCCTTGGGTAAAGATGAGTGTCAATGGAAGGGTTAAAACAAGTTGAATCTATAATGAATAGAAGAATTTTACAGTGCAGAGCTGTTAATATTTTAAGGTAAACCATGTGTTCACTATTTGATGTTTGTATCAGAACTTTCAAATGTGTCTTTATCTCTATAATTTATTATGTTTTCAAAATTACCAGTTTTGGATTTCATGGTTTCAAAAGTAATTAATACCAGAGATTTGCTTTTTCATTAATCTGATATATTTTGTATTTCAATGTGTCATGTAAATATAGAGAATCTTGTTGAGAATTCAACAGAATGGAAGTTAATTACAGGAAGCCTCAGATGATGCAGATATTCCTATGAGAGCACTGAAACTCTTTTCTTCATAGAATACTCACAGAATAGTGTGGATGTTCTGGTCAGAAACATGGTAATAAGACTCCAATTACAACCAGATCTTTTTTATGTCAGCAAAATAGGTTCATGATAAGACTGAAAACATTCAAATATTGAAACTAATGTTTAGATGAAGTGATACAGTGATTGCCTCTCAGGGAAGTAGAAATAGTTTCAGATGAAATACTAGCCACTTGAATGGTATGTAATAAGTACATGGGGTTCACTATACTATTTTACTTGTGTCTGTTCGAAGTGGTCTTTACTACCAAAGTTTTTAATAGGATGTTTAGAATGTTTTCAGATTATAATGTTTATAATAGAACATGTAAAAAAATACAAAGCAGTTCACAAAATGGTAAGTGCAATATAAACTTGATGTAGAAACTATA
This sequence comes from Okapia johnstoni, assembly GCA_024291935.2. Lineage (NCBI taxonomy): Eukaryota > Metazoa > Chordata > Mammalia > Artiodactyla > Giraffidae > Okapia > Okapia johnstoni. The sequence goes on along the minus strand of CM044313.1, from coordinate 76,027,649 downwards.
GGGAGGAAAGGATTAAAACAGTTCCAGATACAAATAATAACTGATTCGTGAATGTGAAATAATGTAATTTTTCTGTATCATTATTTTTAAATTTCAAAAAATTAATCTTAACAAGCACAAGATATAATTGGAAGCACTGAAAAAATTTAGTTTGTCTATTACTCATAAGAAATAACTAGAAGAACGTACTCACATATTGATACAAAAGTCAATATTAAAAAAAAAATACAAAGCAGGAACTTCCTTAATCAAGTTACTACCATATGGGAAAGTGTAAAAGACAATCTTTGTTCAAAAGAGAGCTGTGGGGATCTAGATTTAACCTTGTGGTTTAGCCTTTGAACCCTGAATTGAGTTCAGCCATTTTCAATCTCTGTGACTTTGGGAAATTTACTTAATCCAAGCTTTCATGTCCTCACAATTGTAAACATACAATGGTACAATTATGCAATTGGACAAACAATAATAGAACATACCTCACTGGACTCTTTGAAGAAGAAATGAGATAATCTGGCAAAGCACTTATTCCAGGGTTTCAAAAAGGTTAGTTAACAGTCACAGCATGGCCCTGGAAGTGGCTCCCTAGTATTTCATTCATAGAATTTAATGTTTTTGATTTTATTAACACTTTCTTCTGATGTAAAGTTAATCAGTTTAACTGTTGCTAGGGGCTTCCCAGATGGCGCAGTGGTAAAGAATCTTCCTGCCAATGCAGGACACTCAGGTTCAGTCCATGGGTCAGGAAGATCCCCTGGAGAAGGAAATGGCAACCCCCTCCAGTATTATTGCCTGGGAAATCCTATGGACTGAGGAGCCTGGTGGGCTAAGTTCCCTGGGGTCTCAAAGAGTCAGACATGACTGAGCACACACACACATGCAAGATTATTTAGTGCCTATGGCATTTGATGGGTGAAGAGAAATACTAACCATTGTTGCCAATGTAACTAACGGTCAATCTATTAAAGTTTGCAATGTAAAATGGGCTTGATGTAGAAAAATAATTTATTAATATACTTAGAAAATTTTAGAAAGAATCTCTGGGGAAAAATTCTCATGTGGTTAATGTGATAGATTGAAGATGTTTGCAAATCCCTTGCCACTTCTTCCATTGAGATGTGGAGTCTGATCTCTTTCTCCTTGACTCTCAACTGGCCTTTGTGTCTTAATGACCAGTGATGCTCTGGATCTTTGAAGACTGGATGATATGAAGCCTTGACATTTCTGTCCAAGTCTCGGAATATTTACTCTCGGAACCCAGACATAATGCAGTGAAAAATCTAAGCTATAAGGAGAGGCCACATATATGTGCTCCAGTTTCAGTACCAACTCCAGTTGAGCTCTCAGCTTACCACTACTTCTAGTTATGTGAATAAACTTGCTTGGATGTCCAAACCAGTTGAGGTTTCAGAAGACTTCTGCATCTATTTGATGGTCATATAAGAGATCCCATAGAAGAACTAACCAGCATAAGACAACCCACAGAACTACAAGAGATAACGAGAAATTTTTGTTCTGCCACTAAACTTGGGGGTTGTTTTATCATGCAAAAATAAAATACTTTAAATTCCATTATATTTTTAAGGATAAAAGTAAAGGTGCTAAAACAAAGAGATGTGAAAATGCAATGACTGAAATTAAGACACGTGTGTATTATTTTATTATATAAAATTCCACAGATTCTAGCTAGCAGGGCTGCTCTACCACAAGGTCATTCAAGAATAGAAGTTCCTCCTATCTACCTCTAGGCCTAGAACATTGCCCATTGCTCTATAATAGAACTTGGGGCATTGCACATCTGTGTTCTCACTTGCATGGAGAAAGAGGAAGCCCATAGTAATCAACTTGTCTTTAAGCTGAACATAATCCATAAATTACAAACATAAATCTGTTCATATGCTTTGACTCAAATTTAATCCCATGGCCCCACTTAACTGCAAGGAAGACTGAAAATGTACATATTTTATAGCTGGATAACCATGTGCCAGGCTTTTCTGGTAGCTCAGCTGGTAAAGAATCTGCCTGCTATACAGGAGACCCCAGTTTGATTCCTGGGTTGGGAAGATCCCCTGGAGAAGGGCTGGGTTATCCATTCCAGTATTCTTGAGTTTCCTTGGTGGCTCAGATGGTAAAGAATCCACCCACAAAGCGGAGGACCTGAGTTTGATCCCTAGTTTGGGAAGATCCCCTGAAGGAGTGCATGGCAATCCAATCCAGATTCTCACCTGGAAAATCCCCATGAACAGAGGAGCCTGGTGGGCCTACAGTCCATGAGGTTGCAAAGACTTGGACAGGACTGAGTGACCAAGCACACCACAGCCATGTGCCAGCTTAAAATCTGAAGACTCTATTATTTAAAAGAAGAAAAAAAAATAGATAATGAGGATGGATAAAAGTTTCCACTATGTCCAAGAAAAAGTGGAAATTTAACACGACCAGTTCTCTTAAACATTTAAAAGAGCAGGCAAAACATATGCAAATATGAAAATCACAAAATGCACTACTTTATAAAACCATCAATGCTGTGAGTTTTCTCTTCATTATTTCTACTCTTGTGTTAATAAATTCTCAGGCTATTTACAATAATAAATATTTCAATACTGTTCTGGATTATAACAATCTTACAAGATCTCTCCTAGTCCCCAATACGTATGCAATTATATTCTCTCAAACCAGCTAAGGGAATGTGACTTGTGTTACCAACAGTCAATTCATAGTCACCACATAGGATCACAGTGATGCAAACCTGGGTGACTAATGATGAGTCTGAGTCCTGGTGCCTTTCTTTGAAATTATGTTTTTCAAGTTTCATTGGGCCAATGTTACAAAACCCATCTTCTCGCTCTTTCTTATATTGCCTCAATGCACTAACAGCACAAGAAATATTTGTGTCTAATAGAATAGAAACATAAAACTGCGTTGACCCAAAGGCAACAAATTTTAGATATCAAAATGAAGTGGGAAACAGACTGCCATTCAGATTTTTCAAAAAGGATGGTCAAAGGAGGACAAGTGAGAGACCTTGCCCAGACTGAGAACATAAAAATTGTTCAGAGACTGAGGACAGGAAAGAGCTGTGAGCTGTATGAGGTGGAGTTCCTGAGAGACACAGCAAAGAGGGGGGGCTTGAGTGTACTTCCTCTGTCACCACAAGGCAAGAAAGAAGGGTTTCAGTGGGATTTCTCAGAGAAGTTGCTGTCTGCTCTCTGAAGTTGGGGGGTGTTGCAGTTTACTGTTAAACCTACCAGAAAAGGTACAAGGGAGCAAATAGAGGTTAGAAGATCTAGACGCAGAAGCAAAGGAAAACAGCAAAGGTGGCTGTGGTAGGCAGTCCTGACTCCCAAAGTCTTTAAGGCAAGGATGGATAACTACATCCCATGAAGCAGATATAAACAGTGACAGATTTACATTCTTGGGCTCCAAAATCACTGTAGACAGTGACTGCAGCCACAAAATTAAAAGATGTTTGCTTCTTGGAAGAAAAGCTATGACAAACCTAGACATTGTATTACAAATCAGAGACATTACTTTGCCAACAAAGGTCCGTATAATCAAAGCTATGGTTTTTTGAGTGGTCATGTCTGGATGTGAGAGTTGAACCATAAAGAAGGCTGAGTGCTGAAGAATTGATGCTTTCAAACTGTGGTGCTGAAGAAGATCCTTGAGAGCCCCTTGGACAGAAAGGAGATCAAATTAGTCCATCCTAAAGGAAATCAACCCTGAATATTCTTCGGAAGGACTGATGCTGAAGCTGAAGCTCCAATACTTTGGCCACCTAATGCGAAGAACTAACTCATTGGAAGAGACCCTGATGCTGGGAAAGATTGAAGGCAGGAGGAGAAGAGGACGACAGAGAATGAGATGGTTGGATAGAATCACCAACTCAACGGGCATGAGTTTGAGCAAATTCCAGGAGATGGTGAAAGTCAGTGAAGTTTGGCATGCTGCAGCCCATGGGGTGGCAGAAAGTCAGACATGACTGAGTGACTGAAAAACTAAATGAAGCAGATATGGAACCACACAGGTAAGGATAAACACATCTGGAGCCATTGTAAGTGTGGCCTAAGAGGGCACCTAGAGTGACAATGGGATCCCCAAGGAGGTAGTCTCTATTTATTGGGCCACCAGAGAAGTAGGGCTAAGGGTAGAAGGAATAGCTAGCTGGAACAAGATGGATAACCAGCATCATGAACACAAAAATAGCTTAATGTACTCAGCTCAGGCCTTGGGGGAACTTAGAAAAGCACCAATGAGGCAGAAAAAGAAAACACAACTTGCTTTAAATATCTGACATGTCTAGGAATTTTATAGCCATTTTATATAGTACCTGCAAATAATACCTTTCACAAACCCATTTATACAGCTAGAAATTCAATCTACATTTTATAAATTAAAGATAAAATTTTTTAAATTTATTTTGTCAATAAAAAATATAAAATAGCCATATATGTTAAAACTCTTCTCACTAAAAACAAGTTTTAGATTAAGAATATCCTAATATGGTCACTAGGGTTTCCCAGGTGGCTCAATCAGTAAATAATCCACATACAATGCAGGAGTCCTGGGTTCAATCCCTGGATCGGTAAGATCCCCTGGAGAAGAAAATGGCAACTCACTCTGGTATTCTTGCCTGGGAAATTCCATGGACAAAGGAGCCCGGTGGGCTATAATCCATGGGGTCGCAAAGTATCGGACACAACTTAGTGACTAAACCACCACCACCAATATGATCACTCTTCTTTTCCAGTACAGCAATCCTGCAACATTAAATTTTTAATTGTCAGATATTAATTTTTATCTTTTAGGCATCACTGACTTATGTCATAACCTTGATTTTCCATTTAACTATGATTATGATTGTATTTGAGGTGTTTGATGATCACATATTGATCTAGGTTTAAGCTGACTGTATTACCTATTTGTAGTCTCTGAGATTTTTTGAAAGTACATTTGACTTATAGCAAAACCATGGTTTTCAAACCCACATTGACTTTTTCTTGCCCCAAGACAAAAAAAGCTTTGGAGTTACTCTCCAAAGACACTTAATGCCTATAAATGGAGAATAGTATTATAGGTCAAATATTTGGACCAAATAATCCATATGTAATTGTTCCCCACAAACACTAGTGATGGTCTGGATGATACTATTAGTGGACCATGTGGGTTACAACACTGAAGAGAGATTGTCTAAAATCATGAATTAAAACTAACAGATGCAATTAATACTAGCATTATTATATCCTTTTCAATTTTTTTCCAACATACAAACTTCAAATTGATTTTCTTTAAAACATATTATGTCATGTTTAAGTCTAGCCCTCAAAATGCATTTCTCAGTTATAATCCATTTATATTTCATTGATCATCATTATGTGATCATTTTATTGACACATTTATGTGGGATTGTTGTGACTGTGATATTGCAATCCAGGTCTCAAAATTTGGAGCCTGACTTCTGATGTTATACCTGGTAGAGATTAAAGTCTTCCACCACAAGGAGCTTGGGCTTCCCAGATGGCTCAGCGGTAAAGAACCCATCTGCCAATGCAGGAGACTGCGTGCAATCCCTGATCCAAGAAGATCCCCTGGAGGAGGAAATGGCAACCCACTCCAGAATTCTTGCCTAGATGACCCAATGGACAGAGTAGCCTGGAGTCACAAAGAGTCAGACACGACTTAGCAACTGAAAAACAACAACAAGGAGCTTAAAATGAATGAGGGAAACAAGACTGCTATTTCAAAATAAATCATCCAGAAACAAAATGCTAAAAATATGTGGTGTGATGTAACACAATAGAAGAGTTGGCTCTCCCTACTGCTGAGCACAAATGTATCACATTCCCAGCAGGCCCACAAACTCAATCTTTTTTTTTTTTTTTTTTTGCTCCCAACTAGGAGCAGAGTCCTTTCAGCTGTGTTCTGAGAACCCTCTCTTCCAAGTTCTTTCTTTTCACCGTTTAGCAGAACTTTATATATGTGATCAGAATTGTTGCCTAAAGTTCATCTATCTACTCCTCTTAGGATCTTCTGTTGGGAACGCAGACAAGGAATTCGATAGACATAATGAAATAACAAGTAGAGTCACAAAATATTCTGGGTGCTGACAGGAGAGTCAGCCAAGACATTTACAGATTACTGGGTAAGGTTTCTTGCCAGAAGGTAGGACTCTGAAACTGCATCTACAAAACAGGTGGAGATTATCCCAGAGAACAGGGATAGAAGGTGTATTACAAGCAAGGGCAAGTATGAACAAAGGTCTGAAGGAAGTGGTAGGGAAGAACAAGGTGGACGGTCGCTTTGACAGGAAGAAGGAGTCTGGAGGGAGGGAAGCGGTAAGTCTGATAAATGGGAAGAGGAACATTTGAGAAGGCCTCTGAGTAGGCCCTTCAGAAGCATCACTCTGGATATAGTGTGGAAACCCATTGGAAGAGTGACAAGATCCAAGGCAGGGAAATTAGAGTTAGAGAGCTGTTCTAAAATCAGAAAAAAATAGAGGCAAAACTAAGGTGGTGGTATGGTAACGGCAAAAAAGCAGAGCAGTTTGAGAGCTTATTAAGAAGCGCAATGAAGAGAATCTGATGGAATGATTAAGGGACAGAATTTAGGACAGCTTTCAGGTTGTTGTTTTGGGCAAGTGGGCATTTGTATTCTACCATTTACTAAAATAGAAAAACTCAGGGGAGGAGCACATTGCGATTTAATATGGGTGCGCATACCACATCCAAGGGAAGACATCTGTGTGCAACAGATGATAGATCTAAGAGGAGGGTTCTGAGCTACAGATACGGACCAGGTAATCAGAAGCACAGAGCTTATGAGAGCAGAATTGCCAAAAGATAGTATATAGAGTGAGGAAATCAGAGGGATGAGGAAAGGAGAGAAGAGTCTAACACAAAATTCTGAGCAACATTCTCATTTAAGGGAAGATCATACAGAAAATAAACTCCCAAGTTTAACCAAGGAAGTCAAAGAAAAACCAGTACTATGAGGTAACTGGAGACTTCCTTGGCTCAAATGGCAAAGAATCCGCCTGCTAATGCAGGAGACTTGGGTTCCATCCCTGGCTCAGGAAAATCCCCTGGAGAAGGGCATGGAAACCCACTCCAGTATTCTTGCCTGGAGAATTCCATGGACAGAGGATCCTGGCTGGCTACAGTTCGTGGCGTCACAAAAAGTCAGACACAACTGAGGTACTAACACACACACACACAACTGGAGACAACAAAGGGAAAAAAATGCCTTTCCTGAAGGAAGACATGACCAAAAACATCTAATACTTTTACAAATAAATTCCAGAAAGGCACTACCATAAATCAGGTGTCAAACTGGTTATCTTGTCAGAAGAAACCCTAGAAGTCTTTAAAGTCAGTACAGATGAGAGAAAGTGTGAAGGTATTGATAAATATTCTAAATGTAACCTCATACAATGTCTAGGAACAATTGCCACATTTTTTGTTGTTAAGGGAGGTAAGGTTTTCAACAGAAGTGGTTTAAAATGCAACAATGTGTTTTGCAATCACTGGCAATTATACCGTTTGGCATGTTCGGTGGTTAGTGATGCAGTGCATCCCAAAGGAAGACAGAGTTAATTTTACTGGCAGGACTTTCCACAGTGTCTTAATCCATTTAATTTAGCAGGAATGAGGTTTCCTCAACTGTGTTTAAGGTTAACCACCATTTTAAACCCTTATAAATTCTCAAAAGCCCTCCAGCCCACATAGCTCCTGTAAATATGAAATTGAAATGAAAAGAATCCTTTTGAGTTAAAACTTTCCCTGTTTAAATACATTCTTTCCTAATTTCTGTGAAAATGACGTATCTGAACCACATTGCTCACCTGTGTATAGATAGCGGTTTGGGTGGTGGCAGCTGACATTGATGTTAAAAATGAATGAAATAAGGGCCTCAGATACAACAATAACAGGGAAGTATCAAATGCATCCACCGTATTTATATACTACCTCGTCTCCTGACTGATCTTCTCATCAACAATATTTGCTATGTATGAATGATTATAACAGAATCAATTGCACATGCATATATATATATATATATATATATATATATATATATATGGATCCCCAGTGGCTCAGTGGTAAAGAAACACCTGCCTGCAGTGTAGGAGATATGAGAAGTATGAGTTTGATCCCTGGGTTGGGAAGAACTCCTGGAGAAGGAAATGGTAACCTACTCCATTATTTTTCCCTAGAAAATCCCATAGACAGAGGAGCCTAGCAGTTTACAGTCCATAGGGTTGCAGAGTTGAACATAACTGAGTGACTGAGTATGCATGCAGTGTGTGTGTATATATATATATATATATATATATATATATATATGTGTGTGTGTGTGTATATATATATATATGTATGTATGTATACATACATATATATTCAGAGCTATACTTAGAAGTGGATATACTCCTTTATCTTTCATTTTGATACCATTTTTTTGTACTTCATGATAGTTGATAATTTTCAAAGGATAGCTACAATGATGCTTTCATTACTCTCAAGTTTAGGAAGTCCAAAGGAGAATCAATTCCATAACTGTTCTTTGAAGTTGTTTAATTACACAGCATGATTTCTGCTTGGGGTTTCTCAGATGGCAAAGCAGTTAAGAATCTGCCTGCCAATGTAGAAGAGTCAGGAGATGCAGGTTCAATCCCTGGGTCAGGAAGATCCCTTGGAGGAGGAAATGGCAACCCACTTCAGAATTCTTGCTTGAAAACTCCAAAGGAGAGAGGAGCCTGGCAGGCTACAGTCCACAGGGTCACAAAGAGTCAGACATGACTAAGTGACTGAGCACACGATTCCTGCTTATTAAAAGTATCACTCGGGATTCCTTTTGAGATTTGCATCAAGAAATAATTCAAAAGCTTACTGCTTTCCCTATGAAAACACATATTTTTTCCCAAGTAGGAAAAAATGGTAGTCATGAAACCGAATCTTCTAATATATACACATTAAAACACAGCTTTCTTAACAGCACAAGAGTGTATCTATTCTGTGTGTGTTAGTCACTCAGTTGTGTCTGACTCTTTGTGACTCCATGATGGCAGCCCACCAGGGGATCTTCTATCCATGGAAATCTCCAGGCAAGAATACTAAAATGGGTTGCCATTCCTTTCTTCAGGGGGTCTTCCCAACCCAGGTATTGAACCTGGGTTTCCTGAATTGCAGGCAGATTCTTTACCTTCTGAGCCACCAGAGAAGTCTATATCTGTTCTGCCATTGATCAAATAAGGTTAAGGACTATAGCAAATAATGATGTCTAAAAAAAGTTTGAACAATGTCTATATTTAACCATTTCACTTAAAATCAATTATTTACTATGCCAGGTAAACTTTTAACTTAAATTCTGAAATTTGACTCATTAAATTGTAGCATCCAAGTTTCAACTGCAAGCAAAATCTCTGCCTTTCAAGTGTCTCTAGTTATACCCCATATAGTACCAAAATACAAATTAGTTGAAATTCTTTTGTTAATCACAAATTTTTAGCTCATATGACCAGATATTTAACTTAAATAATTTTTTAATGAGAACCATATGAGAGCTATAAAGATTATGAAATTCCTTCTTAGTTTTGAGTTCATGATTCTTCCCATGAACTAATCTTAGACCTCAAGTGCTCTCAGGCACTTATTATATAATGGGGTAGACATGCCTAATAACATTAAACATTCAATCATAAAGGGTAATATTAAAGTTCCAGATCTGATATAATTGTCAGATTTCAAAGGATAGTCAACAAATCTTCTGTAGATAAAAATGATTAATGTTTTATTGACTATGTGCTGTATTCATATGTTAAATAATTTAAACCTTACAAGTACCTAATTACAAAGTTAGTGTCATTTTCCCATTGTTCAATGAGGAAAGTTGAGTTCTGGAAGAGTAAGTGACTTGTCCAAGGCTGCTTGACTACTATGTACAGTGGGCTGCAAAACAAGGATGTGGTGTGTGTGTGTGTGTGTGTGTGTGTGTGTCTGTGTATACATATGTACATATTGTGTGAGAGCATTTAGCATATATGAGTGATGGGGAGACAATGACAAGTATATTAAATATCATAAAAATATCACGCAGATGGCAATGTACATGTCTTCTTTCTATTCAATATTACCCTAATAATTCTATCTCATTTTGAAGCTTTTGGGTATATCTCTTTAACTCACATTAATTTCAAATTTTTACCCTAGAGAGATGAGTTAGAGATAGCTGTAGGCCTTGCTGATTTAAAAGAAGAATCTGGGAACAGTCAAGTAAAAGTTAAAGTACAACTTTTAAGTCCAACTGAGCTTAACACTAATAATATTTTAAAAGACAGCATCAGGCACCTATCAAACACCATCATTGATTTCTGGGCTCCAAAATCTCTGCAGATGGTGATTGCAGCCATGAAATTAAAAGACGCTTACTCCTCGGAAGGAAAGTTATGACCAACCTAGACAGCATATTAAAAAGCAGAGACATTATTTTGCCAACAAAGGTCCGTCTAGTCAAGGCTATGGTTTTTCCAGTGGTCATGTATGGATGTGAGAAGCTGAGCAGCGAAGAATTGATGCTTTTGAATTGTGGTGTTGGAGAAGACTCTTGAGAGTCCCTTGGACTGCGAGGAGATCCAACCAGTCCATCCTAAAGGAGATCAGTCCTGGGTGTTCATTGGAAGGACTGATGTTGAAGCTGAGACTCCAATACTTTGGCCACCGGATGCAAAGAGCTGACTCATTGGAAAAGACCCTGATGCTGGGAAAGATTGGGGGCATGAGGAGAAGGGGACGACAGAGGCTGAGATGGTTGGATGGCATCACTGACTCAATGGACATGGGTTTGGGTGGACTCTGGAAGTTGGTGATAGACAGGCAGGCCTGGTGTACCTGCAGTTCATGGGGTCGCAAAGAGTCGGACACGACTGACTGACTGAACTGAACTAAACTGAACTGTAGGATTCACGACAAGTATAGTGAAACACAAAAAAGCCATATTGAAAAAATGAAAATGTTTACAACTCTTGACCAGGCTGGATTATAAAAATCAAACTACATTTTCACATTTACTATTGCAACCTTTAATGACATACCATCATTTCTTGAGACTGGGAAAATATTAATGCAAAAAGGGAATTTTATTAATATAAAAATAGAAAATTAAATAACTTCTGAGTGAATTTCTGCATGTCCCTGTAAGATTATTTCCTGTTTTCAGCCAATTTCCTCATTGGAGAAATCTTACATGCAAAGTCAAGTAGAAATATAGTTTAACATTCATGAAGTGATGCAAACCTTCTTGTATTATCACAAGAAGCTTATTTGGGAATGAAAATGATGCCTTAGAAAGTTGAAGACAGACTAAGTCATTATAGACTCTTACACGGGGCCACTATATTGCAAACCCCAGAAGTGCCATTTACTTTGTTTTTTCTGCTTGCACAGGAAATATCTATTATATACTAAGATCAGGCAAGTTTCTTAACTTCTCTTTTAATTTGCTGTTATTTGAGATGAATGGTAACTATCTTTTGGGGTTGTCTAAGATGTAGATGAAGTAACATATAAAGTAGTTATCGTAATACTGATACCGAGAAGGGAAGGGTACCTCAAATCTTGCTCCTTTATTCTCCACTCATTCCTACAGGATGCTTGCATCCTCAGAGCAAATCTTAGTATTTTTGTCACCAGATGCCATGAAAATAGCTTGGAATTTGGGGGTTGTTACAGTCACTGGAGTTCAGCCAGTCACTGGTCTATTTTGGGCTAAAATTAATAAGAAATTCTATTCACTCATAGTAGAGGAAGACAACAAAGGTTGTCTTTCCACTACAAAGATAATATGCTTTTAGGTAATCATCTCACTCCTACTTAAACAGCATATCTCCTCAAACATCCTTTATTTTCTTTACTTTATTGCATTAGAGTTCTGCTTTATCTTCAGGTAATTGTGTTAGACAAAGGAACACTGTCTAGATTGGAGTGCCTTTGTTACTTCTGACATAAATAAATATTGGACTGACTGGAATATGTGCTAATATCAGAATACCAAATACTTCCTTAAGCACTAACAAAACTATATTATGAAACTTAGTGGTTTTATGTACATATTTTTCTACTGAAATTACATAATGAACAAGCACAGTTAGTAAAAGAAGCATTCTTAGGAATATTACCTGCCTTAGAAAACTACCTTTTGTGTCATATGAGTGAACAACTCTGAACATTTTACTACTGAAAGAATACAAGTTGATAATGCCAAATAACAGATGACTTTAGTCAGTTCAGTGGGGAGGAAAGTCATGTGTTCATTAAAATCATATTTACTAGTTCCAGGCTAGGTTTTTTTTTTCATTTTTTTAAAAATTTACTTATTTTTAGAGGATAATTGCTTTATAATATTGTGTTGGTTTCTGCCACACATCAACATGAATCAGCCATAGGTATAAATCTGTCTCTTCCCTCTTGAATCTCTCTCACCTCCCACCCATCCCACCCATCTAGGTTGTCACAGAACACCCATTTGAGCTCCCTGTGTCTTACAGCAAACACCCACTGCAATCTATTATGTATATGGTAATGTATATGTTTCCATGATACTCTTTCAATTCATCCCACCCTCTCCTTTCCCCACTGAGTCCACAAGTCTGTCCTCTACATCTGTGTCTCTATTGCTGCTCTGCAAATAGGTTCATCAGTACCATCTTTCTAGATTCCATACATATGCTTTAGTATGTGATATTTGTTTTTCTCTGACTTACTTCACTCTGTATAATAGTGTCTAGGTTCATCCACCTCATTAGAACTGACTCAAATGTGTTTCTTTTTATAGCTAAGTATTATTCCATTGTATATATATATATATACCACAAATTCTATATCAATTCATTTGTCAATGGACATCTTGGTTGCTCCCATGTCTTAGCTATTGTAAATAGTGCTGCAATGAACCTTGGGGTTCAAGGGTACATGTGTCTTTTTCAATTATGGTTTCATCAGGGTATATGTCCAGTATAGGACTTATTGAGTCATATGGTAGTTTTATTCCTAGTTTTTTTAAGAAGTTGCCATACTGTTTTCCATAGTGACTGTATCAATTTTCATTTCCCACCAACAGTGCAAGAGGTTTCCCTTTCTCGACATACTCTCCAACATTTATTGTTTGTAGATTTTTTTGATGATGGCCATTCTGACTGGTGTGAGGTGATACTTCATGTAGTTTTGATTTGCATTTGCCTAACTGAGCAATGTTGAGTATCTTTTCATGTGTTCATTAGCCATCTGTATGTCTTCTTGGGAGAAAAGTCTGTTTGGTTCTGCTGCCCACTTTGTAACTGGACTGTTTTTTTTTTCTGGTATGAGCTGAAAGAGCTGCTTGTATATTTTGGAGATTAATTCTTTGTCAGTTGTTTCATATGCTATTATTTTCTTCCATTCTGAGGGTTTTCTTTTAACTTTGTTTATAGTTTCCTTCATCAGGCAAAAGCTTTTAGGTTTAATTAGGCCTAATTTGTTTATTTTTGCTTTTATTTCCATTACTCTAGGAGGTGGTCATAAAGGATCTTGCTCTGATTTATGTCAAAGAGTGTTCTGCCTATGTTTTCCTTTAAGAGTTTTACAGTTTCTGTGTTGCATTTAGGTCTTTAATCAATTTTGTGATTATTGTTTTGTATGGTGTTAAGAAGTGTTCTGATTTCATTCTCTTACAAGCAGCTGTCCAGTTTTCCCAGCACCATTTATTGAAGAGACTATCTTTTCTCCATTGTATATTCTTCCCTCCTTTGTCAAAGGTAGGTGCCCATAGGGAGTTTATGTCTGGACTTTCAGTCTTGCTCCACCGGTGTATATTTCTGTTTTTGTGCCAGTACTGTACTGTTAATGACTGTAGCTTTGTAGTATAGCTTGAAATCAGGAAAGTTGTTTCCTCCACCTACATTCTTCTTTCAGAAGGTTGTTTTGGCTATTCAGTGTCTTTTGTTTTTCCCTACAAATTGTGAATTTTTTTGGTCCAGTTCTTTGAAAAATACCACTGGTAGTTTGCTAGGGATTCCACTGACTCTGCAGATTGTTTTGGGTAGTATAGCCATTTTTCATAATATTGATTTTTTCCAATCCAAGAACATGGAATATCTCTCCATTTGCATCATCTTTGATTCCTTTAATCATTGTCTTATAGTTTTCTGCATACAATTCTTTTGTCTCTCTAGGTAAGTTTATTCCTGAATATTTTATTCTTTTTGTTGCAGTGATGAATGGGATTGTTTCCTTAATTTCTCTTTCTGATTTTTCATTGTTAGTGTATAAGAGTACAAGATATTTCTGTTCATTTGGCTAGGTTTTTTACTTTCAATATATTGTTGCTTGCCATGCAATATAAATATGGGGTCTCAGCTGAACAGAGGGCAAGGAACTGGGTTCATGGCATAGGCTAAATGGGAGGCCATAAGGACATTTGTATAGGATGAACCCTTTTATCCTTAATCAATAGGAAGCAGTCATTGTGAGTCAAGAGGAAATGCATCAAAGATTTTTCTCCAGTAAAGCCAATGACTAGGGGTATGTGTGTGTGTGTGTGTGTCTGACTGTCTGTCTGTCTGTCTGCGCTCAGTCACTCAGCTATGTCCAACTCTTTGCGACCTCTTGGACTGTAGCCTGCCAGGCTCCTCTGTCCATGGAATTTTCTAGGAAAGAACACTGGAGTGGGCTGCCACTTCCTTCTCCAGAGGATCGTTGTGACCCAGGGATTGAACCCACTTCTCTTGTGTCTCTTGCATTGGCAGGTGGATTTCTTACCACTGTGCCAACTGAGAAAACCCAAGTAAACATCAGACAAACTCAAATTGACAGTTTTCAAAGTAACAGGATTGTAATCTTTGAAGATATCAGAGATTAAAGAGACATGGAAAGAAAACATAGCACCTGGTTCTGAACTGGAACCTTTGCTGTTAAGACAATACTGAAAGTGGCAAAATTGGAACTATGTCTAAGGTTTAAATGGTAGAAATGTATTGGCACTAACTTCCTAATGTTGATGGTTATACTATGATTATGTAGGAGTAGTTCTTTGTAAGAATTACACAGTGGAATATTTGGAAGTGATGGGACATCAGGTTGGCTATTTTCCTCAAATAGTTCAGGGAAAGAAGTTTTAGGGATTTCCCTGGTAATCTTGTGGTTAAGAATCTACTTGTCAATGCAGGGGACATGGGCTTGAACCCTGGTCTATGAAGATCCCACACGCTGCAGGGCAATGAAGCCCACATGCCACAACTACTGAGCCTGCACTCTAGAGCCCACAAGCCACAAACTACAAAGCTTGCATGCTTTCTCCACACAAGAGAAGCCACCACAATGAGAAGCTCGTGCACCACAACTATAGAGCAGCCCTGCTCACCACAACCAAGAAAGTCCATGCACATTAACAAAGACCCAGTGTACCCAAAACCAAATAAAACTTAAAAAAATTTAAATTCTTAAAATGCATGTGTATCTCCTCTGTAATCTTGATATTGCTTCAAAATTAGCACTTATTTTTAAAGAGCAAAAATCTACTAACCTAATTTATAAAGTGAAGGTCTCAGAATATAGTGACATAGGTGTAGTACAACAGTAAATCAATTAGCATTTATCTATTACGTTTTCAAGTGGTTTTCAGCAGTTTACATGGTAAAATATGGCTACCACATAACAAAATTAAGAAAGATATATATAGGAATAGTGGATCACTGGCTACGTGTAAACTGGCATTAAATGCAATCAGCAGTCAAGAAGAAAGCGACCTGTGTGACCTGGAAAGGGCCCCAGGTGAGAATATAAATACAAGCAGGATTTCAGGATGGAGAATAAGCTCAGGTTCAGCAAAGGATGGTCAGGACACCAATTTGACAAAGAGTAGCAGTTTGCAATGGAAAGTACTATAAGATAAAGCAAAGGCAAACACAACATGGATATCCCTGAAAGTGATATTAAGGTAAGATGGTGAGATAAGTAACTTACTAGTCCAAGCAAAAGGCTCACCTTAGCAGGTGAAATCAATTAGGACAAAAATCTATAATCATCTTCCTCTTGACGAGCTGGCAACTAAGGCAATGGTTTTCAAGTGTAATTATTTCTTTCCTTAAAGGCAATCCTATATAGAAGCCCAATGTATATAGCAGATAAAAGTAAAGCTGCTCTCACTGAATACAGAATGGGGAGCCCAGAGCCTGACCTCTTGAACTGTCTTTGCCACTATAACCACTGATACTCTGCTGAGGAAGACCTAGGACTCAAGCATCTCAGATGGAAGATCACCACTAAAAAGCAGTCAGAAGAGGATCTCAGAGGTATTTACTCTCTGAAAGGTGCATCTTCAAGTGGAAAGGTTCACAATAACTAGCATATATGCTGTTTCTCTTTATCTTTAAGCACTAATGTATCAATCTGCATTCAAAACCACACATTCTTACTTCTGCCTGAAATTTCTAGGCCTAATGGAGTTATTTTCATCAAGAAATATTAAAAACTTTTTCTTTATTCATATAAGGATCATTTGGCACTTCTCTGTAGAAATATATATATGGAGATAATACATTTAGCATTCGTTTAAATACTGTTTAATCTAATCAAAATATATCAAATTATTTTCTCAATCATGCAGACACAGTTTGTGAAAATCTGGTTATATAGTCATTACCTTCAGGGATCTTCTTGAAAATATATGAGACTGTGATCCTGGAAAAGAGACCTCTTAACTGATTTCAGATTTCAGCAGCCCAGAGTAATTACAAATTATAGACTAAGGTTTCTTCAAATTCAATATGATTAAAATAATTTCAGAGTATTAAAATAATAGAACACTAGGAAAATATACTCAGAAATAATATTTAACTATAATTTCCTTTGAGTAACATAATTTTCATTTTTAATAGGTATTGATAAAAACATAATAGAGTTATCAAATATAGACTATTATGTTTAAATTTTCACTTATTTGATAAGATCTTAAAATTGAGTCAGAACTTTTAATTTATCTAAGCCATAACTGGGAAATGTAAAAATACCTGTAACTTCAGCTGGAGTTTTTAGTTGAAACAATGAAAATTAGTGCAAAATATTAGTAATCTTGAGATATCTTGAAGTTTAAGTATGCCTCTGCTAATACTTCCAAAATGACCACGATTAATAATTATAGTGACCACTGTGTTTCTCGTCAATCCATGTTAGCTAGATTTTACAATTTCTTTGGAGTATAATTCTATTTCTTCCCTATTAGACCCAACACTTTCCTTGACAAATCATCCAGACATTTAATCCTAGTTATGGACCCTGGTAGTCAAGAAAATGTACAAAGGCAGGTGCTGAAGAAGGAAAGCATTGTCATGTAAGGCACTTACCTCACTGGAGGTAAGCAAGAAAGGTCTTACCTTCCTAAAAGGTAAGGTGTGTGTGCTGTCGCTTCCATTTTGTCCGACTCTATGGACTGCAGCTTGCCAGGCTCCTCTGTCCATGGGATTCTCCAGGCAAGAATACTGGAGTGATTGTCATTTCCTCCTCCAGGGGATCTTCCCGACCCAGAGATGGAACCCACATCTCCTACACCTACTTACACTGGCAGGTGGTTCTTTCCCATTAGCATCACCTGGGAAACAAGGGGAGTGGGACACTTCTGCAGACCCAGAGCATTCAGGAACTGAAGGCATGGAAGGATTTTAAGTGCCTCTAGCCTAATATTCCCCATTGTAAATATCAGGATCATACTTTCTCCCTTATCAAAGCCAATACTGGTGAAGGATACTTTCCTACACTGAGAAGAGTTTTGTCTCTTTTATAGTCAAGTACCATGTCTGGTTTCCAGTTCTGTCTTCTCTCTGGCTTAAGAGATGGGAGCCTCTTTAAATACCGTTTAGTAGACTCTCTAGCTTTCATACTTTGCTTTAAATTCATAAAGAATAGATCTGAGCTGGATATTTTCTCTTCAACACACAAATGGTGTTTAGCAATAGCTACTCAATTCCAGTAATACTTATAGTTATTACTTGCCTGGGAAATCCCATGAACAGAGGAGCCTGGCAGGGTACAGTCCATGGTGCCACAAAGAATTGGACATGAGTGAAGTGACTAGGCATGTATGCATGCATAGTACTTAGACATGGATATTGATCATTTAATCTATGTTCTTCCACCTGCATCTTATTTATGTTCACCATTGGTGAAAGACGTAGAAATCACAAAACCAAAGCTAGCCACAGAACATCAACCCTTCACCTACTGAGTGGATGGGCTCTCACTGCCATATAGCTAGTGAGTTATCTAATTCTATGGTGCCATCTTTAAAGTCTGTTTCCTGGTACCAATTTCAGCCTTATCTCTGTCACATTCTTCTGTAAGTAATTGATTGATTAAGGATTCTCAGGAGAAAGGGAGTAAGTAAAATAGTATAAGGTAGAAACCCATTCAAAATAACAAACAAAAACAAAACAAGCAAGAATGTGGTCTCAGCTAGAGACTAGCTTTAGTCTGATTCCATGGGGAGTTTGGAGTACAAGTTGCATCTTAAGAGTTGGTCCTACCATGTGCAAGGGAATCAACCTGGTCTGTTAGTCAGTTTTCAGCCTCTGGCTCCTGGGGGTTTGAGGGTAGTGAAGTGGAGCCACAACCTCCTATGTAATGTTGTATCTGATTCAGCGGAGGCCAACTGTCCTGGGAAGGACTGGCTGTGAGTTTTCAGCAACCAGTCCTTGTGACTACTGTGAGAAAGTTGCTTCAGACTGATGAAGGAGATCTGGGCCACTCCATCAATCAAACCAGGATACTCTTGAGGATAAAAGGGACACCCACTGATAAGTATGCAAAGAAAAATCAAGTGTAAAGGAAACCAAGACCATCCCAGGGAAACGGGAATGTATGCTCATACTACCCTAATCCCATTACTCCCTTGCTATATGGAACATGTACACAGAGACCAGGTTTCTCTGAATGACATGCAGCCTTCTCTACTGAGGTTTACGGATGAAAGACCCCACATCTCCTCTATAAACCTCCCCTGCACCTCTGTGGGCTTGGGTTTGATATGAGGGTGGAGATGAGAGAAACCTGAGACTAATTTTCTTTCTTTTACTCCTCCTTATTACAGCCCCTCAAAAACCAAGGAGAGACTTGTTTTCTTTATCCTAAACTACTGAAAAATTTAATCAGAGACATAAGGATTATTCTTCCCTTAAACATAAAATAAATTCAAGCCCATAGTGCAAAATACATTTTGCCAATTGCATGATTGCAAGGATATGTCTAAAATCAAATGATTTTGATTTTCAAAATCAAATTTTTGCAATGATATGTCCAAAATCAAAATTTGAAAAAGTGCAATAAATCTTTTTAAAATGGTATTAGAAGTGCTAAGTTTACAAAAATGTTAAAAATCAAGAAAACTGAGGACAATATTTTAAATACACTATAGTCGAGAAACCAAAGGAGTTGAAAGAATTGTGAAATGTTAAAACATGTTTCAGAAGTTGCAGCTATGAAGTCATTTTTTAGGGTTTCCAATATATAATTTTAAGACATCTGCTTCTGGGAAAATTTTATGAGAAAACAAAACATGGCAAGAAGAAAATCAATTTTCCAAATCTATGAAAAACAGATACTTGCAAAGAAAAAGAAAAAAAAATGTCTAATACTGTTTTCTGGAAATATATTTAGAAAATAGGGAGAAGCATTTTTTGTTGAAAGGCAGTGATTCCAGCTTAGTGTGTGAGAGGTTAAGGCACAAGGGTACATATTTTGCAACTTGTCACCACAGTCTCAGGCTGCATAGCTAATTCTCAGAGTCCTCTCATTCTGGGCGATAAATTAATGGACAAATCCATGAAACTAGTGCTGTTTTGATTTTGAGTGAATTATCTGATGAAATCATGATAATAAACAGCAGCTGTTTTTGTCTTGCTGGGCTGTTCTTTAGGCTTTTTTAGTTGAATTGGTATATACAGATGTTGGAGTGTGGATATAATATTTAGCAGCTTCATCGAGATTTCATTTGGCAGACAATAAGCTGCACATGTACAATTTTTGACCTATAAGTACACTCATGAAAACATCACTGCATCAAATTAATGAACATATTAAATCATCCCCCCAAATTTGCTCCTGCCTCTTTGAAATCACCCTCCCTGTCCCTCTCTGACCCTACCAAAACCGCTCATCTTTTTTCTGTTACTACAGGTTAGTTTGAATTTTATAGAATTTTATATAAATGACAAAGGACAATGTACTCTCACTTTTCATCTGGCTTCTTTCCTTCCATATAATTATTTTAATATTCATCCAGTTGGAATATATGTCAACAATATGTTTCTCTCTAATGGTGGGTACTATTCCAATGTATGGGCTTCCCTGCCTGCAATGCAGGAGACCTTGTTTAGATCCCTGGGTCAGGAAGATCCCCTGGAGGAGGGCATGGCAACCCACTCCAGTATTCTTGCCTGGGAAATCCCACGGACAGAGGAGCCTGTCAGGCTACAGTCCATAGTGTCGTAGAGTCAGACATGACTGGAACAACTTAGCAGGCACACAAGCATTCCATTGTATGGATACGCCACAATTTCTTTATCCATTCAACTATGGATGAATATTTGGGCTATTTCCACTTTGGAGGGCTATTACAAATAAAATTGCTATGAATATTTATGTGCAAGTCATTGTGTGCACATATGCTTTCATTTCTCTTAGGTAAACACCTAGGAATAGAATGACTGCTTCAGATGGTAGATAGGTGTTTACATTTTAAAGACATTGCCAAACTGGTTTCCAAAAAGATTGTATAGTTAACGTTATCACAAACAAATTAGGCAAAGTTTCTTAGCTATAATAGGAAAACCATGATTTATAAAGTTTTAAAAAATAACAAATTGTATTTCATTGAAAGGTAAAACTGTTCCTCAAAAGACATTGTTCAGTGAATAAAAAGCTAGTCCACAGACTGAAAGAAGATATTTTTAAATTACATATCTTACAAATGGCTTATATACTGAATATGTAAAGAACTCTCAAAATTTAATAATAAGAAATAAACTACCCAATAAAACAGGTGAAATATTTAAACAGACCCTTTACCAAAGAAGATATGTGGAAAGTAAAGAGGCATGTGAAAAGACGGCCAATATTATTAGTTACTAGCGAAAGGAAAATTAAAACCACAGTGAGATACTACTACACATTAGTAGAATGGCTTAAATTAAACGGACTGACAATATCAAGTTAACAAGAAAGAACTAGAACATACACTGCTGGTAGAAAAAATATTTTAAATGTCTATTGAGTGGGTAATGTGTTAGGTTGTAAGAACACTTGCTATACTCTGATGTGGAATAGTTACTCTCACTTTGTTAAAATACTCTCACTTTGTTAGCAATGCTTTCTCCCTAAGGAAGAGAAAGAGAACTGAGGTATTTCATGGAATACTTTTAGATATTATTTTATTACAATATACGGTATTATCTATGCCTTCATTTCTGAAACAATTTATTCCTTCTCTTCACTGTGACTTTTGACACTGCCTTCTTGAGTGACCAATCCCCAGTTATCTTTAGTTTACTGTTCTCCTCTTTTCATCTACTGAATACTGATGTTCCTTAGGGTACTGTTTTAAACTTTGTTTCCCTCTTACTCCACAAGCCCCATGAGGCACCTCACATCATCCAGTCTCTATACTGCATGGCATATGCACTGACTATCTGTGAATGAACGTTCTTAATACTGAGATGTCTCTGGAGATTCAGCTCCACTAAAGTGTCCCACTAGCAACTAAAATATTACCAAGTTTGTGTTTAAATATTTCTATGCCCTACCAGTATGCTTCCTCATTGTTCTCTATGACTGTTACTACAGTTTCCATTCATTCAATTCCCTGAGACAAAAATCCAACTATTATCTTTGACTTCTACCTCTTGCTAGTGCATTTATGTTGTCAATGCTACTCCTTAAATATTTAAATAATTTAAATATTACCTCTACTGTCCTCTTCTCTCCATTTTCAATGGCCTAACTTCAGACTCCATCATTTTTTGCCTGGACTCTTCTGATGATCTGATCACTTTAATTCTAGTAATGGGACCTCTAATCACTTTACACACTGGCCAGATCATTATTTCTAAAAATCAAATAACTTCTAACAGTCTACTGCTTCAAATATTTCAATGACTTCTCCTAGTGTTTAGAATATAGTCACTTTAAAATGATAAACTCTTTATAAATGGTAAAAAAAAAAATGAAATAAGTAAACTAACCTTAGGACCAGCTTTACCTCACGTATTTTTTCTTAACATCTTCCCTCATGCAATTTACTCTCAGTCTTACCAACTTTCTTCCTCAAACTTTCTATATTGTCTTTTTATTTCACAGCCTTCCCATAAGTTGTTCCAACTATTTGGAATATTTTCTTACTCTTTCATGACCCCCTTACCCGTGAACTTTTATATAAATTCTACTTATCTTTCTACATAATTATATTGGTAGCCAATACCAACAAGAAGCGTTTATAGATTTTACAATATTTGGCTAGGTTAGATGCCCATCCTTGTGTGCATTTGCATCACTTCAGACATAATATCTAAAAAATACAGTTATATTGAGCCATGTAAGTCAGAAAGTACTGTGGGGACAAGGGCCATCTCTGCCTTTCCCACAACAATATCCTTTGCTTAGAACATAATATGCATTTAATTAATATTATTTTCTCTAATGAATGAATACATTAATAAATGAATATAGAAATTAGAATCCCTGGGCTCACAGAAGGGAGGCTCACAGAAAATTGGAAAGACAAAAAGAAGTTAAAGAGTAGGGGTGAATGTGAATAGAAACAAAGATGAGTAAGTGTTTGCTAGATGGGAAAAGGTCTGCCTAATCAACTCTCACAAATAAATATAAAAGCCTTTGCTACCCCTACTTCAAGGCAGTCCAATATAACTCTGTTCACATTTCAAGATGTACACTAAGCTTTAGGAGTAACAAATTAAATGCAATCAGGAAGCAAAACATGGGTAAACAAATTCTAAATAATTGCTTCTAATGGCATTGGTACACACCATAGAAAGAATAGCATATGCCTGGAAATAAGAGAAAGAGGAAAGGTGTCTGACTGGAGTATGGCAATCCTAAGCCAACCAAAGCATAGCATGTGTATCTGAGCTAAAAGAAGTGCACCAATACTAAGTATATGTACCTTCTTGAAGACTGTATTTTAAAAAAGAATAAAAACACACAAGATATTATTTTCAGAGCTAAAGAAAAAACTTACTATTATATTATTGAAATTTGACTCAGGATATAAAACTATTTGTTTCACAGATGGCCAGTGCAGGAGATATAAGAGACATGGGTTTGATGCCTGGGTCAGGAAGATCCCCTGAAAGAGGAAATGGCAATCCACTCCAGTATTCCTGCCTGAGAGCTCCCATGAACAGAGGAGCCTGGCGGGCTATAGTCCTCGGGGTCACAAAGAGTCGGACATGACTAAGTGACTGAGCACGCACACACATGCGTATCAAATTACTCAACGTATTATTGTCCTTTCCCAAACCTTTTTTTTTAAAATTTTACTCAATCTTTTTATTTCAATTGAACTGAGTTTTGCCAGTATTTTTGAAGATTCCAGTGGACCATGATAAGTTTTAGAGACAAATTTGTGACACTCAGTTTTATTAAACATTATTTTGTACATGAAATTATATATCTGGTATCTGAGTTTTATTGTTTATTGGGGATAATTTAAAACTGCATTACCTGTAGGGTAATTCATAATGGTATGAAGAATTCTACAGAACTGTAAAACAGGAAATGGAGGATTGATGACATTTCCTGGGAAGTGATCAAGAATGAGTGAATGATTTCAAAGATTTTGTGGCAGAGGGGCAGACTCCAGGTGCATAAGAGGAAAGAGACTTATCATTAATACTAACCCTTGTTCAGTTGAATTGGTAAATACTGTTGAATTTCCTTCAGGGAAAGAGTAAGTCCTAGGAATGTTTACCTACAGATATTGGCAAAGCTAATCCAAAACTCTGCTCTTTTTTCTATACAGACTCAGATTCCTGACTAGACTTGATTTCAGGCTGATAGAAACATTTCTTAAAACACTTGTTTGTTCAATACATAACTGTGAACATGATTATTTCTTCCAAATCTACTTTGCTCATTGACATGGTTTTCCTTTGATAGGGTAACCTAAACACAACATACAGAGAAATTTTTCTTAGTATCCATATGTATTATCCATAATATATACATATATATATATCTGTATTTAATATATGTTACGTTGAGTTTGTCTATGAAAAAAACGACAGTGATTCAGTTGAATTAACAAGCCAATGAATTTTATGGTGATTTGTATATAAAGAATAGTCATCTATTCAATGTTTTATGTTTTGTTGGCATTGTAGAATATTGAGGGTGAAGGGAAGGAAAAGAAGATGAGGTCTCTGTGCAGATTAAATATTCAGCCTGGAGTCCATCACCAATAAAACCAGTGAAATCATATTCATAAGCTAATGACAAGATATCCTTTTTAACAAATCCACAAATTTTGGTCACATTTGAGACCAGTCTGTTATTTTATTAATAGTGTTAATGTTACTGTTCAGTCATTCTCCACCCTTCTCTCCACTGTTGTTTCATAACCTTTGTTTCCCCAAACCATGATAGCCAGGGTTTTATTAATACATAAGCACATGTCAGTGGTAATTGCTCAGCCACTAACTTTCATGCTTACCTGCTTCTGTGAGACTGTAATTTTCCTGCAAAAGCCACTCTCCATAGTTATTTCCGGACATTCTTTAGAGAACATTTCAAGTTTACTCATGTGCAAAGTCTGTTAGACACCGCATGGCACCACTGTCTCCTTACCATTTAGCTCTGACCCCTCTCAGGTGATGCACGAAGCCGGGGCCTGTGTTTTGTTGCTCACGATTAAACTGTCCTCCTCTGTCCCCTGTTCCACCACGGCGTGTGCTCAGTTGCTTCAGGTGTGTCCAACTCTTCACAACCCCATAACCTGTAGCCCTCCTGGCTCCTCTGTCCATGGGATTTCCATGGCAAGAATATTTGAGTGGGTTGCCATGCCCTCCTCCAGGGTATCTTCCCGACCCAGGGATCAAACCCATGTCTCTTGCATCTCCTTCACTGCAGATGGAACTTTCCTGTTGAGCCACCAGGGAAGCCCACTACCACGTCCATACTTTGAAGCTCTTTCAGGCACAAACCAGTGCCATGTTTGGGGTTTCTCAATCTCTAAACAACATGCTTGTTTCTTTCCTTTATTTATATGCTATCCTATAAATGACCAGGTTTGAAAAGAAACAATGATTCTACTTATAAAATGATAATATAATACTTTCAATGTGAAAGGTACTAGGTAGGTTAAATGGCAGATAAGATATAGCTAGACAAAGAAAAATAAGTTGGAAGAGAACAGAGAAGAGAAATTACACCTAGTGCAGTATAAAAAGAAAAACATGGAAAGTAATAAATTGAAGGTAAGAGAAGACCTAACAGACAGAACAGGAAAAACACAATATTCAAAGAGATTAATGATGGAGAATGATTCAAAATGGCTACAAGATTAAAAAAAAATCAGACTCTTAAAGCATAATAAATTCCAAGCAGAGTATATAAGGCGAAACCTATTTCTAAGCACATTTCTGAGAATCTTAAAATACTAAGGACATGCAAATTCTAAAAAGAGCAAAAGAGAAAGAAAAAATGAAAAACAGACGTATTTGTTAATTTACTACAAAATTAAAGCTGGAAAAGGGTAGAATAATATCTCTATGCTAGCAGAAAATAACTGATTGACTAGAACTACAGACTCTTTGAAATTAGTTTTTAAGGAATAAGAATAAAATGAACTTTTCAACCAACAAAAAGTAGCCTTGAAGGAGAAGAGAATGAAAGCTAGAAGAAAGGACTAAAATACAAAAATAAAGGATGAGTAATATAATTTGTAAAATCACGGGAAATACAGAGAAACAACTTTTTTATAAAATAATGATAGTAATAAATAGTAATCATTAATCATGGATGATAAAATACAAGATTAAACTATAGTGTACACCCTTCTTAACATTTATGAAAGGAGTATTCTAGTAAGCTTATAATTAGCAGGAGGGGAGAAATGAGTTAAATTTAGACTTTGTAAACTATGCTAAATGTCTAGATAGTCAAGAAAACAATAATAATTTTATACCTTCACAACAACAGAAAGGGAAATAGAATTTTTAAAACTTAGTCATTCTAAAAGAAGTCAGGAAAAGATAAAAAAGAAAACATGGGAAAAGTTGGAAAGAAGAAAATTACCAAATGTGATATAAAAATAAAACTGAACGAAAAATCACAATAACTATAAATGGACTGTATCTGCCAGTATCAGAAATTACTATATAGGAATAACACATAGATTATGAAAACTTAGTATAATTGTTGCTATGTAGGTATATATAACTGGCTCAGAAGAAAGACAAATAATATTAAGTGGACAAAAGAAGACTTTTTAAAGAAGGTGATACATGAGCTGAGTATCTGAGTATGTGTGGGAGTTTGCCAAGGACACAAAATGGACAAGAACATTCCAGAAATAAAATCGGCATTTGTGAAGAATCATTGTGGTGTATTTTTAACATTTTCCTTCAGTCGATGGAAAAATGACAGAGTGGGAGAACAAAGGAAAAAAATATCAAAAGTTAGAATCCTTTAGCCTTTATCAAAGGTTTACCTGTTCTAGAAAATTTTCCCTGATAATCTTTTAAGATAAAAGATATTTTCATTACCTGAGTCAGTTCTATAGAACTTTAGACAAGTGATTATAAACATTGGCAGTGGCATTCATAATAAAGTTTGCATGCATGCATGCTCAGTTGTGTCTGACACTTGGCAACTCTATGGACTGCAGCCCACCAGGCTCCTCTGTCCATGAGATTTCCCAGGCGAGAATACTGGAGTGGGTTGGATTTCCTTCTCCAAGGATTCTTCCCAACCCAGGGACTGGGTCTGTTTTTCCTGCATCTCCTGTGTTTCTTGCATCTCCTGCATTGGCAGGTGGATTCTTTACCACTGCACCACCTGGGAAGCCCCAAAGTTTGCATAGGGTGAGGGAAATAAAGATATTATATTAAATGTTTCAAACGTGCAATACTCTTGAATTTTTGGTATTAAGAAGATCTTTACATTATGATTAAGGGGATAATGTGCAATAGATTTTTGTTTGCTTTTTGTTCGCTAGTTTTTATTTTTTTATTTTTTTGGAAAAACAAGGAGTTTGCAATAAAATCAAAACCCTTTTTCTCTTGTACTAAATTGTGTTCTATTGTCCACAAAATCCGAAAGTCTGGAAACCACTAGTCATTTAATTGACTCTCAAAACTGTTTTGCAAAGAACTATGCAGCTTGAAAAATAATGCTTTCCAAAGACTGCACATGAAATTTAAAGACTTGGCTTTAAGTAGAACCAATATGAAAACTATATAAAGTATTTTTCTCCAGTTTGATAAATATATTTCTTCAGTAATGCATATTTGTCTCTTGTTGTCAGAACATAAACTAAAAATTAGGGATACAAACTTCATTTCTGTTGTTCTCCTCCAGAGGGAAAATCTCTCATTTAATAATTTAGTTCCTACACACATATGTATGCTTTTAATATTTGCATATAAGCTAATCAGATAAAAGACCATAATGATCAGCTATTTTCCTGGAGTGATTAAATTATTTAACATTATGTGCTCACTGACACTTAGCAAATACACCATGCTTGTCAAAGAATTAAATATGGTATCAGACAATGGAAACTTACCTTACTCTATTCAATATGGAGCTCATATTTCATTTCCAAAACCAAAGAGTTAAAAAGCAAAATTCAACTATGTCCATCCTGGCTTAAAGCTCAACATTCCAAAAACTGAGATCATGGCATCTCGTCCCATCACTTCATGGCAAATAGATAGGGAAAATATGGAAGGAGTAACAGATTTTATTTTCTTGGGCTTCAAAATCACTGCAGACAATGACAGCAGCCATGATATTAAAAGACACTCGCTTCCTACAAGAAAAGTTATGACAAACCTAGACAGCATATTAAAAAGCAGAGACACGACTTTGCTGACAAAGCTAGTTGCAGCTGTGCTTTTTCCAGTAGTCATGTACGGATGTGCAAGCTGGACCATAAAGAAGGCTGAGCACCAAAGAATTGATGCTTTTGAACTGAAGTGCTAGAAAAGACTCTTGAGAGTCCCTTGGACAGTAAGAAGAACAAAACAGTTAATCCAAAAGGAAATCAACACTGAATATTTCATTGGAAGGACTGATGCTGAAGCTGAAGTTCCAATACTTTGGCCACCTGATATGAAGAACAGATTCATTGGAAAAGACCTTGATTCTGGGAAAGATTGAGGGTAGGAAGAGAAATGTGGGAGACAGAGGATGAGATGGTTGGATGGCATGATCGACTCAATGAACGTGAGTTTGAGCAAACTCCAGGAGATAGTGAAGGACAGGGAAGCCTGCTGTGCTGCAGTCCATGGGGTCACAGAGTCAGACTTGACTGAGTGACTGACAGTAACAAATACCCATTATATCTAAGTTATCGTACAGATTAAAGCACTGAAAGATTTAACAGAGCCATAATTTTCTGTATTTCCTCCTTCAAGAAAAACATACTCTTACACAGTAGATCTCTCATACCTTATGGCTAGAATACTTGAATAATAATACTAGGCTTGCCATGATGAAATGAGAGTGTATATAATCAATGTCTCTTTCAGGAAAGAACCGTGAAGTGTTTGATCATGAGGAATGGGATGTAATACAGGTGTACATATGTAACTTTCATATACATCTTTCTATGAGGTCTATGATCCCTAAACCTATTATCACCTATTATTTTCATTTTATTAGTAAATTCAAAAAACCAAGAGAACACAGATGAGCTAAAGATAAAACTTTGCCAACAATTTCAGTTTCTTTTAAGAGGAAGCCAATTTTCATAGAATATTAATTCTCAAAGTGTGGTCAAACCCTTAGGGGTCTCCAAATCCCTACAGGGGTTCTCCTATCCTGATCAAGATGTTATTTGCCTTTTTCGTACACACTCTCACACAAGTGTACGGTGCAGTTTTCCGGAAGCTATGTTAGGTACTCTTCAGTTTTTAATGGCAATTATCAGTGTCTTCTGTCTGTTCTCCTCTCCCTTAACACGGCATCAATGAGGCATCTATCTCATGCAGATATTTCATATGCAACTCAGATTCTGCATGTCCAAGGCCAAATGTGTACTCATGTTCCCCTCCGTCCTTCCCCCTGTGTTCTCCCCTTTGTTAATGGTTAATCAAACCAGAAATCCTAGTATCTGCTCTATCGTTTTTCAAAAGCAAGCAATTGAACAAATCTATTAATTTGATTTTCCAAAAATGTCTACTCTTCATTTCTTCCTTCCTTTATATTCCCCTACTCGGCCCTAGGTCTCAACTTAATAATTACTATTTGGCTATTGAAAGAGCCAGCTTCCCATCCTGCCACCTTCAAACATACCTCTCCATGCCACATCTGGGTTGCTCTATTTCAAATGCAAATCTAGCTGAATTACTCACAGTTTGCTTAAAACCTTTACTTGCAATGGAATAATTCCAAGATACTTAGCATGGAATGTGACATGATTACTATCTTTTCAGTCATATTTCCTCTATTCGCTATCTCGCGATTAGTGCTTTCAACATAAAAATGCCTGTAATATCCCCTCACCTTCACACTTTCTGTATCTTTTTGCCTTTGGCCATGATATTCCCTCTTTCCAGAGTTTGTTCTTTGCCTTTATTTATCTTCATCTTTATTAAGTACATTTTTAAGCACTTAATACCTACACCGCTATCTTACCTTGTGCACGCAGTGCCCCTAAAACTTATCAACACTCTTCAGGACTGGATTTGTACCTGGATGGAAAACTGTATTCTTTATTTCAAGTGAATTTCCAATTCTAAAATTTTAAACTGTGATTTCCCCTACTACTCAGACCCATCCCAATCCTTTTAAATCTGGTTCCTCCTCTTTTTTCAAGCTTTATATAAGTCTTTGCCAACTCAGAAAGAAAATGAATTCAAAGAAAACATGTTTATCCGTTATCTGGATTCTGATAACTCATGTATTAGGTGCCAAACTTAGATAAGCATCTACATAAACAAGATCCCCTTCCTTCTTGAAACTTCCTTGCAATAGACTTGGCTGATATTCATTATTCTGCCAATTCCAAAAATTTCCCAGTCTTTCTTCCAAAACACTTTTATGTACAAGTAAAACTGGCTGAGTATACAGACTCACAGAAGTTTAGGTCTATAAGATACATTCTATTTAAGTAACCTAAGCTTTTTTATATACAGAAAAGTGAATAAGCCCAAAGATGTGCTGAAGGACACACTGCTCTTGAGTTTCTATGTTCCTGCCACACATGTGTATGTGTGTATCACCATGGTGTGAGTGTGTGAGCTCAGTCATGTCCGACTCTTTGTGACTTTGTGGGCTGCAGCCCGACAAGCTCCTCTGTCCACGAAATTTTCTAGGCAAGAATACTGAAGTGGGTAGCCATTTCCTTCTCCAGGGGCTCTTCCTGACCCAGGGATTGAAACTGCATCTCTTGTATATCCTGCATTGGCAGGCAGATTCTTTACCACTGAGCTACCTGGGAAGCCCACGTATCACCATACTCCCATATATATTTATATACACTATACTACACAGTGTGTGAAAACATCCCTTTCCTATCCCGGGTTTTAAAAGGATGGAAATAATGGCATCTCCTTATTCACCCCTTCCTTTAAAAAAAACCAACAGTCTGATTTTGTTTTTACTCTAAGGAAAAGAAAAAGGTTGACTGACTAAGTGATTGACTTCCCTACCAGAACTCTCCTGACTGGTGTTAAGGCATCTCCTTGACCCTGACCTTGTTTCTACTGGCACGAATCTCAATCACTCACGTCAAAGGCAGCCATATCCAGGGACTTGTGGTCGGAATGGAGTCTAGTGTGCTGTTTTTCTCTAATGATTTTACTTGACATTGTTCTGGCTTTTCCCCTCCAGTGTGTGACTGGAAGTTTTAACAGATGAAACAGTGGCTGTGTAGGCACATTGGACAGACGGACAGTATTCAGTGTGATCTGTCATTTGTAGACCACTGTGAGTAACTAACCTTTGCTCTCTCCTTTCCAATCTTTAATAGATGTTTCACAATCAGTGTTAACTTCTGTAATGGCTCTAAAGACAATAAAAGTTAGCACTTTCCTCAAGAGGGGGCAGGGCCAAAATGGATTCTCCTTCTTCATAATCTTTAATAGAAGGTGTCTGAGTTATACGTGATTTGCCTCTGTAATAAGTAAAAGGACCAACATCTTATCAACTGTCCCCTGTAAGAAACTAGGGTCAAGAAGCCTTGCCACCGCTTCCTTGAAAGGAAATCAGGGAGATTCAGAAAGAACGGATTCCAGGTATAGGTATCAGGTTACAGCTGCTTTGGGCTGAAGCCTAAGGTTTGAGTAACTTGTTCCTTTCATGCAACCTCCATACTGGTCCAATGCCCAGACCACTTCTGATTGAGCAAGTAGACAAGTATCACTTTATGCTGTAATAGACTTATCTCAACCTGTTTCAGCTCCTCAGTCTGGTCTTTGCTTTCTCCATATGCAATAAATAAATTATGACAATGTATGTGAAGAAATAGAATTTTTTCCAATAGAAGTATTTCCAAACCGTATGTTCAAATTAAGTAGTACAAGTATTTAACATAAGTACAGTAATAATTTTAAAATATCCAATGTCCCTATAAAAAGTGGGTATTTAAACTTTATCATTATACTCTTCATATTCAAATAATTCATTTTTATTTTGTTTAGAAAGTTGCATTTCCATATAACACACCTTTAAATTAAAATTATGCTATACATCTTTGTGTGTGTTAGTCGTTCAGCTGTGTCTGACTCTTTGTAACCCATGGACTGTAGCCCACCAGGCTTCTGTGTCCATGGAATTTTCCAGGCAAGAATACTTGAGTGGGTTGCCATTCCCTTCCTCGTGGGATCTTCCTGACCCAGGGATCAAACCCGGGTCTCCCGCACTGCAGGTACTTTCTTAACCACCTGAGCCACCAGGGAAATCCTTGTTTATGTATAGTCAACTACAGTCAAGATCATGTGGTAAACTGAATTATATAGCACAATTAAAACACTCTTGGTTCCTTTGATACTATAATTTAGGCTTAGAAGGATAAGTTAAATACCCACGATAGAATTAAACTCTTACTTTACAGCAGCAGGTCAATTTTTTCACCTTTTTTTCCACAGACGAATCTTGAGTCGTATGCCCAGTGACCAGCAGAGGGCACTACGTACACAGCTGAGGATCTTGAAGTCCTCGGCGCCCAGTCGTTGCCACTCCCACTCGCTCCACAGGCACCTACAGCCCCACCACCACTGGAAGGGACAACTCAGACCACTCAAGTGAAAAGAACGATACCTGTGCTTACGTGTTGGTTCCAGCACACCACAGTTAACCTTATCTGGAGAATAAACTACGTCCATATAACTGCCCCGATGTAAATATAGCTTTAGGCTGGAACTTCTTATATATTCAGGGAAAACAGGTGGGTTACTCCGTACTTTGCTTCTACTATCAACTGTCATTAAAAACTCAAATTGCATTTTGCTAAAACCATTTCTTCTTATTATATGTAAACTCTCAAATATATAAAGTAAAATTTAATTGATAGTTCTGATACTATGTCACTTAAAATGTATCTTTTTATAACTCTTTTGCTTCTAGATAAACTTGGAAGGCTTTTTATAGCTGATGGCCAAGATGGCAAAGGAGAAAGACTGAGCTCACCTCTTCTCATGGGTCCATCAAAATTACAACATTTTACAGAGTAACTATGTAAGAAAATACCTAAAGACGAGCAGAAAATATTTTCAATACCTAAAATATAAAGAAGGAACCGCAATAAGATTGGTAAGAGGGGTGGAGTTGTAGTATGGAAAGAGTAACATGGAAACTTACATTACCGTAAGTAAAATAGATAGCCAACGGGAATGTATGGCTCAGGAAACTCTAACAGGGGCTCTGTATTATCCTAGAGGGGTGGGATGGGGAAGGAGATGGGAGGGAGGTTTAAAAGGGAGGGTATATATGTGTACTTGTGGCTGATTTATGCTGAGCTTTGACGGAAAACAAGAAAATTCTGTAAAGCAATTATCCTTCAATAAAAAATTAATTAATTAAAAAATAAATAAATCATTAAAAAAAAAAGCTCAAAACACAAACACCTAGAAACTAAATAATATGCTACTAAAAGTCAAGGAGCATTGCAGAACTCAAAGAGGATACAAAAAATACCTGAGAGAAATGAAAACGAAAACACAATCTAAAATATATGGGACTTAGCAAAAGCAGTTCTACGATAGAAGTTACAACAATATAAGCTTACCACAGGAAACAAATCTTAAATAAACAATCTAAGCTTCAACCTGACAGAATTAGAAAAAGAACAAACAAAATCCAAAGTTAGTAGAAGGAAAGACATGATAAAAAGCAAAGCAGAAATAAATGAAATAGAGACTAATAAAACAATTAAAAATATCAAATAAATTAAGAGCTCATTCTTCGAAGAGATAAACAAAATTGATAAATCTTTTGCCAGATTCATCAAGGAAAAAAATACCTTCACTCAGAAAACAATTAGACATGACGAACAAAATTTAAGATGAAACAGAAAGATATACCATGCTCATGAATTGGAAGAATTAATATTGTTGAAATGACCACAAAGAAATCTATAGGTTCAATGCAATCCCTATCAAAATACCAATGGCATTTTTCACAGAACTAGAACAAATGATTCTAAGATTTGTATATGCATACTATAGACTCCAAATATCCAAAGCAATGTTGAAAAATAACAAAGCCAAAGGGATCATGCTCAGTGATTGCAAGCTATACTACAAGCTATATTAATCAAAACAGTGTGGTACTGGCATGAAAACAGGAAAACAGAAGAGACTGAGAGCCCAGAAATAAACCCATATTTATATGCTCAGTATCTACAACGTGGAGAAGGAAATGGCAGTACACTCCAGTATTCTTGCCTGGAAAATTCCATGGACAGAGGAGCCTGTTGGGCCACTGTCCATAGGGTCACAAAGGGTTGGATACAACTGAGTAACTAAGCACAACCTACAGCAAGGAGGCCAGAATATACAATGGCGAAAAGACAGCCTTTTCAAATGGTATTGAGAATACTGGATAGCCACACGCTACATGCAAAAGAATCAGACTGGAACACTTTCTCACATCATTTGCAAAAATAAACTCAAAATGGATGAAAGACTTAAAAGTAAGACATAACATCCCTAGAAGAAAATATAGGCATTATGCTTTTTTGACATTGGTCTTGGCACCTTTTTTTTCACTGTGTCTCCTTTGGCAGGTGAAGCAAGAGCAAAAATAATCATATGGAACTGCATCACACTAAAAAGCTTTTGGACAGTGAGAGAAACTATCAACAGAACCAAAAGGCCACCTACTGAATGAAAAAAGATTTACAAAGGATATATCAATAAGGTGTTAATATGCAAAATTGCAAAGAAATTATACAACTAGGCATCAGAAAAACAAACAATCCAATTAAAAACTGGGCAGAGGATCTGAATAGTTATTTCCAAGTAAGTCATGTGGGGCCAACAGTTATATGAAAAGATGCTCAAAATCATTAATCATCAGAGAAATGCAATTTAAAGCCACAATGAGATACCTGTTAGAACGGCCATCATTAAAAAGACTAAAAATAACAAATGTTGGTGAGGATGTAAAGAAAAGAGAACCACTGATAGGAATGTAAAATCATGTAGACACTATGCAAAACAGCATGGAGTGTTCTTTAAAAATTAAAGTAGAACTACAATACAATTTAGCAATGTCACATCTGGGTATGAAGAAAGCTAAAATACTAATTCAAAAAATTTATTGCACCCGTATATTCACTGCAGCATCATTTGCAGTAGCTGAGATATGGAGGCTACTTAAGTGTTCTAAGTGATAGATGAATGGATAAAAAAGATTTTTTAAATATATATATATGCATATATATATATTGAGTTGGCCAAAAAGTTTGTTCAGATTTTCCTGGGCAATATTATGGGAAAACTCGAATGAAATTTTTGACTAACCACCTTTCTCTCTATCTATCTATAGATAGATATAGATATATCTCTCTCTATGTAGATAGATAGATAAGCAGATAGATAGACAGATGAATGAGTGTGCATGTTATGTGTGTGTGTGAGTAAGCCATGCCATGCAGGTCCACCCAAGACTGACTGATGGGTAATATTGAAGACTGCTGACAAAGCGTGGCCCACTGGAGGAGAGAATGGGGACTCTCTCCAGTATTCCTGCCTAGAGAATCTCATGGACAGTATGAAATGGAAGATATGACATAAGAAGACAAACAACCCCAGGCTGGAAAGTGTCCCATATGCTACCGGGAAAGAGCAGAGGGCAATCACTTATTGCTCTAGAAAGAATGAGGTGGCTTCCCCGGTGGGTCAGAAAGTAAAGAATCTGCCTGCTATGCAGGAGACCTGAGTTCAATTTCTTGGTTGGGAAGATCCCCTGGAGAAGGAAATGGCAACCCACTCCAGTATTCTCGCCTGGAAAATCCCATGGACAGAGGAGCCTGGAGGGCTACAGTCCATGGGGTCGCAAAGAGTTGGACACAACTGAGCGACTAACACACACACATGCTAGAAAGAATGATGCGGCTGGGCAAAAGTGAAAATGATGCCCAGTTGTGGATGTGTCTAGTGGTGAAAGTAAAGTCTGATGGTGTAAAGAACAATATTGTAGAGTAATCTGGAATATTAGGCCCTGAATCAAGGTAAATTGCATGTGGTCAAACAGGAGATGGCAATAGTGAACATCAATATTTTAGGAATCAGTGAACTAAAATGGGCAGGAAGGGGTGAATTTAATTTGGATGACCATTATATCTACTTACTGTGGGCAAGAATCCCTTAGAAGAAATGGAGTAACCCTCATAATCAACAAGAGAGCCTGAAATGCAGTACTTAAGTGCAATCTCAAAAACGACAGAATGATCTCTATTCATTTCCAAGACAAGCCATTCAACATCACAGTAATCCAAGTGTATGCCCCAATCACTGATGCTGAAGAAACTGAAGTTGACTGGTTCCACGAAGACTTCCAAGACCTTCTAGAACTAACACCAAAAAAAAAAAAAAAAGATGGATCATATGGGATTGGAATGTAAAAGTAGGAAGTCAAGAGATACCTAGAATAATAGGTAATTTGGCCTTGGAGTACAAAATGAAGCAGGGCAGAGGCTAAAAGAGTTTTGTCAAGAGAACACACTGGTCACAACAAACAACTTTTTCCAGTGACAAAAGAGATGACTCTACCCGTGGACATCACTTACTTGCTCATGTGATTCCCTGATTTAGAATCCTTCCTAATACCTTTCATGAACAAGAAGTCAAGCCCAAAGGGTGAAGTTCATACTCATAAACAAAGCTACACAATACCTTAGGTTTTGGCCTCCACTTCAACTCTCCAGGTTCTCCAAACACTCATGCCTCCCTTCCCCAACTTTTTCTACCCTCTTTCCCTTCATTTTAGCCAAATATGGGGGTCTTGGATAAAGGGAAGTGGTAGAAATTAGATAAAGATAATAAGACATGCACCTGCTTTCAAGGAACGCCAATCTCACTGGAATGGTTAAAAATACACATATTCATATAATACAAGTGAAAACTAACAAATGATATGTCACTGGGGCATTGTATCAAAGGTTTTAAAGTGGAGCCCGATGAGTCTAAGAAATATTTTTATAGATACATTTTAGTCTGAGTCAGACTTAGGAGCAGATAGGGTAAAACAGTAACGCAACTGAAAGTTAGAATTATATGGAGAAAATTCAAAATTTTTCCTTTAGTTTTAAATAGCAAAAAATTTTTAAATTTGCAAGAGAAGGAGAGAGCAAAGCTAATAAAAAAAAGGGAAGAGGAAGAATGTTTCTCAAACTTATTGATTTGATTGTTATATATTGCTAGTATGGAGCTTATGGCTCATCTTCAAGAAGATGATACTTTTATCCTGATTTTTGGAGGGTTGTATTATTGATGAAACACAGCTTCAATTGGCATAGTATTAGATAAACTAATTATGAAATGGAGCAACTTTTCTTTGAGTAAATGAATATACCTACAGTTAGCAATTAGATTAAGCCATAATTGCATATTCTGGATGAGTCCAAATACATTCTCCTGCCATAGGTTATTATAAGATCACTGCAAATTTTAGCATCACATCAGTGGGCTCAGCAAAAGTTCAAATGATTTTGCTTTTGATAGGCTGTGAGGGACAAAAAGAAAAGTGAAGCTCATTCAGTCACATTTCTCAATTCACAGATGAAAAGCTGAGGCCAACCATGATTTGGAAATTTTCTTAGTGAGACATATTTTATTGTAATAGCTAAGGATAGAACATACAGTTCTTGAATTCTCATCAAGTGTTTACCTGTTTTCCTATCTAAATACAATTAGAATTTCTAACAAAAAACCACAAATTTTTAGATCTAGCAATGTCTAAACTTAGTTTTCTGGAAATATTTAATTCAGTTCTACTTTATTTAAATGACTATGTGAGCAACCATGAAAGAAAGACTAGAGCGCTCTTCAAAAAAATTGGAGATACCAAGGGAATATCTCATGCAAAGATGGGCACAACAAAGGACAGAAATGGTATGGACCTAACAGAAGCACAAGAGTTTAAGGAGAGGTGGTAAGAATACACAGAATTATACAAAAAAGGTCTTAATGACCCAGATAACCAAGATGGTGTTTTCATTCACCTCATGCCAGACATCCCGGAGTATGAAGTCAAGTGGGCCTTAGGAAGCATTACTACAAACAAGCTAGTGGAGGTGATGGAATTTCAGCTGAGCTATTTTAAATCCTAAAAAATGATGACGGTGAAAGTGCTGTGCTCAATATGTCAGCAAATTTGGAAAACTCAGCAATGGCCATAGCACTGGAAAACATCAGTTTTCATTCCAACCCCAGAAAAAGGCATTGTCAAAAAATGTTCAAACTATTGCACAAGTGTACTCATTTCACATGCTAGCAAGGTAATCCTCAAAATCCTTCAAGCTAGGCTTCAACAGCATGTGAACCAAGAACTTCCAGATGTACAAGCTGGATTTAGAAAAGGCAGAGGAACCAGAGATCAAATTGCCAACATCTGGTGGATCATAGAAAAAGCAAGGGAATTAAAAAAAAAACATCTAGTTCTGCTTCGTTTACTCTGCTAAAGGCTTTGACTGTGTGAATCACAACAAACTGTGGAAAATTCTTTAATCAATAGGAATACCAGATCACCTTACCTGTCTCCAGAGAAACCTGTATGCAGATCAAGAAGCAACAGTTAGAACCAGACATGGAACAACAGACTGGCTCAAAACTGGGAAAGGAGTACATCAAAACTGTATATTGTCACCCTGCTTATTTAACTATCTCTGAGAGATAGTGAAACACAAGGAAGCCTGGTGTGCTGTAGTCCATGGGGTCTCAAAGAGTCAGACAGGACTCAACAACTGAACAACAACAACAAGCAACCATGAATAAGTTAACTTTTCCTCTTCAAAAACAACTTATTTTGATACAGAAAAAATAATGCTAAGTGATGATTTAAGATTTACCATATTTCTAGTCCAAAATGAATCTCCATATAAAAATCTTTACATGTTTAGCAATGGCGGTTATATTTTAGAAAGTTAACATATTTTTAGAAGGGGTTATATTTTAAAACAGGATATGAATTATTCCCGAATTCAAATTGCTTCTTAAAAAGTTACTATAATTAAATTTATTGCAAAGATGTTTTTATACTGAGAAGAGACTGTTGCAAGGCAAAATGGAACCAGAATTTATTTGTATTCAATTACAGGGCTTTAGTGAGAATATATAGGCTTGGGATTGGGCCAGGGAAAAGTACATAAAAGTTCAAGATAATAACTATCATGGACAAAAACAGTTTACTATTTGCAATATATTTTGAAAATATAGTTTGGTACAATATTATCCGGTTTTAAGAGATGATATTCAACTCAGGTATATAACAAAACTGTTTTATTATTTTCAAGAGAGCTTTCTATGGAATGAATTAACATTATTCCAAAAGGAAGGCGATCAAAAGACATGGAGGAAAACAACAAAATAATTATTTCCCACCATAACATTTACTTGTTTCCACTTGGGCCTGGGAAATATGTGAAGATCTCAATCATGTCAACTATCTGGCTACAGTTATTTCCTATATCCTCCATGCCACTGATATGTTGATATAAATATTTATTTCTATTTGTCCCCAATTTTAATCTAGCACAACCCAATTTGTGTTGAATGGCCTCCTAGTTTGTCTCCCTGCTGCTCTCCTACTCCTACAATCCATTGTTCACAGTGAACCAGAATAATCTTTTAAAAACAACAACAAAAAAATTGAATACATATTTGTGTATACTCCATGACAAGTCAACCTCTATTCTAAATGTTCTCCAAATATGAAACTCACTTGATTCTCACAAAAACCCTATGAGGTTGATGCCAAAGACATCTATATTTTATAGTGAGGAAACTGAGACACAGAGAAGTGAAAAAACTTACCCATAACACACAGCTGGGAAATAGCAGCATTGGGATCTGCTCCCAGGCAGGCTGGCTCCAGAGGCCATGCCTTTTATA
This sequence comes from Okapia johnstoni, assembly GCA_024291935.2. Lineage (NCBI taxonomy): Eukaryota > Metazoa > Chordata > Mammalia > Artiodactyla > Giraffidae > Okapia > Okapia johnstoni. The sequence goes on along the minus strand of CM044313.1, from coordinate 75,987,844 downwards.
CCAGCTCTATGCTACCACATTTCTAGTGAAAGTCCTCAATTGTTTCCTGTCAGGCTAAGAATGAACTCCTTACTGTGACCCCACATAGTCAGATCCGCACTGATCTTTTCAAGGTCCTTTATTCTGCATCCCCCTTGCCTACAGTGTTGTAATCACATAGGTCTTTCTTTTCCTGTGACAAGCCAAGTATCCAATATCAGGGTCTTTGCATGACTGTTTCCTCTATTATACTATCCATTCTCTTGATCATTAAGTGGCTGGCTTCTTCTTGGTCTTCAGACCCCACTTTCAATGTGACCTCCTAACAGAGATCTTTATGACCACAAATTGAAGGAAGTCACTTCATTTTATAAAATGTTCCTCACTGTAGAATGTAGATGTCAGTAGCGTCAACCTTATAGGGTTGTTGTGAGAATCAAATGAGTCAGTATTTGTAGAGCAGAACAGAGGCTGGCTTGTATGGGGTTACACACAAGTATGTATTCAATCGTTGCTCAGTCAGTAAGCTGTGAATGGCTCTGTGTGGAGCACAGCCCGCCAGGCTGCTCTATCCTTCACTGTTACTGGAGTTTGCTCAAATTCATGTCCGTTGAGTCCGTGATGCTATCTAACCATCACATCCTCTGTCATCCCTTTCTCTTCCTGCCTTCATTCAGTCTTTCTCAGCATTAGAGTCTTTTCCAATGAGTTGGCTCTTCACATCAGGTAGCCAAAGTATTGGAGTTTCAGCTTCAGCATCAGTCCTTCCAATGAATATTTAGGGTTGATTTCCTTTAGGATTGATTGGTTTGATCTCCTTGCATTCCAAAGACTCTCAAGAGTCTTCTCCAGCACCACAACTCAAAAGCATCAGTTCTTCGGTGCTCAGCCTTCTTTATGGTCCAACTCTCATATCCTTACATGACTATTGGGAAAATTATAGCTTTGACTACACCCACTTTTGTTGGCAAAGTGATGTCTCTGCTTTTTAATATGCTGTCTAGGTTGTCTAAGATGTATTCAATTAGGGAAACATAAAGTCTGATTTTTGTTTTTAAACCTATTTTACGTTTCTTTGTATTGAGTACAACTCTGATATTTTTCTTACTTAGAAAAACAGTCATTTGCTATTATTTTCTTTTCTTCCCATAAGAATGAGAACTTCATGAGAACGGTGACTTTTCATTCTGATTCACTGCTATCATCCTCAAAACACTGCTTTTCAGCCTTTTGACATTATAGGACAGTTAGAAATGATAAAATTTGCTTGCTACATTTGAGTAAATTAGAGGTGATTTGGTATATCTCCATGATGCCAAATGAAAAAATATTATATTTTATATAATTATGATAAGACCCAAAGAATACAAATCCTAGGAATCACATTAAATATTAAGCATGTATAAATTTTTCAAATAAAACCTTTATAAAAATTTTATATGGAATATGAGCTGGATTTCATGAATATACTATCATATAGTAGGCTTTGTAACAGCAAAACTGATGACTTTTAGAGACAGTATCTTCAAATTCTTGACAGTATCAATGAAAAAATTTTTCACAAAAATAGGTGATAAAAATTTGCAACAGAAGAAATATATTTATAACAACTAGCATATCTTTATCATTTTCAATAATAGACATGGTGTTAGAATCTTATTATAGTGCAAATATTCAAACTTTTTCATATCTAGTATTTCATAGTAACAAAGAAGCTCTGATTTGCAGAATGTATATTCTTCATCAGAACAGGCAGCCTTCAACTAACCAGGCTGCTATTGCAAGAACACATCTGCCACAAGTGAGAGTAAGTGTCTGCCATATGGGAGGACAATATTCAATAATGCCACTTTGTATTCCATGCATTTGGAAGCTTCACCTGGTTTACTTCCCCTTAGGTGATGGGATGCAGGCTGAGCTGCACATTTAGTCGATTGGTATCAGGAACACATATTCTTCCTCAGCTCAACAGGTCCTATGTTCATGATAAGTAGAGAAGAGCTCTTAGCTAATTGCCCACATAGTAGATATTCTCTTTGGCCAGACTCAGTCAGTTGGTGAACATTTATGTGCACTGGAAGTGTCTTATGCAAACTGCATGAAAGGACCACAGGGTGCTCCTCTGAAGATCTCTTGATGAGGGCACTCAGGTAGTAAGTATTGGAGCCAGTGAGCTCTGACCTCTCAAAGAGCCAAGACAAGTAATACTTTGAGCCATAGTGATGTCGACTTACTTAGACCCTTGCTTCTCAAAACATGGCGTCTACCAGCTTCGTTGACATCACTTTGGAGTTTGTTAGAAATGCAGAATCTTCATCCCCACTCCACTGTATATTCAGTTCAGTTCAGTCGCTAAATTGTGTCCGAATCTTTGTGACCCCATGAACCACCGCACGCCTGGCCTCCCTGTCCATCACCGATTCCTGGAGTCCACCCACTACACTATTTATCAAGTAAGAGTATTCTTTGATTTTTCCCTTTCTCAGACTCTCCACATTCAATCCATCAGAAAGGCTGGTTCACACTACAATCTCAGTACATCCATGTAGAATGAATGGACGGATGTATAAATGAGAAAGTGTGAGCAACTGTATTGTACCAGAAGTCAGTTCAGTTCAGTTCAGTCACTCAGTCGAGTCTGACTCTTTGCAACCCCATGAACCGCAGCTTGCCAGGCCTCCCTGTCCATCATTAACTCCTTAAGTCCACCCGAACCCATGTCTATCAAGTCGGTGATGCCATCTAAACATTTCATCCTCTGTCGTCCCCTTCTCCTCCTGCACTCAAACTTTCCCAGTATCAGGGTCTTTTCCAATGAGTCAGCTCTTTGCATCAGGTGGCCAAAGTATTGTAGTCTCAGCTTCAACATCAGTCCTTCCAATGAACACCCAGGACTGATCTCCTTTAGGATGGACTGTTTGGATCTCCTTGCAGTCCAAGGAACTCTCAAGAGTCTTTTCCAACACCACAATTCAAAAGCATCAATTCTTCGATGCTCAGCTTTCTTTATAGTTCAACTCTCACATCCATACATGACCACTGGAAAAAGCATAGCCTTGACTAGACGGACCTTTGCTGGCAAAGTAATGTCTCTGTTTTTTAATATGCTGTCTAGGTTGGTCATAACTTTCCTTCCAAGAGTAAGCATCACCACCCTCTTAGTCCATCCTCCCACCTCCCTCTCCATCCCACCCCTCTAGTTTGTCACAGAGTACCAATTTTGGATTCCCTACATCATACAGCAAATTCCCACTGTCTACTTTACATATGGTAATGTATATGTTTCAATACAACTCTCTCAAGTCATCCCACCCTCTCACTCCCACACTGGGACCATAAGTCCATTCTTTATGTCTGCATATCCTCTGCTGCTTTGCAAATAGGATTTATCAGTACCATCTTCTAGATTTCATATGTGCTAAGTCGCTTTAGTCATGTTCGACTCTTTGAGACCCTATGGAGTGTAGCCTATCATATTCTTCTGTCCATGGGATTCTCCAGGCAAGAATACTGGAATGGGTTGCCATTTCCTTCTCCATCTAGATTCTATACATATGCATTAATATAAGGTATTTGTCTTTCCCTTTCTGACTTACTTCACTCTGTAAAATAGGCTCTAGTTTCATCCATCTCATTAGAACTGACTCAAATGTGATCCTTTTTATAGCTGGGTAATATTCCATCACATATATATATACCACCGTTTTCATCCATTCATTTGTCAGTGGACATCTAGGTTGCTTCCATGTCCTAGCAATTGTAAATAATGTTGCAGTGAACATTTGGGTACATGTGTCTTTTTAAATTATGGTTTCCTGAGGGTATATTCCCAGTAGTGAGATTGTAGGTCATAAGATACTTTTATTCCTAGTTTTTTTAAGGAATCTTCATACTGTTCTCCATAGTGCCTATATCAATTTGCATTCCCACCAACAATGCAAGAAGGTTCCCTTTTCTCCACACCCTCTCCAGCACTTAATTGTTTATAGACTTGGTGATAATGGCCATTCTGACCAGTGTGAGATGATACCTCTTTGTAGTTTTGATTTGCATTTCTCTACTAATGAGCAATGTTGAGCATCTTTTCATCTGTTGATTAGCCACTTTTATGTCTTCTTTGGAGAAATGTCTGTTTAGCTCTGCCTACTTTTTTATTGGGCTGTTTGTTTTTCTGATATTGAGCTGTATATTGATGCTTGTATATTTCGGAGATGAATCTTTTGTCAGTTGCTTCATTTGCTATTTTTTTTTCCCATTCTGAGGGCTGTCTTTTCACCTGACTTATAGTTTTGATCATTGTGAAAAATTTTTTAAGTTGAATTAGGTCCCATTTGTTTATTTTTGGTTTTATTTCCATTAATCTAGGAGGTAGGGTCATAGAGAATCTTGCTGTGATTTATGTAAAAGAGTGTTCTGCCTATGTTTTCCTCCAAGAGTTTTATAGTTTCCAGTCTTAAATTTAGGTCTTTAATCCATTTTGAGTTTATTTTTGTGTATGGAGCTAGGAAATATTCTAATTTCATTCCTTTACATGTAGCTACCCAATTTTCCCACACTACTTATTGAAGAAATGGTCATTACTTTTTGTCTAGTCATTTTTCTGAAAGCACTTATTTTCATAAAAGACATCAACCTGCCTCCTTCATTTTTTTGGTTGTGTTTCTGTATATATATATATATATATATATACATATACATATATATATATATATATATATATACACATATACATATATATATATATATATATGTGGGTGTGTGTTTTAAAGAATAAATACATATAAATATAATGTATTTGGTTGGCCAAAAAGTTCATTGTGGTTTTTCATAAGATGTTACGAAATTTTTTTGTCAACCCAATATAAGCACATTTCAGACTGCCTCAAAGTATGATTAATAATTTTTTTCAAATCATGATTTAACTTGCTCAGTCACACAACTTACTTTCTAAAACATCCAGCTTTCCAGCTTTTCCTTTCTTACCTCCTCCCCATTTCCTAACTGTCCTTTGAAATGAATATTCCAGGAATTGAGACACCACGTATTTGCAACTCCAGGCTGTTCCAAACTCTCAGTATTTCTAAGGTCAATCAGAGTTAAGGGAGATTATTATGCTTTATCTTGCATGTCAGCATAAAAATCATCTTTGTTTTTTCTGTTTTTACTTTCTCACTGATATCCCTGATTATACTTGCTAGTTATAACTGGGACTTTTCCAAAATGAATTATAAATTGTAATTTCTAGTTAATTTTTTAAATTCTTCACTCTAAATATTTACTGAGTGTTCACTAGAGGTATGACACTTATCTTGGTTGTTTAATTAGATAGACCATCATAGGTTATGCTGCAGAAACCGAGAATGCCCAAATCTTAGAAGCATATGAAAGGAACTATTTATTTCTCACTCAAGAGTACATATCCATCACAGTTCAAAAGTAAGCTCTAACACTAACAATTCAAGGATCCAAGCTGATGGAGATTTTGTCTTCATATCTGTTTCCATGGTATCATGGCAGGGAATGGGAATGAGGTAAACCACACACTGGCTCTTAAAGTGTATGCCTAAAGTGACATATATCACTTATCTCACATTTCACTGCCCAAAGCAAGTCATAACGCTATACTTAATTTTAAAGGGATTGAAAAACTACCATCTGACCATGTGTGCAAAAGGAGAAGAACCATGGGTGAGTAGTCCTAACACCACACACCTATCTTAGGAAAAACCAATGATACATAAGCACCAGCCTATTTTCAAAGACCCAAGAAACTAGTTGTATTGATAGAATAAGATACATACAGATTATGTAAACAGAGTTAAGTATCAGGAACAAGTATCAGGTTATCTCTCTATAAGACAGAGTGCAGTGCTGAAAAAAAACAAAAAAGTGTTCAAGAATTTCAAAGATAGAAGAAATAAATGTGGATGAGTGAGTCAGGAAGTGTATAGACAAGGTAAGACCATGGATAAACTGTTGGATTCCAAGTGTGAATATAAACAGCAAGGACATTCATGGCTGTAACCATGTTGAATTAAACCACGGGTGGTGGGGACGGTGTGGGGGGAGCAGGCTACTGGAAAGTGGATATGAATTAACCTTAAAATGCATTTAAAATATGTTTCAATAGAAGCAGAAAGTTTCTTATATCTGATATAAGGTAAACTGGATAGGCCAAGTAGAAAAAAAGAGTTATTAAGAGCTTTGAATGCCAAAAGATTTGATGTTTGCACATCACTTTTTATGGTCTCCTTTGGAGTTGCTTACCTTTGTTCCTCTTTAGCATACTGATGATGGACCACCACATTACAGACTGATGGAGAAAATAAAGACCAGGGAAACATGTGGAGCATTATTAGAGAACAGGGTTACATCGACACTTGTGTCACTCTTCATGGAATGTAGGTACATTAGGAGAGAAATAGCCATGAAGCCAATCTGGCCCTGAGTACTTCCGGGTCACCAGAAACGATGCAAAGGCCAAAAAAGCAAAAGCTCTAGTTTCAAAGCAACATAGCTGGTAATGTTTCATCAGAGATGCAAGAAACAGGCTTCTTGCATCAAATAAAGGGCAAGAACAGGAAGGAAGTGAGAAAGCAGAGATCTGGGCTTCTACAGCCCTCTTACTAGCGGTAGAATTTTGGATCTGTCATGTTTCTGGATATGTTTCCCCATTTGTGAAAATAATGGTATTGAATTTATAATCCTCAAGGCTACAAGTTTAAATATTTTCCTTCTTGGTTCATCAATAAGTAAATATTAAGGACAAAACATAAGACATTGAATCAACAGAGGTACTGTAAAAGGTTGACATCTTTTTGACTGGGAAACATTTAGCAGATGAGAAAATACGTAAAATGATAACAATTTATGAAGCATAGTTAACAATGTCAAATGCTTACCAGTCAATTTTCAAAGAAGTATTAATGATAGTTTAGTGGCAATGATAGTTTAGTGGGTAGAACCTTATTGTGGGACTTAGAATAATCTGTTCCCACTAGCACAACAATCTTGCTTTATGACTTTGCAAGTTGCCACAGGCAAACCACGCATCTCATATTAAACTGGATGGGAGTTAGCTTTTAATCAGCTGTCCAACAGAAAGATAACTTAAGTGTACATTTAAAGGAAAATTTGAATTTTCTCTTCTGCTATGTTATCTTTGCCAGCTTCACTTTATCGTCACATATATCCTATGACTTTATCTTAAGCTCCTTGTTAGATTTTTGTATAACTCTTACACTTCTGGGGCTTCCCCAGTGTCTCAGTGGTAAAGAATCTGTCTGCAATGCAGGAGAAAAGGGTTCGATCCCTGGGTTGGGAAGAAATCTTGGAGAAGGGCATGGCAACCCATTCCAGTATTCTTGCCTGGAGAATCCCATGGACGGAGGAGCCTGGTGGGCTATACTCCTTAGGGTCATGAAGAGTTAGACATGAGTGAACCCACTGAGCATGCTCACACTTCTGATAAATTCTGACTAGAGCATAGTGTTTTGTAAATTTTGGTGGAGAACAGGATACTAATGTCCACTTTGGAGACAAAAAGACTCAACAAAATAAAGATTATGGGAGGCTTCCTCTGTCATTTAAAAATAAATTCAGTGATATTTCATTCACCCCGCTGCTTTGATAAATATAAAGAGGAAGAATTTTACCAAATGATAGATTAAAATCTGCCCAGAATAGACCAAAAAATTCCCTAGCAAGATGTACTGATTATAGATCGTCTGTCAGTTGTTGCTAATTCAAACTTTGGCCCTTTATTATCTCAGGGAAAACTGAAGTCTCCTTTGTGAAGGTCTTTATGTTATGTTATTCTTTATACCTGGAGTTCTAGGTAAGCCCAGATAGAAAAGTTTTGCTAAGGATTTTAATGTTATGCAAATCATTTGGTCAGTGTATTTTTTGGCAATAGAAATTCTGATCTTCAAAGTAAGGAAAGATATTCTTCCACTTGACTTTTCATAATTAGGCAAAGATGATTTTTAAAGCAATTTAGTTATGTCCTTTACTTAGCTTTGCTATCATCATGCTCTGAATATGATTCATCTTCCTGGGACTTTTACAAACAGATACAAAATTGGATCAGTTTACAGAACTGAATTAGTTTAATTAATCTTAATTAGAACTCTATAAGTAACCAGAAGACATGACAAAGCTCAACATTCTTGGATTCATTATTGGAAGCCGTGATGCATGTTAATCATCAAACAAGTAAGAGAAATAGAAATACAAGAAATTAGTTATACAAGTTCCAACTCAAGGAACTTTGATTTTTGTCTACTGCTTACCAAAGTTCCCAATAGTTTAAGATGCGACTCGAAGTCATGGATGAGTAACAGTAAATATACTATTATGAAGCATGCTAAGCAACTAATTTCAGTTATTTTGTATAATAGTTGTCAACAGTACATTAATCAATACAAAAACTTTGCAATAGGCATTGCTTGAAATTTGTTGAAACTGTGCAGAAGTTGGGAAATGGGAGCCATAAAGCTCCTGTACTCTATTATCAAACTATAAATCACTTCTGAGAATAGAAAAAAATCATATAAATTTTCTTCTTTTCTGCACCAAAATAGCAAGCTTCTTACTGTTTGTTCTTTTAGTTAACCATGACATTTTGATTGATCTGATAATGCTGAAATAGATTACCCAGGAATTTGATACAAGTTTCCTATGATGACCAGTCAGGTGAAATTTTTCTTTAGTTTTTCTCTTGGAAACAGAAGAAAAATAATCTTTTTCTTAAGTTGCAAATGCCTGATTCCAACTTCACCATTAGCAGATCTGTTTAATACACATGCATATTTACAGGGCATAATAAGTCATGTTTGTTACTCTCAAGTTTGGTACCTCAAAGTTACCATAATAATTATGTGTACGACCTTGCATGTGAAAAAGGATGACATCACTTACTGATACCATCATTGCGATATGTAAAACACCTTTATATTTTCCTTATTTATGCTTGAATAGTACTCAGAATATATCTTGGCCCATTCAGGCTGCAAGAACAGATCACCATAGACTGGGAGACTTATAAATAACATAAATTTATTTCTTGCAGTTGTGGAGTCTGGAAAGTCCAAAATCAAGATGCTGGCAGAGCCCACATTTGGTGAGAAACCACTTTCTGGTTCATAGACAGCTATCTTCTAGCTGGGTCTTCACATGGAAGAAGGGGAAAAATTGCTTTCTGGGGTCTGTTTCATAAGGGTACTAATCCCATTCATAAGAGCTCTGCCTTTATGATCAAATTACCTCCCCAAAGCCCCACTTCCCCAAACCATCACATTGCAGGTTAAGAAGATTTCAACATACAAATTTTAGGTTGATGTGTTCAATCCATAATAGACTAGTTCAGGAAAAAGGGTTTATACATAGTATGATTTATGTACAAGATGATTCCGTTCTCACCTATTTTGAGGGGTTTTGTTTGGTGGGTTTTTGTTTTGTTTCATTTTCTGATGTGTTAGATATTGGTGTAATGTAATGTTCAGCTCCATTTAAGACATTCTCATCATTACTCTTAGATTTTATATATTGTAGATGGATTAGCTTAATGACCAAATCAGCATCCCCTTATTCATACCTAGGATATGTGCATCTGCATTGAGTAACTCAACTTTATTCCTTAAAAGTCACATCAATATTACAGTGAAAAAATCAGAATATATCAAAAGATGCACACACCCTTTTGGTTTAATATGAACCAAAAGATTCATATTAAATGAATATTTGAGTTCTAGTGTATCTTTCTTGAAACTATTATTCCTGAACATAATGGCTGATTCAAATGATTCTTCCTATGAATAACAAACAAGAAGGATTTTTGCAAAATCACATTATGATCACTTCATTTTGAACAAATGAGTAGCAGGCAGGCTTCCCATGTGTTTGTATGAGCTCAAGTTTTCTTTCATATTAAGGACAACCACCTGGGTCCTTAGTGATGAGTACCATAAATGTGCAAATTCAGATAGTCAGTTACTCTGTGATGCCAAGGGAAACAAGATATCAACTCTCCAGTGTGATATTCCTACACTGCTATTTGAGCATTAGGCTTGGAGTGGATCACTTGCATGAGACAGTTCAGAAAATACACCAGTAAAATGGTTTTTAAACAAGTTGAGATATACTAAGTGATGGATTCAGTTCAGTTCAGTCACTTAATTGTGTCTGACTCTTTGTGACTCCATGGACTGCAGCACGCCAGGCTTCCCTGTCCATCACCAACTCCCAGAGCTTGCTCAAATTCATGTGCATTGAGTCAGTGATGCCATCCAACCATCTTATCCTCTGTCATCCCCTTCTCCTCCCACCTTCAATCTTTCCCACCATCAGGGTCTTTTCCAATGAGTCAGTTCTTTGCATCAGGTGGCCAAAGTATTGGAGTTTCAGCTTCAGTATCAGTTCTTCCAGTGAATATTCAGGACTGATTTCCTTTAGGGTGGACTGGTTGGATCTCCTTGCAGTCCAAGGGACTCTCAAGAGTCTTTTCCAACACCACAGTTCAAAAGCATCAATTCTTCGGCGCTCAGCTTTCTTTATAGTCCAACTCTCACATCCATACATCACTACTGGAAAAACCATAGCTTTGATGAGATAGGCTTTTGTTGGCAAAGTAATGTCTCTGCTTTTTAATATGCTATATAGGTTGGTCATAACTTTTCTTCCAAGGAGCGTCTTTAAATTTCATGGCTTCAGTCACCATCTGCAGTGATTTTGGAGCCCCCCAAAATAAAGTCTCTCAATGTTTCCATTGTTTCCCCATGTATTTGCCATGAAGTGATGGGACTGGATGCCATGATCTTACTTTTCTGAATGCTGAGTTTTACGCCAACTTTTTCACTCTCCTCTTTCACTTTCATCAAAAGGCTGTTTAGTTCTTCTTCGCTTTCTGACATAAGAGTGGTGTCTTCTGCATGTCTGGGGTAATTGATATTTCTCCCAGCAATCTTGATCCCAGGTTGAGCTTCATCCAGCCTGGCATTTTTCATGATGTACTCTGCATATAAGTTAAATAAATAGGGTGACAATTTACAGCCTTGATGTATTCCTTTCCCAACTTGGAATCAGTCTGTTTTTCCATGTCCAGTTCTAACTGTTGCTTCTTGATCTGCATACAGATTTCTCAGGAGGCAGGTAAGGTGGTCTGGTATTCCCATCTCTTTCAGAATTTTCCACAGTTTGTTGTGATCCACACAGTCAAAGGCTTTGGCGCAGTCAGTAAAGCAGAAGTAGATGTTTTTCTGGAACTCTCTTGCTTTCTCGATGATCCAGCGGATGTTGGCAATTCGATTTCTGGTTCCTCTGCCTATTCTAAATCCAGCTTGAACATCTGAAAGTTCATGGTTCACATATTGCTGAAGCCTGGCTTGGAGGATTTTGAGCATTACTTTGCTAGCATGTGAGATGAATGCAATTGTCCAGTAGTCTGAACATTCTTTGGCATTGCCTTTCTTGGGACTGGAATGAAAACTGACTTTTCCAGTCCTGGGACCACTGCTGAGTTTTCCAAATTTGCTGGCATATTGAGTGTAGCACTTTCACAGCATCATCTTTTAGGATTTGAAATAGCTCAACTGGAATTCCATCACCTCCACTAGCTTTGTTTGTGGTGATGCTTCTTAAGGCCCACTTGACTTCACATTCCAGGATGTCTGGCTCTAGGTGAGTGATCACACCATCGTGGTTATCTGGGTCATGAAGATCTTTTTTGTATTGTTATTCTGTGTATTCTTGCCACGCCTTCTAAGTATCTTCTGTTTATGTTAGGTCCATACCAGCTCTGCCCTTTATTGTGCCCATCTTTGTATAAATGTTCCCTTGGTATCTCTAATTTTCTTGAAGAGATCTCTAGTTTTCCCATTCTATTGTTTTCCTCTATTTCTTTGCATTTATCACTGAGAAAGGCTTTCTTATCTCTCCTTGCTATTCTTTGGAACTCTGCATTCAAACAGGTATATCTTTCCTTTTCTCCTCTGAAACCGAGAACATATTGATTCTATTTCCACATGTAATCACTCATTGCAACAGCTGCTTCATTACCACATACCTCTCACCTATGATGACCCTAAGCCAATGGAGAATGTGTCTTCCAGTAATTTCTAATTCACTACTTAGACATATACTTCACTTTACAGAGCAGAGTGTCATCTGAAAGCTGTGTTCTGGGAAATGTTAACACATGTAACTCTACCAAAAAAGAAAAACTGTGTTTGTTGGATTAAAAAAATTAAATGTGAAGAAGTTCTTCAATACTTCGTGAATATGAAAATGAACATACATAGAATATGTATTGTGACTCACACTTACTTGATCACAGATCATTGTCTTTGAGGAAAACTTAAATACATTTCAGATAACACTGGAATGGGAATGAATTAGAAAACACAGAAACACATGGAGCCATGAATTAAGAATAAGGAGCCATGTTTTTCTTCCTGCCTCTGAAACCAATTTATCAAGATGTCACAAGCTGGGCTCTGATTTCTCTTCATATTAACTTGAGATCTTAAAATTCTCTCACTTTTTTACCAGAAGGAAAAAGAAAATGCTGAGTAAAGCTGTTCAGTTCAGTTCAGTCGCTCAGTCGTGTCCAACTCTTTGCGATCCCATGAATCGCAGCACGGTAGGCCTCCCTGTCCATTACCAACTCCCAGAGTTTACCCAAACTCATGTGCATCAAGTCGGTGATGCCATCCAACCATCTCATCCTCTGTCGTCCCCTTCTCCTCCTGTCCCCAATCCTTCCCAGCATCAGGGTCTTTTCCAATGAGTCAACTCTTTGCATGAAGTGACCAAAGTATTGGAGTTTCACCTTCAACATCAGTCCTTCCAATGAACACCCAGGACTGATCTCATTTAGGATGGACTGGTTGGATCTCCTTGCAGTCCAAGGGACTCTCAAGAGTCTTTTCCAACACCACAGTTCAAAAGCATCAATTCTTCGGTGCTCAGCTTTCTTCACAGTCCAACTCTCACATCCATACATGACCACTGGAAAAACCATAGCCTTGACTAGATGGACCTTTGCTGACAAAGCAATGTCTCTGCTTTTTAATATGCTATCTAGATTGGCCATAACCTTCCTTCCAAGGAGTAAGCTTCTTTTAATTTCATGGCTGCAATCACCATCAGTAGTGATTTTGGAGCCCAAAAAAATAAAGTCTGACACTGTCTCCACTGTTTCCCCATCTATTTCCCATGAAGTGATGGGACCAGATGCCATGATCTTAGGTTTCTGAACGTTGAGCTTTAAGCCAACTTTCTCACTCTCCTCTTTCACTTTCATCAAGAGTCTCCTCAGTTCTTCTTCACTTTCTGCCATAAGGGTGGTGTCATCTGCATATCTGAAGTTATTGATATTTCTCCCGGCAATCTTGATTCCAGCTTGTGTTTCTTCCAGTCCAGCGTTTCTCATGATGTACTCTGCATATAAGTTAAATAAGCAGGGTGACAATATACAGCCTTGACGTACTCCTTTTCCTATTTGGAACCAGTCTGTTGTTCCATGTCCAGTTCTAACTGTTGCTTCCTGACCTGCATACAGGTTTCTCAAGAGACAGGTCAGATGGTCTGGTATTCCCATCTCTTTCAGAATTTTCCACAGTTTATTGTGATCCACACAGTCAAAGGCTTTGGCATAGTCAATAAAGCAGAAATAGGTGTTTTTCTGGAACTCTCTTGCTTTTTCGATAGGTTTTATAAAGCAATAAAATGAAGGGAGCTTACGTAAGTTAACTGCAAAAATTAACTAAGCGCTTTTCATACCCTCAACCAAATTTGGAATAAATGAGATAATTCTTTAAATTATTTCTCTGCATTTTCCACAATAGCAAAGCTTAAATTGCTAATTCTGGGAGTATAATTTAATGAAGACTTTCTGCCCTCTAATTTAAATTTTAGCCTTGGAGAGAGATCCTATGAACTCATATAACCACTATCAAGATAGAAAAATGTTTTTCATAATGTTTCTAATTTGATTTTAACAATCAATTAGACAGCTTAGAATCTGAGAGCAAAACAAATGTGGTAAAATGTCAAATGACAATTTACAACTCCTGCCTAACTGAGCCATTTTTAGCTATATATATATATATATATATATATATATATATATGTATATATATACATATATAATTGAGAAAGCCTTTATCATTAGATGAGTTCAAAATTAGTGGTTAAAACATTAGAACATTCACTTGATTAGACAAATTGCATTGAATATGATACAATAGAAAGATACAAAGAATCTGTAAAAGAATTTTCTATGCCTAATCATACACAAAAATAAAAGCCTAACCCTGTACTACTCATTTAAAAAAAACATTTAAATACAAGTGGAAAATATAGTACAGAAAATAGACAGTGGGATTCAGCCCTATCTTGGTATAGCATTAAAAAGAAAATAACAGATAAATTAGACTATGTGTATGATCAGTCCTGGTTGTTCACTGGAAGGACTGATGTTGAAGCTGAAACTCCAATACTTTGGCCACCTCATGCGAAGAGTTGACTCATTTGAAAAGACCCTGATGCTGGGAAGGATTGGGGGCAAGAGGAGAAGGGGACGACAGAGGATGAGATGGTTGGATGGCATCACCGACTCGATGGACATGGGTTTGGGTAAACTCCAGGAGTTGGTGATGGACAGGGAGGCCTGGCGTGCTGCGATTCATGGGGTCCCAAAGAGTCGGACATGACTGAGCGACTGAACTGAACTGAATTGATGTGAATTAAATGAAACGAGTATCTCTAATGTAGAGAGAATAGGCTAAAAAGAAAGAGGGTTCAATGAGAAAACAAAATGATTCTTTTCCAATACAAAAAAAACCCCAAAACTCAGATTTAATGAACTTTCACAATTTGTTTTTCCTTTTTTTCAGGAAAAAGAAAAAAGATACACAGTTATGTTGGCTTTTACTCAATTGGCTTTTAGCATACTTAGATTTCTGCCAGATTTATTCGTTTAATCAATGCAATAATAAGTAACCACTAATTTTAGTAACAAAGAGCATATTTTATTAAAAAAAAAAGCTAAATAGCTAAAAAGAGGGGAAAACCTGTGTTGGTTTTTTCCATGGAAAATAAATGATTTGTACTTATTTTGATCCAAAGAGAGAGGGAGTACAATTCCTTCAGATTGCAAAGATAATTTCTCCTGAATTTAAATGAAAATCAAAATCAGAAAAGGGTGTGGAAGGAGTGTTTTGTTTTCGTGACATGACAGGATTTTTTAAAATGCTGGAACATTCAGATTATATGATAAAACTGTGGAGATCTTTCTTTTTCTAGGTTATAGTTAAGAATTTAGAAGTCCATTGGCCACAAAAGGTAAACTGCAATTCAAAAAGAGCACTATTGCCTTGGAAAGTAAAACGGGGCTCTATATCCTATTCTTATCTTCAAGAAAACATATGTAACAAGATATGCATTCTGAGTACGGTAATCATTGGGAAGGTCATATACACTCTGATATATTTAAAATGGATAACCAACAAAAACTTACTGTATACCACATGGAACTCTGCTCAATGTTATGTGCCAGCCTGGATGGAAGGGGTGTTGGGGGGTAGAATGGATACATGTATATGTATGGTTGAGTTCCTCCACTGTTCACCTGAAACTATCAAGACACTGTTAATTAGCTATACCCCAATACAAAATGTTTTTGGTGTTAAGAAATATAAATAAATAAAATTTAAAAAAATTAAAGTATAGGGTCTGATTTGAGAGAACACTTCCCTTCTTGAGTTTTGATGAATGAATAAGTGAAAGTTGCTCAGTCATGTCTGACTCTTTGCAACTCCATTGTGTGTCCACGTAATTCTGGACATGCAAGTATACTGGAGTGGGTTGCCATTCCCTTCTCCAGGGGATCTCCCCAACCGAGGGATTGAACCTGGGTCTCCTGCACTGCAGGCAGATTCTTTACCATCTGAACTACAGGGGATTTTGATGAGTTCTGATCAGTTCAGTTCAGTTCAGTCACTCAGTCGTGTCCGACTCTGATTAGACCTAAATTTTCTGATGATTTTACATGTTTACTTTCAAAAACATTTCTTCTATCTTTTGATAAATCCAGAATATTCCAAACATATATACAGGCAAGTTAGTTGATGCCAAATATTTCAGTTCTCTGGCTTCGGCCGCATACTTTTCGTGCTCATTTGGTTACATGGTATTATGTTTCTTGCTTCAGAAAGAATGCATGTGACCATGACCATAAAAGAAGTAACTTATCTAGAATATTCCCCTCCAGGTAATGCCTTCTAATACAGCAGATACTTTTGTTCCTAACTTTAAAATGTTAACACTCAAAGTGACTATCAGAATTTCTTCATTCTTTCACTGCTGTCATACTCTTCAGGGATCCTTAGATTCCTTATCAATTTGTCCCAAATTCCATGTCCTGCCCTCAAAATAAAAAGTTAAGTATTTTCTATCCTCTTTCTCTTTCTGTTTCAGGTACTTCCTGTATTTCCCAAACAGGTACTGAATCTTTTCATAAAACAACACTGCTTATGTTTCCCTTCAAGTGTGTGCTGCTTGATTTGCCTTTTCTTCTCATACTTTCCAAGTTCTGTATGTTTTTAAAGACCAAGTTCAAATATAATCACCTCTCTGCAACGTTCCTTGGTCATCCCCAGCAAGAATTAACTCACACTGGCAGCACAGAACTAAGAGTCTTGGGGGTAGGAGATGGGGAGAATGGAAGATGTGCAGTATTTTACTTTTTATGCTATTTAGCTCATGTCCAAAAATTTTAACTGTGATATCACAGTTTACTATGCTCAGAAACTAAAGTGACAGATCTTTCTCGTTGGCTTTTTAGTTTGGGTTTGCTCAAGTTTATAGGAACAATGTAACCATTATGGAAGGTTTTAATGGTCTCAGTGGCTGTTCCTCATTGATTTCAAGTATACAATGAGGTTCTTCTTATTTAACTGTATTTCTACTTCCTGACACTTCTTGCCACTGATCCCGGTTGTGCTATTTTTTATCCATTGGTCCTCACTACATGTCACTATTTTTATATTTCTGACTTTTAGGGCTTAAGTGTTTACAAATACAATGTTTGGGAATTCAGAAGCATTTGTGTTCAGAAATCCCTCATCTTTAAAGATTCTCATGAACTTGAATAGAATTCCAGAACATCTTTACTAATACATCTCTTCGGAGATATGTTGTCATGCATGCTATTTTTAGATGGTTCTGTGAAAAGAGTCGAGAAGTAGGTTCCAGCTTCAGTAACTCCCATGCTTTTTATGCTTTCCCAAAACTTGCCCACAAATAGCATTTTGTCATGATTTCCCCTATTATCACTTACCCTGCAGAAATAGAAAGATATGTGAAAAATTTTAAGGTTAGAAAACAGTAGAGGAAATGAAAATCACACTCAAGGATTAGTTTTAGATCTTGCCCCTCCCTTTGTGTGTAAGACCCCTACTAGATATAGTAGGAAGGGGTTTGGTGCCTACAAACTTAAGTGGAATTAGATTTTAAAAATTATCTAGAGTAGAAAGCCCTAGAATGGATTATTCAAAAATAGGGACAATCATTTATTAATTTCATTCTTGACTGTCAGTGTCTCCTCAAGACATCATTGATTCTTATCTTGAAATAATACATTTTTATGGTTAGATTTTGAAATCTGCTTTTCAATGCCCAATTCATTATAATGATCAGACTTTAGTTTCACAAAATAATATTATTAAGCCTAGACATCTAGCTTAGAAAGAGTTTAAAAGCCTTCTAATCATTTTAATCATCATTATATTCAAAACTTGTTTCATGGAATTGAAAATAAGCATTCTGTGAAAGGTATTTCTTTGAATTTTTAAAAAATTCAACCTCATACTGTAAGAATTAACACCAACCTTACATCAAATATTTGGCTGCCATTTGTTTTGGGAGATACGGACATAGTGTATATGGCATCTTATTTCCTAGAAATTCACGATATTTAGAGTAAAGAGATACTAAGAAGGACACATCCACAAAGCACTCTCCAGTTTCTAGTTTTTTTTTTACACCCAAATTCCTATTCTCACTTGCAGGCAGATGCCCTCACTTTTCAGACCCAGGCAAAGTGGTGCTGCAAGAGCCTCAGCCCAACTGGGACAGAAAATGTCAGTGACATTGTCTGAGCCTGGTTAAGGAAAAGGAAAACACACCAAGTACTTCTGTTAGGAAGTTAGACATGAGCAACTGAGGAGTGACCTAGCAGGCAAAGGATGCAAGCTGATCTCTAAACCTCACCCCAGACACACTCACAATCTCCTGTGAGGCCCAGGAGAGCTCACAGATACGTTACAAAATAATCACAGAGATTTATCCAACTACTGCCCATGTGCCCTAGACACATAGTGGATACAACTAACCACAGGGGCTTCTCCAACTGGGCACTTGTGCCCTTGATGCACAGCTGTGTCTTCAAGTGACCTTAGGCAGCCAGGAGCCCATTAAGGGTTCATAAATATTCTATACATACATACATCTAATTATAACAGACTACATTATGGGAAAGACATGCACAATAGAGCCTGTTGTTATGAAACTTGCAACTGTCAATCAAAACTGTTAGTACACGCCCACCTATATGAACATGTAAAAGCCCTGTCTTTAAAACCCCCTTACCTCCTACTTCATCATCCCTGGGCCAGTGCCTCTCTTGGCTGGGTACACTTCTCCCTTGAAGTGCTCTTTCTGTTTTTTCTGCTCTTTCTGGTCTTTTTCAATAAACTTGTTTTTGCCACAGGTAAGACCTCAGATTCTTCTTTGCGTCCATACCAAGAGCCAAGGTCCACAAAGGAGAGTCCTCTTCGACCCTCTCCCTACCCGGTAACAGTTTCAAAACATGCATTTAACACAAGGAATTGGCTACATAGGTTTTGGAAGAATAGGAACAAAAAGAAGGAGGTGGGATCAATTTATAAATTTTCCTTTGAATGTCATTAGAGATTTCATGGGTTTGATTTTCATGATTCAAAGTGTTTGCTAACTTTCCCACCAAATAATCATCAACAGTAACTCTTGGAGATGCCTTTCTAATAAATACTGTTCATAAATTCCAATGGACGCTGCATGTAAAATTGGGCTCACCAATTCATATGAAAAGGGCGAAGAGTTGACTCATTGGAAAAGATGTCAATACTGGGTAGGATTGGGGGCAGGGGGAGAAGGGGACAACAGAGGATGAGATGGTTGGATGGCATTACCGACTCGATGGACATGGGTTTGGGTAAACTCTGGGAGTTGGTGATGGACAGGGAGGCCTGGCGTGCTGCGATTCAAGGGGTCGCAAAGAGTCAGACACGACTGAGCGACTGAACTGAACTGAACTGAATATGAATTGAGTTTTCATAGGAGGCTGGTAAATGCCATCTGCAGATTCCTGTTCCACAAAAATACAAAGCAGAGTCCAGAGGGAAATGGGACCTGAGAATATCCAGATACATGTCCAGCACAGGAGGCAATATGCTACTCCACCCACAATGAGTTGTTTTTCTATTAATAGTATTAGAAGTAGCTGCCTGCACATCCTCCACAGTTTTTCAACTGGTGCTTTTTGTTTCCTGCAGCACATAGCAATGGGTCCAGTGAACAATCTAACCCATTAAACTGACCTGATCTGGTTGGCCCACAGGGAAGAGAAAGACATTTGGGTACTTATCACTTCAATCCTATTGTCAATTTGTGTAATGGAAAGGAAAAGCAAAGGATAATACTAGGGAGTAAGCTTGTGCTATTGGACAGCTCTTTTAAATATATTAATAGAACACTGCATCAGGGAACTAGTCATCTCAATGGAAGACAATCCAATCCCTGTTCTCTTGATCTCTGGTTGATGTTCCTGCAATAGCTGAACATCCGCCTAGAGGACAGAAAACCAGAAAGTATAGGAGATCAAATCATGCAGTAGGGAAGTGTTTACTTATCCTTGAGAATATTTAGCTCAGATTGGAAACCTAAATGGAGAAACTTGCTTAATTTATTTTTCTTAAACACAAAATGTGCTGTGCTGTGTACTAACTTACTTCATTTATGTCTGACTCTTTGTGACCCCATGGACTGCAGCCCTCCAGCCTCCTCTGTCCAAGGGATTCTCCAAGCAAGAATACTGAAGTGGGTTGTTGTGCCCTTCTCCAGGTATTGAACCTGCGTTTCTTACATCTCCTGCCATTGGCAGGTGAGTTCTTTACCATCAGCACCACCTGGGAAACCCAAAATACAAAATAGCTACAAAGTAATATTTACAAATTATATAAAGGTATAAAGTAAAAACACAATAGACACCTGAATATTTTGTTTCACTCTCCCTCCCTTCTTCCACTGTTTTCAATTCTGCATTTATTTTCCTTTTGCTTATTGTTAGAATATTACCATATATGTTTATATCCCCAAATAAGGTACTTCTTTATTTTGCATATTTTAATATTCATGTAAATGAATTATAATCTATATAATCTGGTAAAATAAACACATTTACTCTAAAATATGTCCTGTTATTAAATTTTAATCTTGCATGTAGCTACGTTTTATTCATATTCACTGCTGAGTAATATTTCTATTTCAATTTTAAATATAATGAGTCAAAATTTCATGCTTCATTTATTCTTTCAACTCTTTGTGGATTTTGTTTTTTGTTTCAATTTCTTTTAATATTCAGCCAGTTCTGCTACAAAATCTTTGTCATTAAATCTTAATGCAAATAAGCAGTTGTGAGTGTATCCTCAGATACAGAATTTCTGAATAACAAGAAATACTGCATGCATTTAATTTTGTTTAAGAATTAAAAACTGTTTTCCAAAGTGGATGAACACACTTAAAATCCTTCCAGCTGCTTCTCCTTCTCATTAATACTTAAATTTTTCCCACTTAAAAATTTTTTTTCCAATGTGGTTCAGTTATTTTCAGAACTGTAAAACATTTATCAGAATATTGGCCAGTATAGATTTATGACCAAATGACCTGTTGAAAAATTAATGCTATGACTGACTGCATTAGTTTGCAACTGGAATATATGTCTTTCTGAAAGTGCTTTGGCATTCTGATAGAATCAATACATACAAAATAAAATTTACAATCCGTCTCAAAGAGAAATTTTTTAAAATTATAAATTATTGAAACAAATATTTTCATTCATTAAACATCTTCCAAGGCTGGATTTTTGTGCAAGGGTATTTTTACTTATAAAAGATGATAACATGGTGATGTTTAATTCGTTTTTAAAGGTTGATCTCAGATGTTGTGTACAGTTATCTGGTCAAGAAAGTAAACTGTCAAACAGAGTACATGCAAAGAATAGGTCACATGCTCCACAGACGCTGCCATCAGCTTTCAGTTTGCTAAGAGAAGCTGCATTTGTTGCTAGGTTAACGCCTTTTAGGATTATTAAAAGATTCATCAAACACACTAAAAGGGCCCATTTTATCTGTGGATTGACAGACAGAGTTCTGAATTATATGTTAAAGTACACTGAAATAAAATATTACTTTGATAAGCTAATTATGAGGTATACTTTTATACTAAGCTTCTTGAGGAATTATAATATCAAAAATACTCATAAGTACATTAGCATCTATGCTACTAGATAGAGGATGAATTAGTTATTCTTGTTCAAAAAATAATTCATAAATTTCTAAATCCACAGTTAGGGAATATGTTGAAAAATACAGATAGATATGGGCCTGAACATATCTGGGTATGAATCTGTGCTATTATTTTCAGAAATATAGAGAAACAAATGCAGATAAATTCTGTTTACTTTGTTTATGGTCTTATTTCCTTCAAGTATCACAGTATAATAACAAATAGAATAAAATTTCAAGTAAATCAAGGCATTAAATGTGAATCCTTCCTAATTTTTATTTAATTCTTTGTCAAGTTCAATTTAAGATCACAGAGCTTCTGTCACATTATGAGATAAACACTTTTTTCATTAACCCTTTCAATACATTTAGAATATGAAGGAATAATCCTTTGGGGTGAGAATGTGCACTAGTACAATTTTTATGGAGGGTATAAAGGCATTTTTTTCCTGAGTCACATCTTTTTTTTTTTAACTTATTTATTTTTTAATTGAAGGATAATTGCTTTACAGAATTTTGTTGTTTTCTGTCAAACCTCAACATGAATCAGCCATAGGTATACATACGTCCCCTTCCTCTTGAACCTCCCTCCAATTTCCCTCCTCATCCCACCCTTCTTGGTTGATACAGAGTCTTTGTTTGAGTTCCCTGAGACTTACAGCAAATTCCCGCTGGCTTTCTATTTTACATATGGTGATGTAAGTTTTCATGTTACTCTCTCCATACATCTCACCCTCTCCTCAACTCAAGGCTAATATTTTTATTTTTATTTTATTATTATTATTATTTTAAATTATTTTATTTACCTATTTTTTAACTTTACAATATTGTATTCATTTTGCCATACATTGACATGAATCCTCCATGGGTGTACATGTTTTCCCCTTCCAGAACCCCCCTCTCACCTCCCTTCCCATCCCATCCCTCTGAGTCATCCCGGTGCACCAGCCCTGAGTGCCCTGTATCATGCATTGAACCTGAGTCACATCTTTATTTGGCAAAGTTCCTTCCTGATAATGCAGCCACGTGAACAGAGAAACCACAGGACATCACCCAGCCTCCCAAAGCACCCTTTTCAGTAAACAAGGAACCAAAAGTCCACCTCCTCCACTTTCTCCACTGTCATTTCATGTCATGATGGAGACAGCATGGATGACAGGTCAGTGTCAAGCCCCTCCAAAATGCTCCCTCCTCCCTAATCACAGAGCAGAGTGAGAACTTGACTCGGGCTGAGAACCTCATACTGATGTGTCACTGGGTTGCAGGGAGCTGGGTGGGAAGGAAGGACTGCCTTCAAAATTCAAAGCTTATTAAAAGTTTACCATTTATATAAGTGTACATAAGACTTAAATGTTTATATAAGACCCAGTCATTTCACTGCCAAATTGAAGCCGTGCTAGGAAGAATGGAAGTAGGAAAATACAAAAGCTTCTGAAGATGACTCATCCATGACATTTTCTGTTAAGGGCTGCATAGAAATTAGCTTTAGGTGGAGACTGTGTGAGAACAAGAAAGAAGAAATTATTCACAGCTATTTGCCCATATGACTGATTTAGCAGAAAAGGAGAAAGTGACTGTGCAGAAGACACTGGGGTGACTGGGACACAACGGCCAGAACGATGCCAATGAGCAGGTGAGAGGGGTTAAGATCAGTGGATTAACTGAGCTGACAGTGAGTAGATTGTTCATCACATATATCTAAGTGCAGAAGCAGCATGCATGCAAGTGGAGACTAGATTTTGTGGAAGGAAGGGGAATAGTTTTCATCTGTATGTCACAATAGGTTTGTGACCAAATGACCTACTGAAAAATTCATGCTATGACTGACTGTCATTAGTTTGCAACTGGAATGCATGTCTTTATGAGAGTGCTTTGGCATTCTGGTCGAGTCTATGCACACAAAATAAAATTTAAAATGTGTCGCAAAGAGAAATTTTTAAAAATTATAAATTATTGAAACAAATATTTTCATTTATTAAACATCTTCCAAGACTGAATGAGAAGAAAAAAGATACTGAAGATTTAAGATAGACAAAAGGATAAAAATAATGATGTAGGTAGGTGAGAAAAATATACTTGCTGTAGGCTTTCCAGAAATTGCTGAATGGCCACCCAATATTTAAGGTCATGTGTTTAAAGAAGGGTCGCTCAGCACACTAGTGAGCTTATCTCCAGAAATGGCAGCTGCTCAGGTGAAGAGCTCAGGCATGGAACAGATGACTGTTGGATTGAACTAAGGTCAACATTTTGTTTTGATAGGTACCATAGAAGCAGGAGGGCATGGGAGTAAAGATAATTTGAGAGGAGGAGAGTTGGGGCTGTCCCATGAAATCTAGTTTGGACAGTCAGGGGCATGAGGAGACAAGGTTCAGCTCAGTTCAGTTCAGTCGCTCAGTCGTGTCCGACTCTTTATGACCCCATATACTGCAACATGCCAAGCTTCCCTGTCCATCACCAACTCCCAGAGTTTACCCAAACTCATGTCCATTGAGTCAGTGATGCCATCCAACCATTTCATCCTCTGTTATCCCCTTCTCCTCCTGCCTTCAATCTTTCCCAGCATCAGGGTCTTTTCCAATGAGTCAGTTCTTCACATAAGGTGGCCAAATATTGGTGTTTCAGCTTCACCATCAGCCCTTTTCAAAATGGGAGTATCAATGGACAGGGGATGCCTGTGTGGTGGGAGAATCATTTCCAAAGTGGTTTCATAAGTGAACTCAGGGATGGAAACCACCTCTTATTTATGCCAATGAAACAAGGGATATACAGCAAATTATTGAGTGACAAAAGATGGTAAACACACAGGGAATTGTGGACTGTTTCAAAAAAATTCCTTGCTAAGTTGCAAAGGATTCAAAGTGACTTAATAGTACAGTTGCTGAAGGAAGGTGTTTTCCAAAAGAGTGTTGCTCATATGGTTAACTAGGAAAAACTAAGACAAACTGCTCTCCATTCAGGCAAATAGAGGAACAGGGAATATCTTATGTTGTGTATCAACGTACATCTGCTGTGGTAGCTGGAAACATTTAGTTCTGAATTTAAGCAGTACTACATATATTTCTCTTACACTGAGTAACTCCAGAAATAAGAAGGTCAACTATTCAGCATGGCTCATTTTTCATCTTGTTCTGAACTTGGCAAAACTTTGCAAAATTCAGAGCTCCTGTTGAATTCTCAAGGGCATTAGAGCCTTGGCTCAGATGTATGAGCAAAATGGGAAATGGCCCCTTTGTCCTTTGATCACATAAATTCAAACCAAATAAGGGCCAAGCTGGAACAAACTGGATGTGCAAACTTCCAGAGAGAGACCACAACATGCATAGAGCCACACCACTTCAGCATTTCCCCCATTCCTCAAAAGTAGGAAGCCTGATGAATCAGTGGTGATTCTACTCAGTTCAAGTCATGTTCTTTCCATGCAACCATAATTACATTCTAATTAAAAAGGAAAGTTTTGGGAGCTTAGCTTTTGGAGTAAAAGACTTTAGGAATGGTGAGGGTCTTTATAAAGTATTAAATCAAAAAGGCAAGACTTTTTTTTTCTAATGAATTCTTTTTTCTTAATCTTTTTATTTTGTTTTTAATTAATTTACTTATTTTAATTGGAGGCTAATTACTTTACAGTATTGTAGTGGTTAATATGGAACTATTTATCTCAGGGTGAGGACAGTTGAAATTCACCTTTATTTATCTAAAGTTGTATGAAATCACATCTAAGTAATTATTCCTCCTTCTAATGGTCACTACCTCAACTTCCAACCATGTGTTTAATATGCTGTTAGCTTTCTATTCCTTGATTCTTATTTCACTACCACCACAATCTACCTCTCCTCATAGTTAAAATCTTTCAGTAGCTCTCATTGCTATAGGAAATAATACAAAATCTTTTTAGCCTGGTATTAAAGGATAACCCACTGACTCAAAATCTATAACAATATTTACAATGTGTATGCAATGTTCTAAGAAATACTATGATGAATGAGATAGGTAAAGACTCTGTGTTTACATTATAAGAGGAATGGGAGGAATGGAGGAGAACATTTCAATAACATTAAAGTCTTATTTGTTGTTGTTGTTTAATCGCTAAGTCATGTCTGACTCTTTTGTGACCCCATGGACTGTAGCCCACCAGGCTCCTCTGTCCATGGAATTTCCCAGGCAAGAATACTGGAAGAGATTGCCATTTCCTTCTCCAGGGGATCTTCCTGACCCAGGGATCGAACACGCATCTCCTGCACTGGCCGGTGGATTCTTTACCACTTGTACCACCAGGAAAGCCCTAGAGTTCTACAGCACCATGAGAAAGGGGTAATGCGTGTCATCTCATTTAATCTTTGTAACAATCTCATAACAAAGAGGCAATCTTATCTCCATTTTATAGTTAAGAAAATCGAGGCTCAAATTAAATAATGTGCCAGTTTTCACTCTACCAGCAAGAGATGTGGCCAGTGTGAATATATCGCAACTTGGCTTCACCGGCCTTAACCACTAAGTCTATTCCATCTAGTACAAGTCTTCCAAGTCTGTTCCTTCCTGAATACCTGATTGTATTCAGGTATGTGCAAAATTTCACCTTTACTATTTGCAACACCAAACACAAATGTGCCCAGAATAAAGAAATGTTAATGTTTTAAATGGCTTATTTTTGGATAACTGGATATAAAGAGTCTCTGAGAAACATTTTCTTTTTCTTGATGATTTTCATATTCTCGAATAGATTGTGTATTCTTCAAGTGATTTTTCTTGCTTGTTTGTTTTGTTGATTCAATGAGTGTTCTAAATCCTGGGAATCCTGAGAAACCAAGTACATTTTCCATTTTAAAATAAAAACCACAATATGTTAAATTTACTAAAATGGTAGAAATCTTATACTAAATATAACTTTTGAAATTCGTAAATAATTCTGTCACTGTATTTGTTTACGACATTTATTCAAGAGTTAAATATCACATCAAAGTTGCAACTAACTTTAGATTTACAGAGATGAAAACTGTAGTCTACCAGAGAAATAACCAAATAAGAACTTGATATGGGTTGTTTAAAACTGGTTCAATTTTGAAAACTCCCAAGTTGGAAAATGATTCATAGCTCTATGCTTTGGAGAAAAAAAATAAATGCACATCGTCATTTTGTTATGCAGTAATGAAAACACAAGTGTAGATGTAGGGCATATTTTTAAATTTCTCCATCTTCTCTTCATAAAAACCATCTCAGAGTTCTCTAGCATTTCATTCTCAAAGCTATCTTTCCAATCTGACTGTTACAAACTATATTTGTAACTAAAATAATAATGCATAAGGACAGATTAATTAAGTCAGAAAACAAAATGTAAAAGCACCTTTCAATATCTTTATTTACCCATAAGCACACTTCTGGCCCACCCTATATCTTCACCAGTGTAACCTGCCACAAGTATTTCTGAGTCCTTTTGTTAGAGATGATATTAAGATAACATGCAGATTAAAGAGGAGAAACGCACTCTTCTCTGGTTGGTAAGGAAAGAACTGTTTGGTTTGGTTAAGTTAGGTTTTCATTTAGATACATGAAATAGATTTTACCTTAAGTTAAAAAAAGAGGCACATTAAGTGAACTGGCTGAGACACCAGTACTTAGGTTAACCTGAGAGTACTCTTTGTATTAAAATTTATTGTATTAAATCAAGATGACAATGAGGAAGAAATAAAGATGGTGAAGTAGGAAGATGCTGAACTCACCTCCTGCCATGAACACTTCAAAAATACATCTATATATGGAGCAATTCTCACTGAAAGCAAACTGTAGTCTGGTAGAAAAATTCTTAGACAACCAAGGCTGTAACAAAGATTCACACAAAGTCAGGTCAGAAGGGAAGGGAAGCAATTGGGTTAGGACCCATGCCCCCAGGAGGGACACAGAGCAGGAAGGAGATTATCTGGGCTGGGAGATCCTCCCTGGGGAGCGAGCAGTTCCAACCAGCCTTGGGATTGGAAACCAGGAGGATGAGTCCCTTTAGCTGGTTTGCAAACCAGTGGGACCGACTGATAGCAGGGCTATAAGAAATCTAGACTCTGCTCATGAAGAGTACGTGCATGCTTGCTTACTCCAGAAACAAAGTGGAGGAAGCAGACAGAAACTGCTTAGGACTCTGATTTCTCATGAGAGCCTCAGCACATGCCCCCAGACCACGCCCACTGCCCACCCTGGCCCCAGCTCCAGCACTCTCCCGCTAGGGCAGCGGTGCTAATGCTGGAAGTAGCGAGGACACATACTAACAGAGAACAGAACCAGCTTGAACTCAACCCTCAGGGCTTTTGCTCCAGCAACTTGGCAACTGAACACCTCTCCCCTCCCCAGTAACGTGGTATTGGCCACTGAGCAGAGGAGAAACTTTGGCTGTGGCTTTAGTCCCTCCATATCCATTTCCATCTCCTAGTCATGTGATAGCTGAAAGCAGATCTGTGGGAAGACAGACTAGTGCTCACGTAAGATCCAGCTCTCCCACCAAAGCCACTGGGCACATTCAGACCGTAGAGGGGCACTGTCACACAAGGACACCCCTTCAAGACTAAGATAGGTAACTGTGTCACCCAACATAACAGAAACAGAAAGTTAAGCAAATTGAGAAGGCAGAGGAATTCGTTTCAAACTAAAGAATAAAGGAAAAAGACAACTAATGAAACAGAGATAAACGACTTACCAGGTAAAGAGTTCAAAACATGAATAATATTGGGTTACAAAAAAGTCTTTGAATTTTTCTGTCTCATTTTATGGAATAACCTGAATGAACTTTACTCTAAATTCAGTAAGAATGCTAGCTGAACCAGGGAAAAGAATAGATGAACACAGCAAGAATTTTAACAAGGAACTAGAAAATTCAAAAAAGAACCAGTCAGAACTGAAGAATACAATAATTTAAATGAAAGACACGCTAGAAGGTCTTAAGAGCAGATAAGGTGATATAGAAGAAAGCATAAGTGACCTGAAAGATAGAATAATGGAAATCATCCAATCAGAACAGCCCAAAGAAATATAAATTTAAAAATGAGAACAGTTCAAGGGACCTTGAGACATCAAGTGTACCAACATCAAAGTTATAGGGCTCCCAGAAGGAAGAGAGAGAGAGAAGAGAGTCAACAAAATATTTGCTGAAATTACAGCTGAAAACGTTCCAAACCTGAAGAAGGAAACATATATGCAAGTACAGGAGTCACAGACTCCCAAACAAAAAGACCCACACCAGGACGTATCATAATTAAAAAGGCCAAAGTTAAAGAGAGAATTCTAAAGGCAGCAAAAGAAAAACAAAAAACCATATCAAGGGAACTCTCATTAGGCCATTAGCCAATTTCTATGGAGAAACTTGGCCGACCAGAAGGGAGTGGCATTTTAATACATGAGCTGAATGTAATAAATCTGTAACAGAGGATACCCAGCAAGATTATCATTTAAAATTCAAAGAGAGATAAGTAACTCTTCAGGCAAGCAAAAGCTAAGAGTTCACCAAGACTAAACCTACCTTAAAGAAATGTTAAAGGATCTTTTTCAAGTGAAATAGAGAAAGGCCACAGCAAGAGGTCAGAATCTATAGGAAAGGAAAATTCCAGTAATAAATGCAAATATACAGTGAAGATAATAACAACAATTGACATGGTAATTATAGTAATGACATGACGGGAGTAAGACCATAGTTTCTTCTACTCATTCTCTGACTCTCTTCTATTCCTTGACTTCTTCTTCATATACATATTCTACTTAGCACAGATTGTTAGGAATACTTTCATAGACCATGTAACTCTGAGGCTTTTATTTAGAGATTCATAAACAGATGTTAAGAAAGATCTAGAGTCCTCTCTGAAATTGAATGGTATTTATTTATATATAGGTACATTCGTATTTCTGGAAATGGAAGCCCATTCTCTATGTTCCAATAATTAAGAACAAAATTCTAAACCAACATATACTTATTCTATAAATGAGGCAACTGAAGTCCAGAGAAATGGACTTCAGGTCCAGAAATGAGATTCAGGTCAGGTATTACAGTGTGTTGATCTGAAAGCTTTTACCTACATCCTTAAACTTAGGTTAAGTATTTTAAAAAATGTGTTTTTGCCTCAAACATCACACTTGGTTTAAGTATATCTTATGTAAAAAGAATGATGAAATTGAATTTTAATGTAGAGTGAAGAGGTACTAATGTACCTGAGAGTGGATGGTGAAATAAGATGTTACTCAGATTTCTGAAACTGACACCTAATATTATCTCAGAAATTGCTTTAAGACATAATGTTTTTTTAAAGCTTTAGGAGATGATAGAAGAAAACAGAAAAATATTCTTGAAGGACGTTAAGGAACAGGTTGCGCTATTCTGTGCCCTGAGTTACCCAGCCCAGAAATGTGTGAGTCACCTTCTATCCTGTACGCTTCCTCACATGCCAGTTGGTTCCACCACTTGAATCTCTCTCTCCTAGGTTTGTCTTCCCTTTGTCTGTCAATACCTTAATGCACGGCATCCTTATTTGCACCTGGACTACAGAAACAACATCCTGATTGAGTCTGTGTTTTGTTTTGTTGCTTTAAATCTGCCCATGCTCCCCCATCTCTCCATTTGTTCACTCTTACATTGTCAAAGGTCTGCTTTTAAGACTGAACTCACATCCTTTTACATAGCTCTTTCCTGGACAGTCCATTCTCTTACCACATTTTCAAAACAATCCATCCTACAAGGCATTCAGACACCTACTGATATTGATAAACTTGCCATACTTTTCCAGGTCTCTGCATCTTGTTTTATCCTATTTCTTTGCTAGAAATCATCACCCCAGTCCTCTTTCCCACAGAGACTCAGCTCAGGCATTTTCAAATTTAAGAAGTCTTTCTGGACACTTACCTCCTACTCTTACCTCATGGTGCTGCTGATTCAGACTTAGGTGTCTCTTCTCTGAAATTCAATGACCTCTCCATCAGAGCATCACTTGTACAATGAAGACTCTGATTCTCACACCGTGTCCCCAGGCACACTAAATTTCTTCATACAGTTATCATACCCTGCTTATCTTCATAACCCTGAAGCACAGAATTAAACAAAACAGATGAACAAAATTGAAAAATTTTCAATTTAAATATGCATCAATTCTCTTTATATTTGCACCAAAGCCATAAAGCTGATTGTATATTTTAATCAGCTGGCCCCAATCAGTGTGTTTTGAAAGTTTAAGGGAACACAGTCTTTTAAATAATAGCCAGTGTTAATAGTTAGTATTTCTAGTGTGCTTCCTATGGACCCAGGAACAATACCAACTATTTTACAAGCATTATGTCTTTTTAACCTTGAAACATAGCCCTACTTTATGGATATGAAGACTTAGGTCCAGGGTATTCAAATGAATTAATTTCTCAAGGTTATCCAATCACAAAATGCAAAATCAGAACTTAACCACAGTTTAGTTAATGTTCTCAAATGCTATACCGCATATGGAATATCTAGTATACCACTTTATGAAGAAGACTTTAACTACAAATATCTGATCTCTTTCCCTATGCAGTAAAATTCCACTCTAAATGTCTATTCCATTCTTTTCACCTACGAAAGACAAGCCCAGAGAATGCACCTATTTAGTTCAATGACGAGCTCATACATTATTTCATCTTGGCAGCAACTTAAAATAAAAACATAACAATATAAATAACACATTTAAAGTCATACATAACAATGGAAGCAAATAGATATTTGTAGAGAATACCATGGCATCGTAAGCTTTCCAGAGAACCATCAGAGTGATAAAATCTTTGGTATTATCTCAGTTTAATCCTTAAGATTTTTGGACTATATGTAGATTAGGAAAATGTAGGTACTCATTTTGCATATGGGAACAAACACTAAGGCCCAGAAAGGCTGAGTGCCTTTGTAAGGGTGATTGCATAATTTGTAAGAGTGAAGTCTACAATTAATGTCTCCTGGATTACAGTCCACTATTACTTAGCTTTGAGAGAATAGGAAGATAAGCCCTCCTCAGCCTTTAAAATAACAGCCTTAAAAAAAAGAGAGAGAAAAGAAAAGAAACAAGAAAACACTCTGCATCCCATCACCTTTGACTTGGAGAAACCAGGTCCATTCTTGTCAAACCACACCCCTCCAAAACCCGTCCCCAGCTCTCACGCCCGTCTCCCCACCCCAGAATCTCAGGAATTCATTCCTCAAATCACATGTGTGAAGCTTTGGAAAGTTAAATGGTTAGAACACAGAGTGTCCAGCGTGGCACATTAATATTTTCAAGTTCAACCAGATGTATTTGAAATGTTTATAAATCCAGCTGGCATCTGGCATTTGTTAGGAAAGTAACTCAGCTTTAAAATGCCTGCTAGCCCTGTGGCAAGTCAAGTTGCACCCAATGAATGAGAAATGTAGCCGTTAGCTTCTCTCCAAGCTAGCCAGATGCCGCATGCTGCTGCGCATCTACCAAAAGAATATTAACGAAGTGCTGACACTTCCATGATTTGCATTCAAATTCAGATTACAAAATAGAGCTGTGATACCAGAAAGCTGATTGATGACCCTTAAGTCAAAAACAGCTGTTTAGGTGGGTCCCCTGACATCTTGAGTAACTTTTTTTTTTTCTGTATTATATCCCATGCTTGTATTTTTATGATGTACATAGGATCATAGGATCCTGTTTCAATGCCCCATGGAGAACTGACTTGTAGGTCACACTATATGGGCTCTAAAATAAATCTCTACGTGCTTGAATGTTAAAGCATAAGGCAAGAAATAAAATAGAGATATAAATGAAAATTACATGTTTTCTTCCTGCCACCATTGCTTTTGATGCTTTCAATTGTTTGGGATTGTTGTTCAGTTGCTAAGTCGTGTCGGACTCTTTGTGACTCCATGGACTGCAGCACACCAGGCTTCCTTGTCCTTCACCATCTCTTGGAGTTTGCTCAAATTCACCTCCATTGAGTCGGTTATGCCATTCAACCCCTTCATCCTCCGTCGTCCCCTTCTCCTCCTGTCTTAAACTTTCCCAGCATTAGGGTCTTTTCCAATGAGTTGGCTCTTTGAGTCATGTGGCCATAGTAATGGAGCTTCAGCTTAAGCATCAGTCCTTCCAACGAATGTTTCCTTTAGGATTGTCTGCTTATTTATTTATTGAAGGATAATTGCTTTACAGAATTTTGTTGTTTTCTGTCAAACCTCAACATGAATCAGCCACAGGTATATACTTCCCATCTCCCTCCCCATCCCACCCCTCTAGGTTGATACAGAGCCCCTGTTTGAGTTTCCTAAGACATACAGCAAATTCCCGTTGGCTAACTATTTTACATATGGTAATATAAGTTTCCGTGGTACTCTTTCCATACATCTCACCCTCTCCTCCCCTCTGCCCATGTCCATAAGTCTATTCTCTATGTTTGTTTCTCCATTGCCGCCCTGTAAATAAATCCTTCAGTACCATTTTTCTAGTTTGATCTCCTTGCCATCCAAGGGACTCTCAAGAGTCTTCTCCAGCATCACAGTTCAAAAGCATCAATTCTTTGCTGCTCAGCCTTCTTTGTGGTCCAACTCTCACATCTGTACATGACTACTGGAAAAACCATGGCTTTGACTAGACAGACCTTTGTCAGTAAAGGAATGTCTCTGCCTTTTAATATGCTGTCTAGGTTTGTCATCATCTTCCTTCCAAGGAGCAAGCGTCTTTTAATTTCATGGCTGCAGTCACTGTCCACAGTGACTTTGAAGCCCCCCAAAATAAAATGTCACTGTTTCCACCTTTTTCCCCATCTGTTTGCCATTATTTGGGGGTACAAAATGAATATTCATAAAAACGAGTCCAGGTTGGCAGAGAATGTATGTGTGCTACAGTTTTTCCCAATGATGGGATCTCAGTACCTTCGGTGTCTGCTTATTTTAAGATCTCAAACTCTTACCAAGGTGTTTTCAGAACTGGCAAGTATCTTCATATCTCTTGCTATCCCCAGAAGACATGAACTCGCCAGCAGTTGGCAGCCGTAAATTTTCCTCAGAAGAAGCATGATTTGTTTTGGGGGTTGTACGTATGATGAAATAGTCAAGAATTTTTATAGCAGGGATAAGAAGCTAACAAAACACAAAGTCACATTCTCATTTTCAATTATGTTTTTGACACAGCAGAAGCTTCCCAAGGGACAGAAGTTTAATCTTAATCTGACATGTTTTGACTAATAGCATGAAGTTTGGAGGAAAAACAAAGAAATGAATGTGGAAACTACGGAAACTCTCTCTAGGATTGTATTTGATTTGCTCTCTTCTCTATAGAGACGTCTTAATTATGTGATATTTTGTAAATATCTTGTTCCCAAATTGGGTAAGATCAAGAAAATTTAAATTGAGCAAAAATTTACATTATCAGAGAATTTTTTTAAAGTCTTTGAAAATGAATATGTCCTCTTCCAAAGTACCCAGTATTTACTTAAAACAGTATTTTGTCTTATTCTAGTTATAAGTACGGTACACAGATGGTACTAGTATGGTACTAGACATTAGCCTAGTGCAGAGACAATGTAAATAGGTTGCATGAAAATGGCCTCTCTCATTCTTATGCAAAATCAGTATGTTTTTCAAAAAGACTGCCTTTGTCTGGTAGTCCCAATTCTCTTAACTGCAACGTGGTAGGTAGGATCTGTTCTCATCCTTCCTCACCTGGCCACAGAAATTATTTTTGTACTATAAGATGATTGTCTATATTTAATTTAGCATTTTGTCATTTACCTGTGGCTCTTATGTTAAGTACATAAATTTTGAACCCCACAAACTACTATTAAATAACCACATACATACAGATTTGCTTCCCCCAAAAGGGAAACCCAAGGGAATGTTTGAGATTGTGACGTTTAATGAATTATGGTTAAATCAAAATTTCCCTTCAAGTTCGCAGAGTATAAATGGTTCTCTTAAGCACAAAAGGATTACTTCTTTCTCCAGTAGGCAGGGAAAGAGGAGAGGAGAGGGAGGAAGAAAGGGAAAAAAGCAGCAAAGGAAGACGCGATGGAGAAAAGAAAAGATCATATGTGAAGCCACTAGGCCAGGAACTTACTAATTTACCCATCTTAACAAATCTCATTATTAGTATTTGTGCTCTAGAGATGAGACAACTGAGCTTCTACGAGGTTAAATAACCAGCTAAGCCAGAATTTTATTTCAAAGGCCATAAATGCTCTTGTGAGAACATAAGAGTCTGACCTTTCCTGAAATATCTGAAATCAAAAAAGTAACAATATTGCTTTGCCTTTTCATATTGGCAAAGAGTTCATGTAAAGAGTAGAAAAATTTTGGTATGAAAAATGGATATATATATATATATATTTTAGATCTCACATATAAATGATACTATATATTTGTCTTTGTTTAGTTTATTTCATTTAGTATGATAATCTCTGGGTCCACAATGTTGCTGCAAATGGCATTATTTTCTTTTTTATGGCTAGTGATATTCCACTATATAAATATACCATTGTATAAACATTCAATTGTATAAATATACAACTTCTCCATTCATCTGTCAATGAACACTTAGGTTGCTTCCATGTCTTGGCTATTGTAAATAGTGATGCAATGCACATTGGGGTGCCTGTATCTTTTCAAATTACAGTTTTCTCCAGATATATGCCCAGAAGTGGGATTTCAGGATCATATAGTAGCTCTATTTTTAGTTTTTTAAGGAACCTCCATATTATTCACCATAGTGGCTGTATCAATTTACACTTCCACCAGCAATATAAGAGAGCTCCCTTTTCTCCACAGTCTCTCCAGCATTTATTGTTTGTAGACTTTTTGATGCTGGACATTCTGACCAGTGTGAGGTGATACCTCTGAACTTACATATAAAACAGAAATAGACCCACAGACACAGAAAGCAAACTTGGTTATCAAAGGTGGAAAGGGCATGGGAGGGATAAATTAGGAGTTGGGGATTTACACATACATGATACTGTGTAAAAAACAGATAACCAACAAGGACATACTGTATAGCACAGAAAACTATGTTCAATAGTTTGTAATAGCCTATAAGAGAAGAGAACCTGATAAAGAACAGACATATGTATATATAACTGAATCTCTTGGCTGAACAACTGAAACTAATACTACACTGCAAATCAACTATACTTCACAGGGAGCTCAGCTTGGTGCTCTGTGATGACCTAGAGGTGTGGGATGGAGGTTGGTGGGAAGGTGGTCCCCAAGGGAGGGGATATACGTATGCACATAGCTGATGCACTTCACTGTATAGAAGAAACTAACACAACCCTATAAAACAATGATACTTCAATTAAAAAAAAAAGAAAAGGATAAAAAAGTTTTGATAAAAATGGGGGGAACTCTTCCTTTTTAGGATTTGCCCATGTGCCTCTCTAGGTCTTCTTTATATTGTTTGTCCTTATGCTTTCTTTGTTTAAACACCTTGGCTCAGAAACAAATCTCCTGTAATTTTTCTTATTGCTGACCGATTTTAATATTCAGTCCCCATATATTCTACCTTCTCTAGCACTCCAGAATCCTTTGTTATCTGAGTTTAACAGAGTAAAGTTTTGCTCCTTTTCTCTACAAAACTTCAATTCTCATCGTTCCATTTCTCTCCCCTCTCCATTTACCACCTGCCTGGACAAAAACAAAGGAATCCCGATGGAAGATTTTTTTCCTACATACCTCATGGTATCATTTCTAAAACTGTTGACACACAATACATTTTAATCTATCAACCATGCCCTTTCCAAGTATACATAAGTGATTTTTACTAGTAGTAACTTGTTTGGGTTCCCCTTACAAAAGCCAGACTTTGTTTATTCAGCAATATCTACCTATTATATGCTAGGTAGTATTTTAAGTACTGTAGATTTAACAGTAAAGGAACTGAGAGAGGTCCTCCTCTATTAAACAAAGAGAACAACGACAAAAGCTCTAAATATTACAAGTCATAGTAATGGAATCTCCTATAGTTTACCAAGATGAAATGATTTTGCTATACTCATGAATCCTGGGGAATTAAAGTTTATGCCTACAACTGAAAAATCACATATGTCCCTTGAACTTCATTCCTCCTGTAGCTGCAAGTGAAAAACTAGAAGCAGGGAAAGACATGTTTAATCACAGTAAAAATGATAGATCTTTCACTTACTTTTAACATAAACAGAGGCGCTTGGTGTAGGGGATAGAATGCACAGTCTAGAGTGGAGAGTATTCAGAAGGCTTAGTAGGATGCTTCTGAAATATTACACTAAAACTGTCTACTTATGAGAGTTATTTATTTGAACTTGGATGAACAATAAACCAAGAGTTTGCTTTCCTCATCTGTAAAAGGACAACTATGGAGCAGATTATAATAACTTAAAATTATAAATTGTTTCACTAATTACAGAGCATCTTCACATTCATTCAGTTCAGTTCAGTTGCTCAGTCATGTCCGACTCTTTGAGACCCCATGGACTGCAGCACGCCAGGCCTCCCTGTCCATCACCAACTCCTGGAGTTTACACCAACTCATGTCCACTGAGTTGGTGATGCCATCCAACCATCTCATCCTCTGTCATCCCCTTCTCCTCCTACTTTCAATCTTTCCCAGCATCAGGGTTTTCCAAATGAGTCAGTTCTTCACATCAGGTGGCCAAAGTATTGGAGTTTCAGCTTTAACATCAGTCCTTCCAATGAATATTCAGGACTGATTTCCTTTAGGATGGACTGGTTGGATCTCCTTGTGGTCTGAGGGATTCTCAAGAGTCTTCTCCACCACCACAGATCAAAAGCATCAATTCTTTAGTGCTCAGCTTTCTTTAGAGTCCAACTCTCACATCCATGCACGACTACTGGAAAAACCATAGCCTTGACTAGACGGACCTTTGTGGGTAAAGTAATATCTCTGCTTTTTAATATGCTGTCTAGGTTGGTCATAACTTTTCTTCCAAGGAGTAAGCATGACATTCATTACCTTCTCACATTCCCACAATAAAGTGTGATGTTAGAAAAATATAAACTGAATTTCCATTGTATATATGCAGAAAATGAAACTCAGAAAATACACTAAAGGTCACATTGGTAGGAACTGGTGAAACCAGAACCCAAATCCAGGTTTTCTGACTCCTCACTCACTATTTTCACTACTAAATTATCTAAAAGCTACAAAACATGTGAATTTTTAGGTTTTACACCTTCAACATATTCTGGAAGCACACTTTTTTTAAACTTAAAAATCAAGCAAAGATTTATCAAACAAAAGACTCTTAGATAATCATCCTAATTGTCACATTTTTTCACACTTGTATGAGGACCATTGAAGATTACAATTGGAGGAACCTCAATCTAGAAAGACTTCGAGGAGTACTTCGGGGAGTAATTTATGTGAAGCGGTGAAGGGACGGGGAATGATGGAGGTCAAAAGTGACCTTTCCTACTCACAAACATTGCAGATAACACAGTGAAAGAAATGGAATTCATCAAATACATGTCAAAATTTGGACCTCATTCTACAAAAAATTTCCTAATGGCTTTGAAACCTAAACTATTGATGTAGTTTTCCCTTTTTATAATAGAGCATTTAATTTCCCACTTGCAATCACTAATTCTACTCCTGATAGCTCAGTTGGTAAAGAATCCACCTGCAATGCAGGATTCATTCCTGGGTCGGGAAGATCCCTGGAGAAGAGATAAGCTACCCACTCCAGTATTCTTGGGCTTCCCTGATGGCTCAGATGGTAAAGAATCTGCCTGCAATCTGGGAGACCTGGGTTCGAACCCTGGGTTGGGAATATCTCCTAGAGAAGGAATAGGCTACCCATGCCATATTTCTTGCCTGGAGAATTCCATGGACAGAGGTGCCTGAAAGGCTACAGTCCATGGGGGTCACAAAGAGTTGGACATGACTGAGTGATTTTCACCTCATTACACTACTGTTCTAGCAAGGTAGCAAGGTAGATATAGGAGTTAGAAGCTTTAGGGAAAATACTATCTAGGGCATTCCTTTGGGAATTCTACAGTTGTTTAGTTAGCTCTTTTTGCTGTCTGACAAGATCTTTCAAAACCAAGAAAGGAGCATCTCAAAATAGTAACAAATAGTAACTCTCTGTCCATTAGCAGACTTGGCTTCTTTGGAGGTTAAGTTCTGGACTGAGTATCTCCTGCCTACACCATATATTCCTTTTACCAAAAAGAAACAAAAAGTAATATTTCCAACTACCTGTCACTTGAAACACAGAAGTTTTCCTACTTTCAAAGGAAGTGATACCTATTTTAACAGGAAACTCTAGGCATCACCAAAACTGGATCTCAGTTTATAGAGTTCTGGGCAAACTGTCTCACCTTGCAACATCCTACCATTCATCACTACCACTGTTGATGGTCACACATTAATTCTTGGACTTCCATTCATGGGATATATAATCTCTTATTTTGGTGGCATCAAAGATTTCTTTTATTGTTTTATCATTTCTGTAAAACTGTAAGATTTTCACTCAAAATTAACACTGATCACTTACTCATTGGTCAGTCCAACTACATGGAGCAATTCTGGCTGCTATCCTCTTCATATTGATCCAAGCCCACATAGCCCATCTAAAAAATGACTGCTGCTCCATCACACTCAGAGAGTGTGGGATGGAATATTTTCTAAGGTCGGCAATGAGATTAAGTTTCAAAGTCTGCAGGTGAACTTCAAAGTTGAAGACCTTATAATCAGTATCTCTTTTTCAACCCTTGCCAGCCTCCAAACAATTCCACCCTCTAAAACTCTATCACTCTCTTAACTACATGCTCAGGCTTTCACAAAACATAAGGAAGTAGTATGATTTCCAACGTCTATTGCTTTCTGCCCTGAAATATTCCTGAGAATATTTATTTTGTTTATTTCAGAAAATAAAAACCAGAGGATGGAGAAAGAAATTAGAGAAAACAGGACAAATACAAATGCATAATGTTATGCAATATCCTACCACACAAGCAAACAGAAGACAATGAAATTAATCACCAACTATATTTTTTATTTTGATCACCTCCTCTTTACCCCATTAGTGAGGGAAGGGTTCCTGCCCTAGGGTTATGAAAGGACTAAACGCACAACATCTGACATGAGAACGATGGGACAGACAGTAGTTCATATACTCAAAGCACAAGAGAAGACATAATGTTCCAAGCGGGATGACATGGAGGGTTACACTCAGGAACTGAGTGAACAAGCAAGATCTGTGGGAGGCAAACTGTTTAGTAACAAAAGAATGGAGTAAACCCTGCTCATCATGGAAAGATGTGATTGGCTTGTTTGAATAATTTGACACCCTGGCAGGGTGAGGCTTAATGCAATAGAACTGGAGTCTTACAAGGAGAGGAAGAGAAAATGGAGCACTCTCTCTCCCTCACCATCTATTTTCCTTTCTCCTAGCTTTCCCCCCAAACATTTGCACAAAGGAAAGGCCATTGTGAGGATATAGTAGGAAGCTAACTATCTGCAAACCATGAAGAGAGGTAACTTATTTACAAAATAGAAACAGATTTACAGACTTAGAGAATATGAACTATGGCTACCAGCGGGGAAAGGTGGGGAAGATAGATTGGGAATTTGGGATTGACATGTACACATTGTTACATTTAAAATAGATAACCAGCAAGGTCCAACAAGGGGATGCTGCTCATATTCCACAATAACCCAAATGGGAAAGGAATTTGAAAAAGAACAGATATATGTATATGCATAACTGAATCACTTTGCTGTACACCTAAAATTAATGCAACATTGTTAATCAACTGTACTCAAGATAAAATAATTAAAAAAAAAACTTTCCATTAGGTTTAGAAGAGGAGTCTGTTTATAAGGAGATATGACCATTGGAGACAAAGCTTTTATCTCTTTCAGATATAGTGCAACGTAGGAGAGACAACAAAGCTATTTGCTTCAGTAAGAAGCCTCTTGGCTACACCATCACTTTGCCTAATCTACCCAGGAGGTACTATTTTTAAAGTATTACTCAGTCAAAAAAAAAAAAAAAACAACAGTGGCTCCTCTTCCTGCTTCTATGTTATGTGAAGAAACAATACTATGTCAGGAAGTTCAAACACTACCTTAAAAAGGGTCAAAACCATAGGCTTTTGTTATACCTAAGGACATGATCCACTAAAGCTTATCTAAGTGTGGTAACCATTTGGACTCAAAGTAGGGAGTCAGAAAGATTTATCAGTTTTACCTAGTTATAGGTCTGAAGCTGATCAGTTCTATGAAGACCTAGAAGACCTCCTAGAAATAACACCAGAAAAAAGATATTCTATTCATTATTGGGGATTGGAAAGTGAAAGTAGGAAGACAAGAGATACCTGGAGTAACAGGCAAGTTTGGCCTTGGAGAACAAAATGAAGCAGGGCAAAGGCTAACTGAATTCTGCCAAGAGAATGCACTGGTCATAGCTAATACCCTTTTTCAACAACACAAGTGACGACTTTACACATGGACATCACCAGATGGACAATACCGAAATCCAAAAGATTACAGTCTTTTCAGCCAAAGATGGAGAGGCTGTATACTGTCAGCAAAAACAAGACCTGGAGCTGACTGTGGCTCAGATCATCAGCTTCTCATAGCCAAAGTCAGGCTTAAACTAAGAAAGCAGAAAAAATCACCAGGTCAGCCAGGTATGACTTACATCAAATCCCCTATGAACATGCAGTGGAAGTAACAAATAGATTCAAGAGATTAGATCTAGTAAACAGTGTGCCTGAAGAACTATGGATGTAGGTTCATAATATTGTATAGGAGGCAGCAAACAAAACCATCTCAAAGAAAAAGAAAAGCAAGAAGGCAAAGTGGTTATCTGAGGAGGCTTTACAAATAGCTAATTAAAGAAGAGAAATGAAAAGCAAGGGAGAAAGGGAAAGGTACATCCAACTAAGTGCAGATTTCCAAAAAACAGCACAGAGAGACAAAAAGGCCTTCTTCAATGAACAGTGCATAAAACTAGAAGAAAACAACAGAAGAGGAAAGACTAGAGATCTCTTCAGGAAAATTGGAACTATCAAGGGAATATTTTGCCCAAAGATAGGCACAATAAAGGACATAAATGGTTGAGACCTAGTAGACGCTGAAGAGATCAAGGAGAGATGGAAAGTATACATGAAAGAACTGTACAAAAGAGATCTTAATGAATCAGATTTCTACCATGGTGTGGTCAGTCACCCAGAGCCAGACATTCTGGAGTATAAAGTCAAGTGGGCCTTAGGAAGCACTGCTGTTAATAAAGCTAGTGGATGTTATGGAATTCCAGTAGAGCTATTCAAAACCCTAAAGAATGATGCCATCAAGGTGTTTCAGTCAATATGTCAGCAAATCTGGAAGACCCGGTGGCCACAGGACTGGGAAAGGTCAATCCTCATCCCAATTCCCAAGAAGGATAGTACTAAAGAATGTTCTAACCATAGAACAATTGCATTAATCTCCCAAGCTAGTAAGGTCACGCTTAAAATCTTGCATGCCAGGCTTCAGCATTATGCAATCCAAGAACTTCCAGATGTCCAAGCCAGGCTTAGAAAAGGCAGAGGAACCAGAGATCAAATTGCCAACATTTGCTGGATCATAGAGAAAGCAAGGGAATTCCAGAAAGTCATCAAACTCTGTTTCATCAACTACGCTAAAGCCTTTAATTGTGTGCCTCATAACAAACTGTAGAAAGCTCTCAAAGAGATGAGAATACCAGAACATCTTACCTGTCTCCTGACAAACCTATATGAAGATCAAGAAGTGACAGAACCCGTATAGAACGACTGACTGGTTCAAGATAGAAAAAGGAGTATGACAAGGCTGTCTGCTGTCACTGTTTGTTTAACCTATATGCTGAACGGATCATGAGAAATTGCAGGGCTGGATGAGTTACAAGCTGGAGTCAAGATAGGTGGGAGAAATATCAACAACCTCAGATATGCCAATGAAACCACTCTAATGGCAGAAGGTGAAGAGGAACTAAAGAGCCTCTTGATGAGGGTGAAGGAGGAGAGTGAAAGTGTCAGCTTAAAACTATTAAAAAAAAAAAAACTAAGATCATGGCATCTGGCCCCATTACTTCATGGCAAATAGAGGGGGAAAAAGTGGAAGTAGTGACAGATTTCCTCTTCTTGGGCTCTAAAATCGCTGCAGATGGTGACTGCAGCCATGAAATTAGAATATGATTGCTTCTTGGCAGGAAAGCTATGACAAACCTAGATAGTGTGTTGAAAAGCAGAGACATTACTCTGCCAACAAATGTCCATATAGTCAAAGAAGGCTATGGTCTTCCCAGTGGTCATAAGATTGTGAGAGCTAGACTGTAAAGAAGGCAGAGTGCCAAAGAATTGA
This sequence comes from Okapia johnstoni, assembly GCA_024291935.2. Classification (NCBI taxonomy): domain Eukaryota; kingdom Metazoa; phylum Chordata; class Mammalia; order Artiodactyla; family Giraffidae; genus Okapia; species Okapia johnstoni. The sequence goes on along the minus strand of CM044313.1, from coordinate 75,944,952 downwards.
TGTCTTCAAACTGTAGTGCTGGAGAAGACTCCTGAAAGTCCCTTGGGCAGCAAGGAGATCAAACCAATCAATCTTAAGGGAAATCAACTCTGAACACCCATTGAAAAGACTGATGCTGAAGCTGAAACTCCAGTATTTTGGTCATCTGATGTGAACAGCCGACTCACTGGAAAAGTCCCTGATGATGGTAAAGGTTGAGGGCAGAAGAAGAAGAGTGTGTCAGAGGATAAATGGGTGAATGGCATCATCGATGCAATGGACATGAACTTGGGAAAACTTCAGGAGATGGTGAGGGACAGGGAGGCCTGGCATGCTGCTGTCCATGGGGTTGCAAGGAGTTGGACAGGACTGGGCACCTGAACTACGACAATGATAAATCCCTGGAGAAGGGAATGGCAACCCACTCCAATATTCTTGCCTGGAGAATTCCATGGACAGAGAAGCCTGGTGGGCTACAGTCCATGGGATCCCAAAGAGTTGGACAGGACTGAGCGACTAACACACATGAATTACAGGGATGTTTGCCCTCACTGAAAACTAGAAATTCACTGCTACATCTTGACTGGAGAAGAGGTAAATATAAGGCATATCCTGGGCAGGATTTAGAATCAGGCAGACAACAAATATTTATTAAGTGCTGATTAGATTCTAGGTAACCCATGGGCAGTATTTATCCTTGGCATCCTTCCGTTTTTTAAAAATGTTCTCATTCTCTTTAATGTAACTTGAAATGCCCAGTGCTCCCTTGCTGACCCAAGGATCCCCTGAGTTTCCTATTATTTCACTTCTTTGATGATTATTTTAATTGTAACAAAGAATTCCATAAAATCAGCATATTGAAACATGACCCTCTTTAACAACAAACTGGGGGAAATGGATTTGCAAAAAAATTAGTAAAGTAAAAGTAGAAAGAATTGATACATGTAAAACACAATTGATTAAAAATACTGAGTCTTAGTAGTCAAAATAAATAAAGTTTGTACACAAATCCATGTGTGTACACAAATACACATACACATACATACCATGTTAAAAGTCTAGACTATTTGAATAGATACTAAAATAAGTTTTAAAAAAAGGCAACAATATGATGCTGGTATTTCATTTTTCACCATATTAGAAAAGTTTTATTTTCTTGCTTTTGTCTGTTTTTTGGGAGTATTCAATGTAGAAATTACGATAAACATGAATTCTGACACATTGCTTGAGAATGTACATATTGACATAATTCTTCTGAGAAATAGAAGCCACAGTTGGCTTAAAACAAACATAATTGTTGCAATAATAACATTTTGAGACTGTATTTTAGGTAATAATCAGAAATTTAAAGATTATATACAAAAAATATTTCAGATTACACTGATTAAAAACAATAATAGCAAATTGAAATGAATAACATCATCCAAAAGTGAGGAAATGGCATGTGTAAGTAAGACTATTCTGCACATATTTTAATAACTATTAATTTAAAAGTTTATTAACAGATTAAAAACTGTACTTAAAATACTATCTCAACTCTTAAAATAATATCTCAAGATCTTGAATAGTCTAAAAAAATATACTTTAAAATCTTGGTATCAGTTGCCCTCTAGGGTTATGGGAATTTTTTCTGCTTCTTAATACTTTTTAAATCTCCCAAGTCGACAATTCCCTCCAAAAAAACTGTTCTTTGTACCAACTCCCATTTTTCTACTTGGCAGTACCTTCCTCCAAGGCAACAGACAATAATTTATAGTCAACATTGCCAGCACCACCTCTTATGGGCAATAAATTAACTGCCCAACTTAAATTTTTGGAAAACACTTGGTTGAAGCTTTTAGTATCTCTTTTCTCTTTTACCTTTCACAACCTTTTCTTATAGACTAAGGCAAAAACTTACTAAATTATCTCAACACCCAGTTTTGCTTTTTCTTTCAACTAACTTCAAAATGACTTTCTTATTAGTACTCTTCAGTTATAGATACTTTCATTGTGGTTATTATAAAATTAAGAAATTTACATACACATACATATACTTTATATATACATATATATATGTATACACATACACACACATATATATAAAGAGCTCTTAAAATATAAAAATATAAACAGAGATATAAGGAGAGAGGCAAAGAATTTTATAAGAAATTTATAATTAAACAAATACACATATATACAGATATATCCATACAGAGGTCCTGAAATATTTATAAGTTTTTTCCTTATAAGTTCTACAAGAAATCCAGGTTAAAGCAATACGATATTTTTCCCACTCACTGACAAAACTGGAGGAAAAAAAAACTAATAATAAAATAGGTTGTGATCATGAAATCAGTGTTTCCCCATCAGACTTGAGTAAATTCCTCTATTTAGATTGGTTCATCCGTGGCCTCACCTGGACTCAGGGAAGAGATCAGATATCTCGGTAAAAAGGTAAATATAGAAAAAAATCCAATTTTCTGAAATAAGTGAGTTGTTTTTCACGGAAAAATTATGGTTGAAAAGTTTATTGACACTAAACAAAAATATGTAACATCTCAGCATTAACTTTTAGGTCTTTCTACTCAAAAATTAGTATTCAAGTTCACACAGTTTGGAAACAATAGAAATTGAAAACTAAGTTGGTGTCTTTAAAGACTGAATAAGTATTTCTTGGTGAAAATTTTCTCCCAGTTTTAAGTATTTATATGAGTATACGCTTATATTCGGAGATGATATAAAATACACTTTTTACACTGCTTTAAAAAAGTGCAAAAAATACTGTATAAGAGAAATCCATGCACATGAACATTGAGAGACAAAATAAAAAAGCAACTCAATTGTAATAAAGGAAAACAATTTCAATGTTAATCAAAACATTAACATTGATTAATGTTAATCAATGATGGCTCAGATGGTAAAAACTCTGCCTGCAACGTAGGAGACCTGGGTTCAACCCCTGAATTAGGAAGATCCCCTAGAGAAGGGAATGGCAACCCACTCCAGTATTCTTGCCTGGAGAATTCCATGGACAGGCACAACAGAGAGTATGTCAGGTGTTTCCCAAAGAACTTTATTTTCATTCTGGGCAAATAAAAATACTATATTTTTCTGTCTTTATGCCATTTAGGAGGGATATGTAATTAAGTGCTGTCTAAAATGTGGGAAAAATTGTGTACCTTTGTTTCAGTAATGGTCCTGATGCTTCTGTTTTGTTCTTGCAGTCATCTCTTCTTTCCCCCTCTCTTTGTCTCTCTCCCTCTTCTCTGTCTTTGCCTTTCTACTTTCTTTCTTGGGCTCTCTCTCAGGCACATGCACACACATTTACAATGGTGGCTACTGTTCAGTGGTAGCAATGGAACAAGATAGGATGCCAAAGCATAAATTTTGATTTAATAAAAATGATTTTTTCAAAAATGGGTCGTGGATATGTGGGCATTTTTGTCTCTCTCATCTTATCTTATATACATTTTATTTAAAAAATGTATTTACTTACTATTTCATACATTTAGAGAAGAATAATTGAAAAACCATCCAATTATTGCAAAATGGGAAAAAAAGAGTTTCCAGTTAGTAATTTCTCCAAAAGAATTTGGCAGTAAAAAAGATCACCAGGCAGACATTCTGAAGAACTCTACTATGAAGCCAATAGAAATTGCAACAGAGTTATTTTGGAAAAACAAAAACATATTAATCAAAAGTCAATTGAAATAATTAATTTTGTTTATAATTTGTCCCAAATTGAGGAATCTACAATCATCTGCTTAACTGAGATACAGTTCTCAAATGGAGAAATGTAAGCAGGAGTTCACTGAGTTTGAAGTTTCTTATAAAACTTATTTGGCAGAAGATGATTGGAGTATACTTTTCCTTAGAAGTTTTAAGAATAAAAGAATGATAAAACAGTAGCAGATAGAGTAATAAAATGAGCCCTTAGAATCTCCAGATGAAGATTTTCGATATTGTCTACATACTGGAATCACCTAGGCAGTTATATAAAAAATTCCAATACTCAAGCTGCATCACAGACAAATTAAATCAGAACACCTAGGGGTGGGACCTAGGCATTAGTGCTTTTAAAGATCACCAGATGATTCCACTGTTCGACACACATTAACTCCATCTTTTCACAGCTAAGGAGTCTGAGGTTGCAAGAAACGAACTGCATTGTGTGAGATCACATTTCTTACTTGTTCTCTGTCTCATTCAGAATTCTCACTTTGTTTTTTAAAGAATGCTGTTGCTTTCCCTATGTTTTAAACAGTTATTTATACCACTTCAGGTTCTCTTGGCCTCATCTGTCTCTTACTCTGGCCACCTGGCATCATGCCAGAACAGTCTGATGCCACCCCACCACAGATCATTGACCTTCTGCCTAAGGGCGTGTTAATAACACAGTAGAAAACACCTTACAAAAGCTCTTGATGTTCAAATATATGCAGTCTTAAAATGCTGAAAAGTTATTATCCCATGGGATAAACCTATGACTACTGGGGAATGCAAACTGATGGATTTGCTTTCCATTTTTATTCCTTTGAGATAATCTTGAGATGCGTTTCAAAAGTGACCTTAAGCAAATGTGGGAGTTCCAACAACTAGTCACCTGTGGCAGTGGTCAACTTCATAATGAACCTTTGCTCTGCTCTTCCTCCTTCCCTGATGACCCAGCCTTTTCTTCATCTCCTTGAGTCTCACTCCTTAATAAAACATTAGGTCTTCCAGGCTTTGGTTGAAGTTCTACTTTCTAAAGAATCTAAGTGAAGACATTACCTTTCTTCTGTTATCTAATCTTAATTTCATGGTTAATGCCCAATTTTCCTGGTCTAGAGGCTTTAATGCTTTAATGATCTCATCACTGTTATCATTAAAACATCAGTATCACCACATCATCAATCTATGCTCTTCATGTATTTGTTCTTCTCAAGTCTCAGCAGAGCCAGTGAGTGCAATGTATTTGGTGCTCTGACATCCTTCCATACTCCTTCTCTCAAAAAGGCAGAGAGTAGACAAATGTCAATGGAAAGTAAAAAGTACCCAGAAAAAAATAGGAGATCACAGAGAAAAATGAACCGATTAAAAGATGAAAAGAGACTGAGATGGAGAGCAGGACGAAGAAAAACTTGGAACGAAAGAAAGAGTGGTTCTTTCACTATCCAAACTACTCAAAACATTTATTTTCCCCATGTTAGTTCTACTGTCATCAGTGCATCAAGTCATCATCTTTATCTCTCTTTCTAGTAACTAGATTGACATACAAGGTACTTACTCATTCTATACTGGTCCAGCATTAATTCGATACATATGATAGTCTAAAAACCCACAAAGTCACTATATTGATGAGATTAGAAATAAGTAATTATTAAATTTCTACCTGATTCTCAAGACAACAAGAGTCTGGAAACTATGATTAACTACATCTGACTGACAAGTGGATAAAAATGAGGCTTCCCTGGCAGTCTAGGGACTTCCCTGGTGGTCAAGTGGTTAAAACTTTGCCTTCCGACACAGGAGGTGTGGTCGGAGAGCTAAGAGCCCACATACCTCACCACCAAAAAAAAAAGAATGCAACCAAACAACAGAGGCAATATTGTGACAAACTCAATAAAGATTTTAAAAATGATCCTAATTAAAAAAAAATCTTTAAAAAGGGATAGAGTGGTCTGCTCTTCCATACTGTCATAACAACGTCTGGGCACTATATCCTTACAGGCTCCTACTCCTGAATATATCCACACCTCCACCTGACTCACTGCTCATCATGAAACACACCATCTTTTTCACTGACTTTTTTCTAGAACTTGATAGAGCCTCTATTGTCTCAACCATCTGTCCCCAGATTCCTATTTCATGTATACAGCATATTAAAAGGAAGTCTTGAATTCAAAAAAAAAAGAAAAAAGGACACATATATAAGCACTCTGAAGTGCAGAAATTAATTTCAAATAATGCAGATGCAAAACTGGCCCATAACCACAGGGAAATAATCAACTGCATTTATATGAATAAGATAATTTTTATTACGATCAGTTTTCTGCAATTAAAAAACTTGTAAAATAGCTCAAAGACTATAAAAGTCACAGATAACCAGAAAAATTAAATTACTCTCAAAAGACATCTGGTATTTTTTTTTTTTGCTTTTGTTCATTTCTAAGTATTTCACAATTTTTCCCGTCAGGAGCTTGGACAAGGACAGTGATAGTAAGTAGAAAAAACTGCGCTAAATTATAGAGATGTTTTGAAATCTTAACTGATTGGACTTGCTGGTGGATCAAGGGTGTGCGTGTGTGGATTAGTACAGGTGTGGGTGTGCATGTGTGTGTGCTTGTGAGTGTGAAAGGGTGCACGTGAAGTTAGCAGATGAGATAAAGAGAGGAACCAAGGATGACTCCAAGTTTGTTCATTAAACTTGGTTCTTGTGGAATAGTCTCACTTGATGCGTGATCCCAGCTAAATTCCTTCACTGGAATAGGGCATATAGAGACCCAGCTAGAAGATAAGATAATATTTATGGAAGAGAAATGGGAGAAAATAGGTAGATTCTCAAATAGGAGTAAAATGTCTTCATAAACAAGTTATACATTTAAGGCTAAAGCAGAAAGAGAAAGGCAGGGGGTGGGAGGGGTGGCAATGGGAACCTCTCGGAAGCACTAATACGTGAACATTTTCTAATCAGCCCTTATGTAGCTTCAACTAAGGACTCTAAGTACAACATGGTTGGGATATGGGGACCTTTCATTCCACCTCAGTCATCGGTAGATCACACATACAAGTTTTGTCATCAATGGGTTCTGGGTATTTGAGAAATCCCTATTTGAAGATGTACATGTTACTGAATTTGGCACAGGAGTACAGGATGGAGATGAATGAATAGCTATGAGAGAAGACAGAGGGGTGCGGTAGCTGATGAGATGAAACGGGGCAGTTGGTCTGAGGCAATCCCAAGTAAGGCACTTGGAGTGGACAAGTGGGCAAAGCTGAAAGTATTAGAGACAGCAGACACAAGTTCGGTCTATTGAAAACACTGCTGAGAATCAGTGCTGGATTATTGCAGCCCTCTTTAATAAGAGGAAATAAGAATCATGCCTGGTTTTTAAATTAAAAAAATATTTTGCTAATAATATGATTTACAGAGCCAAGGAAAACAACCACAGAAAAGTGTTTCCAAATGTTAATAGTGATGGCCTCTGCTGGTGAAACTATTGGTAATATTTTATATTATGTTCTGTACTTTTCAAGAGCTCTATTATTTGTTTTTACAAGAGAATCAAATAATTACAAAATATGATTATGGATAACATGGCAAAATAATTCAAGAATATGTCTACTCAGTTTACTTTTGTGTCTCTTCACTAAACTGTATGATACAAGACTGAACATATAAACCAAATCCTTGGTTTGTCCTTGAAATAATGGTTAGTCCCCAAGCAGTCTTCCCAGGTTAAAATCTTATATTATTCCTTGGTATAATGAAGATAAAGAGATGACAGAAAAATAATATTATGCATATTTTCACTCTCCTTGTAGTTTTCAATGAAAGGAGTTTAGCCAGTAGACATGACCTACTCCAGCATTTATGAAGACACAACACAACATGAGTTCAAGGAACTCATGACATCTTACTATAGAGAAATGCAGTGTATCTCCCAGATGTCTGTTCTAAGCAATTTAGTATACAGTAAGTCCTCTACATATGGACCTTCAAGTTGCCAACTTTCAAAGATGTGAACATGCATTCACATGTTCAATCACATAAGTTAGTTCATCTGTCTGGTGTACATTGTCACATGTGCATCCACTATAAGTACTTGTGCTTTGGTGTACTTTATTGTCCAGTACTCTATAGAGTTGGGCTTCCCTGTAGCTCAGCTGGTAAAAAATCCACCTGCAATGCAGGAGACCCCTGTTCGATTCCTGGGTCGGGAAGATCCCCTGGAGAAGAGATAAGCCACCTATTCCAGTATTCATGGGTTTCTCTTGTGGCTCAGATGGTAAAGAATCTGCCTGCAATGTGGGAGACCTGGGTTCAATGCCTGGGATGGGAAGATCCCCTGGAGGAGGGCATGGCAACCCACTCCAGTGTTCTTGCCTGGAGAATTCCCATGGACAGAGGAGCCTGGTGGGGCTACAGTCCATAGGGTCGCAAAGAGTCAGACACGACTGAGTAGCTAAGCACAGCACAGCACTGTATAAAGTACAGTAGCACAGTATTTTTCTTTCAAGCCCAGGATGTCCAAAAGCAAACATAAAAGCAATGGTAATGTAGCCAGTACCTATACTTTCCAAGGTACTGTACTGTAAGATTAAAAATGTTTTCTTTATTATTTTATTTTTTTATGTATTACTTGTGCGAGAAGTATTATAAACCCATTACAGTACAGTGCTAGTGCTAGTTGCTCAGTCATGTCTGACTCTTTGTGACCTCATGGACTGTAGCCCGCCAGGCTCCTCTGTCTATGGACTTTTCTAGGAAAGAATTCTGGAGTGGGTAGCCATTTCCTACTCCAGGGAATCTTCCCAACCCAGGGACTGAACCTGGGTATCCTGAAATGAAGGCAAATTCTTTGCTGTCTGAGCCTCTTGATTGTGTTAGTTGGGTACTGAGGATAACATTGTTGGACTTACAGACAAATTGAACTTAAGAATGCACTCTTGGAACAGAACTTGTTCATATGTAGGGGACTTACTGTATAAGATCAGCTTCCACTGAGAGCTCCTTTCTTGGAGTCCTTAACTGAAAAAGAATATAATTCTGATAGTATCTTCATCCTCTTGGCCCTATGAGCCTTCTGGACTTAGCCCACCAGCAAGTAAGGCAATCTGTCTCTGGACAGGGTCTTCAGATTCCCAGGCTTCACATGACCTAACTTTTACACATTCTTGCAAGGACAGTCTATAGGTGCCTCCCAATTTGTCACCACATACCCTGGCCCCAGACACTTTCCAGGTAGGACAGAGAAGCCATCATTGTCCAGCTCATCTCTGCATCACAGCTTTTGCACACCCTACATTTTCCACACCCTCTCAACTCCATCCCTTTATTCGTATTGACAAGCTGTTACTGTGCTTAGTCCGTCAGTCCTGTCTGACTTTTTGCGGCCCCATGGACTGTAGCCCGCCAGGCTCCTCTGTCCATGGAGATCCTCCTGGCAAGTATACTGGAGTGGGTTTCCATGCCCTCCTCCAGAGGATCTTCCCAACCCAGGGATTGAACCCAGGTCTCCCACATTTCTGGTGGACTCTTTACCGTTGAGCCAGGGACAAGCTGTGCACTGATACCATTTAGTGACCTATTGTAAGAGATACCCCCAAATTCTCCATATTTGAATAAAACTTCATCTTCATGTTTTGAAAGCTTCCAAAACTTTGGACCAATCTGCTAGTAATTTAGAGACAAGAAACATGTGCTTATGACAAGAAGCAAATCTGTGGGTTCCTATAGAAGGCATTAAAGTTGTTTTCATCACACTTTATCGAAACTCAAGCAGACTTGGAGACAACCCAACAAGATCACCTCCCATTGAAAATGAGGAAATACAAGCCCAGTTATGATGCCTCTATTAAGGGGCAGTCAGGTGTGAAAGCATGTGGTTTTTATTTTCTGTTTTCTCGCATCAGGCAGAGCCACGCTATAGAGAAGATCACAGCAAATCTGAAAAGTCTCACAAAGCCTAGTGTTCTGAACACTCCAATTCTGCTTATCAAGGATGCCTGAAAAGAGATGCTGGAGAGAACAGCAATGAGAAGAGAAAGAGAAGAAAAAGCAACCTGGCTGCTAAGGTCAAAATCATCTTAGTTTGGATGTAGCCACCATAAACTAGGTGGAAAAAAAGGCATTTAATCAACACGAGATCAATGTCTAAGGAATTAAGTGAGATCAGTCCTTCAAGAGCACAGGGGGTTGATCTTTCTCCCTCTTGGTATCGGCTTTCTGGGGTGGGGTAGCGAGACCCATAGAACTGTTTTCTCAGACTTGACAAGTCAGTCCGTCCTGAGTCCTGTGACACAGTCCTGGCTGTGTCAGTGAGGTCAGGTTGGACTCTTCGTCGGCCATCAGATCCTGAGTGCTGAATGAGGTGACAGTAAGAGGGCTGTTCAGCTGTGCTTCCCCAGAGCCAAAGAGCTGAATGAAATACACGTGGGCCTTCAGGGTTGAAGTTTTTCTTTTAGGCCACAGTTCACACGGACTACTAAGTAAAAGCAGCCTGCAGAGCTGTCCTTTGCTGACATCTGGGCACTAATTTCTTCCAAATGTGCTTAACTAACTTTGGAGTCTAGACTGTGACACATTGGCACTCTCCAATCTGCTGCATCTCCTTTCAAGATGCCGAAAAGCACTTACAGAAAACAATAGTCATTGCTTGAATAGACGAGTGATAAGGTTCCAGGATTTTTCAGTTAACTGCTATTCTCTACAATGTTTATTTTTTTCACTAGTCCTCACCCACAGGCACTTTTTCCCCTATAAAATCTCTATATATTTTCTATTCTTTCTTAGTCACTTTCTACACAACTCTTCCTGATTGTCATCACTGACTCTTACTTTCTTCATTCTGAGACCATGTATGTGAAAACACTCTGTAAAATCTAAGACTCTATAACAATGTCAGATATCAATGTTATTGTTATTCAACCTTTTCCAATTGTGAGTAGGTATGGGTGTGCAGTGTGGGTGACTTTATGTGCCCATGAGAGAAAGGGTTAGCTCTCATGAACGGTTCTCCATCCTGAACATTACCCCTTCCTGCCCAGAGACAGCCTGAACCCACATAGACAGCAAGATATCTCTAACTCATGACAAACTCCTATGTGAGATTTTTTTGAAGATCTGCAACAGCAGCAGGTCTGTCCCAGTTAAACTAAGAAGCAGAGAAAATGTGTTTGGGCTCTCCCATCTTGCCTGTCTCCTAACATTTCTTTTTCTCCACTCAAGTATCCCACTGTTCCCTCTGTTCTCCAACAAGTCCAAATTTTCCCTGTTACTTAATGCCTCCAGCATCACTGGAGGTATTAGGTTTCCAAATTACCCTCCTTTCAAACCCCAATTGCCATGCCTTTAGGCTACAGAAGAAAAATGTCTCGTTAATCTAGTCCACAGGGGAGTGTGACAAAGAATAAGAAAATCCACGTGGGAAATATTATGTTTAATAATTTGTTTAGTCATAGAAATAGAGATGGTTTTAAAAGATCTCTAGAAAACACTTTGGAAAAGAAAACTTTCAAGAGATCCCTTAATTTTAGAGGAGGCTATCTGCTCTGACATGCATGAGGCAATCTCTAACCTGGAAAATGAAAAACAGTGAAATGAAGTGATAGATATTCTTTAACAAAAAGCTGGAGTACTGGTCAAACACTGCATGGTGGCAGAGGTGATACAAGGCTGTTGTCAGAGCTGCTTGAAGGCATCCATTAAAGCTTGGAATCAATTACTTTTAATATTGATTAGACTATTTCTCCAGGCTATTTACCTACAGAAAACATTAATCTGGGCCCATTCAACTTTTCTTTTAAAGTTTGTTTATTTTTTCTAGAAGGAAGTCCAAATTGCCTTGCGGTCTATTTGAACATAAAAATATCTTCACTAAATGGACTAAAAACTTGCTAAAAGAAATTTAGTCTCTTGGTCGTAAAATAGGAAGAGAATGAAGGAGACAGGCAAGAGACTGAGTGATAAGGACATAGGAAGAGAAAGACAGAAAGTCAGAGAAAGAAATGGGCCCCCAAGAAAAGCAACAGAGATACCCCAATGAGACAAATGCAAATGTGTTCAACACCTGCATAAAGAGGAGAAGAGAAAGACAAGAGAGGATATACCTATATACTTGATGACACTATGCACAGAGGATGGATCATAAGCATTGTTTAAAAGGCACACATGAAGAGACACTGCAGTGGCTTTATATTGTATCCACTTGGCTACGATGATTTCCTGTCCCTTTATGTATCCACAGGTGGTGAGCCACAGACAAACTCAGGTTTGGAGGATGGAAGTAAAGCAGCAACCATTTTCCCAGGTCATACAAATCATCCCTTATCCTCTGGCTCATCTTATTGTTGTGAAACAGGGGCTGAGTCTGAAACAACTACTTCTTCCATTGATTTCTCTGCTTTTCCAAAGTGTGTGTGTGTGTGTGTGTGTGTGTGCGCGCGCGCGCGCGCGCGTGTGTGTGTAGCTCCAGGATGAAAAAGGGCCTCAGTTTCTCCAGGAAACCCGGGCCATGGAGGTGAAAGAATAAGAACAGATGCTTATGGCTTCCATCTTCTCCCTGCTCACCTCCACTTTCCACACATCTCCCTTATCCTTGTGTACTTACAGCTTTATGATCAGACACAAGACGACAACCTCACTGTGCCTGCTCATCAACTCCCACAACTGTGGAAGGTCAAACCCCTGCAATAAAACCCTTAATATAAATACGTGAATGAATGAATGAATATAGCTCCTAATGGCTCTGCTTTTCTGATTATATTTTGTCTAATGTGGACATATAAATCAACTTTATTGGGACCTAGACGGAGTTAAAATTTATATTCCCACATGGCTTAAGCCCATAGAAACTGCTGCAGTCTGTCCAATGGAAATATGAGTCTCATATGTAATTTTAAATTTCCTAGTAACTGCATTTAAGAAAAACAAATGAAATTAATTTTAACAATGCATTTTATTTAATTCAACATTTCCAAAATACTTTGACATCATCAATATAAAAATTATTTAGTGATATTTAGTTTTTTTCATATTAAGCATATCTTTTGAGACTTGGTGTGCATTTAAAGTATCAGTACATCTCCATTAAGATTAGCCACATTTAAAGATCTCTGTAGCCACAAGTAGTCCAATACCATATTGGTCAGTGCAGTTCTAGTGAGTGTGTTGGGTGAAGGTGACAGGTTTGAATATGCTTACTACACTCAGGCAGCAAAAACACAAGGTAATCTCCACCCACCAGAGACCGTGAGGTCATACAGGCCAGGAAACCTTCAGGGAAAATTTTGGGATCTTCACTGAGGATGGCAGTTCCATGAGCAACCAAGATGAAATCCATTCTACTGCCTTAGAATAGGGTATGCCTTAGGGAGTAGGCAAGACAGAGTATGTTTGGAGCTACATAGGGGTTTGTTAGCCCCTATGTAGGCTTATTGTAAAGATGTCCTCAGGCCTGCTTTGTGATGTCTCAGACCACAGAACTCTGTGGGGTGGTCAGGGGCTGGCTAAGCTGAGCTCTTAGGGCTCTGCAGGAATAGATCTTCTTTCATGAACAATCTCAAATGAATACTTGGTGGAGAATTATATGGCTTTTACTGTGCATCTCTAGTACCACTAGAGGCGGTGGGGTCGGGGGTGGGGGTGGAGTGGGGAGAAGGGAGGAACAACACTGATAGAAATCAGGCTGTGAGAACAAGTGAGGGTCCAAGGAGGTTCCAGTTGACCAAATCCAATATGGCAGGGGTTCCCAAACTCCAAGATCTAATGTCTGATGATTTGAGATAGAACTAATATAATAATAAAGTACACAAATGCAATGTGCTTGAATCATCCTGAAACCATCCCACCCTGTCCATAGAAGAATTGTCTTCCATGAAAGTGGCCCCTGGTGTCAAAAAGGTTGGGGACTGATGCAATATGGGACACAGCCCATGTGCTTGGACCACACCAGGGCATGGTGTGAGGAGCAGTCATGTAGAGGTGTAAGAAAGTGAAAGTTCCTTCTGAGGATCTTATTCAAGTGGAAATATAGATCTCAAGTTCATTTCAAAAATAACAACAGCATGAATAGTACCTACAGATCAATGCTGATCCCCTGCCATTATGATACAGAACCTCATGGTGACTACAATCGCAACAGGATATGCTGACTAGATGTTCAGTACTTAAACAAATATCTCATTATATTTTATAACTCTCCAAGATGAGTATTTTAGTTCTCATTTTAAAGATAAGGCAACTGACACTCCAGAGTATCTTATCTGATGTCACTCTGCTAGAAAGTGGAGCACGTCACTGACTTAGTTTTAACCATGTGACATAATAACAGTTTTCTTTTTGATGGCAGAGTTATATCTTAGAAGAAACTTGATTACACCAGTAACCATGAGGATCCAAGTTGTTGTCCCTTCCAGGATGAGTCACTTTAAAACTATTACTTCTATTAAACTATGAGACAGAAGTAAGCATCTCTGTTCTTTCATCTTCTTTTCTGGGGCTTTTTTTTTTTGTACTTCAGCCTATCTCAGCCCTACATATGCAGAGAAAGCTGAAGCTGTCAAGTTAAGGCTATGCATGTAAACACTGAAGAAGATGGAGAGCTCCTCCCATCACCTTATCCCCATATTTCAACAACATAATTAAACCAATACTCTAGATCTCTTCCAATGAAGAGAGACCTCAAGGACTTGGAGCTTTCAGAATTTTCTGAGAATGTTTTATTATCTAATGTCAGCAGATGTGGCTCAAGAGGAGGACTATGTCTGTTAGAATTAAATTTCATAAATGCTATCACAGAGATAAAGTATATATAAACCAGTCTATTTGTATTCCATATTTTAAAATAAATACAATGAAATATACAGCAAGCTTTATGAACAATATACAAGATTATGTTAAGACACCAGATTTAATGCTAAAAGATATTTTGCTTCTTAATCCATAAATTTCCATAAATGCACAAAGAGAATATCATATTCATGACCTTACAGACATGTTAAGAGATTAAATGGTAAATCCTCTGAACAGCTTTGGAATAAAATCAATTCTGCATTCAAGATAATTGAGTGGGACCATGCAGTAGTCAACTAGTGCTAAGATAGGGCTAGGTAACACACAAGTCTAAAGTTCCTACTAACCAACAACAAGAAGTATTCATTTATCACTTCTTGGCCTAAAGATAAACTGTGGATCATCCACTTCACTCCAATTAGCACCCTGAGCTCGTTTACTCTATATGCCTCCTCATTTTTTTTGAAAGGAAAGATTAAGTTGGAAACGATCTCCTCAGGCCAATGCAAAAGTGAAAGGGAGAGAGCAGAAACATATGCTGCCTTTCATAGCCTTTACACTTCCACCAACACTCCATTGGTCAAACCAATTCCCATGGCCAAACCCAACATCAAGGGGAAAGGAAATCTATTCCAGCCATAGCAGGAAACACTTCCAAGTCACCTGACAAACCAATAATAACCCAATTTTTCACTGGCCAAGTGTAAGTTTATGTCTACCTGATTATAATACTCACTTTGCCCTGAGTCATGCTGCCCTGAAATATTATTTTTGCATATGTGTCCTCAGTTAATCTTAACAATATTCTTATGAATCTATTTTAGAGATGAACAGTTCACTGAGGTTGAATAATTCAGCCAATGATGACCAGTTAAGCAACAGCAGAAATGAAGTTCAAATCAGTCTCCTTGAATAAGTGTTCTTTAAAATGTGAAGGAACTGAATGATTTTGCAGCACTTTGCCATGTGTACCCAAAAGGCATTCACTGCATGAACTACTCAGAATGCCTTTACCAGCACTTACTGTGTGAGGGCACCACACACAGCACTAAGACTGCTTTAAGGCCTTAGGATAAACAAATCAGTGAACACATAAGCTTTAACTTGAGCTCTGAGTACAGGTCAAGTAAATAACATCCTCAGTCAAACCAAGTCTCTCATCTTGCGTGATGAACAGTGAGCTATTTTACAGTTTATAATAATTACTAGTCACACACAGGCAGCCTCCTTTTAGTCGTTGGTGTTTGTTTTGCCTTTACTTTCATGGCCACTTCAAGACATATTCTTTCTCCAAGAATCAAGTATTCATTTCTCTATGCCCATAAGGATACACACATATAATGTCAGAAGGGTATACTTGTTACAAATATGTAAAAGTTAGCTTGCCCTTTAAGCCACATTTTCTCTCTTTTGGTGATTTTGAATTCTAGATCTGATCTAGCAGATTCTATTTGATCATAATTTTGATTTAAAAAACCAGCCACAATCTCTGCTGTGTATATTTTAAAGAAATCATAAATGAATTTATGCAATTCATGCAATGTAACTTGGATAAACAGAACTGAATATTTCCTGCAAATAGCTATCATAATCCCGGTAAAGGGAGAAAAGAGTAGAGACTTTTGTATGAATAAAAATGTTGGACAGATGGAACATTTTGGATAAAATAGATAAAGAAGCTGGATTGACACTTACTTGAATTAAGGAAAAAATATTAGAAATCAACGGACTGTAGCCCACCAGGTTCCTCTGTCCATAGGATTTCCCAGGCAAGAATACTGGAGTGGGTTACCTTTTCCTTCTCCAAGGGATCATCCTGACCCAGGGATCAATCCCAAGTCTCTTGCATATCTTGCATTAGCAGGAAAGTTCTTTACCAGCTGAGCCACCTGGGAAGTCTTAGAAATTAAAGAACATATTTTTTTGACAAGCCTGAGATTGATCTGAACCATTTGTAATCATCTCCAAATGGAATACAAGGTAGAAAATTCCCACGTATTTTGTGAATGTAGAGCATCTCAAATCTCATTTTGTGTGTCTTATCAATGAAATGGATGCCACCAGTTGATATAACACATTTTGTTTATCCCAAACTGCTGCTGCTGCTGCTAAGTCGCTTCAGTCGTGTCCGACTCTGTGCGACCCCATAGACGGCAGCCCACCAGGCTCCGCCGTCCTTGGGATTCTCCAGGCAAGAATACTGGAGTGGGTTGCCATTTCCTTCTCCAGTGCATGAAAGGGAAAAGTGAAAGTGAAGTCGCTCAGTCGTGTCCGACTCTTAGCGACCCCATGGACTGTAGCCTACCAGGCTGCTCTGTCCATGGGATTTTCCAAGCAAGAGTACTGGAGTGGGGTGCCATTGCCTTCTCCGTATCCCAAACTAGTTTTCCATTATTTGTTAAATTTTGTTTTAAAGGAATCCCTACAGTATGTTTCTCACTAAAAACAACTTACCGAGAATCTACTCTGTTCCAGCTACTCTGCCAGGTCCATTCTATCATTAGAGTCACACAAATCTAGTCAATGGTTCCCATTTTAATAAAGTAACTGCTTTTGAGTACTCATAAATTTCTATTGATATAACAATGCACAGCTAAGAAAAATTGATTCTCTTATGTATAACTCAATATTTCGAGCTCCTAAGAGGTTAAGACTAAGAGTACAAATAATAACATCAGAAGGAAGAAACGTGTTAATCATTCAGTCATGTCTGCCTCTTTGCGACACCATGGACTGTAGCCCGACAGGCTCCTCTGTCCATGGGATTCCCTAGGCAAGAATACTGGAGTGGGTAGCCACTTCCTTCCCTACCACTTAATAAGTCAGCAAAAATATATAGTTTTGCTAAAATTTGGTAAGTGAAAGCCAATTATTTGTGAGTGATAATATCCTCCAAATAAAACAAACATATTCCCCATTTCAGCATTACAGAGCTGTATGGATATGATACCTTTACAACAGAAGCTGATCCTAATTCTTGCTTTTTGTCAGCACCATTGGCCCTTAGCAACTGTTAAACAAATTCTATGGACAATCTAACAAAAGATCTCTGTCATAGCAGGAAAGGAAAAAAAAAACAACTGGTTTCTCGGATGAGTCACTGAAAACATAGAGTTGAGAGGGAGGCTTTCATACAGGCACTTCTTTCCCTTTCATTCTTTAGGTTGAGTTTTGTTGATAAGGAAGTTGACTCAAACAGCTTTTGGCTTTAAAAACCACCACAGACATGCTTACCTTGGGCAATGTGGTACCATCACTAAAAGGGAATATGTTAATAGAAAAAAAAATAAAAGCTATACAGTTATGTGCCATTTGAGCAGCAGAGCCTAATTAGAGAGTTACTGTCAGCTTCAATTCCTCTCTTTTAAGAAGAATATAGGAAAACTGAAGAGGGTTCAAAGAAGAGCCCCAGAAATGATCAAGGAAGGGCAATGAACTTAAGGATAAATCTTAAAAGGATTTGAGTTTATACTGAAAGTGAAAGTCACTCAGTAGTGTCTGACTCCTTGTGACCCCATGGATTATACAGTCCATGGAATTCTCCAGGCCAGAATACTAGAGTGGGTAGCCTTTCCCTTCTCCAGGGGATCTTCCCAACCCAGGGAACTCTCATTGCAGGCAGATTTTTTACCAGCTGAGCCACAAGGGAAGCCCAAGAATACTGGAGTTGGTAGCCTAGTCTAGAGAAAATTAAACACAAAATAATTTAGAACTGCATTCAATAAGTAATGAAATATTCTATTTGTACTTTATCTCAAGATAGAACCAAAGAGATAGGGTACAATCAAAACAAAACAATTTAGACATGCAAAAGAACTCTTGGAGAATGAAAACGATCAATTTCAAATAGAACTGTTTGTAGAATCCTCATCTGGTAAGTTGAAGAGGCAAAACTATCCCCTTTAGAGAAAATTTAAGTGGATGAAGACTTCACAGGGGACAGAGGTATATACAATTGAACATGAGGCAACGTCTAGATCCAGAACTCCAAATCCAAATATTTGGATTTGACATCTATTAAATGTATATATTTGGATTTCTAACCAAAAATCCAAACTTCACTGAATGCTTGTGAGAATGTCTCATCTGAACAACTTGGCATGGGGGGGTGACACTAAGTGAACCCCTGTGGTGGACGTCTCCCACTCCCCTCAGGGTTGATCAGAACCAAGGCTCTGCCAGAACACTGAGAGCTTCTAGGTTTGCTCCAGCTGTACCAGGAAGCCTCCTTTGACTATGGCATCCAGCCCTCGTTGATTGTCATCCAAGCTTCTAAAAATCTTAGAAGTCTACAAATCAAAATGCACACCTGGAAACAATTCTTGCCAACTCCCGCCTGTTCTAACCCTTTCCTCTGTTGCCGAGGTACTTTTCCTGTTTTCCAAAAACTGGCTATAAAATTCATTCCTGGGTTCAGGATCCAATTATATATCTTTCAAGAATTATTACTATTCTGACCTCTAAAAACCAGATGCCTTCCTTATCTTTTTCTAACATGCGTTTTGGCTACTCTTCTGAGATTTTTCTGACCTTGCCTTCTGCGAGACTTGCCCTTCAATGTGATAACTGGATTGCTGGAATTGCTTGTCTCCTTAGTTTAGTGTACATAGCTAGAGCCACTAACTAATATGTCATATAGGCCCTTTGCTTTCACTTCTACGGATATATTTATAAATCATAACATTCATAATTTTAAATCATTAAAATTGCTGAGAGCTTGTTAAGCCATATACAGAATTTTTTAGAGTAGAATTAGGAAACCAACCCTGAATATTCATTGGAAGGACTGATGTTGAAGCTGAAGCTCTAATACTTTGGCCACCTGATGTGAAGAGCCGACTCATTGGAAAAGACCCTGATGCTGGGAAAGACTGAGGGCAGGAGGAGAAGGGGATGACAGAGGATGAGATGGTTGGATGGCATCATCGACTCAATAGACATGAGTTTGAACAAACTCCAGGAGATGATGAAGGACAGGGAAGCCTGGTGTGCTAGAGTCCATGGGGTCACAAAGAGTCAGCCACGACTTAGTAACTGAACAATAATAAAAACCTCATGCGAATGTCATGCTTCACAATTCCTAGTATGTTGAGAGAGGGGGAAATTACAAATAAAATATGGATTAGTTCTCAGATTGGTTTGCAACAAGGTGAAGTTTCAAGCATCAACAGCCTTCTGGTTTCATAGACCCAGTATAGGGTCTATGTTTTTGTGGTCAGCAGTTTTTCATCTGGATCAGTTTGCTTCCTACAAGAACAACTTCGGAACATGTCTCAGGCCTTTATCTATATCTTTTAGGGAACTAGGAGTTTGGTGATTACATCATGCAGCAGAATTGTAGTCTAAATTGTTACCAGTTCCCTAACCCAATAGCTATTCTTTGTCTCTACATCTTCGTATTTCCCAATCATTAACTCTTCAGTCAGCATTTTACTTCAAAAGACAAGGACACAGGAGCTTGTACATGGTTTCAATTATGGGTAGAATTTTTCCCTTTTTCTCCTTTTTCCTTTTTACAACTAACATACTTTAATGATTCTAATCATTCCATATATTTTCAAATTTTTCAGTTCAAACACAAAGCAAATTAAGAAAATATAATTAAGTAATTACCTAATTATTCTAATATAAGTAAAGCAAGCAGAATTCATTTATGAAATTAAAATTACTTTTTGTTAAGCTATCAATATTTGTGTATGTGTGCATGTAACTGTACACATATATTAGGGAAACCTCAACATAATATAATATAATTTGAAAGCTGATGAAAGATATTATCTATTTTATAACCATTTTTTATAAAGTGATGTAGAAACAAAAAGAATAATCAGAACTTCTTCAGCTGTGTTTAGGAGCCAGCAAGTTTAGAGTTAAGTGAGGCCAAGTAAATTTATTTCTAGTTTGTCTCATATTTGAACAATCCAAAATTCTAATACAGAATTCTCTTGAAAAATGCAAAAATGTAACTAGTGTTTAGAATTCTGACCTCAAAGTATGTGTATGGCCTATTTATAAAACCAAAGCATAGTCTCGATATGTGCTTCAGTGGTTGGAATTAATTTTCAAAGCATAAGCTACAAAGTGACAACAGGTCACAGTGTCTCTGAGGCTATTCTACTATTCATTTAACAAACAAACATTTAATCAAAATTAACTGAGTCAGCCACTGTGTCAAGTTCTGAAATAAAAAAGAAGGAAAAAAAAAGACTGCCTTCCTTTAAGAAGTTCGCCATTGACATAGAGAGATAAGCCAAATGCAGACTCTGCTAAGTAAGTTTCAGAATCATTTTTGTATGGGGTTCAGTGAGAGCACATAAAAAGGGCATTATAATCTCCTGGCTCTTTACAATCTTGCTTTCTCTGCCTCTTCCTTTTGGTGGCCCTTCCCACACAGTCCACCAAAGATTTTACTCACGTCATTTCATTTAAAATCTCCACAACAACCCTAAGAAGACAGACATTAGTGATTTCAAAGATAAGGAAATTGGGACTCAGAGGGATTTGCCAAATTGTCTAAGGATATACACCTAAGCAACAGAAGGAGAATTCAAAACCACAGCTATGCATCCCCAAATCCCAAAGTACACTGTTCACATATTGCAAATTGCCAACAATTTTAAGGATGTTTATCTCAGAAAATGAATAGTACAGTCAATCCTTTGCACAAGGAAATAGCTAAGATTTTAAGCCCTTTGCCTAGTTCCAATAAGTAACACATCCAGTCCATTTGAACAGTTTACGTCTTGCTTGGTGAACAATGAGTTATGTTACAGTGACTGTAACAACAATTCAAAACCGGAAGCAGCCCTCTTCATTCTGTGGGCTCCTATTTGCTTTGGCCCCTGATGGGAGTCAAGCCACAACTGAAGTTCCGTTCCCAGGGAGCCATTTTCTTTTCTCTCAGCAGAACCTGTGCCCATATTTTTTTTCGCAAGCTGCTATTTATAAAGCATTTTGTGGTAGCTCAAGAAAATAAGACTGTAGATTAAAAAGACTAGACTGAAATTACCTCATATTCAAACTAATCCTTCCTCTAGAAGGTAACATTTCATGAGGTACTACTGAATGTTACTAATCAATATTTAGGTTAGAGTTATGATGATCATTTTAATCTTTCAGCAGGGGCTAGTTTGAAGGAAATTAGGAATTCAATGGACAAAATAGATGGACACATATTAATAAAGCATGAGAGTGTAATTATATGCTTTATCAGGTGGTTGTGGTGGTGGTTCCATCACTAAGTGGTGTCCAACCCTTATGACCACATGAACTGGACTGTAGTCCGCCAGGCTCCTCTGTCTATGGGATTCTCCAGGCAAGAATACTGGAGTGGGTTGTCATTTCCTTTTCCAGGGGATCTTCCTGACCCAGGAATTGAACCCGGGTCTCCTGCATTACAAACAAATTCTTTACTAACTGAGTGACAAGGGAAGCCTGCTTTATCAGAGTACATTTAAAATAAACTACCACCCAGAACTATCATTTCATCAATAGGATTTGAGTGAAGTTTATAAAAAGAGGGAGATGATTTTGAGGATTTGAGGAATTTGGAATTCAAACATTTGCCCACTCGATGAGGAATAGAGGGAAGATGATTATAAGAGTGAAATATAAGTAACATATCAGTAAACAAGGATGTCACAGTCATCAGCGATTCCAGTTTTCCAATGTAAGCTGGGGAGCCCTAAAGGAACTCAAAAGGAGACAAATACCTGTGATCTAACAGCTGTCAGACTGCAGCCACTCCCTATGGTAAGTGAACTCAGAATGTGAAAAACATAGGATACTGGCCCCAGATAGTTGAGATGCATATGAAAAGGATGATTTCAGTGAGTACAAGTTCTTTTTATCTTCTCATACTAGAAAAGAGCTAAATTTCTTAACTTGGATTATCTGGTTTTCTTTAATTAACCATAATCTTTTGAGGGCTTCCCTGGTAGTTTAGTTGGTAAAGAATCCACCTGCAATGCAGGAGACCTTGGTTCAATTCCTGGGTCAGGAAGATCCACTGGAGAAGGGATAGGCTACCCACTTCAGTATTCTTGGGCTTCTCTGGTGGCTCACTGGTAAAGAATCTGTCTGAAATGCAGAACACTTGGGTTCTGTCCCTGGATTGTGAAGATGGAGACCTGGGTTTGATCCCTGGTTTGAGAAGATCCCCTGGAGAAAGGAACGGCTACCTGCTCCAGTATTCTGGCCTGGTAAATTCTATGGACTGTATAGTCCATGGGGTCACAAAGAGTCAGACACGACTGAATGACTTTCACTTCAGTTTTAATGTTAAGACTACTTGCCCTTTGTGGAAAAAACTTCTATATAATTTGGTTTCTCTTCTTGCTGTCTCAGAGCAGTTCTCTCAGGGTTACTTGAGATGCTATCTGCCGGGCTTGACATCCTAAAAATTCCCACCAAATAAAACGTAACTCTCAACTTTTAGGTTGTGACTATTTTTTAAGTTGACATCAGTGTTGAATTACACAGAAACAATGGATTTTGTGTGCACATATGCGCCTTTGAGTTCTCCACCTGTCACCTTTCATATTTGTTTACTTATATTAATATTTTCCCGTATCATATTTCTCTTAAAAATTCAGGAGTAAACGTATACATTATTAGCATTTTGTAACTGAAACATGTAATAAGAAACAAATATAATGTAAATAATTAGAAAATATTTAAATTAAAAAAATTTTTGCTACAATGTATGCCTTTTTTGAAGAAAAACTCTAGTCTCAACATTTCGAAGCATTCTGAAGTCTCACCCAATATTCCAAAAGAAATTCTAAAATACTTTAAAAAATTCTAAAGGTACCTAAAATACTTTTACTTAGTTAGTTCTAACAAACTATTTCTCAGGATAAATGTAATGGGTCATATTAAGAGTTTTAATAATACAAATAGCAAACAATGAGGGTTTTTTCATTTTTCTGGTAGATGAATTCTGTCTGACTTCACTACTAAGAAATTTGGCTTCAAATAGTTTTTGTTTTCCTTTGTTCCAGAAGCTTAGGCATGAATTTTCTCTACTAGCTGTATTCAATTTCTCCAATAGTTTTATTCACCTTATCTGCTGATAAAAGTAATGAAATCCATTTCTTATCTTGAACAACCACACCAAAAATTTATTTCAAGGATTTTCAAAGAAAAACAATGACTTTTGGGTATGAAGTATCAAGGTTAGAGCTGTTAGGGATTAAAATATTATCAAAATAGATTGAAAATCTCTTCTGAAGACCCTAAGGTTTGGGGTATAAGTAAGCCAAAATCACGATAAACTATAAGATATAAAATAATTCACATAAAATGTCTGAAGTGCTATGGTAAGGTTTCTATCAGGTTGTGACGATAACCCTATATGTGAGACAAAATAAGAGACACAGATGCATAGAACAGTCTTATGGACTCTGAGGGAGAAGGTGAGGGTGGGACATTCTGAGAGAATAGCATTGAAACATGTATATTATCATACATGAAACAGAACACCATTCCAGGTTCGATGCATGAGACAAATGCTCAGGGCTGGGGCAATGGGATGACCCAGAGGGATGGGATGGGGAGGGAGGTGGGAGGGGGGTTCAGGATGGGGAACACATGTAAACCCACGGCTGATTCATGTTGATGTCTGGCAAAAACCACTACAATATTGTAAAGTAATTAGCCCCCAACTAAAATAAATTTATTAAAAAAAAAAAAAGAAATCAAGAAGGCTTCTTGGAGAAACTGGTATTTAACAAAAAATTATTTAATAGAAGGATAGGATTTAGAAGAACAGATTAGAGGTGGGGATTGTGGTTATGTAGGAAATAACATCAACAAACCATCAGAGGAAGAAAAAAAGTACATTTAGGGGAATCAAGGCATTCATTTCCTCCATGGTGTTCTGTACCTACTACAACTTGGTATTTGTCATAGTATGTGACAGTCTCTTTTTAATGTGTGTTTGTCCCCATGAAAATTTACATGTGTTGCTCAAAAAGAGAGACTTGATTTTATTATCTTTTATCTCTATAATCTAGCATAATTCTTTGTATACCAAAAGTTACTGGCTTTCATAATTTTTTTATTCATTTGAGAAATGTTCCTACAGCATTTGCTAATAAGAAGGGTATCAAAAAAAAAAATAAGTGGACCACTCTTATCTCTGACATTGAGATTTCAGTTGGAAAGAGGTATGTATAGTTTGGGATACTATGCAATCGAGATAAGAGAACTAAAATTTGCTAAATGCTTTTCATTGCCAGCCTAGAAACAATCTTTTCACCCACCCTGCAAAGTAAGGTATAATTTTACAGATGAAGGAAACTTAAATATGTGAAACAACCTCTAATTCCCATCAAAATCTCACATCTAGGCAAGGGAATGGAAAATGGACTTTCTTTCTCTGTTCCTATGAACTTAAATTTCTGATATTTGACTCCCTACCATAGATTTAGTCTGTTTTGGTTTCCATCTGCCCATCTATCCTGAATCTCTTGACCCTGATGTTCCCCACTCACTTGCTATTTCCACCTTCCAAATTCAACACAAATCTAAGAAATGTCATGCCCTTCATGACAGATGGTGTTGACACATCCCTTTCCAGACCACCTCCTTCTTGTGACTTCTTGTCTGAGTGCCACATGCTCCATTTTGCTCCCTTAGTAAAGCCAAATCTGTTATCTTGGTTTCTCCTATTCTACCCTGCACACGACCTACACATGACTCAGTGTCCATGTTGATAACTCAACTTTCATTGTGACATTTATGATTCCTATCTTCTGAAACATGCTCATCCAAGATTTCCTGACTTTAGCAGAGGAGCTCTCTCCTAGAATCCCTAGTCATTCCCAGTATCCTATAACAGATTATTCTGAAAATCTAATGCAAAATATACACATTCTTTGTATTGCATAATCTTCTAATATCTTTAACTTTCCCTCCCTCAAGCATTAAAGACTTCTTTTGGTTCAGAAATCACCAAAACCGTCTCTGTTTGGCTATCCACTAGGTCACAGGTTTTGGCAAAGTAGTAATAACAAAAGAGATTCCTGTTGGAATTGGAATAAAAAGGTGTGTGTGGTCAGTTATAATAAACTCTTTGGATAATTTATATTCATAAGATCACCTAATCATCATGCTATACTGTTTAATGAGCTTGACTAAAAGACAATGGAGTGATCACAGGGCTTAAAATCATGTAATGTTTTATAATTTGTTGAAAAGAGACAGAGACATTTACCTTGAAGTGTTTATATGAAGTGCATTAGTTTCCTAAAATAGAAGGAAAGAAATTACCACAAACTAGTGACTTGAAAAGCTAAAATGTATTTTCTCACAGTCATGGAGACCAGAGTCTAAAATCACAGTACCAACAGGATCAGTTCTTTTAAAGACTATGAGGGAGAAACCATCCTATGCCTCTGAGAAAAGGAACATTTCCTTCCATGTCAGTAAACAAAGGATGTCACAGTCATCAGCAATTGCAGCCACTATGGATGGTGGAAATAAGTCCTGAGGGAACTCTGGAAGGAAATACCTACCATCTAGTAGCCATCAGACTGCAGCCACTCCCTAAGGTGAGCCCCAAGGAAACTCTGGATAACATGGGATAGTGGCCCTAGATAGCTAAGGTGCGTATCAAAGGAATGATTCCAGTGAGCCCAGACTCTTGAATCTCCCCATACATACAAAAGCATTAAATTCCTTACCTTGACATATCTGATTTCTTTAATTAACAATAATATTTTGATGTCCCAACTACTTGACCTTTGTTACAAACTCCTATTTGTTACAAACTCCTATATATCCTAGCTCCTCCCCTTGACTTCTTGGAACAGTTTTTCAGAGCTATCTGAAATGCCATCTTCCTGGATGCAGTCCTCATTCCTGGCTGCAGTCCTCATTTTGCCCAAAATAAAACTTAACTTGCAACTTTCACATTGTGCACATTTTTTTTTTCAACACTTTTCTTCTAGCTTCTGGAGATTATTTGTTCACAATCCTTGGGGTACCTTGGCTTGTAGATGTCATCACTCCAATTTCTGACTCTGCTGCCACTTGCCATTCTTCTCTGTGCCTGTTTTCTCTTCATAAAGACACCAAACGTTGGATTAGGGTCCATCCTAATTCAGTATGATCTCATTTTAACTAATTACATCTGCAAAGATCTTACTTCAAATAAGGTCATGTTCCGAGGTTCTGGGCCGACATGAATTTTAGGGGGACACTATTCAAGCTGATGTATGAGTAATCGTAGAAAGGATTGTAAAGCATCTAGCATAATGCCTGGCACATAATTATGGCTCAATAAAGAGTAATTATAGGCATTTGCAGTTCATTAAATTAGCTAGTCAGTCTTGAGTGATGTTTGAGAGTGCTGAGCATGAAGCAGAAGCCCATAGCAACTTACCACAACCATGTCACCTTATCTTTTCCAGTGTTTCTTTTTTTTCTCCCAAATCCAGACAATTTAAGCTCAGTGCAAAAAGCAAGTAAATTCAATCTTAAATCAATCAGTTTGCTCTCGTTTCTTGAAAGCCACATTAGTATCCCTGAAATATAAGCAGAGAACTAGCAAAGACCTCTAATGCTTTGAATTAAACTTTGTGCCAAAGTGCTCTGGGCATTACTAACAGATTGTCCATTGTTCATTAGTAAAGAGAGAGTCCATAAGTGCTTCAAATTAAGCCGTGGGGTTTTTATTTTTGTTTTAATTGTATGTTTTTCTTTGCTAGTCTTTGTGGAGCCAATGGCAGCAACTTCTCTGTCCCTTTCATAATTTTTTTCTGGGTGCTAAAATTAAAATTGTGGCATTCTTAGATACAGAGATTTTAATGAAAAAATACATTTTTCCACCAGAAGGTTAACTGTGATTATACCATGAATTAAGGCAGGCTGTGAGAAAACTGCACATTGTTTTACCATCCTATACAATCTTTTTGCTGAATTATTCTCTGATCCAATGCCTTTAATCCACTTTGAGGGGTATTAAAAAATAGGTTACCAAAACACACTTTCGTGTTTATTAAAAGAATGTTGTGGATAGCATTGTTTAACATATCATACCATAGTTGCGGTTTTTTTGTTTGTTTTATTTTGTGAATGTAATTCAAAAATATTTCTCCAGATTCAATTTAGAGAATTGCTTTGTCCTTCTGGGTAAGTGTCCCCGTGTTCCCTGGTGGCTCAGACAGTAAAGAATTCACCTGCGCTGCAGGAGACCTCAGTTTGATCCCTGGGGTTGGAACAATCCCCTGGAGAAGGAAATGGCACCCCACTCCAGTATTCTTGCCTGTAGAATTCCATGGACACAGGAGCCTGATGGCTACAGCCCACAGGGTCACGAGTGTCAGACACGACTGAGAGATTAACACTCTAGGTAAGTGTATTGTTCTTATTGTATAGATACTTTGAGATAGTTAACCAACCATGACTCTGTGTTTTCATGATCTGCCAGAAAATTTTAAGATGTATCTGTTCCCTATTACTAGAAAATGTCCTCTCAGCATATATTTTGTTTCTAATCACATCCTTGTTGTTATTGTCTAGTTCCTGAGTCATGTCTAACTCTTTTGTGACCCCATGGACTGAAGCCCACCAGTCTCCTCTGTCTATGGGATTTCCCAGGCAAGAATACTGGAGTGAGTTGCCACTTCTTACTTTAGGGGATCTTCCTGACCCAGGGATTGAACCCACATCTCCTGCATTGGCAGGCAGATTCTTCACCACTGAATCACCAGGGAAGACCCAATCACACCTTTAGTTTCATCTTATTTTTCTCACCTTCATTCTTCCAGATTTGTTAGTCTACTTTTTAATTTCCTCCTTCCCCCATTTTGAGGTCTTATTTTTATGCATTTTGATAACTGCCTTGAATTATTCTAGAACAAGGCAAACTAAAAGAAAAAATATTTAAATTAATGAAATTCAATCTACATATGTATTAGTTTCAAGAAAATCCAGTTGAGTTAGGCCTAGTTGAGTTTAAAATACCCATTATTTCCAGGATGGCCTCCAGAAGGAGAGTTTAACTATGTACTTTTCCAATATACTTATGAGATTCTACTCAACGTGTAGTAAAAACATCACACAGTTCAAGAAAAAATGAGACTGCAAATACAAATTATTATCATTAAAAATGTTATTAGGATCTAATTTTGCAAGGCCTTGCAGGAATTTTCTAGGAAGAACAGACCTAGCATCTGTCCCCTGGAATTTAGTACGAATCATGGATACACCATATGCAAATCTATAAATTTGGGATCCAAAATTATTCAAGCTATATTTATATCAGTCTAAGAACATGAAGGGTATATTCAGTCTGGTTGAAAGTAGCTGCTGCAAAACATTTTCATAAATGGCCTTGTCTTGAGGTAAACAAAAATGGTTTCCATGAGCTACTAGGATTTAAACAACTTCTGAATTAATTCAAATGACATAAGTGGAATATTTTAAGAATTATCTTACAAAACAGTTTTCTATTTGCCTATTAATTTTCTTCAGACATTAGTTCACTAAGAGAAAGTAATAACCTCTAAAAGGTAATGCAAAATCTGTAATAAGTAGGCAGTTTTAATTTAAATATCGTAAATAAACATCCAAATTGTAAAAGCATTAGAATATTTCCAGTGCTTGGTTTATTAGAAATGAAATTTCCCTGGCTAAAGTCCAGTGGGAGAGGAATTATTGCTCCATAATTCATCTTTTCCCCATTCTGAATGCCAAAGATCCTTCTCTCTTTTATAATAAAAATACAGTAATCATCTCAAATGGTCAGCATATGTAATGCCACATAATTGCCATGACATGCCAAAAATGTAGGCATGTCTTTGGATTATTATTTTCCAGCTGCCAGGCCCATCACAACTTGACCACACAAGCTTTTGTACCATATTGCCATTCTGGCTGTTATGTGATTATAACTAATCATGGCAAAGCCAAGGGGCTTTGCTCACAGTTACCATCATTTTCTGAAGATGTTACAGCAGGACCAAGATAAAGAGAGATAATTTTGTGTAGAATTAACTATGACAGATATTATAATCAACTTCAAACTTAGAAATTCTGGAGAAAATCTGGTTACATGTTAAGACATAAGTGATTCTACAAAGAAGGCAATTAAACACTGAAACAGTGCAGATGCAATTTGGCTTACAAACATAATGAGTAAAATTCATTAAATCTCATTTCCATTAACTTTTATATGATTTTAGGGTCCAGCAGATCTATTTGAAAATGGTTACCTCCCACTTTCAAGTGATTTCAATTATTGAAATAACTCAATAATATTCTTGCAAAAATGAATTTGACATCCAAATATTCAATAATTCACACAACTATTAAAACAGCATTTGTCCTTAATTTGGAGAAATTGAATTTCCTGCTTGGATGAGAATTCACACTTTAAAATATATTTTAACTGGTAAATATTTAAAATGTGATACCTTTGTTTCTATATAAGATGCTCTCTCCTCAAAGTAAATTAAAAATATCTCCTAAGCCATAAACTTCAAGTAGAGATGAAACTCAACCAGAATATTATACTGAGGAAAAAAGATTTAATTCAAATGTCCAATTACACTTCCATAAGATATAACTCTAAGCTAACATTGCTTGCACTTGAAGTCTCTTGAAAGTTTTCATATTGGAAAATTGTAATTAAAATGCATTCCTGATTGATTTGCTTTTATTTAATGAGAGATGCCTAGCACTAAAGCTAACAATTATATATTATATACGGACTTCCCCAGTGGTGCATTGGTAAAGAACCCACCTGCAATTCAGGAGACTTGGGTTCAATCCCTGGGTCGGGAAGATCCCCTGGAGGAGGGCATGGCAATCCACTCCAGTATTCTTGCCTGGAGAATTCTATGGACAGAGGAGCCTGGCAAGCTACAGTCCATGGGGTTGCAAAGAGTTGTACACAACTGAAGTAACTCAGCATGCAAACATGCATATATATATGTATATATATACATATATATATACATATATATATTCTTTAAAAAGTAAACAGTAGCTATCGTAAGATTATCTAAGCATTTTTAATTTTTTTTTCTAAAATGTACTGTTAGATTGCCCACTACACCACACTATTGAAATAGTTAACTGAGTATTGGATGATAATAATCATACATTCTTACTTGGTTGGTTTCAGATTTCAGTAGTCTATAAGTTTTTAACTCAATAAAAATTCTCTCCATTTATTTATTACTGTGGATTGTTATTGACTTTCAAATGCCTCACGACAGTTGTGATTAATTATGTTCCTTAAATAGAGAGTTTTCAAACTGGAACTTAAAGGAGCCAGAAGCTCAGGGCTTCCATGTGTTCTACAAATTCTTTCAGCAGCTTTTCATTAGTGACCCCTGGTTTTCCTAACACAGAGAAAGATCTATTGCTTCAACATGTTGACTTTGTTTTTAAATACCTAGCATTATATTACCTGTTACTGCTATTTCATAGTTTAAAATATAGCCATAAATACAAAGAAATACTTATGAAAAAAGAATATACTGTTTTAAATACTTGAGGCTTCCCCATTGGCTCAGCCGGGAAAAGAATCCGCCTCTAATGCAGGAGACATAGGAGATGTAGGTTCAATCCCACGGTCAGGAAGATCCCCTGGAGGAGAAAATGGCAACCCACTCCAGTATTCTTACCTGAAAAACCCCATGGACAGAGAATCCTGGTAGAATACAGTCCAAAGGGTCCGAAAGAGTTAGACACAATGAGCGACTAAGCACAGCACAGCACAAATACATATCTTCAAAGTTGGAGCATATATATTCCCATTCTATCTTTTTCATGTCCTCTAAATAATATTTAATCATTTGTAGGTACTCAAGAGGCATGTACTCCAAGGAATGTACTACAGGTTAGCCCTTTGCTTCCATCTGAAAGAGAAGGTATAAATCAATTTAAAAGATAGTAATCAGAAAATTGAGGTTTTCTTGTGCTTTTTTAAGGAAAATGCTATTGAGGAGTTCTAAAATAAAGTCTGTTTTAGTCAAAGATATTTAACCTTTAAAAGTCTTTCATCTGAGTTTATTGAATTCAAGTCAATTTTGCAAGCAATACATCATATTAACTATATCTATTTTTTAAACTTAAAAAGTTATAGAATATGTTCTCCAATGTAGAGAGATTCGATTCAGTTCAGCAAACATCTGTTCTCACTATGAACTAGGCATGATAGGCAGTGGTAAAATAAAGACATGGTAGAAAATGTTGTCTTCTAAGAATTTCCACATGTGGAAACAAAAGACCACACATCTCAGGAGGGTATCAATACTCTCTAGAAGTAGGCTTAGGAAAATCAGAAGCAGTCTAGAGATGAGAATAACTGCAAACAAAGAAATCAAGCTGAGGCAGTATTGTTGAGTATCTGTATCCTAGGCACCAAGTTGGGAATATCAACATGGAGAAGACAAAGATTTTTGTTACCAAGAGGAACACAGGAAGGAGTCTGAGAACAGATGTGTACACAAAAAATTATGGAAACCCTGGGGAAAGTGCATCTCAGGACTGAAGGTGTGAAAGTTGGAGAGTTTGGGAATCCAACATGTGAGAGGGGAGATCAGATCCTTCATTCTCCAGATGACAAATCTGAAATAATATCAATAAACCCAGCTTTCCTGCAATGAGCATTTAGAAACACAAGTAGAATGGAACTAATTCCTTTTAGATCTGACTTTCATTAAGCCTGTAACTTAAATTTCAATAAGCACCAGGTGACTTCATTTTATCTTAGGAAGTCAATGCTTATTTTTGTGGGCAAATTGATGCAGTATACACTGACACATTGTAGATTTTGGGATTATTTTCTGCATTTCAGTAAGGCCAGTATGAAAAATATCAAATATCTTTAGGTTTGATCAACTTCCAAGAAAAAAAATAATAGTTAAGTCCATGATGAGAAGGTAGAAAAAGAATACTTTGAGATAAACCTTCAAATACACTAAAAATTTTTAAAAACTTATTTATGATATGTTCTAAATTAGTTCCCAAACTCATGCATCTTCATCAAAAAAGACAGATTTTGAAGCACACCTCAGACTTCTTTATTTGAATCTTCACAAGTAGACCTGTGAATTTATATGTTTTCCAAACATTTTTAATGCTTCTTGGGTACAGCCAGGTTTGGAAGCACCAATACAAATAATGCTACCTGTTAGTGAAAAACTGTTTCAAGAAGAGATTATTTTTGTAATATCTATTTCTTAGTCAAAACATAGTGAGCGACAAAAGATGTTTTAGCTATAAAACAATATATGGAATGTGTAAATGAAAAAAAATATTTGCCCTCATTGGAACTTTGGATATAGTGTTTGTTATTAAAGATATAATTAATATCTAACTAGGAGTTAATATACAGAATTTATAAAAAAAACTCATACAACTCAGAAACAAAAACAAAACAAATTTGATTCCAACCACTATGGAAAAAATATGGAGGTTCTTCAAAAAAATTAAAATATAACTGTCGTATGATTCAGTCATTCCACGTCTGGTTATGTACCTGAAGAAAACTATAGCACTAATATGCAAAAATATAGACAACTCTGCTCATTGCAGCGTTACTTACAATAGCCAAGATATGAAAGCAACCAAGTGGCCATAGAGAGATGAATGGATAAAAAAAATGTGATTTGTGTGTATACCCAGACACACACACACGAACACACACTTACACACATATGCACAATGGAATATTACTAAGCCATTGAAAAGAATAAGATCTTGCCATTTGTAACATGATGACTGGGCCCAGAAGATACCATGCTGAGTGAAATAAGTCAGGCAGAGAGGGACAAATACTGTATGATTTCATTTATATGTGGAATCTAAAAAAGCAAAACAAACAAAACAGAATCAGACTCATAGATACAAAGAACAAACTGGTGGCTGCCAGGTGGAGGGGGTGGGGAGATGGGCCAAACAGGTGAAGGGCACTAAGAGGCAGAACTTTGAGTTATGTACACGTATACCCATGGCTGATTCATGTCAATGTATGGCAAAAACCACCACGATATTGTGAAGTAATTAACCTCCAATTAAAAAACTTATTTAAAAATAAAATAACATAAAATAAATAAGTGGGGATATAATATAAAATAAAATAATATAATATAAAATTTTATAATATAATATATAGTAAAATAAATAAGTGGGGATATAATATACAAAATAGGAGGCATAGTCAATAATATTTAATAAGTTATGTTAGAGATGGTAGCTAGATTATCATGATGATTATCTCATAATGTCTACAAATGTTGACTCACTATGTTGTATACTTGAAACTAGTATAACATTGCAAGTTAATTTTACTTCAACTTTTCTAAAAGTTAAAAATTTATATAATTAGATACATATGAAATTGAAGAAATACTAGAAAACAATAGAAGGGAAAGAATTGATATAGAAGAAAGTTTAGATTGTAAAAGATAGGAGTTAGAGAAAATGCTCTTTCAATACTGGATGTTCGTATTATATATGTATATATATTATACATTATACATATACATTATACATATATGTATATGTGTATATATATGTATATATATTATATATATGTATATATATTATATGTATATATATTATACATATACACATATATGTATATATATTACATATATATATATATCTGCTATCCAAATGAAAAATGAAATCATACCTTAGAAAGTAATTTGCATTATTTTTATGTTGATATTGTATAATAATATTTCTATTTTATTCTAATTCCCCCATCCTCCTTAATGTTGGATTAGTATTTCACTGTACTTGAGTACTGTAATTTAAGTAATTACAGTAGTTAAATTCTTCCGCATATCTTGACCTCATGTAAATAGACACCACCATCTCAAGCCAGACCTCAAGTTCCACACTCCTTACCCAATTTATATTTTAGTTACTACTAACAAATAGTATAAGTTCACATTGTAAACATTGCATAGTACTAACTTATCATCTGCTTAAATTTTTCCAATGCTTCCCCATTATATTCAAGTTTCTTTTCCTAGTTAACAGAGCTCTACATTATCTGGCCTTTTCTGTCATTGTTGTTAATGTTAGCCTTCTCTCTCACACTCTCCACTTCATACTGGCCTTTGCTTCCTACAAGTCACCAGTTTTATTATTCCCTAAGAGACTTTACTCTAAACACACTCTCTAATGGTAATCCCATGTCCCCACTTTTTGCCTGGCTTCTGTTTGTTAGTCAGATCTATCGCAAGATTCCAGACCATCCGTATAGATACGCTGACACTCATTATCATATCATTTAGTTTAAATATCTGTAATGCACACATCACAACCTGGTGTTTACATTGCCTAGTTATTTTTTTACAAATTTATTTAGTATTAACCACCTATCAGTGCTCCCCCCCCCAAATGTGCAAATTCTATGAAAACAAACACCTATATGGTCATTGCTATAAGCCCAGTGCTTACTTGCTACATAGCTACATAGCAGGTAATAAATAGATGTTTGTTGAATAAAAGGATGAATACACAAAAGAATAAATATTCTAGCCCCTCCTTCCTGACAGCATGTCCTAAGCCAGCACATTTTACCTTCTACTGACCATGTGAAATAGTGGTCTTTGCTTCACCAATCCCACTATCCTCCAGCATGGCTTTTACAACTCCAAGTTCAGGTTGATCTTAGGAATCCTATCAGGCTACTCCAGGTCTCTTGTGTCCTTCTCTTCTTCAAAGAGTTCATGTTATAGAAAAATAATTCAATTCATCTCCAATGATAAGGACTCCAAATACCATGCTCTCACTCTAAGTAACTCACAAAGGAGGTAGCGTGAGACCCAGAAGGGAAGTTATAGCTTTGGCTCTGGAATGTTCTCCTCTGTCTGAGGCCCTACTTTAGATCATTGTAAGAGGAGAGGACTCAGTTATTGGGGATCCTACACGTTGCATCCTATAAGAGAAGATACCAAAGAGACACATATTCTATCATCTAGGTAATCCAAGAGCTTAACCTAAATTAAGCCAAATCTAGAGGCAAAGACTATCTTCCATACTGATCAAGCTGCTCTGAATTCTTGGTGGATTCACATAACCAGGGAGTTCAATGGAAATTGTCATAAGAATAGAGTACCTATGATAGGTCACCTGAATCAAGCCCTAGATGTGATAGCATTTGAACAAGCCCTTCTAAGCAGGAATAAGTTGAAGAGACAGCTATGATTCATGCTGTGATAAAGAGTTAATTCTTTTGGCAATAAATATGAAATTTATTGCAATTTCATTGGCTTATCAAGTATTGCACAACATTAATGTAGATGACCTTTGAGTGAAGTCTTCCAGGAAACAAACTAGACTGAACTTAAATGCATCTACATTTCTTATTGTATTTAGATATGATGGTATTAATTTGTAAGTGACTATATCCATGTCAAAGAGAGTCTGTTTCGCATTGTCCTGTGGTCATTTATGTATAGGATAAATGACAAACTCTTGGACGGAAGTATAAAATTAATATTCAAAATCGATTCAAGAATCCAGGAGTCATGGCAGACTCCTGGATGAAAACCAAATTGAAATGTTTGCATGGGTGCTAAGTCGCTTAGTCGTGTCCGACTCTTTGCGACCTTGTGAACTGTAGCCTGCCAGGATCTTCTGTCCATGGGATTGTCCAGACAAGA
Source organism: Okapia johnstoni (assembly GCA_024291935.2). NCBI lineage: Eukaryota > Metazoa > Chordata > Mammalia > Artiodactyla > Giraffidae > Okapia > Okapia johnstoni. The sequence continues at coordinate 75,908,856 of CM044313.1, read as the reverse complement.
ATACTGGATTGGGTTGCCATTCCCTTCTTCAGGGGATCTTCTAAACCCAGAGATCGAACTCACATCTCTTATGTCTCCTGCTTTGGCAGGCGGGTTCTTTACCACTGGTAAAGAACTGGGAAGCCATTAAAGCTATTAAATATTCATATCAATCCTTTCTCAAACTTAAATTTTATTATATTTTATAGTTTACAAAAGTGATTAACATTTTTCATGTTATGTTATTAATATTTAAGCCTCACTACACTCTATGAGTCTTAAATGAAGATTTTTATGTACACTTTATAAAACATCAAAAATCTGACTAGGGGGTTGAACTGTGCAAGTTTAGGTTTCACATTTCAGTTTACTATATACTTCCTAGGTGTCTCTGATGTGCCAGTCAGCCTACTAGATTCTATAGAACCAAAGATGAAAATGAATGGACTCCTGGCAAGATCTGACTCCTGATAAGATGTGATGGGGCTTCCCTGGTGGCTCAGATGGTAAAGAATCCATCTGCAATTCAGGAGGCCCAATTCAATCCCTGGGCTGGGAAGATCTCCTGGAGAAGGGAATGGCTACCCACTCCAGTATTCATGGGCTTCCCTGGTGGCTCAGACGGTAAAGAATCTGCCTGCAATGTGCAAGACCTTGGTTTGACCCCTGGGTTGGGAAGATCTCCTGGAGAAGGGAATGGCTACCCACTCTAGTATTCTTGCCTGGAGAATTCCACGGACAGAGGATTCTAACGGGCTACAGAGCATGGGATTGCAAACGGTCAAACATGACTGAGGGACTAACAGATGGTTAAATAATTCAATTAAATATAATAAGTGCTAATAAACAGGGTCCTACTGTATAGCACAGGTAACTCTGCACAGTGTTATGTGACAGACTGGATGAAAGAGGAGTTTGGGAGAGAATGGATACATGTAAATGTATGGCTGAGTTCCTTTGCTATCCACTTGAAATTATCACAACATTGTCAACTGGCTATAAATCCAATACGGATAAAAAGTTAAAAATAAAATAAAAAAATTTTAAAAATATATAATAAGTGCTGGAGTGGAGGTGTTCACAATTAACTGATCACATATCTCTGTATACAAGTCTTATGTCATTATGTAGGCACATGAACTAGCTGCTTAGCCATGTGTTTGGGTTGAAAGTCTGATATATTCTGAAAAATAAATGGACTTATATGGAAGGAATATTTTTTTCCAAAGAAAAATCTCATATTAATAAGAGAAGATTAAAAGTTATTTCTGAGAAGGATTCTTAGAATCAGAAAGTCAAGTTAGGGTCACCAGCCATCCTGGTTTTCCCAGAACTGAGGGTTTTACCAGGACACTGGACTTCCAGTGCTAAAACTCAGAAAAATCCTCAATGGTTGGTCAACTTAAGTCAATATTAAGAAATCATAAAATGAGCTTCTTATCCCAAGAATCAATTTCAGTTAGGTACAACCTCATAGTTTAGATCCATTTGTTTCTGGTTTGGGTTGGCATATAAAGCCAACAAAGAAGAGGAAGCCAAATGATAATTTATATTTGTAGAATATTTAAGGATTATAAAACTTGGTCTCAATCTTTAAAATTACCCATGTGCGTCTCATGACAATGATAAGAACAAATATCCTTAACTCCATTTTACAGATAAAGAAACAGACTCAAAGAGATAAGAAATTTGGCCAAGGAAATAAAACTCATAAGTGCCAGGAAAAATCCTAGAACCCAAGACTGTGCAAGGATCCTAAATTACTTCAATGCCTGGCAGTGAAGTGAAGCGAAGTCGCTCAGTCATGTCTGACTCTTTGCGACCCCACGGACTGTAGCCCACCAGGCTCCTCCCATGGGATTTTCCAGGCAAGAGTACTGGAGCAGGTTGCCATTTCCTTCTCCAGAGGATCTTCCCCACCCAGGGATTGAACCCTGGTCTCCCGCATTGTAGGCAGATGCTTTACTGTCTGAGCCAACAGGTTCAATTAGGTAATAGCCTAGATCACCCAGTCAAAAATATTATTCATGAGTATTTGTATATTTAGAGTTGTACTTAAAGTGCAATCAATCAACAGGAAAAGGAGGAGTGACATAAACTCAAAGTCAAGTGGAAATTTATAAATACTTGGACACTCAAATCCTGGGGCAGTTTAACCAAAAGATGTGTGCATACCTAATTTCTCTGAAGTACTCAACTTTATAACTGTCTGGTTAACTTTATTGCTGTGTTGCAATGATGATAAATATCAACCCCAGATGGTGCTTTGGAAATCACAAAGCACTACACAGATATTTTACCGTTATTTTTTAATTTATGCACAGCAAGTCAGGATCTAAGCACCTGGTACTTTATCGCTATTCTGGTTAGTTTTCCACCCTTGAATAGATGAGTCAGATATTGTTCCTGTTCTCAATGTCTCTGGGGTTAAAGTCACATTTGCCACTCATTTCAGTGCTAGGGTGGCACAATGCACACTCATTTATTCTGCTTTGGTAGTTCTTCCACCTTCTTATCTGACTGCTAAAGTTCCTTTTGGGTGGACCAAACACACACACATTTTTGTGGTATTTCCCATTATAAATTTGACCATAAAAAACTTTCACATTATAAATTTTACCATACAAAAGTTCAGCTCATCCAATGAATTTTTAAGAATGATAAAAATAAAATACCTCAAACTGAATCTTTCACACATTCAAATTATTGGGCTTCCTGTTATAACTGAAGAGGCTTACAGTTAGAAAGGAAACCATTTACTGCTTATTTAAGAATTTCCTTATCTATTTGCCTTCAATTTCAGATCCATCCATAAAATCAATTGCTCAAGACAAGAAAAATTATGGAAGACCATGTTTCTAAACAAGATAAGCCATTCTAATTTTTCTCTTCCTGCTAGGGAGTGATTTTTCCTCTTATAAATATCTCATAAAAATATCTGTAATCATGAAATCTGTATATTCCAAAAGTCAAATGGCAATTTTCACACTGCAAAATCAATCTGATGTTTTGAAAGTTTCACATAACTGCCCAGAGAATGATGTAATTCAATGACATAACAGTATAGTATAATGACATAACCTTGACATAACCTATTAGCAGTGTGTAATCATTCAGGAAGTGTGGCAAAGATGGCTAGCTGTCCACAAATAAATGTTCCACCTTCTAGAATATCATAGGTGTTTTTCAGAGGTATCTTCCCAGGCAGTGAGTATATTCCCCAGTAACCCCTTGTAATTTCAAGGTACAGTCTCGTGACTAGTCCTCATCAATAATTACAAGCAAAATGATGTGTGCTATTTCTCAGGCTGAATCTTTAAAAGAGGCAGTTGTTCGCTCTTCACTCGGTTTCCCTCCACTGGTTGGAGCCTTGTGGATGGTGGAGCAACAAGATGGAATGATCCTGAGTCGTGAAACACTGTGCGGAAGGCCACCACCAAGTAGTAACATCCTCAATAGATTCTTCCAGGAATGATAAGCCACTGGCATTTTAAGTGGCATTTTTTTTTCAGTAGGAACCGTTACCCTAATTGAATATTTTAAGCAAATACATCCCACCACTAGCAACCATCTGTTGTTCTGTCCAGGAAAATATGATGTTTGAAAAAGCCAGATCAATATTCAAGTTCTTAATTATGTGTGGACACAATAGGCCTCATCTACCCTTGATGTTTATGTTGCCTGGGTGGCGCTAGTCATAAAGACCCCACCTGCCAATGTAGGAGACCTAAGAGACACGGGTTTGATCCCTGGGTTGGGAAGATTCCCTGGAGAAGGAAATGGCAGCCCACTTCAGTATTCTTGCCTGGGAAATCCCACGGACAGAGGAGCCTGGCGGGCTACAGTCTATGGGGTCGCAAAGAGTCAGACATTTTAACTGAAGCAACTTAGCACACTTGATGTTTAACCACAGTGCCTGCTGCAAGCTGTCATTCACATGGGCAGTCTTCTCAGGCTGGAAAACTTCTTACCTATCTTCTGACTCTAGCTATTACTATTTGTCTCTCAGACTTCTGTTTGAATACTACTTCTTTAAAGAAGTCTTTTCTACTTCCCAATTTAGTCATTTCTCTTCTTTATGGCTACCACAGTGCCATGCATCTGTTCTTAGAAATTATGACCAAGGTAATTTTACATTGACTTTCTGGAATTTTTTATTTATATCTTATTTCTTTACAAAACTATAAAGCTTTTGAATTTCAGAAATAATGGTCTTTTGTTTTTCTCATTCTTATGTCTCCCATATCTTGCACAGATCCCAACACAGTTAAATAGATTTAATGAACAAGTAGCTCAGTGTGGTATCATGACAGATGAAGACCAGAGAATGTAAAGAACTTGATGAGGGTACTTTTAAGGAATTCATACTTTTCTCTTTTCCTTCAAGTTAATTACCAGCTTTTTAATGTCTTAGTGGAGAAAACAGTGAGTTGGTCACAGATAAATTGACATTAAATAGAAGACAAACTTGACTTATGGTAATAAATTTAATATTGTATTCCTGACAAAAGACCATATATCTAATCTTACTCAGTAAAAGCTTCAATTTTTGTCCTTCTAAGAATCATAATCATGGGAGTAAAAAATATCATAGTAACATTTGTTGATTCTATAACCTGTAAAATCTCCCCAGATGGCTGATCATTGTAACAAAACATGGAAAAATACAACTTCACTAAGACCCTATTTTGGTCCATTGGTGGAATGGTTTTCCCTTAACTGTCTCCTCTGAGGAAAAAGCATGACTATTCTAGGGGTGAAATTGAGAAAAGAACTTGACCATATACAATTCAGCTTTTTCCTTTCTCTCTTTGGACTCTTTCTGCTAAGAAGCAAGATACATTGTGCACCTCGTGCTTCCAAAAAGTAAACACACCAGGGTCAGTGCCTTGGTCAGCATTCCGGAAATGTTTTTGGCTTATCCTGTTTTTCCCTCTCTACTTACCTTAGGAAGTTGCATAGTTATAAGGCTGGAATTCTGGGTAAACACATGCCACTCCTTAGGCTCAGACATCTCCTGCCTAGCCACAAGTTTCCGATTTCATTCAGTTAATTGTCAGTATCATTTGGATCTGAGCTGAATTGTTTCTTCTTTAGAGTAACTTCCTAACATCCTCCTAAGTAAATTCAAGAGTCCTTCCTCCTCCCCCAATAAGGAGGCCTCAAGCAAAGGCACCTGGAGTTGACCTCTGCCTAAGGCCTCAGATAAAGACACCCTGAAGGCAGGTGCCCACCAAATCCAAGAATGAACATATGTGAAACATATGACTGGCCAGGGGGCCTGAGTCCTTGACTGCAACTGCCTTCGGAAACCATAATGGGTTGGCTGTACACAGGTCTGACCTGGAGAGGGCAGCTTTCTCTCATCTGGTCTCCCAGGTAAAGGCTTGGTAATTACCTATGATCAGGTCTGAAAATTACTCATTGGCTTTTGGACAGGAGTCAGATTTCTCAGTGTTTGCTTCCAAAAGGCTCACTGCCACAGTGGTCAGCAGAAAGTCTAGTTCCTCACCATGTGGATCTTGCCATAGATTCGTTGTGTGTCCTCATGACATGGCAGTAGTTGTCTTCCCCCAAAATAAATGGTCTAAAACAAAGAACAAGGAGGGAGTGACAGGGCCTTTTACGACTGAGTGTCAAAAGGCACAGTCATCACAGTTTCCTCTTTAGAAGCAACGGGTTGAAGGAGAGAGAAATTAAATTTCACTTTTTGAAGGGAGAAATGTCAAAGAAACTATATGCCTGTTTTTAAACAACCACACTTAAGGAGATCATCTTAAGAACAAGATAAGAGGAATTCTGCTCCTGGTCACGCATTAAAGTCACACAGCTCAGCTGCTACTTTGACCTGCATTTGTTCGACTCTGGTTCCAAACTTAGGATAGGGAAGAAGATTTAATTAAATACCAACCTTAAACCTCATAAGCCTAGTTTTAAATAGAGTTTTTAACACAGTTAACTGATTTCATTTAATCTGTAAATTTACACAATCTATCAATTCAATGGTAGAAACATGATCAAATTATTCATGTAACAGTTGACTGATTATTAATGCTTAAGATTATGGCAGATTTAGAAGACTGCTATAACAGTCTTAAGTAGGATCATTTTCTCTTTTAATATGAAATATTTACCATAGTTAACAGCAATTCTAAAAAAAAGATAGAAAGGCTACAATCTAACTATCAACCTCAGAAAACATAATGATCATCAACATCTTTTTAAACCACATTTCAGATGTCAATACCAAAAAGGGAAACATTAGAATTTACTCTTTTTACCAGAATGCTCCAAATAAATGAACTGAGTTTAATTTATTTATCACTGAAGGAAAGATGGCAACAACCTTTGAGGATCTGGAGTTTTGTTTTACTTAATGTTAGGAAATTCTAGGAAACTGTCGCTCCCTCTCTACTTACATCTACTGCTGCAGTATATTTACTTGAACAAAAATTCAGTTTATAAACTCTGCCGCGGAAATAAAAGCAACTTTACATTGGTGGTGGCATTACTTTTAACATGAGATTTTTTGAAAAACATTGTGCAACACATTATTACTTGAGATCCTCTTCCTGTATTATTAAGTAACTAATCCAAACAAAATACACCAAATCCCCTACAGATTTATGGGAAAATTACTGGCCAATGGACATCTCAACATTTTTCTTTCAAATGCTGATTTTTTTTCTTTATTCCATGGTTCATTGTCCAAGAAATAATTTTTAACTGTTTCTTTTAGTTGAAGAAATATTATAAATTGAAACCAGTTCCCAAGTAATAAACCCCATAGCTGTGGGTCTTCATGGTTTCTCCATGAAGATCATCTCTATGTGTTCCAACTCCAAGTTTCATAAAAAAAACCAAAAAAAAAAACCTGTGGTCCAACTTGTTCACTGTTGTCTTGCCAGGATCTTGCACCATGCCTGGCTGACTAGAGTAAATAGCTGTGAAAGAAATTAGGTAAAGCTATATTTTAGAACAAAATTATTGACCTACCATGAAAAAGGGGAAAAAAAGGTATTTTGATTATAAACTCCGCCTTGTAGGCAGGAGGAATTTTTTCAAGCTGAGTTTTGAGAAGAGGATACCTATGTCCTAACTGCTGTGTGACTTTTAATTCCTTAAACTTTCAGGACTATTCTGATACTTGTTAAATTAGTGACTGCAGAGTTTTCTGAAAATAGAAAATCCCAGACACATATTGAATTTTTTAACTTTAAGGAAAACTTTTTATGTATTCAGACACTTGGTGAGTGCTGGAGGTGGGGGTGGGGGTTGGGATCAGTACTGAACAAGATAGATCCAGACCCTAAGGGTTTGCATTCTAGCAAAGGATAGAGATACTAAACAATTAACTACATAATCATTAGCTTAATTATCGATGCAATGGCTGAACAGAGGACAGTGTATGTACTGTGAGAGGACCTGAGCTAGTATGGGGAGTCAGAGAGGACTTTCTTGACTAAATAATATTTAAGCTGGATTGTACAAGATAAGTAAGAATTCATGAGTAGGCAAGGGTTTCTTGAGAATAGAAGGTGGGAGATAGTGAAGGGAGAGGGAAAAAAAGGTCCAAGGCAGAAAGAAGAGCAGGAGAGAAATATCTGAGTAGAAATGGAATACAGTGTATTCAGAATGACAAAAGACCATGTAACCTGAATTCAGAAAGCCTATTGATGATTTACTATGACACTAATAAGGGGTAAAGCAATCTGAGCACATTGACTTCCTTAAAAGATTATTTTGGCTCCTGTTCTAGGGCAAGATGGTATAGAATAATTTCTTCTGTGTTCCTCTATAAATAAAACAAAACACCCAGGAAAAAGTCCATTAGACTATGATGAAGGAACTCTACAAGTAAGCTGAAAGAATGTCAACAGCACTGGCTAGGGAGGAAGAACAGACCCTGAGGACACAAGGACTGGCTACATGGTGAAATTTCCTAGGTTGTCTTTTTATCTCCCATATGCTCTTAGACCGGATACAGGAGAGATCTAAAGCCCAGAACCACTGCAGGCATAAGCCAAACAAAAAAAACCCAAAAGAAAAGCTAGTCCTTTCTGACCAAGGACCAGAGAAAGGAATGCACAACAGACACAGTGAAGAGTCATGGCCCTTGTGCCACCATTTGGACCTGGCACTGGTCTGATCCATTGGCACCAAGAGCAGGAAGCCCCAACACCCCATCCTCACTGCACATCCAGCTTCCAGGGGCAGTCCTGTCCTTGGCAGGAACAGCATCCACAGTGGCCTCTGTCTCCCTACCCTCCACTCAGGATCAAAGGAGGGCCATGCCCCATGGCTTCTGCTCTCCTATCACCTTCCAGAAGCTGGCCCAGTGACATTAGACAGCCCAGGGAAGTATCATCTATCAGTTCAGTCTCTCAGTCGTGTCCGACTCTTTGTGACCCCATGAATTGCAGCACACCAGGCCTCTCCGTCCATCACCAACTCCCAGAGTCTACCCAAACCCATGTCCATCGAGTCGGTGATGCCATCCAAACATCTCAGCCTCTGTCGTCCCCTTCTCCTCCCGCCCGCAATCCTACCCAGCATTAGGGTCTTTTCCAATGAGTCAACCCTTCACATGAGGTGGCCAAAGTATTGGAGTTTCAGCTTCAACATCAGTCCTTCCAATGAACACCCAGGATTGATCTCTTTTAGGATGGACTGATTGGATCTCCTTGCAGTCCAAGGGACTCTCATGAGTCTTCTCCAACACCACAGTTCAAAAGCATCAATTCTTCGGCGCTCAGCTTTCTTCACCGTCCAACTCTCACATCCACACATGACCACTGGAAAAACCATAGCCTTGACTAGACGGACTTTTGTTGGCAAAGTAATGTCTCTGCTTTTAAATATGCTATCTGGGTTGGCCATAACCTTCCTACCAAGGAGTAAGCGTCTTTTAATTTCATGGCTGCAATCACAATCTGCAGTGATTCTGGAGCCCCCCCAAAATAAAGTCTGACACTGTTTCCACTGTTTCCCCATCTATTTCCCATGAAGTGATGGGACCAGATGCCATGATCTTAGTTTTCTGACTGTTGAGCTTTCAGCCAACTTTTTCACTCTCCTCTTTCACCTTCATCATACTCAGCAGGGCTGAGTTGAGTGGCTTAAACAACAGACATTTGTTTCTCATAGTGCTGGAAGTTATAACTCCAAGATTAAGGGGCCAGCAGTGTTCTGGTGAAGAACACATGAGTGGTTCCTAGGGATTCAATACAGGGGAGGGGATGGGTATGGTTTAAAGGGGTAACAAGAGGGAATAGTATGATGGTGCCACTTAGTATTTTGATTGTGGTGGTGGTTACACAAAGCTCACGCCTGTGTTAAAATTGCATAGAGCTACACACACACAAGTATGTGAAAAACTGGTGACATGTGAATTAATTCTATGGATTATACCAATGTCAACGTCTTGTTTTTGATATTGTACTATAGTTGTGCAAGATGCTATGGTTGAGGGAGGATAAGGAAAGGATACACAGGACTTCTTTGTACATTTCTCCATAAACTCCATGACTCTATCATCACTTCAAAACAAAAAGTTGAAAAAACAAAAACAAAAAACCACAGTTCTTGGTTTTTATGAGAAATTTGGACCAAAAAGGGCAAGAACAAGTAGGGGAAGATCTGGTAAAGAACCAGCTCAGCTGGTAAAGACTCTGCCTCCAGATCCTCTAGAGAAGGGAAAGGCTACCCACTCCAGTTTTCTGGCCTGGAGAATTCCAAGGATTGTACAGTCTTAAAACTCAACATTCAGAAGACTAAGATCATGGCATCTGGTCCCATCACAACATGGCAAATAGATGGGGAAACAATAGAAACAGTGACAGAATTTCTTTTCTTGGGCTCCAAAATCACTGCAGATGGTGACTGCAGCCATAAAATTAAAAGACACTTGCTCCTTGGAAGAAAAGCTATGGCCAACCTAGACAGCATATTAAAAAGCAGAGACATTGCCAACAAAAGTATGTCTAGTCAAAGCTATGGTTTTTCCAGTAGTCATGTATGGATGAGAGAGTTGGACTATAAAGAAAGCTGAGCGCCGAAGAATTGATGCTTTTGACCTGTGGTGTTGGAGAAGACTCTTGAGAGTCCCTTGGACAGCAAGGAGATCCAACCAGTCCATCCTAAAGGAAATGAGTCCTGAATATTCAATGGAAGGACTGATGTTGAAGCTGAAACTCCAATACTTTGGCCACCTGATGTGAAGAACTGACTCATTGGAAAAGACCCTGATGCTGGGAAAGACTGAAGGTAGGTAGAGAAGGAACGACAGAGGATGAGATGGTTGGATGGCATCAACGACTGGATGGACATGAGTTTCAGCAAGCTCCAAGAGTTGGTGATGGACAGGGAAGCCTGGCATTCTGAAGTCCATGGAGCCACAAAGAGTCAGACATGACTGAGAGACTGAAATGAACTGAACTGTACAGTCCATGGGGTTGCAAAGAGTCAGACATGACTAAGCGACTTTCACTTTCAATATAATATCAGGAAGATGTAATAATGATTTAGATATGAAGGTTATGGAGAAAGAAAAACAGAGGTTTCTGATTTGTAAAGCTTATGGAAGACACTGAGACAAGAAATAGTGAAGTTAAAAACCCACTGAGAGTGGGTGAATATGAGAAGTACTATTTGGGATATGTTCATTTTGAAATACCTAGAAAGTATAGTGATATAAATGTTATTGGTCGAATATATGAGTCAGGGCTCAGAAATCAGGGTTAAAATCTATAAGCTTGAGTTGTCAATGGAGAGGTGACTATGGGTATGGCTATCCTGTATGTGTGTCTGCTCAGTCACTTCAGACATGTCTGACTCTTTGCGACCCCATCAACTGTAGCATGCTGGGCTCCCTTTGTCCACAGGATTCTCCAGGCAAAACTACTGGAGCGGGTTTCCACACCCTCCTCCAGGGGAGATCCCTGACTTGGGGATTGAACCCACAACTCTTGCATAGCAGGCAGGTTTTTTACCCTCTGAACCACCTGGAAGACCATAGCTTCCAGCCCTAGGAAGCCCATGGTTATCCTAGGAAAAGGAATGTATGGAGTGACAGGTGAAGATGGAGGACAGAACTTGAGGAAACTGCATTGTTTCAAGTTCAGGAAGTAAAGAAAAGAAGGATGAAATTGTAAAAGAACCAAGGAAAGAGAGGTCAGTAGATATAAGCATAAATGAAGTTAAGTCAGATTGAATTCAGCAAATGTACGATCTTTGATGGTTGCAATATTGTTCAAATCAGGTAGAATTTGAGGATTAAGAAGGTCTTCCCTGGTGGCTCAGATTATAAAGAATCTGCCTGCAAGTCAGGAGACATGGGTTCAATTCCTGCGTCTGGAAGAGCCCCTGGAGAAGGGAATGGCTACCCACTCCTGTATTCTTGTCCAAAGAATTCCATGGACAGAGGAGCCTGATGAGCTATAGTCCATGTGATCAAAAAGAGTTGGACATAACTGAGCAACTAACAATTTTACTTTCACTTTGGGGTCTCCCAGGTGGCACTAGTGGTAAAGAACCCTCCTGTCAGTGCAAGAGACATAAAAGACACGGATTCAATCCCTGGGTTGGGAAGATCTCCTGGAGGAGGGCATGGCAACCCACTCCACTATTCTTGCCTGGAGACTCACATGGACAGAGGAGCCTGGAAGGCTATAGTCCATGGGGTCACAAAGAGTTGGACACGACTGAAGCGACTTAGCACACATGCTAGGAGAAGATGGAAAATATATCCTCAGTTGGAAAGGAAGTGCCAATTCTTTTCTATTTTACTATGAGGCATTTAGAGAAGAGGCTCTTCATGACTCAAAGTGGTTGTCCTGTGTTTTATTACGCCCAGAAGAATGCTGCAACTAGACAGGGGAATGTCTGTGCTGCATCCCGAGGTTAGTTTGAACATTTTAAGTAGCACTGCACTGACTCTTTATTGTTTTCCAAGTGCTTCAATAGATTCCTGCTTAAGAAAAACAAAAGAAAACAGGACCTTATTTGGCTATAACTCCTTTTATTTTTTTTTTTGAGAGTCCCAAGTATTCTTTGGACTTTATAAAAAAGATAAATACTTAAAAACTCATATATAGAAATATGCTCATAAATATATGTTAGCTCTGCAAAGAACTTAAAATATACCAGAACATAACTAACATTAAAAATATTAATCAGCCTTCTCATTAAACTCTATTATACAGACACCCCCATCACTATCATCATCATCATCATAGCTTACAAGTTTTGAGTATTTACTCTATTCCCATTTCCCAGGGGGCCTCCCATGTCACTCAGTGGATAAAGAATCTGCCTGGCAATGCAGGATATGCAGGAGACATGGGTTTAATCTCTGGGTTGGGAAGATAGCAACCCAATCCAGTATTATTGCCTGGGAAATCCCATGGCCAGAGGAGCCCGGCAGGCTACAGTCCACATGGTCGCAGGGTCGGACGTGAGAGAGCATACACAGACACATTTTCCAGGGACTACTGTAAGTTATTTATAAAACATTTGATTCACTCATCAAGTGCCTTTTAGATAGTGTAAATCTTTTCATTTCTATTTTACAGATGATGAAATGAAGACAGTGATTTGACATAACTTGCTTGAGCTCCCAGAACTGGTTAACTGGCACAATAAGGATCAGAAATCACATGCCTGAGTTCTTAACCATTATAAATACTGTCTTCCCAAACATGAGTGAAGTGTGTTTTACTTCACATTATTACAATTTTGAAGAAAAGATAATCACATGAAAGAAGTGTACAGAGATAGGGCACATCTCTAGGCTGCTGATATGCACCTCTTTTTCAGAGAATATAAACATTACAATATGAAATTCAAGGACTGCAGGAATGAAACGTGGAAATAAAGCTCATGCAGGTATGGCTAAAAACAGAGATGTGTTGTAGAGTATATGGTCTGGAACTAGAGTTCTCATTTTCCACCTGGAAAAATGGAGAGCCAAGGGCCAGGATGACAGCCAAGTCAGAATCAGGCTCAGCAGGGTGAGACCCTTTACAGATCTGTATGGACCACACAAAGAGAACTGAGAACTTGCATAAACTGGTTTCTCTATCTCTCTCTCTTCCTTTTTAAGATAGCATTGCCCTTCATACCGCTGGAAAGTGGTCATCTCCATCGCATGTGTAATAAATCAAGTCCATAGCTAAATGGCACCTTTAGAGTAAGCAAGCCTGAATTTGTTTACATAGAGACATTCTACCTATTTAGAATCACATAAGCAGAATCTTTCCCTATCCTCACTGTGACCACCCAGGAAAAAAATCCATTTTGAGCTCTTGAGAAGGGTTTTCTTAAATTTTGCTATTTATTGCAGATAACATCTTTGAAATTTTTTTTTAAAATTACTATAAATCATATCTAATTTCTCTGATTACATATCATTACAGCAAATCATATTTTGACCTAAACAATCAATAACTAATGTTTTATGTGCTATGCTGTGCTAAGTCACTTATGTTGTGTACAATGCTTCGCAACCCTGTGAACGTGGTAGCCACAAGGCTTCTCTGTCTATGGAACTCTCCAGGCAAGAATATTAGAGTGGGTTGCCAGGCCCTCCTCCAGGGTATCTTCCCAAAGCAGGGATAGAACCCGCCTCTCTTATGTCTTCTGAATTGGCAGGCAGATTTTTTACCACTCGCACCAACTTGCAAACAGAAAAACAGAAGCTGATTTAATTATTCATGACAGAGGGTATTTAATACTGGAGATTGGTTACCCAAGTAATTAACTGAAGCCACCAAACATTCCTAGGCTGCGGGTTCAATTCGAGAAGATAATGTTATGTGACTTCTAGAGCCAGAGTCACACTGTGGGATCTGGAACCCAGCGAACTTGATCAAAAGATGCTGGAATCATCGAGCTAGATAGCAAAATACTGCACAGGAGAAATAGGAGGGAAAGGAGTATCCTGATTTTTTCCTTTGTTCACCTTCAAATATCTGTAGGTGCCTCCTCTTGGCCACTCGCAGTGAGAAGCTTGCTGTCATGCAAGCCAGGAAATTGCAGCTTGGAGGGGTCAGCTTTCCTGTGATACAGAAGAGAGCCAGAGAAGGAAGCAACTGAGGGCAAACAGACCCCAGGATAAGCCAAGTCATGGGAGTAAGCACTATATTCAGCCAACCATATTGTTTCACATCATGATGAAAGTGAAAATGAAGTAGCTCAGTTGTGTCTGACACTTGGTGACCCTATGGACTGTAGCCCCGTAGCTCTCCGTTCATGGGATTTTCCAGGCAAGAATACTGGAGTGGGTTGCCATTTTCTTCTCTAGGGGATCTTTCCGACCCAGGGATCAAACTCAGGTCTTCCACATTGCAGGCAGACTCTACCCTCTGAGCCATGAGGCAATCCCCTCCATGTCATTACATATGTGATCAAAAATTAAGTCATAGAATTCAGAAGTATTGGATTGGCCAAAAAGTTCCTTTGGGTTTCTCTGTAACATATGGAGAAACTGAATGAACTTTTTGGCAAAATCCTATATGTGCTTGAGAAGATTAAAAAAAAAAAAGAAAAAAGCCAGATCAGTAGTTCATCCAACAAGAGTTCTGAGTAACTTTAGTGATTCTAAGATTAGAATTTGGGAATACAACAAATAAGTAAGAATAAATAGTAAACAGCAAATAATAAAGAAGAAACTGGGCAGAGAATTTTTCTATTTTGCAGGTAGTAAAGCCTTCATGGGGTGTTTATTTTGATACACTCTTATTTCAATCATACGTTACCCTGGAGATGATTTCAGACTCAACATTCAATTTATTGATCATTAGGTGCATGCTCAAAGATGCACTGTGTCTAAATTGCATCTGTGGCTTGCATTTACAAAGGCAGTGAGTAGGAGAGGAAGAAAGAGCACTGACAACTGACAGCATGGTACTTCGGTGCCTTCTGTACGTTATTCAAAAGATAAAGCTAACAGCACTGCATTTCTTATTCTACTCTTTCCTGCACAACTGTATGACTTCTCTTTTTGGTCTGTCTTCAATGTTTATTATAATGATTCTACCCCTAGAATTATTTTTTGATACTCAGCGCATATTCTTTTGATGAATAAATCATTTTGCTAAAATAGAATCTTTGTGCTGTATAATTTTTTACTTATCAATATATTTTGGATGCAGGAGACACAGGTTCAATTCCTGGGTTGGAAAGATCCTCTGGAGAAAGAAATGGCAACCCACTCCAGTATTCCCACCTGGAGAATACCATGGACAGGGATACATGGCAGGAATATAGTCCATGGGATTCCATGGCAGGCTACAGTCCACCAGGATCACAAGAGTTGGACATGACTTAGTGACTAAATCACCACCACCATATTTTGGATATCCTGCCATGACACTTTTAAACAGATAAAGATACAGACATGCATATATAACTATACAAAAGTACATATGTGTACATACATGCCATAACGATTTTTAATGACTGCATAGTTTTCCATTGTATAGATGTGCTGTCATTTCATGAAATCACTTAACTTAGGTTGTAATTTTTTGAAACTTCTGTAACACTGTAGTAAGTATCTCTAATCTTGTATGTTTCCTCACTTAAGTTATTGCTAAGAATAAATTCCCAGAGCTGCAACTGCTAAGTCAAAGGGGTTTTATTAGACAGTTTGGTCTATATTTTTTTTTCCTATAGTAACGAACAACCCAAAAGGTGTCAGCAGCTTATAACAGTTTTATCTCTTGTTCTTGCAGACAGAGGAGAGCCTATATCTGGGATTTCTGGGGGAAAAGAGATCAGTAATTACAACCTGATTTGGAAAACTGTTCAGAAATCTTCCATATTAATATTACTCACAATTCACTATCCAGAGCCTGTGTCAGCATGAATTCAAAAGGACAGAAAAGCAAAATCCCCCTCCAGAGAAGAGCTCTACAGTAAAATTCTTTCAGGGTAGAGAAGCAAGTATTTTGAACAATAATATATCAGAGTTGCCCATAACAATATCCATGCTATGATAGCTACTATTATTGTAAAAAAGGGCATGGATAAATGTTGCCCTAGACTGAAAACCATGATTATGAAAGAGAAAGAATATAAAATGTTCCAAACAATTCCTAGCAGGTAATTTAAAGCCATATTATGGAGAAGTAATATGGATGAAAGATCTTGTAGCTACAAATAACACAGGATAATCATGTACATTTCCACTTGGAAAAACAAATGCTCACCAAAATATGACCACCACATATTTTTAACCCTCACCATTGGATGACCACAAGCCATAGTCATTGGCTTCTTGTCCAGATTTGTTCAGAAGAGCTTTGATTGTGTGCAGTGAAATTCAACCATAAATGAGAGGCTTTGTAGCAAATAAACCAAACAACCTACTGATATGCTTGGATTTATAGCTTCAAGTCAGGCTTCACAGGTGGCTCAATGGTAAAGAGTCTGCCTGCAACGTAGGAGACACAGGTTTGATCCTAGGTTCAAGAAGATCACCTGAAAAAGGAAATGGCAACCCACTCCATCATTCTTGCCTGGGAAGTTTCATGGACAGAGGAGCCTGGCAGGCCACAGTCCATGGGGCCGCAAGAATCAGATACAACTTAGCAACTATACCACAACATAACTCAAGTCATGTTTTTTTCTCTTGAAAATATATGGAGATAGTGTCAGAGTAAACTAGGTAAGACTGTTAAAATAACTGACAGTTGATAGCCACACCTAAATGAAAGTAGAAACATCTGACCAGTAGAAGATAATTAAATCTCCTAAGGTTTAGAGCTAACCACTCTTGGGAAAGAAAATTTCCTATTTACATTTCAAAGGCAAACACAGAGATGCACAGAGAAAGCAAGAGTGAAAACAGAGATGTGGGGGTTTTAGACATATGTTAACAACTTGGTTGTTAATTATTTATTGCCCCAGTTGTAGTTGACAATAGGAGGAAGCATAAGTTCTGATCAACAGGAGAGTATGTATTTTCACATTAAAATAACGAAAAGGAAGGTTCTCTTCAAGTCTGTGAAGCTTTATGCTGAGAAAGAAGTGCTTATCCAAGAATAGGTATGTGGATGAGAGACTCAGGGACATCTTTTTGATTGATTGGCTGATTTTTGCTTATAAAGCATATCTGAACTTTCTACTCTGAGGACAGATTAACACACAGCTCCCAAATCATTCTCTAGGCAGCCACTTCCAAGTATACTGCTTCCTACAGATTGGAGGTTACAGAAGCCTAATTTTTCAATCCTTATCCGCTATGGGTTCCAACTACAAAAGGACACACCCAAGGATCTAAGTGAGGATTGTCTAAGTATCAACTGTCTAAAGCTGTGGCAGGAACCATGCTTTCTTACAATGCTAATGTGGAAAACAGAGTAGGAGTTCTATTTCCCACCCCAAATACAACTAACACCCCAGCTGCAGTCAAAGAAGCCTGAGACAGTCGTGGGCCTTCTAAACAGAAGGATTTAGATCGGGAAGGTATCTAAACATGCCAGTGTGGTTTCTGTTTGATAATTGGAAATAGAAGAAAAGAGCAGAGCTGCTCGAGAACAAGCTGGTGTGTGTGTGTGTGTGTGTGTGTGTGTGTGTGTGTGTGTGTGTGTGTGTGTGTGTGTGTGTGTGTGTGTGTGTGTACGTGTGACAGAGAGAGAAAGAGAGTCGGGGGAGAGAGGGGTAAGGAGTGAGAGAAAGAGAAGATAGAAAGGAAAATGCAGATAATAAGGAAGGGAGGGAAAGTTTTCCATTTCTGATTGAAGGATGATGGTAAAAAGGAAGATTGGAAGTTTACCCGGTATGGTTCTTCATGAGATTGGAGAAAAAGTTTCCTTGCGGACAAAGGGAGAAAGTATTTTCCAAGGTAAAAATTTCAATATCCAGAACCACTTTATTCTTGAAAGAGGGAAGATGTTGTTGTAGAAAAATATTCAGTGAGAACTTAGTAGTATCACTTGTGGAAGAGTTACTTATATCACAGTAGTATGTATTAATGGTACCAGATCATACTTTCATTTCTGTATCTAGAGCCAAAAAGAGCTGTTTTCACAAATGTAGGAAATTAGAATTCCAGCTAGCTCTCCCTTCCAGACCATATTAAGCAGGGTGTTGAAAGCTCTTTGAGAGAAGCAGAGACTGGAAAATCTGAAATATAATTTGAAGAAGGGAGTACTAACTGAGTTATTTACTTCTTCCAATTATGATTAAAGTTTGTGAGGTAAAAGCAACACCCTGTATTCCTTGATGATTAACCACACTGCACAGATGTTAGTTCTTCGACATTTTTATGAAGATCCACAAACCATTGTTACCCTGAACATAACAACATTGGACAGAAACAGCTGAGAAAACAAAAAATCACCATCATAGCACCATCCAAATGGATGCTTCCAATGTGCAAGCTGTCACTAGAGGCTGGAATGTGTTAGGCATGGTGGACTACCACTGAATGTGTCCCTTCTAAATGCATCCTTGGCCCAGGCTTGAGCAAAACCTTAGTGACAGTTAAAAGTCACTGGCTTCCCTGATGGCTCAATGGTAAAGAATTCACCCAAAATGCAGTAGATACAGGAGACACGGGCTCAAGCCTTGGTTTGGGAAGAAACCCTGGAGGAGGAAATGACAACCCACTCCAATTCTTGCTTAAAAAGTTCCATGGACAGAGGAGTCTGGTGGGCTACAGTCCAAAGGGCTGCAAAGAGCCCAACATGACTGAGCACCCAAGCAACACCATTGAAACTTTTTTTGGGGGGTTACTTACAATCTACTCTTAGTGTCATTATTGGTCCATTTGGAGTTATACTGGGAAAGTTCTTTGTACCAAATCCACCACATTTTCTTTCATCATCTGATACTTGCTAAAACTATTAAACAATCAGTGCAATTTGACATGAATTTACTGAATGTTACTGAATACCTATTACGGTGTGTCAGTCTTTCGGTAATTAGAAAGAGCTATAAAGAATATTCTTGCAGAAGAGACCTCTCATGATGTCAGTTACTTAAAGAAAATCTGGCTATTATTTAGGTAGATTGATCAAGATTGTGAAAATGGGAATTGAAGAGACAGCTTCTTACATGCCAAGTAATACCACTCTTATATGTTCTCACAGAAGTTGTAGAACAAGTTATTAATATATGGAAATCCATGTGTTATTACCAAATATGCAGGCGTTTCCCCATCATTGGTAAATCTGTTGGGTACTTTGTTGTTGTTTAGTCACTAAGTCATATCCGACTCTCTTACTTTACAAAAGAATAATTTCTCACCATCGTCAATAATTTTCACATATAAGTTAAACAGAGATTCAGAGAGGTGTTTCTAATAGGATGTCATGCCTCTAACCTCTTGTTTGTCTTAGGGCAAACCCAGGTAATCCAAGTCACAAGAGAACCTTCATATACTGTAACATCCAAAAGGCAAGCACCAGGAAAGACAAAGCCACACGGAAAAGTTTGAGTATACCTAGAAGACAATAATTGAACACCGCTTAGAAAAGGAGAATGCTCAGTTTTTAAAATTCCATTATAGGATATTCTGTCAAATAATCAATGTAGTATATGCAGTGTTTCATATTTTAGCTCTAGAATCAGAGCAGAATAATTTAAATCTAAGCTCTACCTCCTACTATGTGCATAGTCTTAAACTCGTATTTTCTTTAGGTTCACTTTTCTCTAAAATAAGAAGCAATATTAAACTAAAATAGTGACAATATAGGTTAAAAGAGTGAATCCATAGCCTAGCTAAAGGCATATAATAAAACTTAGACACTGAATGAAATGATGACACAAATATCTTCTTGTCTGGATTCCTGGCTGCTCAATGGAAGGAATCATCCCTTACTTATTTTTGTGCCCCAGGGCCAAACATTATGTCTAAAGAGTACAGTTAATACTCTATGTTATTGCTGTTCGTTCACTAAGTCCTGTCTGACTCCTTGTGACCCCATGGACTACAGCACGCCAGGCTTCCCACCCTTCACTACCTCTCAGATAGTGCAGATTTGCTCCAACTCACATTCATTGAGCCAGTGATGCTATAACCGTCTCAGCTTCTGCCACCCTTTCTTTGCCTCTTGTTTTTTAATCTTTCCCAGCATCAGGGTCTTTACAAATGAGTCAGCTCTTCACATCAGGTGGCCAAAGTACTCGAGCTTCAGCTTCAGCATCAGTCCTTCCAATGTATATTCAGTGTTGATTTCCTTTAAGATTGACTGGTTTGATCTCCTTGCAGTCCAAGGGACTCTCAAGAGTCTTCTTCAGCACCACAGTACAAAAACATCAGTTCTTTGGTGCTCAGCCTTCTTTATGGTCCAACTCTCACATTCATACATGACTACTGGAAAAACCATAGTCTTGATTATATGGAACTTTGTCAGCAAAGTTATGTCTCTGCTTTTTAATATGCTGTCTAGGTTTGTCATAGCTTTCCTTCCAAGGAGCAAGCGTCTTTTAATTTCATGGCTGCAGTCACTATCAGCAGTGATTTTGGAGCTCAAGAAAATAAAAATCTGTCACTTTTTTTTATGTTCTCTACATGTTTTTTTTTAAATGAATGAATGATATATTAGCACAATTATATTCAATATAAGTGACAAAATACTGTGAATTCAGTGAAAATGTAAAGAAACCCAATTTTATTTCTTTCCATGTTATTTAACATCCTAGAATCAATCCAAGTTTTTACTTTTTATGAAATATGGTTAATTTGACTATACAGAAATTTGAAGAAAAATATAGTCAACCAAACTCTCTGGGTAGGACATCTGACCATAAGATTGACTGTGGTAGGCTGAAAAAACAATGGCTTCTGATCTCTGAAAGCTATGAATATTATGTGACAAAAAAGTGAATGTTACCTTAAATGGTAAATGATGTGATTACATTAAAGTTCTTGAGATAAGAAACTTATTCTCAATTAAAGGTGGATCCTAAATGCCAGCACAATTATCCTTATAAGAGAGACACAGTGTGCTGTGTGCTTGCTCAGTTGCATCTGACTCTGTGACCCTCTGTAGCCCACCAGGCTCCTCTGTCCATAGAATTCTACAAGAAAAATACTGGAGTGAGTTGCCATGCCCTCCTCCAGGGGATCTTCCCAACCCAGGGATGGAACCCACATCTCCTGTATTGCAGGCAGGTTCTTCACCCACTGAGACACCTGGGAAGCCCAAGAAAGGTACAGAGTAGAGTTAAATGCAAACACAGGAGAGGCAACAAAGGGAGGAGGGACTGGGGTGATACAACCACAAACCAAGAAATGCAGAGCATCTCCCAGAAGCTAAAGGAAGCAGGACTGGGTTCTTTCCCAAGGACTCTGTAGAGAGTGTGGCCTGACAGCATCCCGATTTCAGACTCTTGGCTTTCAGAAGTGAGAAAACAGGTCTCTACTGTTTTAGGCCACCTAGATTGTGGTAATTTGTTACCCCAGCCCTGGCAAACCAACACACACTCAAAGTCCCTGGGCTCATGTTTGAAAGTACTTCCTCTATATCTGATACATGGATGAAAGGGATTCTCTAGGACTCAAGTGTTCCTGAAACACTGGCTAAGAGAAGAGAAGTTCTGCATATAGAGACTGTTTATAATTTACCCCCGTCCTGTTCAGCTCTAGGGAAGTCAGAATGGAGACTTGTCCGTGGTGAACACACAGGGCTTGGGAATAATGGGAAGAAAAGAAACACACATTTTTGAAGAATCTTAAAAATTCCCTTAGAACCCACCTGGGTAATCCAGGTTAAGTGTCTTATCTCAGAGGCATGGATAAAAAAATCTGGAGCTGACTTTCTTAGGCACTGGTTCTTGTCACTTAACCAAATCACTGGTAGAGATTTTCTAAGTTACAAACTTCATGAATTAGACTATCTGGGAAATGGGACCTAGACCTTCATGGTTCCCGAGGTAGGAGTTGGGCAAAAGAACAGAAACTATTCCTTTGACTGCAGAAGACAATTGTGTTTATATATCCTTAGTGATAGAAAGTCAACTCTAAAAGGGATTGCCCTAGAGAAATAGGATGGAAAAGAACAAACTGTGTCCCTGACATTTCAGTGACATGCCATCTACCTTTACTTGAAAACCAAGTACACGCTCAGGTACAGAACATTCCATTAGTCAACTCAAACAAAGCTGTGTCTCATTAACTTCCCATTTTAGTCTTCCATTCTATAACTTTCTTTCTAACCAGACTATATGAGATGTAATGATCAATAGAGAAAAAAAAATAGAAAGGATCTTAACTCATAACAAGAGCCTCTTAACTTTTACCAGACTGAATATAAACTTCACTTTCCTTTTATTCATGATTACAAATGTAGCTTACTAAATTCTCTGGTTCATTTACCATGTTCTATTTCAAATCAACAGATACATCATTGAGACATTTTTTGGGTTTTGTTGGTATTAAACAAACTGACAAAATGTATCCTCACTGCTCATCTCTAATGATGAACTAGGCAATTTAACAAGTATCTTGGGAAAATTCTCATTTACTAAGCATCTGCCTTGTACATAGCATTCTTGCACCAAAGCTTGGACTTCGAAATCAAACAGAACTGGGTTCAAATCTTGGCCCAACCATTGATACTAGATGACTTTGAGCAAGTTGCTAAAATATCTAAGCCTTGTTTTCTTTTCCATAAAATAAGATTATTAAATTTCCTTTATTAAAGAAATTATAGGTACAAAGTGTCAAATGCATAGTAAGCACTCAGTGAGTCTAAGTTCTTTTTCTTGTTATGAGTTAAATGAACAGAAACCTAGACACTCACCCAAGAGGTTAATGGTAAAAGCTGACAGTCACTGGAAGATAATCAGTTAGATTCAGAGAGTATCTATCCAGGTGAAGAGTTTCATTTTTCTTAGTGTCCAATACCAGCCTGTTACAAGAACTGAGGTCAAAGGATTACCCAGAATGCAAGCTAGGTTAAGAATCAGACTCAATAAAACATAGAATTAATATTTAGTTCTGTTGCTTTCTTGGACACCCAACAAAACTGTCTCAAAATGAGGCAGTGGCTTTTGAGCCTAACTATTTGAGACATACAAACCAATTTTGTTTATAGAATGAATCATCTTCTGGGACTAGTTGATCTTTTAATCTGTAAGCATGAATCATAAAGTCATTCGTAACAACAGTGAAATCAAGACAAGATTAAAATCAAGAAATTCTCTCATACACATATACAAATCTTCTCTCTTAATAACAGCAATCCTGAAAACCAATGCTCTTAACTTGAAAATATCCATTTCCTTATTGGAGAGGAACACATTGTTATCCATCAGGTAGTAACATGAATACATCTTTCCCTTTCCCCCTAAATCTTTCCCTACAACTTCCCTTTCCATGTAAATATTTTCTTGGCATGATCTTCCTTGAACTGAAATCTCCCCTTGTGTTAGTTAATGCAACAAAGTTAGAAAGTACACAGTTCAAACTCCAGATGCATGCTCTTCTCCAAACTATAAAAGGACAGAGATATGCTGGTGTAGAATTATGTATAGATACTACTGTGCCATGGAGAATTTAGTTCTACAGGTGAATGTACATTCTAATTTGCTGGAAATTGCAAAGATCAATGAAGAAGGCCAATAAGGAAAGTGAACATGGGCCTAGGATTTTAAGAAAGAGTCCGGAGTTTTAGAGACAAACAAAAATCACAATGAGAAGGCATTTTATAACATGAAATAGGAAAGACTCTAATTATATCTTTTATTAATATAGGTAACTTAATAAGGATTGTTTGACAAAACTACCTGGTTGGGTCCATATTAATTTTATATCTCTACAACATCTTTAGATTTAAAAAAAAAAATTTGCTATAGATGCATAGAAGTTAAGAAATCACAGCATCTCTTAGATTTTTATATATGGATAAGTGTCAAATAAAAGATAAGCTATGTTATTCCATTACCTTCAACAGAGACAAATAAATCTGTTACAAGTAAATATGAGTACTTTTCATAATAAATAAGCAGACCAAAGTCAACGTCTTTACATATTGGACTTCAATGCCATGGCTCCCACCCTTACCTCCTTGCCTCTCTGCCATCATCTCCTACTGTTCTCTTCCTCACTCATTCTGCTCACTTCACTCCATGCATGTTGGCTTCCTGGTTGTTGCTCAAACATTCAGAGCACTCTACTACTTCCCAGTACTACAGAACTTCTGTTCCCTTCCCCTGGGCCACTTTCCCCCCAAATATCTGTGTGCTTTGCTTCTTTACTTCCCTTAGATCTTGACCCCAATATTTTCTTCTGATGTCCTGATCACCCTACATAAAACAACAATGTACCTTCTCAATATTTCCCATCCCTTCTTCCCTGCTTGATTCATCCCATTGGCTTTTATTGTCTGTAAGTTCAATGACATCAGGGATTTTTTATCTGTTTGTTTACTAGTGTATCTCGGAGAAGGCAATGGCACACCACTCCAGTACTCTTGCCTGGGAAACCCCATGGATGGAGGAGCCTGGTAGGCTGCAGCCCATGGGGTCGCGAAGAGTCAGACATGACTGAGCGACTTCACTTTCACTTTTCACTTTCATGCACTGGAGGAGGAAATGGCAACCCACTCCAGTGTTCTTGCCTGCAGAATCCCAGGGATGGAGGAGCCTGGTGGGCTGCCGTCTATGGGGTCGCAAAGAGTCGGACACGACTGACGCGACTTAGCAGCAGCAGCAGCAGCAGCAGTGTTCAAAATGATTTTGGCACATGTAAGTCATCAAAAATATCTGTTGGATAAAGCAGGTTACCCAGTTGTGCTTCCAAGTTCAATTATATTCATAAAATATTTTAGCTACTCTTGTTCTAAACAACATGTGGGTACAGTGTTGAAACCCAAGAAGGCCTTCAAAGAATGCAGGACAGAGCACGTGTCAGGCACTTGCAAACAGAGGGTGGGACTAAGAGCAAATTTCAGCAGTCAATGCTGTTGCAGCAGAGATGGGAGTTAGGTGGATCAGCCCAGAGTACCTGCAAGATAGCAGCCTGGGCACTGATGCTGCTGCTGCTGAGCACAGTATAACACATGTGCACTGGATTCCTGTAGGATACTGTGTGGTGGAAAGCAGGTTGAACTTGAGTTTGGGAGACATGGGCTCTTTCTCTGATAAGATGCAAGTTTGGGAGCCCATTGGTTAAACTTTCCAAGTTTCAGCTTCCTCTGTTAAACATCAAAATCAACCAGATGAGTGATTTTAAAACTTTTTTAGAGTAATGAAAATAAAAAACAAAAATAAACAAATTGGACCTAACTAAACATAAGAGCTTTTGCACAGTAAAGGAAACCATAAACAAAATGAAAAGACAGTCCTCAGAATACAAGAAAATATTTGCAAATCAAGCAGTGGATGAAGTATTAATCTTCAAAATATACAAACAGTTCATGTAGCTCAATATCAGAAAAAACAAACCACCCAATCAAAAAATGGGCAGAAGATAAAAATAGACATTTCTCCAAAAAAGATACACAAATGGCCAAGAGGCACATGAAAAAATGCTCAACATCACTAATTACTAGAGAAATGAAAGTCAAAACTACAATGAGGTATCATCTCACACAGGTAAGAATGGTTACCATCCAAAAATCTACAAATAATAAACGCTAGAGAGGGTGTGGAAAAAAGGGAGCCCTTTTGCACTGTGGTGGGAATATAAATCGATACAGCCAATACAGAGAACACTATAGAGGTTCCTTAAAAAACTAAAACTAGAATTACCATATGATCTTGCAATCCTACTCCTGGGCACATACCCTT
Organism: Okapia johnstoni; assembly: GCA_024291935.2. Taxonomy (NCBI): domain Eukaryota; kingdom Metazoa; phylum Chordata; class Mammalia; order Artiodactyla; family Giraffidae; genus Okapia; species Okapia johnstoni. The sequence goes on along the minus strand of CM044313.1, from coordinate 75,883,134 downwards.
AGAAAACCATAGTGCAAAAAGACACATGCACCCCAATGTTCATTGTAGCATTATTTACAATAAACAGGACATGGAAGCAACCTAAGTGTTCATCAGAGGAATGGATAAAGAGGTAGATGCAATTGAATATTAATCAGTCATAAAAAGGAATGAAATTGGGTCATTTGCAGAGATGTGAATGAACCTAGAGACTGTCATACAGAGTGAAGTCAGAAAGAGAAAAACAAATATCATACATTAATGCCTGTATGTGTAATCTAGAAAAATGGTACAGATGAACCTATTCAAAGGGCAGAAATAGAAACCTAGACTCAGAGAATGGTGTGGTGGGAAGAGGAGAGTGGGATGAATTGGGAGATTAGGTTTTACATAAATACAATACCATGTGTAAAACAGATAGCTAGTGGGATTCTGCTTTATAGCACAAGGAGCTCAGCTCAGTGCTCTGTGATGACCTAGATAGGTGGGATGGGGCAGGGAGGTACAAGACAGAGAGGATATATATATATATACACACACATACATAAATACATATAGCTGATTCACTTTGTTTCACAGCAGAAACTAATACAACATTGTAAAGCAAACTCCAACTTTAGAAAAGACTTTTTTTTAAAAGGAAGGTAATTGGCATCCCTGCTCCCTGAGAAATATACAGAAGGTATTACACTGTTGAAAACAAAGAGAAGTGCAGCTGTTTAGGGGACTGTGGTCATCAGCAGTGACCTGATGCACTGACCTTCCCCCTTGCCTCCCTTTATCACAATGATTACTGAGTCACTTCCATGCAGTCCCTGAAGAACACAGATCAGACTTCCAAGTCCCTGGCTTGGAAGTCACCACAGGCCATATCATTTCAATTGTCTTCTTCTAAAGAAAAGATAGTATTAATTGGATGGAAAAAGAATATAAAGAATTTATTACAAAAGCAAGTTTCGGCAAAGGTCAGAAATGTCCTTTTCAAGAGACACTTAGTTCATTTCAGTCGCTCAGGTGTGTCCAACTCTTTGCGACCCTACGATTGCAGCACGCCAGGCCTCCCTGTCCATCAACAACTCTCAGAGTTTACTCAAACTCATATCCATTGAATCGGTGATGCCATCCAACGATCTCATCCTCTGTCAGTGCCTTCTCCTCCCACCTTCAATCTTTTGCAGCATCAGGGTCTTTTTAAAACAGTCAGTTCTTTGCATCAGGTGGCCAAAGTATTGGAGTTTCAGCTTCAACATCAGTCCTTCCAATGAACACTCAGGACTGATCTCCTTTAGGATGGACTGGTTAGATCTCCTTGAAGTCCAAGGGACTCTCAAGAGTTTACTCCAACACCACAGTTCCAAAGCATCAATTCTTCAGTGCTCAGCTTTCTTGATAGTCCAACTCTCACATCCATACATGACTATTGGAAAAAACACAGCCTTGACTAGATGGACCTTTGTTGACAAAGTAATGTCTCTGCTTTTTCATATGCTGTCTAGGTTGGTCATAACTTTCCTTCCAAGGAGTAAGTGTCTTTTAATTTCATGGCTGCAATCACCATCTGCAGTGATTTTGGAGGCCAAAAAAATAAAGTGTGGCAATGTTTCCATTGTTTCCCCATCTATTTGACATGAAGTGATGGGACCAGATGCAATGATCTTAGTTTTCTGACTGTTGAGCTTTAAGCCAACTTTTTCACTCTCCTCTCTCACTTTCATCAAGAGGCTCTTTAGTTCTTCACTTTCTGTCATAAGGGTGGTGTCATCTGCATATCTGAGGTTATTGATGTTTCTCCCGGCAATCTTGATTCCAGCTTGGTGCTTCATCCAGCCCAGCATTTCTCATGATGTACTCTGCATATAAGTTAAATAAACAGGGTAACAATATACAGCCTTGAAGTACTCTTTTACCTATTTGGAACCAGTTTGTTGTTCCATGTCCAGTTCTAACTGTTGCTTCCTGACCTGCATACAGATTTCTCAAGAGGCAGGTCAGGTCGTCTGATATTCCCATCTCTTTCAGAATTTTCCACAGTTTATTGTGATCCACACAGTTGAAGGCGTTGGCATAGTCAATAAAGAAGAAATAAATGTTTTACTGGAATTCTCTTGCTTTTTCAATGATCCAGCAGATGTTGACAATTTAATCTCTGGTTCCTCTTCCTTTCCTAAAACCAGATTGGAAATCTGGAAGTTTTCGGTTCATACATTATTGAAGCCTGACTTGGAGAATTTTGAGCATTACTTTACTAGCATGTGAGATGAGTGCAATTGTGCAGTAGTTTGAGCATTCTTTGGCATTGCCTTTCTTTGGGACCGGAATGAAAACTGACCTTTTCCAGTCCTGTGGCCACTGCTGAGTTTTCCAAATTTGCTGGCATATTGAGTGTAGCACTTTCACAGCATCATCTTTTACGATTTGAAATAGCTCAACTGGGATTCCATCACCCCCACTAGCTTTGTTCATAGTGATGCTTCCTAAGGCCCACTTGACTTCACATTCCAGGGTGTCTGGCTCTAGGTGAGTGATCACTCCATCATGATTATCTGGATCCTGAAGATCTTTTTTGTACAGTTCTTCTGTGTATTCTTGCCACCTCTTCTTAATATCTCCTGCTTCTGTTAGGTCCATACCATTTCTGCACTTTATTGAACCCATTTTTGCATGAAATGTTCCCTTGCTATCTCTAATTTTCTTGAAGAGATCTCTAGTCTTTCCCATTCTGTTTTTTTCCTCTATTTCTTTGCATTGATCACTGAGGAAGGCTTTCTTATCTCTCCTTACTCTTCTTTGGAACTCTGCATTCAAATGGGTATATCTTTCCTCTTCTCCTTTGCTTTTCACTTCTCTTCTTTTCACAGCTATTTGTAAGGTCTCCTCAGACAGCCATTTTGCTTTTTTTGCATTTCTTTTTGGTGGGGATGGTCTTGATCCCTGTCTTCTGTACAATGTCACAAACTTCCATCCATAGTTCATCAGGCACTCTATCAGATCTAGTCCCTTAAATCTATTTCTCACTTCCACTGTATAATGATAAGGGATTTGATTTAGGTCATACCTGAATGGTCTAGAGGATTTCCCTACTTTCTTCAATTTAGTCTGAATTTGGCAATAAGGAGTTCATGATCTGAGCCACAGGCAGCTCCTGGTCTTGTTTTTGCTGACTGTATAGAGCTTCTCCATCTTTGGCTGCAAAGAATATAATCAATCTGATTTTGGTGTTGGCCATCTGGTGATGTCCATGTGTAGAGTCTTCTCTTGTGTTGTTGGAAGAGGGTGTTTGCTATGACCAGTGCGTTCTCTTGGCAGAACTCTATTAGCCTATGCCCTGCTTCATTCTGTACTCCAAGGCCAAATTTGCCTGTTACTCCAGGTGCTTCTTGACTTCCAATTTTTTCATTCCAGTCCCCTATATTGAAAAGGACATCTTTTTGGAGTGTTAGTTCTAAAAGTCTTGTAGGTCTTCATAGAACTGTTCAAGTCCAGCTTCTTCAGCATTACTGGCCAGGACATAGACTTGGATTACCATGATATTGAATGGTTTGCCTTGGAAACGAACAGAGATCATTCTATTGTTTTTGAGATTGCATCCAATTACTTTATTTTGGACTCTTTTGTTGACTATAATGGCTACTCCATTTTTTTCTGAGGGATTCTTGCCCACAGTAGTAGATATAACGATCACCTGAGTTAAATTCACCCATTCCAGTCCATTTTAGTTTGCTGATTCCTAAAATGTCAGTGTTCACTCTTGCCATCTCCTGTTTGACCACCTTCAATTCGCCTTGATTCATGGACCTAACATTCCTATGCAATGTTGCTCTTTACAGCATCGTACCTTGCTTCCATCAACAGTCACAACTGGGTGTTGCTTTTGCTTTGGCTCCATCTCTTCATTCTTTCTGGAGTTATTTCTCCACTGATCTCCAGTAGCATATTGGGCACCTACCAACTTGGGAAGTTCATCTTTCAGTGTCCTATCTTTTTGCCTTTCCATACTGTTCATGGGGTTCTCAAGGCAAGAATACTGAAGTGGTTTGCCATTCCCTTCTCCAGTGGACCACATTTTGTCAGAAATTTCCAAAATGACCCTTCGTCTTGAGTGGCCCTACATGGCATGGCTTATAGTTTCACTGAGTTAGACAAGGCAGTGGTCCATATGATTAGATTGGTTAGATTTCTGTGATTGTGGTTTTCAGTCTGTCTGCCTTCTGATGGAAAGGATAAGAGGCTTGACAGCTAGCAAATTACAGCCTTAGTATCTTAGACTTAGAAATCTAATGCGCAAGGGTTGGTGAAAGATGGCTCAATGAACTTGAATAGCAAAACTCTCTTTAAGGGTGCCACCATTATCTGTTGGGAAAGTTTCTTAATATTCTTCATCTGCACAGCCAGATAATGTCTACCTTATAGAGCTGTTCTGAAAATCTAATTGAATGATTGAAGAGAGTTTAGAATAGGACCTGACACATAGTCAGTGTTCAATAAATAGTTATTGGTGTTATTCCTTCTAAATCTATGCTGTGTCATTGTTGGACATACCACAATAGCTGTTACTCTAACAGTGCATTGAAGATGACAGAAAAAGTTACTTACTGGACTAAAAGTTTGGCTAAATTGTAGTTCCAAAATAATGTAAGACTTTTACTAAGATAGCAAAGAAGACCAAGAGTCAAATAGGGATTTCCATTATCAATATGTAATTCTGCTAATGTCCCTTCTCAAAATATATTTTTATTAATATACAACACACAGATACCTGGGTTATTTCCAGATTTATTAATATTAAATATATTTTGAAATACAGAGCAATAGGTTTTCATAAGGCAGCTCACAAAATCCTCCCAAATTCACTCTCTAGGTAACACAGACCATAAAGCTAAGAATGTCATACAGAGAAATGTTTTGACTTGTTTAATCTAAGTCCAAAGCTTTGAAATCAAGCTATATGAAATCATTCTATATACATAATGCTACTTCATTTCTCTCAAGTTATTTAAATGAACAAACCTATCAGCATTTATTACACCATTTTAAATCACTTCTGATAATTATAAAACAGAATAACTTTGTTGGCTAGGCAACCTAAAAACTACTTGAAGGTGAATGAATCCTCTGTCACATTCATTGTTGTAATCCTTCAAGACCCACTTTACCAACTGACTTGAAATTTGAAGGGACTGGTGATTTCCAGGAAGAGCCTTTAAGTAGCCTTGTAATGCGGTGTTTGCTCTGTCATTTCCCATATGCTAAGTCCTTGGTTTTATGATTCAGAACTCGGATTCTGTCAGTATAATGGGAGAGGTTCATCTCTCAAACACTGTCTTAGATGAACGAGGCTCACAAGAGATGAATGTACACAAATAGGGCGCTTAAGTAACAATCCACAGTAAATACTTTAGCAATCATGGATCCAGGTGGTTAATATGACCAGCATATTCTTTCCTTCCAGGCAAATTGGAAAATTGCATAGAAAGCTAAATTATAATCATAGGATTGTTTTGAATGCATGGAAATTAGTTGTGTGTTTTGAACATATAACATATAAAAGTTACTCTATAAGGAGATTTTAAGTAGTTGTATAAATTTATCCAGTCTTTTGGTGATAGAACCTTAAGGACAGTTCATATCTGTTTATCTCCAAACTATGTCCTATTTTAATAAATGTGACTCTATACTTGACGTCATGAGAGATAAAAAGAAAGTAAATCACCCCCAGAGAGTTTATAACCTCACCGGGTGACAGTGAAAGTGCTAGTTGCTCAGTCATGTACAACTCTTTGTGACACCTTAGACTGTAGCCCACCAGGCTCCTCTGTCCATAGAATTTTCCAGGCAAAAATACTTGAGTGGGTTGCCACTTCCTTCTCCAGGGGATCTTCCCAACCCAGGGATTGAATCCCGGTCTCCTGCATTGCAGGAAGATTCTTTCACCATCTGAGCTACCAGGGAAGCCCAATCTCACCGGGTAATCAATGCTAATATTTTTATACTATCAGAAAATATTATAAATATAAAATAATACATAATTAACATCCAAGGTTCAGATGGTAATGATGCTAAGAGAAAGTATAAGAAATCCAGAGGAGTCAAGGAAATGCTTCAAAAAGAAGTCAGAGCATATTTTGGTGAGAACCCTATAGGTAAAAATCCTGCCTAGAGATCTATCAAAGCCCTTTACTTTCACTCATGTTAGAATTCACAGCCACTTGTAAGAAGTTAGAGTAGGAATCAGTTTGGCAATGAAAACTCTTATAGTGTAAGTTTGTTTTTACAAAGGCTCATCTGTATATAGTAAACATTAGTAAAACTGCTATCCTGGAATACTGTGGTCTTCCCCAAAATACATGGCATCATGATTAATGAGTGGCAATTTACTTTAGTTGTCTGTATTCTTGTTTTTCAATCACAAATCAAGCTGGGAAGCAAAAGGTATGTGTAAGTTTTCATTATAGCAAAGTTATCATAAAGTAAGAGGTTTCAGGGGCTTCCTTGATGGCTCCGTAGGTAAAGAATCTGCCTGTAATGCAGGAGATGCGGGTTCAGTCCCTGGGTGAGGAATGTCACCTGGAGGAGGAAATGGCAACCCACTCCAGTATTCATGCCTGGGACATCCCATGGACAGAGGAACCTGCCAGGCTACAATCCAAAGGGTCTCAAAGAGTTGGATACAACTGAGCACAAGCACAGACAGAAGACATTAGCAATCTAGGAGACTGTGCCTTCCAGAAGTCCTTTGGCAACACATCCAAAGATACCTTTTTTTAGTCTCTATTGGAGTGGCAGAAGATGCCACTGGAAAATGCTAAGTAGAGCCCAAATACCCTACAATGCATTGGAAAGCATTCCCCCAACACAGAATTATTTGATATGAAATTTTCATCATACTGAAGTTGAGAAAAACAGACATAGGTTAAAAAAAAATCCTAATATATGTTACTAGAGCCCAACCCTCACAAACATTGAAGGTCCCACTTCAGATTCTTCTAGTTCTCGCTATCAACCTACATCTGACTTGATTAAGATTTTTATTTTAGGGCTCATGGGTTGAGTTAGGCAGGAAGAATTAAGTGTGTATATGCAAAACAAAGGGGCTTCCCTGGAACCTCAGTTGGTAAAGAATCCGCTTGCAATGGAGGAGACCCTGGTTTGATTCTTGGGTCGGGAAGATCCCGTGAGAAGGGATAGGCTACCCCTCCAGTATTCCTAGGCTTCCCTTGTGGCTCAGATGGTAAAGAATCCACCTACAATGCAGAAGACCTGGGTTCAGCCCCTGGGTGGGGAAGATCCCCTGGAGAAGGAAATGGCAACCCACTCCAGTATTCTTGCCTGGAGAATTCCATGGACAGAAGAGCCTGGCAGGCTACAATCATGGTGTCACAAACAGTTGGACATGTCTGAGCGACTAAGCACAGCACAGCACATGCAAAAAAACTTTCCATCTTGGCCTGTAGGTCACTGAATGGGATTATAGTAAAGTTGTTGGGTATTTTCAAAGATGTCTGCATAGAATGTATTCTTCTCCTGCTATTCACATTCAATATGAAAATAAATGTAGAAGACTTAGATAGGCCAAAGATGTACACTGTTATGTTCATCAGGAAAAGGAAGAGGAAAACGTTTAGTGATTAAAATAATTTTGTAAGAGAAGGAAGAATGTCCAAATATGAATGCTAAAACACATGGATCTAAATAAAGATGTCTTGACATCGGTAGTGAATCTTCAGCTTTTCAACACTGCTGACACCTATGTTTTTCATTGACTTCTACTGATATGGACAGAAAAAATTTATAATTTTTAAGATGGGAAAAGATCAATCCAAGAAATCTAACTAGCATCTCCAAAGATACATTTTTTTTTCCTAATCCCACATTAACCCATGTATGAAGTTATTGAGTACAAAACTTCAAGATACAAGAAGATGCAATAAGAAAGTATGAAGAGGAATAAAACACAAGATGGATAAAGAAGTATTTGAATTCACAGGAATCAAAAAGAAATGTAATTATTAAATGGAAAGAAATGGCCATATTTTCTCCCAAGAAATAACAAAAAGAGAGCTATAGTGTTAGTGACAAAGAGATTAAAAACCAGAAAATCTGATTATTCCATGACTGCTGACTATAAGAGTGTGAAATGAGATATAGCCTTCACATCTTCCAGAAACACAAATCACAAGCACAGTTTCACACTTTCTGGCACATTTATTTTTCATTGCTCAGGACAACCTCTCCGTAAGACATGAGACTTGCTGGAAGAGCTATTCCAGATTCAGTATCACATGATCTGTCTTTAATTGACCAAATGTTGTTGTTCAGTCGCTCAGTCCTCTCCAACTCTGCAACCCTATGGACTGCAGCATGCCAGGCTTCCCTGTCCTTCACCATTTCCTGGAGCTTGCACAAACTCATGTCCATCAAGTCAGTGATGCCATCCAACCATCTCATCCTCTGTCATCCCCTTCTCCTCCTGCCTTCGATCTTTCCCAAATGTTAGGCACAGTTTAAAAGAGTATTTGATACCTATAAGTGGAAATTAAATTTGGAAACTCTCAAAAGATAAGCCCCATTTCAATCAGAATGATAATAATGAAGAACCCTTTAGGACTCATGCTATATGAAGTTTCTTGTTTTTAAATGAATCACATACTCAATAGGACTTTTATTCACTTAAGTAATTTGATGTGATTAGGAAACTACCCTTTACAAGTAACCGGTAAACTAACTGTTCTGGTTATATGCCATCTTCCTTCAACATGAAAGTGGATCTCCTCTAACTTACTCCTAGGTCCAAAGTTCATTTCATTGTGTAATTAGTTTAAATATGGCTTTCAAACATTTCTCAATTACTGCCAAGGATTTGAATGAGACCGTCAAAGAGTCTACTTTATTCAACATCTTTCACATAAAAATGACAATGATTTGACTACTCTAATAGTAAAGGTTTATTCTAGGATTTAATGTTTACATAAAGTTTAGAAAACTAAATAGTCACAAATACCATCAGTATTTTTGACAAGTGAAGAAAATCTAAGAAAGGGACTTCACTTTTTCCTCATAACGCCTAGAGAGCAATTTGTGGAAAGTTCTTTTCCACTGTGGACTAAGAATGCTGCCTGCCATATCAGCAAACAAAGGATGTTGTGGTGATAAGCTATCAAGTCCCAAGGATGGACCCTGAGGGGACTCAGGATGAGGAAGAACTGGGTCCTGGCCCTAGTTAGTTATGGTATGTATCAAAGGAATGATTTCAATGAGCTCAAACTCTTGCATCCTATACACAGAAAAGTGCTAAATCCATTAATTGGGACATCTGATTTTCTTTAAATAACAGTAATTTTTTGATGTTTCCACTACCTAGTTTGTGTTGCTGAAGAAGGAATTCATAGGGCCTGGACTCCATCTTAGGCCTGTTCGTGCTGATCATGTTCAGCCACCTCTCTAATGGACTCTGAACTCTGTGCTTAGTGCCTGTGGAAATGACAATAGAAGGATAAGACCCCCTCCAGACAGGGGAACCTTGAAGATAGTATCCAGGTTACTCATCGCCTAAGAGAAAACATACACTAATTACCCCTGTCTCTGGACAGGCCGTAAATTTTTCTGTACCTATCGGAGTGTAACCTCAGGCTTTTTGATTATTGGCCAATTGTTTAACTGTTTGAACACATAACACATGAATGATGAGATTATTGTGATTATATTTACCCTTCCTTTGTTTATGTAAGTCTCAAGGAATTTGGGGTGGTGACTTCGGACATGTACACATGGGGTATAAATGATTTTCACAAATGCTGGTGGGGTCGTTGGCTAAGAGGAGACTCTGCCTTGGGCCCGCCAGTGTAATGAACTGCACTCCACTACCTGCATTGTCCTTCTGAGTGAGTTTGTTTCCCAAAACGCGTGGCTATAACATTGCAAAAACCTTTCTGTATACTACCTCTTCGATGCAATTCCTCAGAGATATCTGAGAGATATCCCAGGCTTGAGTCATTAGAAAGTCTGCTGAACAAAATATAATTCTCACCTTTCAGGATGTGCATTATTATTATTATTATTATTATTTTTGTTTTGGTTGACACCATGTAATGAGAATTCAAAGCTCCCAATTTCAAAAGTATGTGAAACATGCATGATTTGGATAGAGCACTCACCACCCACTAAATGCATTTCACAGCACACATACCATGAAGTTCTTAACTTATTTGTTGCTCTTGTCATTCAGTCGCTAAGCCATGTCCAACTCTGTGACACCATGGACTGAAGCACGCCAGGCTTCCCTATCCTTCACTATCCCCTGGAAGTGAAGAAGTGAAGTCGCTCAGTCATGTCCGACTCTTTGCAACCCCGTGGACTGTAGCCCACCAGGCTCCTCCGTCCATGGGATTCTCCAGGCAAGAATACTGGAGTGGGTTGCCATTTCCTTCTCCAGGGGATCCTCCTGACCCAGGGATCGAACTGAGGTCTCCTGCATTGCAGGCAGACGCTTTAACCTCTGAGCCACCAGGGAATCACTATCCCCTGGAGTTTGCTCAAATTCATGTCCATTGAGTCAGTGATGCCATCTAACAATCACATCTTCTGCGGCCCTCTTCTCCTTTTGCATTCAATCTTTCCCAGCATCTGGGTCTTTTCCAATGAGTAGTTCTTCACATCAGGTGGCTAAAGTACTGGAGCTTCAGCTTAAGCATAAGTCTTTCCAAAGAACATTCAGGGTTGATTTCCTTTAGGATTAACTGATTTGATCTCCTTGCAGTCCAAGGGACTCACAAGAGTCTTCTCCAGCACCACAATTTGAAAGCATCAGTTCCTCAGTGTTCAGCCTTCTTTATGGTCCACCTCTCACATTCATTCATGACTACTGGAAAAAGCATAGCTTTGCCTAATACAGACCTTGTTGGCAAAGTGATGTCTTTGCTTTTTAATATGCTGTCTAGGTTTGCAGAGCTTTCCTTTCAAGGAGCAAGTGTCTTTTAATTTCATGGTCATAGTCACCATCTACAGTGATTTTTGAGCCCAAGAAAATAAAATCATTCACTGCTTCTACTTTTTCCCCTTCTATCTGCCATGAAGTGATGGGACCAGGGGGGCTTCCCTGGTGGCTCAGTGGTAAAGAATCCACCTGAAATTCAGGAGAGACGTGGGTTCATCCCTAAGTCATGAAGATCCCCTGGACAACCCATTACATTATTTTTGCCTGGAGAATCCCATGGACAGAGAAGCCTGTTGGACTACAGTCCACAGGGTTGCAAAGAGTTGGACATGACTGAACCGACTGAGCATTCCCGATGGGACCAGATGCCATGATCTTAGTTTTTTGAATGCTGAGTTTTAAGCCAGCTCTTTCACTATCCTCTTTCACCTTCATCAAGAGGTTCTCTAGTCCCCCTTTACTTCCTGCCATTAGAGTGGTATTATCTGCACATCTGAGGCTGTTGATATTTCTCCCAGCAATCTTGATCCCAGCTTTTGATTCATCCAGCTTAGCATTTCATATGATGTACTCTGCATAGAAGTTATATAAACAGGGTGGCAGTATACAGCCTTGTTGTACTCCTTTCCCATATTAACTGATATCAGGTCTCAAAAAGTTCTCTCTCTCTGCAGTTCTAATAGTAGCAGAGGACTCTCTGATCAGGAGAAACTTACATGTGTCTATCATGCAAATAATTTTCATCAGAAATGTGGGTAATTTTTTGAACTTCAATTCTTTAAAATAATAAATTATATTACAGCTACTTTCCCTATTATGATTCATCTTGAATGGATGATCTTAGGGAAATATGCAGGAAGAACAGTCCATCTCCATGCTCATCTCTTGGTTCTTCCAGTTCTCTAATTTTTTCTCTATATTTTTCTGTTCTTAATTTCGCCTTATATATTTGGTCAAATAAGTTCATAAGGGGTATCAGTTCAGGTAACCATTTTTAATTGTGGTTAACAAAAACTGGGTGGTCCTAGGAAATATGGAGTGGCTATGTGCTGTCATCTGTTCATGCAGGTTAAATCCATTTGGAGATCTAATTCATTTCAAAAGAATCAGTTTCAGAACTTTGGATAATCTCCTGATTTAAATATTTTGCTGTCATTTTGATAAATCAAAATGTAAGTAGTACTCTTAATGGATGCACAATTAAGTAGAGGGTGAACCAAGATCTCAAATAACTGGAATGAAAAGTAAGAGGGTAATTAATACCCAAGAAATATTACCAACAAACAAACAAATGAATAATGTGTATAGAATATTTAATATATGCTAGGCCCATGTATATATTACACACAGTTGATTTTGAGATAGGAGGTAAGGGGACAAGGAGCAACCTTTGACATAGCCAATGTGGATATGACAAAAACTGATTAGAACCAAACAGGCCCAAAATAGTAGAAGATTGGACTTACCATAAATCTGAGCTTCAGTATATACTCACTGTAATACACTAGCATGTTAATGTCACTCACATAGGCACCATGACCATTCCAAGTGAAGTGAAATGGAAGTTGCTCAGTCATGTCTGACTCTTTGTGAACCCATGGGCTATACAGTCCATGGAATTCTCCAGGCCAGAATACTGGAGCAGCTAGCCTTTCCATTCTCCAGGGGATCTTCCCAGCCCAGGGATCTAACCCAGGTCTCCCACACTGCAGGCGGATTCTTTACCAGCTGAGCCACAAGAGAAGCTCAAGAATACTGGAGTGAGTAGCCTAGGCCTTCTCCAGCTGATCTTCCCAACCCAGGAATAGAACCAGGGTCTCCTGCATTGCAGGTGGATTCTTTATCAACAGATCTATCAGGGCAGACCATAAAAGTCCAAAAAGTGGGCACTGGCCCAAATCCTGGAAATCCCCACCCCTTCTCCAAAATAATCCTCCCACTTCTTAGCCTATGAAATTAACCAACCCATAGAAACTAACTAACCCATACTTCAGGGCCACTCTTGGCTTTTGAGACAGACTATCTCAAAATCAAAAAGTATTCTGTCTATGAAATGTGTATCTCTCTAAATAAATCTACTTCTTACCTATAACTTTATCTCTCACTGAATTCTTTCTGAGATGAGATATAAAGAACCTGAGCTTCAGTGAGTCTTCACAGTATGTGAGTGATTTTAATTAAAAGAAGCCCCATTCTGAGTTTTGACTGGTTTAAAATCCCATCTGAGGTGTGACTGGGTTTAAGATCAGGTAAGAAATTTCAATTTTATTTAAAATTCATATTAAAAGAAAATATTATCTACATTTTACAGATTTTTAAAGAATAAGGCTCAGAGAAGACATGTAATCTTTTCGTTGTCATGCAATTAGTAATGGGCACAGTTAGGGTTTGAACTTAGATCTGCACAGCTTCTCCAAAGGATATTTTAGAGAGTGATGGGGGCACAGATGGCAGAGACACATGACCACATGACCACAGAGACATCATCATTGAGATGGGATCTCATAGAAAGCGTCAAGAAGTCATGGAAAAGGGTAACTGCAAGAGTGCCATCAGTAAGGCACGTTCTGAATCACTCTCATCTCAAACCATGATTAAAATCTTTTATTTTAATGGAAAAACCATGAGTTCATTTCACTTGTTGAGTAGCTCAATAGTAAAAGAGATGAGAAAGTTAAGTTCTGGCTAAATTGTACTTTAATTATCAGCCTAAGAAGTTGCTACTGTTGTTTTTGGTGCAAGGCATATAATGGGAGAATGACAGACTCCTAGAGACATTTTTGGACAGTTACTATAAAGGAAGCATGGTAAAGGATATTCTGAAGGGAGGAGAGATGGGAGAAGGCAAAAAGAAGAGTTTACAATATTTACGCTAAAAGAAGGTGAGAGTCTAAATTATGGTGATGGCAGGAAGATTGTAAATGAGAGCACAGATATACGAAAAGGGAACCCACATGGAGTTATTTAGCTGGACCAGGCAATGGATTGAATGGAATGAGCAAAGGAGATAGAGGAAGCAAATACTACTCAAGATTTTTAATCATGTTTTGATTGAGATAAGGGTAATTCAGTGATGTGACATAAGGAAGTAAAAGAGGAGGATCTGGCTGGGGTAGGGAGTGGCAGGGCTAAAGATGGTCTGTCAGGTTCCATAATATCATCCTGTCAGTGAAACAAGACTAGGCTGGTGTTGGTACAGATGGAAGTATTTTATTAGTATAAATAGACTAACCTCAGGTAGCTAATGTCTGTGTGCTTAGTCGCTCAGTTTTGTCTGACTCTGCAATCCCATTGACTGTAGCCCCCAGGCTCTTCCCTCCATGGGGATTCTCCAGACAAGAATACTGGAGCGGATTGCTATGCCTTCCCCCAAGGGATCTTCCCACCCAGGGATTGAACCCAGGTCTCTCTCATTGCAGGTGGATTCTTTACTAGACCTCCTAAAAACTGAAATTATTTTATAGTCAAAAATACCTACAGAGGCATATACTCCAAGTACATAAGTAATTTATAAGCAAAAATTTTTTTATTCGGGTTTAAAATAAATAAAACTAGAAGACCACTGGGAAACTGCTATAAGGCTTTCTGGTCTCACTAATGCTGAAGATTGTTATTGAGTATTTCTCCTGCAGAACATGTCCTAATAAGTATATACCCCTCAGAGATAATGTCCAAGAATTTAACTTTTGAAGATGGATAAAGAGTAAAGAAGAAAAAGGCCAAGACACCTGAATATCATAAAAGGACAACTTAAATTACCTCAATTGTTGGGCACAATCAGCGTGGCCAGTGAGGAAAACCAGCAGCAGAGGGATATTGGTGAAATGTCCAAAGACAATTTCTCCCAATGACCCTGTGACTCAGCTATTCCCTGAGCTTTACCGCCAGCACCATAAATAGGCTTTTATAAATGGAGATGCTTACTTGCAATTATTTCTGTTTCTGGAAATAGAAGAATGCTACTGGCAGTGAAATTCCATGATGAGGGACAAGAGTAGGTGAGGAGAGATTAAAGAGAAATCCCAACAGGCCATGCCTGGGAAAGGAATTAAAATGACATGTTCATATCATTATCTGCACTGTGCATAGAAAAGAAAGGAAAGCTTATTTGAAATGGGAGACGCATTTTAAAATATATTTATGTTGTTTGAAGGAAATAACTTTGAAGCCCATGTAGCAAAAAATCACTTTAGAGGTTAAACACTAAATATCAATCTACAAATAAAAAAAAAAAACAAATTTTCAGTTGGATTTTGGGGGGTTTCCTTTCTTCTCATTAAATAGAATTTAACTGGAACATATAATAATGTCTGTAAATCTAAATCAAGCTCAGCCTTAGAAATATGTGGCACAAATTAAGGAACTTTGTAAAAATTGTCCTCAAATGAAAGTCCTCTATTTGCTCACCATTGATATAGGAATTCCATAATTACAGATGTCATCATTTATCTTCACAGAGTCTCTAAAAGATTTCCTTTTGAAATGGGAATTTTCCTGAAAGGTATTCATATTATTACCTTCCTATCAGTCATTCACATTACACAGAGAAAAAGATCCTAAGGAACAGCTAGCTACACAAAGGGAATGAAGTTTAATAAGGGAAAAGTTTACTGCTTGGGGACAATATTAACTGAAAGGAGGAAGAGTTGAGATTTAAACAAGATGGGGAAAATTCTACAGACTGACAAGGACACAGGATTTCATGGTCATTTCTTTCAAGTTAATCTCCCCTTGTTTCTTTGGGATTTTATATACTTGAGGAATGAGGTTCTAAAGCATAAATTTTCTCTAGTTCATCATGTACTACAATAAAACTGTCAATCCTGTTTGCATTTGCTAAGATTCTTCACCTCAGGTAACTACTGGGGAAAAGGTAACACCTTGAGGAAGTGACAGAACATAAGAGCTCTATTAGTTATATCAGTAGCCTTATCTTCATTGGAACATGACTGGGGCTGGGCCACATAGTATTTTAAGATTGAGAGTCAGTCTAGCCCAGACCTTCAGCTGATCTAAATAAACCTCAAGCACCCATTTCTCAACTTTGTACAAATAACCCATCACCTTCGACACTTTCCATAATGATAGCTCACTGTCAACGGTAGAATCAAGAATTCCAGACCACAAACGGAACTTCACATTTAGACACTTCCTGCCATCTTCTACTTTGTATAAAATAAATGAGGAACAGAATCTACGTTCTTGGAATTAAAATGACTGCAAACTTTTTACACAAAATTGTTCTCATTCTTTTTTCTAGCTTGTAAAATGCATTTTAGAGGAATCTAAAGTTTCTTGGTCTGCTTTTCACTTCAAGTAAAAATTAGGGCACCCTGACTAGTACTGGCGATGTGGAATTTGGGAGTTGGACATAATTCCAGTGCTTTCTGGGCTTAGTTCACTATGGTCTTATAAAACAATTAAAAAGCATTCCTGCTATTTTAGGCCAATAGGTCTGAAGCCTTCATCAAGCTCCCATCATTTGGCACAGGTCTGCTTTCTGTTCTCTGATCAACTCCTTTGAAAAGACAAGCCTGAACCATGGACACACACTAGAGAAAAAATGGTCACCACTGCCAATCCTCACTGTCTTTTAGCTTTCCTTACTTTTCTATTTTGGGGGGACTTGAAGAGAACTAACTTTCAGATGAAAAAAGATATAAATAAATCTGGAAAGTTTATAAATTGGAAGTTTTGGTAATGAGAGTATCATTATCCATGTAATTTCTGGGCTTAGTCAAACAAAGGTGGGATTGAAATAGAAGGTTCTGGAAGCTCCACGGTGTACTGGTGTCTGCCCCTCATTCCCATCTGCAATCTTTTCAACCAAACCCCCTTATTTCAGACCCCAGACTGAGAATTTTTTATAAGTTATAGGTTATTAGCCCCCTCCAATGACAGTCTATACACACACACACACAGTTTCTGGCATTGAACAGAAAGTCACATTAGGGTTTTCCAGAACAAAGATCAATGGAGGAAGGAGGAAAATAAAGATAGACAATAGTGGGGACTTCCCTGGCAGCCCAGAGATTAAGACTCTGCACTCCCACTGCAAGGGGTGTGGGTTTGATCCTTGGTCAGGGAACTAAGATACCCATATGCAGTACAGTGTTGCCAAAAAATAAAAGAATGAGTGAATAAACAGACTGCTATTTTTTTTAAATAGATGCTGATAAAGAAGGGAAATTTCACAGGCAAAGTGAGACTATCTGAGTTTCACCTCTGTCCATCATAGCTTCTCTGTCAATAAAAGTTGTCTCCATCTCCATGTAGTGGTATGCTGAATCAGTAGTATGCTGGATCTGCTTCCAACCTGCGTCCATGTGACATGTATGTATGCACTTGTTCCTAATTTCTAGTTCTCTTATGTCACACTTGTAGTCTGGAATAAGGCATGGTGGAAGTATTCATAACATGGAAATCAACAAATGCTTCAAACCAGGCCGTTTTATTTTTGGACATCCAAATTAACGGCACACTGCAAATTATGATTTATATCAGAGAAAAAGAAATGCAAAAGAAGTCCTATCCAAGACATATACAGAGCTCTTCCTGAAAAGAGGTCTGGTGAATATTATTTTTCTACTTTCCAGCAATGTCTCAGTGTGCTTTATTTTCCAATTCCTTGATTAGAGCAGGATCACCATTACCTGAAATTTTATGAATCAGAAACTCTGGGTTGGAAAGTAACGTAAAAACCTCCAGGGGATTCTGATGCTTGATAAAGTTTGAGAACCTCAAGCTTGTACATTATATATGGAAAGCCCTCTTAATCTAGTGGGGGGTGTGTGTGTGTGTGTGTGTGTGTGTGTGTGTGTGTGTGTCCATGTTGAGGGAATCTGACTGCAATGCAGGAGACCTGGGTTCAATCCTTGGGCTACAAGCCGTGGGGTAGCAAAGAGTTGAACATGACTGAATGACTGAGCACACACACACAGAAGGGACATAAGCAGATATCAAGGTTTATTTGTGGTCTAAGAAATAAACACTATGGGAGAAAGAGAGAAGATAGAAGACAGGTCAAGAGTAGTTCAACTAACTTCCTTGAAAGGCAGAAGATGGAATCCAAAATATAGGTAATGAAATTCAGCATGGACAAAAAACAAAGGCACACTTTTCACCAAGACATTAAATCTTACCCTTTAAAGACTTGCCCCACTCTTAGCCCCATCCATCTTCTTAAGGACAGGATGCCTACACTGTCATCTTTTTGAAGTAAAATAGATTTTTTATAAGCAGATGCAAATCTATTCAGATCTATGAACAACTGGTCTGTTGAATGCTCAGATAACACAAAATGTTAGTGGGATTTGCATGAAAACTAAATGGAAGTTTCTTGTAGGAATCATTACTAAGCAAATTAATTTGATGAGTCATCTCTTTGATATATGAAGTGGAACAAAATATCTAATGGGCAAATATGAACGTCGAACCAGAGTTATCATTTACTGAATACTTAGTGTGATATAGGCATATCATATGTATTATTTTGTTTCTTCATATTTGT
This sequence comes from Okapia johnstoni, assembly GCA_024291935.2. Lineage (NCBI taxonomy): Eukaryota > Metazoa > Chordata > Mammalia > Artiodactyla > Giraffidae > Okapia > Okapia johnstoni. Next base: position 75,864,715 of record CM044313.1, on the reverse strand, counting down.
ACAAGGCAGGTGTTATTAATTATGTTTTCTAAATTGACTAAGTAAAGTTCAGAGAAATCTAAGTTAATAAATTGCCCATGATTGTGTCACAAATATCCCTTAGTGTAAGGAATACTAAAGTTTACATACTCCACTTACTTGTTTTTATTGATATTATTGGCAGAATTGGAAATCCTTAGGAGATGCCTCAAAGTAATTCTATGATAAGTTTATAGAATAGAGACAATATAGGAAAACTCACATAAATGAGACTTACACACAATAATTTTCCATGGAAATAATTATAAAAACCTTGATCATTCAGAGGATATTACAAAGAGTCACAGTGAATTATATTTGATGAAAATGGTTCATATTCCCATTACTCAGGGCCAAAAAGTTATATAAAAATTAATATCTTACCAGAATTTTTATAAACTTTTAGTTTGAGGACCAGCATTTAGAAATGTAAAATTGGCAGAGATTTTCACAGGCTTTATTCCAAAATAAACCCCTTAATATATTATAGCACAAGTTAGACTTCTCAAAACCTCCTCAAGTAAAATATCTCCAGCAATCTCAAGTTTAATTGCTTGGCTTTGTTCTTTTGCTTCCTACTGGGTTTTCATAAAATTATGAGGAAGAATTATTAACGATCACAAGACACAGTCACCTGAAACTGTGTGACATCAACTATAATAAACACATAGAATTACCCTTGCTTTTCCCACGGTGGCATATGGTTTACAGTGGAGAAACACCAGATTGACCAGATCACACATCTTCTCTGGATCACAGCTCTGCCTACCACCCAGGAACCATATCTCCCCCTCCCTTTGAGGAAGTTGATTTTTTTTTTAATTGAAGTATAGTTGACTTATAATGTTGTGTTAATTTCTGCTCTACAACAAAGTGATTCAGTTACACACACACACGTATATATGCACATTCCTTTTTAAAAATTCTTTTCCATTATGATTTATCATAGGATATTGAATACAGTTCTCTGAGATATACAGTAGGACCTTGTTCTCTATCCTTTCTACATATAAAATCTTTCAGCTGCTAACTCCAACCTCCCACTCTGTCTCTCCTCCAACTCCCTCCCCCTCAGCAACCACCAGTCTGCTCTCTATGTAGGAAGCTGATTTTCTATACTTTAAACATACTTGGCTTTAAAGGAATTATATCCTAGTCTAGAGACTGTGACCTTGCCACTGTGAATACTCTCCATTCAGTATACTAGAACTAGGTAGAACCACCTGTTGTATTAGTATTAAAAATGAATTATTTTTATCTAGGTAGACTTCAATGCATAAAAAGTAGACAGCTTTTTCATCTAATGTGATTTACCTTTTACAATATGAATTAAAAATCTAAATTATTACAAAATATTCACTCAGTCTTTCCCGTTACTGGTCTGCAGCCTCCAGCAGTATTCCCTGGTTTGAGATGTTTCCTCTAATTAATTGGGCTTCCCAGGTGGCACAGTGGTAAAGAACTTGCTTGCCAGTGCAGGACACCCAAGAGACGTGGGACTGATTCCCAGGTTGGGAGGATGCCCTGGAAGATAGCATGGCAACCCACTCCAGTATTCTTGCCTGGAGAATCCCATGGGCAGAGGAGCCTGGTGGGCTACATTCCATAGGTTTGCAAAGAGTTGGACACAATTTAAGCAACATAGAAGCAGCAGCAGCCTAATCAACTGTCTGTATGTGAGAAAAGGAGAATTTTGCTTAGAATTATTACATTTAATATTTATCACTATATTTGATATTTCAATCTTATAATCTTCCGGCATAGTTTTCTAAGATGCCATTATGTGCTAAGTTTTTCCTAAGCACTTCAAGGGGATATTGCAAAAGGAATATTCTTTTTTAATATAGTTTTCCCCCTCCATCTGAAAGGAGATTGTTCCTATGAAACCTGTCATAAGCCAAAATTATATAAACTGAAGAGTATCACCACTTTCTAAAAATTTTCATTAGGCTACTTCTCTTCTACAAAACAGCACCAGGGTTTTTTGGTAAAAGTAAAAATACTATGTGCCCCACCCAAGCATTCCCCTAAGGACTAGCCCTGCCCTAAACAGCTCCTCCAAAATAGCTCCTGCCCTGTTTACCTGGCAGACTGCCACAGCAGGCATTGGCAATCCTCCAAATTTGTTCTTGTCCACCTCATCAAGTGGGCCACCATACCTGGTAGCAGTGCTCATCCAAAGTGGCTCTCACTCTGGGGGACCTGCCCTGCATACCAGCACACCAAAAACAGTAATGACCAGCCCTCACAGTCACGCTGGGGGCCATTCCCAAAGAGAAGCATGCCCACATCAACCATAATCAAGCTGCCACAAGCCAGCTGGGCCAGGGGCCAACCCAACCTACCAGTGTGCCCACAGAAATTGCAGCCCAACTAAAATAGGCAAGAACACACGATCCACACAGGGAATACCCCTAGAGCACCTGCTTCTGGTGACCAGTGCAGTGTACCACTGGACCACACAGGAATCTTCTATATAAGGCCACTCTCTAGACTGAGAGACATAGCTGTTATATGTAATACACAAAAACAAACACAGAGGGTTAGGCAAAATGAAGAGACAAAATAATACCTTCCAAATGAAAGAACAAGATAAAGTATCAGAAAAAAACTAAATTAAATGGAGATAGCAATTTATCAGAAAAAGAGTTCAAAGAATAATGCTCACTGAACTCAAGGGAAGAATGAATGAACTCAATAAGAAATGTAAAAAGGGGAGAAAAATTTTAAAGAAACCAATCAGAGCAGAAGAATACATAAAAAAAATGAAAAATACACTAAAGGGAATCAACAGTAGATTAGAAGATGCACAACAGATCAACAATCTGCAATACAGGGTAGTGGAAATCACCCAATCAGAACAGCAAAAAGAAAAAAAAGAACTGAAAAACTGAAAAACTGTAAGGAACATCTGTGACTTCATCAAGAATACTAACATTCATAATATTCATAATACAGGGGTCCTAGAAGCAGATGAAAGAAAGAAAGGAACAGAAAACCTATTTGAAGAAAAAAATGCCTGAAAACTTCCCTGACCTGGCAAAGGAAATATACAGCCAAGTCTAGAAAGCACCGAGTCCAAAACAAGGTAAACCCAAAGAGATCCACAAGACACACTGTAATTAAAACGACAAAAGCTAAAGATAAGAAAGGATCACAAAGCAACAAGAGAACAACCAGTTAATACTATCAGTATATTTATAGCAGAAACTTCACAGGCCAGAAGGGACTGGCACAATACTGTTCAAACTAATGAACAGTAATATTACAGCCAAGGATGCCCACTTAGAAATGTTGAATCATTCAGAGTTGAAGGACAGATAAAGAATTTCACAGACAAGCAAAAGCAGAAGAAGCCCATTACCACTAAACTGGGCTTCCCAGATGGCACTAGTGGTAAAGAACCCACCTACCAATGCAGAAGATGTAAAAGACATGGGTTCGATCCCTTGGTAGGGAAGATACCGTGGAGGAGGGCATGGCAACCCTCTCCACTATCCTTGCCTGAGAATCCCAAGGAAAGAGGAGCTTGGCTGACTATGGTCCATAGCATAGCACAGATTCAGACATGACTGAAGCAACTTAACATGAATGCATGCACACCACTAAACTAACCTTACTAGAATGTTAAAGGGACTTGTTTAAAAGAAAAAGGAAAGCCTTAAACTAGAAATAAGAAAATTATAAATGAAAAAATATCTTACTGCTGAAGGTAAACATAGAGCAAAGGTAGTAGATCCTCTAGATGAATTCACTAGTTTCATCTTTATCCTTCATACTATCTTTATACCTAAAATAAGTAGTTGTGGTACACAAAATAAGATATATGGTGTCAAAACATAAAATATGGTGGTGGTGGGACAGTAAAAGTGTAGTATTAGAATGTGCTTGAAATTAAGGGACCATCAATTTAAAACAGACTAATTTATAAGTTGCTTCACACGTTGTCTGACTCTGTGGCCCCATGGACTGTTGCCCGCCAGGCTCCTCTGACCATGGGATTCTACAGGCAAGAATACTTTCAGGGGATCTTCCCAACCCAGGAATCAAACCCCAAGTCTTTTACATCTACCTGTATTAGCAAGCAGGTTCTCTCCACTAGAAGGAAATGGCAACCCACTCCAGTATACTTGCCTGGAGAATCCCATGGACAGAGGAACCTGACGGGCAACAGTCCATGGGGTTGCAGAGTCGAACAGGACTGAAGCAACTTAGCAGCACCACCTGGGAAGCCCCTGTGCTCCATCGCTAAGTTTATAAGTAGATCATTCTAGAAGAACCTCATGATGAACTACAAACCCAAACCTACAAAATACACGAAAAATAAAGGGAAATAACACAAACATAACACTAAAAAAGGTCATCAAATCACAAGGGAAGAGAAGAGGGATTCCACAAAGAGGAATTTCACAAACAGCAATTAACAAAACAAAACAAAACAATTAAGAAAACAGTTAACAAAATGGCAGTAAGCACATCATCATCAATAATTACTTTAAAGTTGAATGAACTAACTGTTCCAATCATGTTCAATCATGATACTATATATAAAAACTCTTAAAAATTACCCAAAAACTATTAGAAATAATAAATGAATTCAGTAAAGCTGAAGGATGCAAAACCAATATGCAAAACAAAGCTGGGGTAGCTATACTTTTATAAGACAAACTTCAAAAAAGAGTGTAACAAAAAACAAAGAAGGTAATTAATGAAAAATGATCAATTCAACAAGAGGATACAAGTAGACATGGAATATGCTCCCAAAGGGATTACATGTTTGTCCATGAAACAAATATAAAACTAGATATAAATGATATAAAACTACAAATCAACTACAAGAAGATAACTCCAAAAAAGCCCCAAAACTAACCTAAACACATGAAGGTGAAACAATGTACTATTAAACAAAGGTAAATAAAGGAAAAAATACCCTGAGAGAAATGAAAATAGCAACACAATGTTCCAAGATGTGGCAAAAGCAGTTCTAAGAAGGAAATTTGTAACAATCCATGTCTACCTCAGGAGAAAAGGAAATTCTGAAGTAAACAATCTAATCTTTTACCAAAAGGAACTAGAAAAGAACAAATAAAGCTCAAAGTTAGTAGAAGAAACGAAATGATAAAGAACAGAAGGAAATAAAATAGAGACTATTTTTTAAACATCAATGAAATGAAGAATTGGTTATTTTAAACAATAAACAAAACTGATATACCTTTGGCCAGACTCAGCAAGCAAAAAGGAAAAGTGTCAAATAAATAAAATCATAGACGAAAGAGCAGAAGTTACACCAGACAGCACAGAATAGAAAGAAATTACTACAAACAGTTATACACCCAAAATTAAACAACCTGGAAGAAAAGGACAAAGAATTTAAAATTTTCTAATACTGAATCAGAAAGAAATAGAAAAGCTGACCAGATAAATCATTATCAGTGATTTTGAATCAGTAATTTTAAAAACCTCCTAACAAACAAAAGTCCAGAATCAGATGGCTTCACAGGCAAATACCACAAAATATTTTTCAAAACAGTTAATCTTTCTCAAACTATTTCAAAAAATGGAAAAAGAAGAAGTGCTTCTAAATTCATTCTACAAATCCAACATTATCTTGACATTAAAAAAAAAAAAGACACCTGAGAAGAAATAAATAAATAAAAGAAATGACACGCCAATATCCCTGATAAATACAGGTGCAAAAATCCTCAATAGAATATTAAACAAACTGAATCCGACAATACATTAAAAGGGTCATACATCATGATAAATGGAGATTTATTCCAGGGATGTAAGAATGGTTCAGTAACTGCAAATCAATCAATATGATACATCGCATTAACAAAACAAAGGATAAAAATCATAGGATCATCTCAATAAATGCAGAAAATGCTCTTGACAGAATTCAACATCCATTTGTAACAAAAATTCTCAACACACTGTGTTTAGAGGGTACATACTTTGACATAATAAAGGCCATATATGACAAATTCATAGCCAACCAAATACTCAACAGTGAAAAACTAAAAGTTTTTCCTCTGAGATAAGGAATAAGACAAAAATGCCCAATACCACAACTTTTATTCAAGATAGTATTGGGAGCTCTACACACAGTAATTAGACAAGAAAAGGGAAGAAAATTCAGCCAAGTTGAAGTAAAACTGTCACTATTTGCAGATGACATGATACTATATATAAAAACTCTTAAAAATTACCCAAAAACTATTAGAAATAATAAATGAATTCAGTAAAGCTGAAGGATGCAAAACCAATATGCAGAAATTTGTGATGTTTCTATATCCAAAGAAGGACTTACCAGAAATAAAAATTAAGATAACAACCTCATTTACAGTTCCATCATAAAGAATAAAATATGAGTAAACCAACATAGATAGCATATTAAAAAGCAGAGACATTACTTTGCCAACAAAGGTCCATCTAGTCAAGGCTATGGTTTTTCCAGTAGTCATGAATGGATGTGAGAGTTGGACTATAAAGAAAGCTGAGCGCTGAAGAATTGATGCTTTTGAACTGTGGTGTTGGAGAAGACTCTTGAAAGTCCCTTGGACTGCAAGGAGATCCAACCAGTCCATCCTAAAGGAGATCAGTCCTGGGTGTTCATTGGAAGGACTGATGTTGAAGCTGAAACTCCAATACTTTGGCCACCTCATGCGAAGAGCTGACTCACTGGAAAATACCCTGATGCTGGGAGAAGAAGGGGAAGACAGAAGACGAGATGGCTGGATGGCATCACTGACTCAATGGACACGGGTTTGGGTGGACTCCGGGAATTGGTGATGGACAGGGAGGCCTGGCGTGCTGTGGTTCATGGGGTCGCAAAGAGTCGTACACGACTGAGCGACTGAACTGAGAACTGACTGAACAAAGAAGTGAAAGACCTGACTCTGAACACTATAAGACTTTGACGAAAGAAATTGAAAACTACACAAATAGAAAGATATATCACATTACAGATCATAAGAATTAACACTGTTAAAATGTAGATACTACCAAAAAAAAAACCTACTGATTCAATGCACTCTCTATGAAAATATCAATGACATTTTTCACAGGAATGGGAATAATTATAAAATTTATATGGAATTTTTTATGGAAAATTTCTATGGAAAAATTTTACATGGAAAAAATTCCATGTAAAAATTTATATGGAATTTTACCAAAAAGATTCCAAATAGCCAAAGGAATCTTGAGAAAGAACATAGGTGAAGTTATCACTCTCCCTGATTTCAAATAATACTACAAAGCCAAAATAACTAAAACAGTATGGTACTAGCACAAAACCAGACACATCAATCAATGGAACAGAACAGAACTCTTATCTTGAAGGCCTAAAGAGCAGGGCTTAGCTCAGTGTCCTAGTGTTCTGATTATAACCACCCTCCTCTGTTCAGCCTGATACTGTTTCTACTGCACCATATAGGCTTTCCGTGATCTCCTTATTCTTCTCTGTTTCCAAGAGACTAATTTTTCAAATAATAAACACAAGAGCTAGAAAGCTTAAAGCATCTCAGCAACTGAAAATGTTAAGCTACTCTTATCTTCAAAGTGTTGACAAGGTTATGGGCACTGAGAAGTTCAAGTTCCTGCCCAAGGTCACACAGATAGGAAGGTGTGCACAGCAAGGGTTTCAATGCATTGGTGTTCACCTGGCTCTAGACAGCAAGTGTTCAACATTGTATATGTGCAAGGTGTAACTGAATCCAACAAGTTCAGTTCAGTTCAGTTCAGTCGCTCAGTCATGTCCGACTCTCTGCGACCCCATGAATTACAGCACGCCAGGCCTCTCTGTCCATCGCCCAACTCCCGGAGTTTACTCAAACCCATATCCATCGAGTCAGTGATGCCATCCAACCATCTCATCCTCTGTCATCCCCTTCTCCTCCTGCCCCCAATCCTTCCCAGCATTAGGGTCTTTTCCAATGAGTCAACCCTTTGCATGAGGTGGCCAAAGTATTGGAGTTTCAGCTTCAGCATCAGTCCTTCCAATAAACACCCAGGACTGAGGGGCATAAACATGATGTATAGCTTTAAGAGCATAATTTTTAAAATTTATTTATTTATTTTAATTGGAGGTTAATTACAATATTGTAGTGGCTTTTGCCATACATTGACATTAATCAGCCATGGAATGCTACATTATAGTATTTCACAGGGGAAATAGTATCATGCAATAAAAAACTGCAAATAATGTATTCTGTTATGACTTACAGACCTGGAGCTGTTAGCCTTTTATTAAGAGTGCGTTACCACATTGCTTAGAGTCCCTCACTTTGTTTGAATCAAACAGGGACTGTGAAAGAATCCTTCATGTTTTGGAAAAGATGGGAAAAAGTTCTGATTTTTTTTCAATAAAAACTGTACTGAATCTAAGAAGCTGTGACTTTTATACTTCAGAACTAAATAGATTTAAAGAGTAGACGAGAAAATCTTAAAAATAGGGTTTGAAATAGAATGAAGAACAGCTTATACAGAAGGAAAAAGTATCACAGGAATAAATGCATATTATTTTTTGCCTAATGATATAAGGTGGTATATAGTAAAGTATACTTCATTTTTTATCTTAAAGCCATAGTAATTTTTAACTTTAATAGTAATTATCTTAATCTCCAAATCCTTCTTAGGAACAAGATGAATAGAAATATTTTGTAGGTAAATGGAGAACGTGAGAATTGATTTTTGAAAGATCAAACTTGTGTGTGTCATTAGAGACAGGAAATGTACTCAGAATATCCAACTAATCCAGGAAACCTAGGGATTCGAAGCATCTAGATCCCTTAATTCTTTATGATGACTTAAAAGTCAAAAGACAGGAGTGTTCTGTTGGGTGTGGGACCATTAATCAAATTGCAGACAGAAGCCTTTTCCAACTGTTATTAAATTAGAATGACAGACTGCCTAGTGTTGTGGTTATAGTTACAGTGCTATTTGTTTACTTGCTTTATTGTTGTTATGTTCAGTTGTTTATTTTTCAGTTTATATTATCTCCAGAGTCTTCTCTTCTAAATTGAGAATCAGTCTAGACTCCAATATAGCTAAAAGGCAAAGCCAAAGGAATAATATTATTACTATTTCATAAATCACTGAAGCATCATCACTGAAGTCTGTACCTCTTACTGACTCTGAGTGCCTATTTTTTCTTTATGCGTTATAATACGCTGAAGCTTGAGTGGCAATGAATTATTCCTGATCCTGGGATCGAACCCATGTCTCTTATGTTTCCTGTATTGGCAAATGGGTTCTTTACCACTAGCACCACCTGGGAAGCCCTGCTCAAAAATACACCCAAAATACCAAAATGCTTATATGGCCAATTAATGACAAGGAAGCAAGACTACACATTAAGAAAAACACAGTCTTTCAATAAATGGTTTTAGGAAAACTGAACAGTTACATACACAAGAATTAAACTGGACCATTTTCTCAGAAAACACACAAAAATAACGATAAAATGGATCAAAGACTTAAATATAAGACCTGAAACCATTATTGTTGCTTCTCAGAACCCATTGCATGCTAAAGATTTTGCGTTCAAGTTGATGGTGATTTTGCAGTTTATTTACAGTACAAGTACAGTTGCTCAGCTATCCTGGACCTGAAAGACTCAAACTACATCTCCCAGAATCCTTTTTCACTTCTCTTCTGCTAATGGGAAGGTCCTGCTAATGGGAAGCACTGATAGGAGAATAGAAGCTGCAAGGAAGAGAAAAGCTTCCAGTTTCTGATACCGATACAACAGCAACAGTTAGAGGTTGTTTAGCAGCAGTGGCGCTGGGTTATACAGCCTCCTGGTCCCCCAGCACTGGTAACATTTCCTGTTATCCTACCAATTCCGGTAGTGCATCAGCAGGAAGAGCCCCAGGAGCTCCAGTCTAGGGGTTCCAGTTGTTTCTAGTACAGGGTATCATCCTTTCCTCCCTTTGGCTCCTCCTTTTCTCCCTTTTATTCCTCTAGCCTTTCCAGAACTTTGTTAGAAAGTTCCTATACAAAGTTTCCTTATTTTTAAATACTTAGCTTCCCTTCTATTTCCTTTACTATGCCCCCACCGATACTGTGTCCAAAATGCCTGTTTTTTTCCCCCTCATTTGATGACCACAATTTATCTGCAGCCACCCCCTACACACACACATACACATCTAATTATGTACCTTAAGCCCTCAACATCTGTAGTCCTATTGCTACATTCGTATCATGAATCCTGGGCAATTCATTGCCACTCAGGCTTCAAGGTGATGTAATGTATAAAGAAAAAATAGGCAATCAGAGTCAGTAAGAGGTACTGACTTCAGTGATGATGCTTCAGTGATTTATGCAACAGTAATAACACTGTTCCTTTGGCTTTGCCTTTTAGCTATATTGGAGTCTAGACTGATTCTAAATTTAGAAGAGAAGACTCTGAGATACATAAATAAAAATTGCAAAATAAACAACTAAACATAACAACAACAATAAAGCAAGTAAACAAATAGCACTGTAACTATAACCACAACACTAGGCAGTCTGTCATTCTAATTTAATAGTCGCTGAAAAAGTCTTCTATCTGCAATATGATTAATGGTGCCAGACTCAACAGAACACTCCTGTCTTTTGGCTTTTAAATCATCATAAAGAATGACGGGACCTAAATGCCTCAGACCTCTAGGTTTCCTGGATTAGGTGGATATTCTGAGTACATTTCCTGTCTCTAATGACACATACAAGTTTGATCGCTGGAAAATCAGTTCTCATGCTCTCCATTTACCTACAAAAAATTTCTGTTTATCGTGTTCCTAAGAAGGTTTTGGGGATGAATAAGATTACTACTGAAGTTAAAAATTACTATGGCTTTAAGATCAAAAATGAAGTATACTTTAGTATATACCACATTATATCGTAAAGCAAAAAATAATATACATTTATTCTGATATTTTTTCCTTCTGTATAAGCCGTTCTTCATTCTATTTCAAAACTCATTTTTAAGACTTGCTTGGCTACTCTTTAAACCTATTTAGTTCTGAAGTATAAAAGTCACAGTTCTCAGTTCAGTACAGTTTTCATTTAGGAAAAAAAAAAATCAGAACTTTCCTGTCCAAAACATTAGGGATTCTTTCACAGTCCTAGTTTGATTCAAACAAAGTGAGGGACTCTAAACAATGTGGTGACGTATTCTTAATAAAAGGCTAACACTCCAGGTTTGTAAGTCATAACAGAATCCATTTGCAATTTTTTTTTGTATTGCACAATGCTATTTCCCCTGTGAAATACTATAATTTAGTAATTTGCATTTAAAATTTATGCTTTTAAAGGTATTCATCATGTTTATGCCCCTCTTCTTGATGGATTTAATGACATTTTCACGTTTACAGTGTTGAACACTTGCTGTCTAGAGCCACGTGAACACAAATGCATTGAAACCCTAACTGTGCCCACCTTCCTATTTGTGTGACCTTGGGCAGGAACTTGAACTTAGTGCCCGTAACATTGTCAACACATTGGAGATAAGAGTAGCTTAATATTTTTAGTTTCTGAGATGCTTTAATTTTTATAGCTTCTCTGTTTATTACTAATATTTAAAAAATGAATCTTTCATAAACAGAGAAGAATAGGGAAATCAAAAAAAGCCTCTAGTACAGTAGAAAGGGCATCAGGCTGAACAGAGAAGTGTGGTTCTAATTTGACCACTAGGACACTGAGCTAAGCCCTGCTCTTTAGGTCTGCAAGATAAGAGTTGGATAAAATCATCACAAAGGATCCTTCCACATGTCAAATTCTTTGACTATGTCTAATTTCAAATATAAAGACATATTTGCCTCTTAGCCATTAACTGTAACTAGGCTAATTCTATTCTGACACAGATATCATTTCTGCCTTTTCTCTGATTTTTCAGCTTGAGTTCCACAGAATCAATTTTTGACCAGATTCCCTAGTGATTAATGTGTGATTTTCTCATCTCAATATTTTACCCTCATTTTTCATCTAATAAACCGAAACAGAATATTAATATTTACAGCATGCAATACCTGTGGTCAAATTACCCATCTCTCTAATGGATTTACTATAAGCACATGCATTTGTTTCCAGGAAAACATCCATTTCAAATCTTCAGAGCAGAGTATTTTTAAGGTGTGTTGTGTAATATTCTGAATGAGATGGGAATACCAGACCACATTACCTGCCTCCTGAGAAACCTGTATGTAGGACAAGAAGCAACAGTTCTAACTGGACATGGAAGAACGGACTGGTTCAAAATTGAGAAAGGTGTATGTCAAGACTGTATATTGTTACCCTGCTTACTTAACTTCTATGCAGAGTACATCATGTGAAATACCAGGCTGGATGAAGCACAAGCTGGAATCAAGATTGTGGGAGAAATATCAACTACCTCACATATGCAGATGATACTACTTTAATGGCAGAAAGTAAAGAAGAACAAAAGAGCCTCTTGATGCAAGTGAAAGAGGAGAGTGAAAAAGCTGGTTTAAAACTCAACATTCAAAAAACGAAGATCATGGTATCTGGTCTCATCACTTCAAGGCAAATAGATGGGGAAAATGTGGAAACAGTGTCAGATTTCATTTTCTTTGGCTCCAAAATCACTGCGGACCATGACTTCAGCCATGAAATTAAGACACTTGATCCTTGGAAGAATAGTTATGACAAACCTAGACAGTGAATTAAAAAGAAGAGACATCACTTTGCTGACAAAGATTCATATACTCAAAGCCAGTGGTTTTCCACTCGCCATGTATGGATGTGAGAGTTGGACTATAAAGAAAGTGAAAGTCACTCAGTTCTGTCTGACTCTTTGCAACTGTATAGTCCATGGAATTCTCCAGGCCAGAATACTGGAGTGGGTAGCCTTTCCCTTCTCCAGCAGATCTTCCCTATCCAGGAATCGAACCGGGGTCTCCTGTATTGCAGGCAGATTCTTTACCAACTAAGCTATAAGGGAAGCCCCCTATAAAGAAAGCTGAGTGCCAAAGAATTGATGCTTCCAAACTGTGGTGCTAGAGAAGATTCTTTAGAGTCCCTTTAACTGCAAAGAGGTCAAACCAGTCAATCCTAAAGGAAATCAGTCCTGAATACTCCTTGGAAGGACTGATGCTGACTGACGTTCCAATACTTTGGCCACCTGATGGGAAGAGCTGACTCACTGGAAAAGACCTTGATGTTGGGAAGGACTGAAGGCAAGAGGAGAAAGGGGCGACAGAGGATGAGATGGTTAGATAGCATCACTGACTCAATGGACATGAGCTTGCGAAAAGTCTGGGAGATGGCGAAGGACAGGGAAGCCTGGTGTGCTGCAGTTCATGGGGTCTCAAAGAGTCGGACACGACTTAGCAACTGAACAACAAAGAGATCACTTATTACAGGGTTTCGTATATGGCTCTGACCTGAACTAGTGCCAATATTACTGATCCAAATAAAGACTTCTTCCTGTATAAGGAATAAAATGCAGAGAACCCTAAAACCATGTGAAGTTACCTTTCTAGGGAATCTTGACACCGTAACCATTTTAAACTCCACCAGTAAGTAAATGTGGGGACATTCTAAAACTAAATTAATGCTGGCTTTGACCTGACATGTCAATTTAACTTAGTTTCCACCTTCTTAGCCTTTAAAAGCTTTGAAAGCTCCCTTGTATCTTATTTAAGACAGAAGACTGGGACTTGAGACACTGCTAACTTTACTCTGCCAGGACCTGTGGATTCTACTGGTAACCCATTTAGGTTCTCTGAAATCAGCCACTAACCAGGTATTCAGGTCTATTCCCATGTGACACACCTGCACATTCATGCTAATAGCACTGTGCCTGCACACATGACATCCAAATTATGCCCTCCAGGTCTCAGTAGCCATGATCAAATGACTTAAACAGCACTGAAAAAGACTCGCTGCCTGGCTTGGTTCTCACTGATTTAATTTGATCAGGTATTTAATCAAGGTTACAGAGATTAAGCTAACTGTTGTGACTCTGCAGACTTACAGCCTTGTGGTGGGTTTGCTGTTCTTTTGGTCTGAAATATCACTAGTGTAAATGAGATGCCTTGTCTTCACCATCAACCTCAGTCTCCACTAATCACTCCTTCCCTGGGTCTTCTCAGAGCCCCATAGACCTGTAGAGTTTATACTGCAAAGGATTTTAGTTTGCTTTTTGACAGGCCCCAAATAGGAACTGTGAGTGGGATAACCAGCTATGGCTACTCTCAAAACATGGCAGTGTCAGCTGATGCCTCAATTGAAATGGACTAGGACCATTTGCTTGCTGGGCCCTAACTCCTGGACATGTATGTTCACTTGACAGTGGTAGGTCTAGTCTCATTTCCTTCATATGATGTTACCTGTTTCATGAATCCTTATGTCTGTGTCATTGTCTTCACATTTAACCCATTAGACTCTGGTTCTGTTCTGTCTAATGGTTCAGCTTTCACATTATTCATGCAACAACTAGTTACAGGGTATATTTGTTGTGAGCCATAAATTCAGATTAGCAAAAAATGTGATCATCCTTATTTTTCTTTTCTATCTTATAAATACATTTATACCTGAGAAAAAAAAGGGTTTCCTTAGAACTTTCCAGCTAAACTTGGTGACTGAAGACATTTTTCAGTCAATTTAGGTTTAAACTCAGTCAAAAAGTGTAATTTCCTCTCTGACCTCCCTTATCTCTAAACTCTGGGGCTTTTACCAAACTGAAGCGTTGATAGGAGAACTGTCTGCTTCTTAGTCTCTGCATATAGTGCTGCTGCTGCTGCTGCTAAGTCTTGTCAGTCGTGTCCAACTCTGTGCGACCCCATAGACGGCAGCCCACCAGGCTCCCCGTCCCTGGGATTCTCCAGGCAAGAACACTGGAGTGGGTTGCCATTTCCTTCTCCAATGCATGAAAGTGAAAAGTGAAAGCGAAGTTGCTCAGTCGCGTCCGACTCTTCACGAACCCATGGGCTGCAGCCTACCAGGCTCCTCCGTCCATGGGGTTTCCCAGGCAAGAGTACTGGGGTGGGGTGCCATTGCCTTCTCCGTCTGGAAGAATACACAACTAAGGGGACCGATAAAAAATATATATATATTTATACAACTGAGACTGAAATCCACACATTCAGATTTCAAAAACATATACCTTGATACAGGAAAAAAGGTCACTTGACATAAGCTGTAAACACAGATCTTGAGGAAAGATGAAATTTTGTATCAGTTCTTTTACTGTGTTAGAAGAAAAACAGATCTGAGGTGGTGAGTTTGTGGGTAAAGATGAAACATACAACTTCATACAAAAAAGAACAGAATTAATATTTATTAGATGCAAAAAGAGCCAGGCAATGTGCTGGTTATTTTTGCCCCCTTGAGTACAATTAATGGACAA
Source organism: Okapia johnstoni (assembly GCA_024291935.2). Classification (NCBI taxonomy): domain Eukaryota; kingdom Metazoa; phylum Chordata; class Mammalia; order Artiodactyla; family Giraffidae; genus Okapia; species Okapia johnstoni. Next base: position 75,849,345 of record CM044313.1, on the reverse strand, counting down.
CTGAATTCAGTTCGAAATTCAAAATTGTAGTGCTGTGGTCATCCTAGTATTTTACAATATAATCAATAGTTTCATTCAACACTTAACTTTTAATAGTAAATTCTCATTTTAATCATCAAATCTTATTTCCAGACTTCATTTCTACAGGTCACTATAAAAAAATCAAAATAAACTCTTCTCTTTCCCAAATCTTACCCTTATAACCTAGCCTCAGATTAAGACTTAAGGGACCTTAGAAGTTAATTTTCTCAACAAATTATCTTCATAGAATAACAACTTTACCTTTTGCTTATCCTTATTATAATATGGTAAAAAATAAAAACTTGGTCACTGGATGTCCCTGTAAACACAACAAAAAATTCATTAAAAGTACCAATTCTTCGCTACCACCACTTGTAGGTGATCTACAGAAGGCTGGACAGAGTGTGCATTTGACTCAGGAAATGGAGACTAAGTATTTTAACACGAGGTAACAGAGCTAAGTTTCATCATTTCATGACTAAAGCCCTTGAGTCACTAATACAGACTGTTGGACTATAGGAAAATACTGAATTCCCCTTAAATGAGCTGACAAAATGAGAAATGTATTAGTTTGTTATACTGACGATCTATTTTTTCTTTCACTAAAGACTTCCCTTTTTGGTGAGTCATTTTTATAAATGATCAATCTGATAAAGGGCTTCCCATGTGGCTCAGCTGGTAAAGAATCCACCTGCAATGCTGGAGACCTGGGTTCAGTCCCTGGGTTGGGAAGATCCCCTGGAGAAGGGAAAGGCTACCCACTCCAGTAGCCTGGCCTGGAGAATTCCACGGACTGCATAGTCCATGGGCTCGCAAAGAGTCAGACACAACTGAGTGACTTTCACTTCACTTCACTTCACTTTAATCTGATAAAAACAAATATATATTATTTTTTGCAATTTTTCCCATATGCTATAAATGTACTCTGAAAAATATAGGATAATAGTACACAGGTATATATAAAATGGATTTCCAACAAATGAGATAGCAAAGAGAACCAGAAATGAGATAAAAGGATCACAATAATGGTAAAGATGGGCTGGTCCTCAATTTTAGCATTCTCAAAATGTTAAATGAGAGAGAATAACTAAGACTTCTTATAACAGCATTTTCTATCACTGTGACCTTTCTTCATACTTCTGTGGTTTTTATTTAATATCCATTGGTCTGGACTAAAGAACATAAATTGACAAGCCAGGTGAATATAACCATTATTATATGTGTGAGATTTATAAAGTTTTAGTGAGTAAAAGTTTCTCAGTAGTGTCTAACTCCTTGTGGCCTTGGACTACACAGTCCATGGAATTTTCCAGGCCATAATACTGGAGTGGGTAGCCTTTCCCTTCTCCAGGGGATCTTCCCAATCAAGGATCGAGCCCAGGTCTCCCACATTGCAGACAGATTCTTTACCAGCTGAGCCACAAGTAGCTACTTAGAAAATTTCAATACTAAAGCCCCAAGATTAGTACTGAACCTGACCAAGCATCTTGTAGATGTAGTCTTCACCCAAAATAACAGAATGGAGTTCCATGTCATGGAGGGAAATTACTGCTAGTCACAAGTGTGACTGGGAGAAGAGAACTGGGATGACTCATTACAACCTATCAGCTCCCAGAGGAAAAGAACACTCAAATGCTTTTTAAAAATAGCTTATAGAAGAGAGATTACATTGTGGACTTTGGATGAGGTAGTTTTAAAGGCAGAAGCAGGAAGTGTGATAGTCAACTACTAACTGTTCCCCCTTTCCCACCTCAGTTGAGGTTTAATTCAAATAAAGGGAGAGGAAGGATGATTGTTAAGGACTATGCTAACTCAAAACATATGTAGGTTCCAGAACGCACTGCCTGTTGGTCAAAATATGGTTCTTGTCAGGTCACCATCTACTTGTTTATTCAATAAACTTTTATTGGGTGTCCTGTCGTGCCAATTACTGTGCCAAGTAATGGAAACACAAAGATGAATAAAACGAAGTTCTTATCCTTAAGGAACCTTTATTCAGTCAAGTTCAGTTCAGTTCAGTTCAGTTGCTCAGCTGTGTCTAACTCTTTGAGACCCCATGGACTGCAGCACACCAGGCCTCCTTGTCCATCACTAACTCCTGGAGTTTACCCAAACTCATTACCATTGAGTCGGTGACATCATCCAACCATCTCATCCTCTGTCGTCCCCTTCTTCTCCTGCCCTCAATCTTTCCCAGCATCAGGGTCTTTTCAAATGAGTCAGCTCTTCACATCAGGTGGCCAAAGTATTGGAGTTTCAGCTTCAACATCAGTCCTTCCAATGAACACCCAGGCCTGATCTCCTTCAGGATGGACTGGCTGGATCTCCTTGCAGTCCAAGGGACTCTCAAGAGTCCTCTCCAACACCACAGTTTGAAAGTATCAGTTCTTCAGCATTCAGCTTTCTTTATAGTCCAACTCTCACATCCATACATGACTACTGGAAAAACCATAGCTTTGACTAGACGGACCTTTGTTGGCAAAGTAATGTCTCTGCTTTTTAACATGCTATCTAGGTTGGTCATAACTTTTCTTCCAAGAAGCAAACGTCTTTTAATTTCATGGCTATAGTCACCATCTGCAGTGATTTTGGAGTTCAAAAACATAAAATCAGCCACAGTTTCCACTGTTTCCCCATCTCTTTGCCATGAAGTGATGGGACCAGATGCCATGATCTTAGTTTTCTGAATGTTGAGCTCTAAGCCAACTTTTTCACTCTCCTCTTTCACTTTCATCAAGCATATCTGAGGCTCTTTAGTTCTTTGCTTTCTCTGCATTAGAAGTCTAAATAAGAAGGGTGACAATATACAGCCTTGACGTACTCCTTTTCCAATTTGGATTCCAGTCTGGTTGTTTCCATGTCCGGTTCTATAACTGTTGCTTCTTTACTTACATAAGGCAGGTCAGGTGGTCTGGTATCCCTCTTTAGATTTTCTGGAGTTTGTTGTGAGCCCACACAGTCAAAGGCTTTGGTTGAATGAAGATGATGCTCAAAGTATGTAAAGAAAGCCTAGCACTGGGGAGACTCAGCTTAGATCATGTTGACCTGATTGTGGAGTTTATCATGAGCTGTATTGTGAGAGCCCTTACTATAAGCCACGCTAGTTTAGAGGAAGGCTTTGAGGAGCAAGTGAAAGATGTCTAGCAGGAAATGTCATTCTATAGTAGTGGTGTCTGTGTGTGTTTGTGTGCTCAGTCGTGTCTGACACTTTGCAACCCCATGGACTGTAGCCCACCGGGTTCCTCTATCCATGGAATTTTTCAGACAAGAATACTGGAGTGGGTTGCCATGCCCTCCTCCTGGATCTTCCTGACCCAGTGATTGAACCCATGTCTCTTGTTCCTCCTGCATTGACAGGCAGATTCTTTACCACTGTGCCACTTGGGGAGCCCATAGTAGAGTAGAGTAGAGCCAGCTGTAAAGGAAGGCATCTTAGGAGATATACCAAAAGTCTAGTCATGATAGGGGACAAAAGTCCTGGGTGTGAAGAATATTAATGATGTTGAGTTAAAATCCTTCTGCCCATGGGTATCCCGTATTTCTATCCTGTTTTCCAAAAGTGAAGCAGCTCTTACAATTTATGACCCCTTAAAGGCTTCCTAAAAAGACTTTTTCCTGCTTGCTTGGTAGTGTTCCCAGAGCATGAGTAAGCCCTGAATGCAAGTGATACTTCTCTCTTAAACCTTAATGAGGCACAATTAATCTAAACACACAAATTATGTTTAATAACAGATTTATCTTCAGCAATGTGTAACCCAAGTAAATATTTCATTAGTTACATTGTCCACATCAGGTTGTAGGGAATTATAAATACTTTCCTCAGAACTCCTCAGCATTCAAAATATTAATCAGCTTTGACAATATAGGACTTTTCCCTCTCATTTTTTTAATTGGAGTATAGTTGATTTATAACATTGTGTTCGCTTCTGCTATACAACAAAGTAAATCAATTATATGTACACATATACCCCCTCCCTCATGGACCTCATTTCCCCTGCACCCTGTCTCTCTAGGTCATCACAGAGCACTGAGCTGAGCTCCCTGCACTATACAGCAGCTTCTTACTAGCTATCTATTTTACACATATTAGTGTATACATGTCAATCCTAATCTCCCAGTTTGTCCCACCATCTCCTGTTCCCCCGCACTGTGTCACACATTCATTCTCTACATTTGTGTCTCTGTTCCTGCACCTGTATCATTTTTCTAGATTCGACATACATGTTTTAACATATGATATTTGTTTTTCTCTTTCTGATTTACTTCACTCTATGACAGACTCATCCATATCATGCCAAATGACCCAATTTTGTTCCTTTTTATAGCTGAGTAATGCTCCATTACTCTTGCCTGGAAAATCCCATGGATGGAAGAGCCTGGTAGGCTACAGTCCATGGGGTCGCTAAGAGTCGGACACGACTGAGTGGCTTCACTTTCACTTTTCACTTTCATGCATTGGAGAAGGAAATGGCAACCCACTCCAGTGTTCTTGCCTGGAGAATCCCAGGGACGGCAAAGCCTGGTGGGCTGCCGTCTATGGGGTCGCACAGAGTCGGACACGACTGAAGCGACTTAGCAGCAGCAGCAATGCTCCATTGTGTATATGTACCACATCCTCTCTATCCATTCCTCTGTTGATGGACATTTAAGTTATTTCCATGTCCTGGCTCCTGTAAATAGTGCTGCAGTGAACATCAGAGCACATATGACTCTTCTAATTATGGTTTTCTCTGAGTATATACCCAGTACTGGGATTGCTGGGTCACATGGTAGTTATATTTTTACTTTTTTAAGGAACCTCCATAATGTTCTCCATAGTGGCTGTACCAATTTACATTCCCACCAACAGTGCAAGAGGGATCCCTTTTCTCCACATCCTCTTCAGTATTTATTGTTTGTAGATTTTGTGATGATGGCCATTCTGACTAGCATGTTTTTATTTGTATTTCTCTAATAATTAGTGATTTTGAGCATCTTTTCATGTGTATCTTGGCCATCTGTATATCTTCTTTGGAGAAATGTCTATTTAGGCATTCATTTTTTGATTGGGTTGTTTGTTGTTTTGATATTGAGCTGCATGAGCTGGTTGTATTAATTTTAAAATTAATCCCTTGTCAGTTGCTTTATTTGCAATTATTTTCTCCCATTATGAGGGCTTTCTTTTTGTTTTGTTTATGGTTTCGTTTGCTAGACAGAAGCTTTTAAATTTAATTAGGTCCCATTTGTTTATTTTTGCTTTTATTTTAATAACTTCAGAACATGGCTCAAAAAAGATCTTGCTGTGATTTATGTCAAAGAGTGTTTTTCCTATGTTTTCATTTAAGAGTTTTATACCATCTTCTCTTACATTTAGATCTTTAATCCATTTTGAATTTATTTTTCTGTATAGTGTTAGGTAGTATTCTGCTTTATCCTTTTATATGTAGCTGTCCAGTTTTACCAGCACAACTGATTAAAGAGACTGTCTTTTCTCCATTGTGTATTCTTGCTTCCTTTGCCATATATTCCTTTACCACATCATAGGTGTGTGGCTTTATCTCTGGGTTTTGTATCCTGTTCCACTGATCTATATTTCTGTTTTTGTGCCAGTATCATATTGTCTCGATTTCTGTAGCTTTGCAGTATAGTCTGAGGTTGGGAAGCCTGATCCTTCCAGCTCCATTTTTCTTTCTCAAGATTGCTTTGGCTGTGTGTTTCCATAAAAACTGTAATTTTTTTATTATAATTCTGTGAAAAATGCCATTAGTAGTTTTATAGGGATTGTGCTGACTCTGTAGATTACTTTGGAGAGCACAATCATTTTCAAAATATTGATTATTCCAATCAAAGAACATGTTATAGCTCTCCATCAGTTTGTGTCATCTTTGATTTCTTTCATCAGTATTTCATAGTTTTCTGACTGGGGCTCTTAAGTGACCCTGATATTAAAGTCCTCACCCAAGACATTAAATATTCTATCCATAGGGAGAAACTGATATTAATATCATGTCTGATCATGGCCTGAAAGAGAAAAATCAGACTCAAAATAGTTACCACATATGGAAAAAAGGTTTATCTCCATAGAATGCCCTACATTCAATTCTAACAATGCTGTCAATAAAGATTTAATTCTTGCCTGCCACCTGATCTTCTTTCTGTCATTACCCATACACTCTTCATCGTTTGGCTTTGTACCTGGTTACTTTTAACTTTTATCTCATCATCACTCCCTTATAGCCTCTTGCTAGCAAAATTGCCTTTCCTGATTTTCTTTCCAATCTCATGTAAAGTCTCTCTCAGCTTAGTTAGCACTGAGTTCTTCTAGGCAAGCTTTCTGGTTAACCCTGAAGACCTACTCATTCCATCATTCTGCGAATAGAACTAACTTCCTCCTCACAGCCTTGTGTTATTCCTTGGACACTTACACAACTTGGCAATTCAACAATTTTTATGTGTGTACATAAAGCAAAAATCACCATGAGCTGCCGTGATCTTTCACCTCATAAGTGAGGAATAACCTCAAGCGTTGGTCATAGTGATGATTTACAGAGATTTTGTTTTGTTTTGCTTGAATTGCTTAGCTTTTGTGTTTTGTTAATCACAGTCTTCAAGGTCTTTGACTTCTGCTGTTTGTCAACTATGTAATTAATTCTAGTTTGTGTCAAGCTCTTAAACTAACGTTAGAAAAAGTATTTCCATATACTAATTCATTATTTTTCCTATAAATTAGAAGCTGCATAATGAAGGATGTTTCTTTCAATAATTTTACTCTACAAAGAATGAAATTTTCTACTCAAATGCAATATTTTATCATCTTAATATTCCTGGAAGATAACTGTATGTCTCTTTCAAGCCAAAGGACAAAAGACACTAATGCCTGAGTTCAAGCAGATGAGCTGGCTATTTTTGTAGCAGATTGTATCTTCAATGCAGTTACAGTTTTAGTCATGCTTACACACCACATATGGAATTAATTTCTACATCTAAACCTAATTTGGTTAGCACGTGTGTGTTTATGTTATGCAAGTCTCTTTTTTCCCCTATCATCTGGTGGCAACTGTGATGAAAAGCATAGGAGACTTAATCTGAAAGTAATTACTTTGGGGAAATTATATTTAAAATTAAGGAGAAATAGATTGCCCTTTTTTCCTCTAGTGCAATTTGGTAAGTCCTCCATTTGCTCAATATAGCCACTAATCCCGACATTTTCTGTATAGAGGACCAATTACTAATTCTATATAATTATAAACTGTATGCAACTCTAAAGGAATTATGTCTTTAGGAAGTCATTTTAATATTCTTCCTCTATTGTCCCAATCCTAGCACTTAGAAAGTAATTCCTTAAACCTCAGCTAACTCTGCCAGTTCCTAAATTACAAAGATGTGTTTATATACATTAGTCAAGTAAATGACACTAGGCAAAGTTTATCTTAAAATCATGTATGTTGAAAAATGTATTCATCAAGATTATTTTAAGAATAACTATTTTACTTTAAAAGGGTCAGAATTTAGATTAAATATTACATTTAATTAGCACCTTAAGTTATGACCTCTCTTAACTTACCATTAAATACTTATGACAAAACAGGGGTGGAAATGCAGTTATAATCAATTCTGAATACAGGAAAAGGATATAGACAGAAAAATATACAATAAATGGAGATGAATCCATTCATATACTACTCTCTATCCTGACAATCCCCAAATCTATAAAGGTATTTCTTCACATGCTGCTGCTGCTGCTAAGTCACTTCAGTCACGTCCGACTCTGTGCGACCACATAGACGACAGCCCACCAGGCTGCTCTGTCCTTGGGATTCTCCAGGCAAGAATAATGGAGTGGGTTGCCATTTCTTTCTCCAATGCATGCATGGATGCTAAGTCGCTTCAGTTGTGTACGACTCTGTGTGACCCTATGGACAGCAGCCCACCAGGCTCCTCTGATCACGGGATTCTCTAGGCAAGAATACTGGAGTGAGTTGCCATTTCTGAATAAGCAATTTCATTATTCAATGTCTTGTTGCTATAATATGAAAGTGAAAGTGTTAGTCACTCAGTAATGTCCAGCAACTTGGGGATACTGTAGACTGTAGCCCACCAGGCTCCTCTATCCATGAAATTCTCCAGGCAAGAATACTGGAGTGGGTTGCCATTTCCTTCTTCAGGGGATCTTTCCAACTCAGGGATCGAACCCAGGTGTCCTGCATTGCAGGCAGATTCTTTACAGTCTGAGCCACCAGGGAAGCCCATTATATATACATACATACATACATATATCTATATATGTATATAATACCTATAATATAGATATACAACTGACTTTTGTACATTCGACTTGTATTTTGAAAGTTTGCTAAATTCACTTATTAGATCTAGTAGTTGTTCATTGATTATTTGAGATATTCTACATAAATTATTACATTATCTGTGAAGACAAGTTTATACTTCTTTCCAATTTGTATGCATTTTTTTGTGCAATTAAACTGGTTAGGCCCACCAGTGTAATGTCAAGTAAAATTTATGAAAGGACAGTTTTGCCTCGCTCCCTGTCTTAAGGAGAAAGCATTCAATATTTCAAAGTTAAGTTTGATGTTTAGCTATAGATTTATCATAGATGTCTCTTATTAAGAAAATTTCCTTCTGTTTCTAATTTGCAGAGTCTTCATTATGAATAAGTGTTGAATATCATGAGAAGTTTTTCCTTTATTGATATAATCAAAAAAAAATTTTAGTCTACTGATATGGTAAATGATATTGATTGGTTTTTAACATTAAACAAAGCTTATATTCCTGAAATAAACTTTACTTGTTCAAATATTGAGTCAATCTTGCATCCCTGAGATAAACCTCACTTAGTCATGATACATTATGCTTTTCATGTATTGCTGAGCTTGAATTAGTATTTGCTATTTTTTTAAACAATTTTATTTGTGTCTTCTTAGGCATGGTTCTGTAGTTGTCTTTTCTTGCAATATATTGATCTGGTTTTGGTATTGGGATAATCTATTCCTATAAAATAAATTACTCCCTCCTCCTATATATTTTGAAAGAGTTTATATAAGGTTGATACTGTTTCGTCCTTAAGTGTTTGACAGACTTTACAAATATAGCTATATAGACCTAGACTAGTTTCTTCTGTAGAAATTTTCAATGTGTAAATTCATTTTTTAAAAAAAGATATAGGCTTGTTTAGATTGTTTTTACACCAGGCTTGGTAATTTAAGTCAGTAAGTTTCCCCACTTCATCTAAGTCAGTTGTGTATTTGTACGTTTATTGAGGTAGAGTTCGTATTCATTTTCTACTACTGCAAAACAATTGCCAAAACTTAGCTACTCAAAACAACATATTTATTACCTCACAGATTCTGTGAGCAAGAGACCAGGCAGGACTTAAGTGGGTCTCACAAGGTCTCACAAGACTGCAATCTAGATATTTGGAGACCTGTATCCCTTTCTGGAGTTTGAAGTCACATGGTTATTGGCAAAATTCAGTTCACAAATTCTTCGTTTTCCTGCTTCCTTCCATCTGGGGAGGTCTCTCTCAGCTCTTAAGAGGCCACCAACAATTCCTTGCCACATGGCTCTCTAAAAGGCCCTGTTGAAACATGGCAGTTTACTTCTTCAAGAGCAGAAGAATCTCTCACTCCAGTCTGATATGACAGAGTTTTACATTATGTAAAGAAATCATGAGAGTGACTATCCCACCATATCCGTAATATCCTGTCCACACTTGAGGAGAGAGTATTGTACAGTACAGGTATACCTAGTGGCAATTTTGTAGTCCATCTTAGAATTCTGCCTATCATGAAGTTGTCACTAAATTTCCTTATTATCTTTTTAATTTCTGTAGAATCTGTAATTATTTCCCTTTTATTTCTGACATTAGTAATGTGTGCTTCTCTTTTTTCCCTTGATTGACAGAGCTGAATTTTTATTTTTTATTCTCTTGGTTGAATCAATTTTTACAGATTTTTATTTATTGATTTTCACTCATATTTTTCCTTCTTTCAATGTTTTCTGGGTTTCATTTGCCCTTTTTTTTCCTAGCTCACTAAGATTAGCTTTAGTGATTTGTTTTAGATCTTTCCTCTTTCTTAATATAAGCATTTATAGCTGTTTCTTTACCTCTAGTCACTGTTTTAGTCACACTCCATAAATCTTGATTTACAGTTTGCATTTTGATTAAGGTCAAAATATTAACTACTTTTATTGTGATTTCTTTTTTAACTCACAGGTGATTTACAAGTTTACTGTTTAATTTTCAAATAGTTCAGGATTTTTAAGATAAAACTCCATTATTACTTTCAAATGTATTCAATTTTGACCAAAGAACATACTCTGTATAGTTATAGAATATTTTTAAATGTAATGATTTTAATTCTTTAAAATTACTTGAGACTTCTTTGTAGCCCAAAATGTGGTCGATCTTGATAACTGGTTATACACGCACTTGAAAAAAATGAGATTTCTGCTGTTATTGGGGAAAAGCTCTAAAAATGTCAATTTGGATGTTCTATTACTTGATATGTACACCTTTATAATCATCATATCTTCTAAATGAATTGACTAATCTTGAACTGAATGAATTGACTATTTCTTGTAAACTACAAATAGGCAGATCATGTCTTTTTCACCAATTTGACATTTCTGAACTATTTATTGAAGTATTTGGAGTATGTATATTTGATGCAATTATCATACTGATATCATACTGATAAATAGTTCAGGAAGGTCAAATTGGTGAAAAAGACATGATCTGCCTATTTGTAGTTTATAAGAAATAGTCATGATTAAGTTTGAATCTATCATCTTACTTTTTGTTTTCTATTTTCCCATATTGTTATTGTTTCTTTTTCCTCTTCTTGTCTTTTGGTAGATTTAGTTTTTGCTTAATTTCTTTTTAACTAGGCCTTTACTATATATATCCTTTTATTTTGCATTCTTAGTGGATGCTCTAAGGTAGTCTTGCCCAACATATAAGGCAAGTCATGTATATAGCTTAAATTACCTAAAAACCACACTAATATTTTAAAAAATAAAGTGAAGTTAATGTTAACAATATATTTTTGCTATAATACATCCAAAATATTACATATCAATATGTAATTCATGTAATCAATAGTGAGACATACTAGCATCATATTTCTCCTACTGTGATGCACTGAAAAGATGACATCATTTACATGGTTTTCTACTACAAAATAATAATCTAAAGTAAACCACAGGAAACACTCAAACAAAAATTGAGAGCTAGTCACAAAACAACTTCCTTGCACTCCTCCAAAATTCCACTATTTTTAAAACAAAGGCTCAAGGTCTGTTCCAGGTCAGAGGAGACTAAGGAGATAACTAGATACAATGTGAGACCCTTGACTGGATCCAGGATTAGCAAAAATAAAATTGTTAAAAAAGACATTGTAGGGATAATTGATGAAATTTGATAATATATTGTAGATTAGATAATAATATTATATGAACATTAACTCTAGTGAAATTTATAATTTTATTCTTTTCATATAATAAAATGTCCTCATTTTTAAGACATAAATACAGAACTATTTAGAAGATGTTCCTGATATCTACAGTTTAAGAAATTCAACAACAACAATAATAATAATACATACTATTTTATATAAAGAAAAAGGTAAGAAAATAAACATGGCAAAATATTCAGTCAGTTCAGTTCAGTTCAGTCGCTCAGATGTGTCTGACACTTTGTGACCCCATGGACTGCAGCAGGCCAGGCCTCCCTGATTGATTTGGGAGCCCAAGATGAAATCTGACACTGCTTCCACATTTTTCTCCGTCTATTTGCCATGAAGTGGTAGGATCCGATGCCATGATCTTACTTTTTGAATACTGAGTTTTAAGCCAGCTTTTTCACTCTCCTCTTTCACCTTCATTAAGAGACTCTTTCCGCCATTAAATACGTAATGAACAATCTAGTAACACACTACTGCTTTGGCCCAAGGTTGGATAAAGTATTCAATATGACAGCAGAGTGAAAAAACAAATGAAAACTTAAAAAATTATGACATTTTGATTCTACTTGTTTGACTTAGTATGAATAGAATGCTAGATTTCTAATTAAAAATAGATATTCAACAAGCAATAAAGGTTTACTGTATAGCATAGGGAACTATAGTCAGTATTTTGTAATAACCTATGAGGGAAAATAATTTCAAAAATAATATATGTGTATTTGTATAACTGAACTACCTTGCTTTGCATCAGAAACAGGTAAGTCAATTATACTTAAATAAAATACACATAATAAAAAAACTAGTACAAATATTTATGTAAGAAAAATAAATTAAAAAATTCTTGAAAAAGGTAATGGAGAATTGCAGTGAGAATATTTACAATGATCTTATAAATAAATATTGCTATGAAGGTAGATAAACACCTGGCAAAAAATAAACTGTGGCCACCAACTCACATGATACATAAAAAAAAAATCAGTTCTATGTATGTATGTTAGCAGTAAAACAACAAACCATCTAGAGGGAAACAGGACATTTTCCTAACCCTTGATTCAGCAGATTTGTTAAACTAGAAAAAATCATAAAATTCAGTTATTTTACTGCCAGGATTTTATTCACAGTATTGCATACACTTGAGAAAGAAATGGAATAATCTATGCAAATATAAGTATAATGAAATAAATTATGGTAAGACTTTGATGAAGTATTAGGCAACTATTAGAAGCTGAAGTTGAACGGTTTTATGAAGACCTACAAAACGTTCTAGAACTAACACCAAAAAGAGATGTCCTTCTCATCAGAGGGGACTTGAATGCAAAAGTAGGAAATCAAGAGATACCTGGAGTAACAGACAAGTTTGGCTTTGGTACAAAAAGAAGCAGGGCAAATGCCAATAGAGTTTTTCCAAGAGAACATACTGGTCATAGCAAACACCCTCTTCCGAGAACATGAGACAACTGTACACATGGATATCCCTAGATGGTCAACACTGAAATCAGATTGATTATATTCTTCACAGCCAAAGATGGAGAAGCTCTATATAGTCAGCAAAAACAAGACCGGGAGCTGACTGTGGATCAGATCATGAACTCCTTATTGCCAAATTCAGACTTAAATTGAAGAAAAGTAGGGAAAACCACTAGACCATTCAGGTATGACCTAAATGAAATCCCTTACAATTATAGTGGAAGTGACAAATAGATTCAAGGGATTAGATTTGATAGACAGAGTGCCTAAAGAACTATGGATGGTGGTTCGTAACATTGTACAGGAGGCAGTGATCAAGACCATCTCCAATAAAAAGAAATGCAAAAAGGCAAAATGGTTGTCTGAGGAGGCCTTACAAACAGCTGAGAAAAGAAGAGAAGCTAAAGGCAAAGGAGAAAAGGAAAGATATACCCATCTGAATGCAGAGTTCCAAAGAATATCAAGGAGAGACAAGAAAGCCTTCTTAAGTGAATAATGAAAAGAAATAGAGGAAAACAATAGAATAGGAACGATTAGAGATCTCTTCAAGAAAATTAGAGATACCAACGGGACATTTCATACAAATAGGGCACAATAAAGGACAGAAATGGTATGGATCTGACAGAAGCAGAAGATATTGAGAAGTGATGGCAAGAATACACAGAAGAACTATATAAAAAAGATCTTAATGACCCAGATAACCACAATGGTGTGATCACTCACCCACAGCCAGACATCCTGGAGTGGGAAGTCAAGTGGGCCATAGGAAGCATCACTATGAACGAAGCTAGTAGAGGTGATGGAATTTCAGCTGAGATATTTCAAATCCTAAAAGATGATGCTGTTAGAGTTCTGCATTCATTAGGCCAGCAAATCTGGAAAACTCAGCAGTGGCCACAGGACTGGAAAAGGTCAGTTTTCATTCCAGTCCCAAAGAAGGGCAATGCCAAAGAATGATCAAACTACCACACAACTGCACTCATTTCACATGCTAGAAAGGTCATTCTCAAAATTCTCCAAGCTAGGCTTCAGCAGTACATGAACCGAGAACTTCCAGTGTACAAACTGAATTTAGAAAAGTCAGAGATCAAATTGCCAATATTCATTGGATCATAGAAAAAGCAAGAGAATTCCAGAAAAAAAAAATCTATTTCCACTTCAGTGACTATGCTAAAGCCTTTGATTGTGTAAATCACAACAAACTGGAAAATTCTTAAAGAGATGGGATTACCAGACCACCTGACCTGCCTCCTGAGAAATCTGTATGCAGGTCAAGAACAACAGTTAGAACCAGACATGGAAAAACGGACTGGTTCCAAATTGGGAAAGGAGTACGTCAAGGATGTATATTGTCACCCTGCTTATTTATATGCAGAGTACATCATGAGAAATGCTGGGCTGGATGAAGCACAAGCTGGAATCAAGATTGCTGGGAGAAATATCAATAACCTCAGGTACGCAAATGACACCAACCTTTTGGCAGAAAGCGAAGAGGAACTAAAGAGCCTCTTGATGAAGGTAAAAGAGGAGAGTGAAAGAGTTGGCTTAAAATTCAACATTCATAAAACACTAAAACCACGGCATTCTGTCCCATCACTTCATGGCAAATAGATGGGGAAACAATGGAAACAGTTACAGACTTTATTTTCTTGGACTCCAAAATCACTGTGGCCTGTGACTGCAACCATTAAATTCAAAGATGCTTGATCTTTGGAAGAAAAGCTAAGACCAACCTAGACAGTGTATTAAAAGCAGAGACATTGCTTTGCCAACAAAGGTCCATATAGTCAAAACTATGGTTTTTCCAGTAGTCATGTATGGCTGTTTGAGAGTTGGACCATAAAGGAGACTGAGCACCGAAGAATTGATGCTTTCGAACTGTGGAGTCCCCTGGACCGAAAGAAGATCAAATTAGTCGATCCTAAAGGAAATCAACTCTGAATATTTACTGGAAGGACTGATGCTGAATTGGAGCTCCAATACTCTGGCCACCTGAGGCGAAGAGCTGACTCATCAGCTAAATCTTTCAAGGCTATAAATGTGTATAAGACATGATCTCTGCTTTTCAGTATATCTGTAATCCTCCCATAAAGAAGATAATTTCTTTTCCTCTTCTTCCTCCTCTTTTCATGCTTAGTATTAAAGACGTATTGACTGCCTGTAATCCAACTGCACTGTTTCAATTTTTTATGTCTGTGAACTCATTGAATCTTCACTATTCCCCCACTTTACAGATGAAAAAACTGCATTGTCCAGAGGTTAAAGAATTTGCCAAGGATTAATAGCCCATGAGACAGAATTTGAATCCAAGAAACAGGTCTTCAGGGCTTGAGCTTCTAGTCATTATATAAGTATGTGCATTATATTTATATATAAAAATTAATATATATTTACATATAATTCATATATAATATAAATTATATATGTATATAATTCATATCTGTTTACATAAAATTAAAAGCATTCCAAATTTAAGTGCTCTCCTCTTGGCTACATCATTACATTATAAGCACAATAAGATAGAACTCTCAAGGTACCAAGGGCTTCTCTGGTGGCTCAGGCGGTAAAGAATCTGCCTGCAGTGTAGGAGACCTGGGTTCAGTCCCTGGGTTGGGAAGATCCCCTAGAAAAAGGAATGGCTACCCACTCCAGTATTCTTGCCTGGAGAATTACATGGACAGAAGAGTCTTGTGGACTACAGTACATGGGGGTCGCAAAAAGTCGGACACAACTGAGTGACTAACACTTTCACAACTTTCTCAAAGTACCAAAAGCAGAAATTATTAATAATAAAGGGAACCCTCACTAAAATGGAGTCAGGAGGCCATAAGAGGAAGTTCTCACCAAGGTACCATTGTATGCCAATGCAGATCCCAACAAAAAGAGACAGACTTTGCACTCTGGCAGGAAATGATACCACTACAACTAGGAGAAAGATTTTCTCCCTGAGCTCCCTGGAAATAGATCACCCAATGAGAGACTATCACAACTCAGCCAATGAAATGCCACTTTGAATTCCTAGTTTCCGCCACTGAACTTTTTGTTTATACTAGCCCTTTCCAACTTCCTTTTCTCCTCTACAAATGAGCACTTCTTTTTTAGAAACTTGTTACTCCTTTCCTTTATAGCAGCAATCCCCAACCTTTTTTGGTACCAGGCATTAGTTTCATGGAAGACAATTTTTCCACGGATAGGGGGATGATTTCAGGATGAATCAAGCACATTACATTAATTATGCTGCCACTGATCTGACGGGAGGCAGAGCTCAGGTGGTAATGTGAGCAGTGGGGAGTGGCTGTAAATACATATGAAGCTCTGCTTGCTCACTCACTGTTCACCTCCTGCTGTGTGGCCCAGTTCCTAACAGGCCATGGGCCAGTAGCAGTCTGTGGTCCAGGGGTTGAGGACCCCTGATTTCCCGGACTTGTATGTGGTTCATCCATAGTTGAACGTATCGAACTTCAATTCTTCGCTGTGACCAAATAAATCATTTTTGCTGGTAAAATAACTGGCTGTTTTATTGTTTTAGGTTAACACCAGTCAAAAGGTTTCACATCCCATTTACTCCTCAGAAATACCCTAATACTCACACTGTTTTCATCTCTCAGCCTGAAGGTGATAACATCACTTTTCAGACAGGTCCAGGGTCTCAGTGTAGCATTGCCCATTTCTGTGATGGTGGATCAAAAATAATTATGGAGACTGGAAATGCTGATGATGGTCCCTGGGCACTTGTACAAGAGACAAAGGGCTTGATTCATCTTTCATCCCAACAAGGGAGAAAAGGGTACTTTCCTAGTTATAGAAGCTAGCCTGGGCCAAGAGGTTTAGGTTTAAAAATGAAATTTGAGCACAGACTCCCCTAAAGCTAATCTCAGAAGAAACTGCCCAGGGAAATTCCCAGCTCTTGCCCAGAGAAATTCCATCGGACTCTGAACAAAGGGAACAACTTCTCTGTAAGTATATTAAAGAAGAAAGCATTCAAGGAGAATATTTGCATACATTATTCATCATCCCTCATTGTGGCCGACTCACTTACAAAGAAAGATGGTCACAATTTAATACACGTATTCAGGGTTTTTCCTGAGTTTTCCTAAAAATTTCTTATAATACCATACTATATGGGAAAAAAGAAAAGAAATAGGGAAAATAAAAGCTAAGCACATATGGCCCAGAGACAAAGAGATATCACCAGTAGGTAAGCAAAGTCTCCCTGGTTGAGAATAATACATGTGAGAAGTAGTAGGTAAGAAATTAGAACTAAGTGACTAAGAAGTTGGCTATCACAGGCTAAGGGAGAACTATAACGACGTGACCTCTGGTAGGGGCTTCTCAGGTAGCACTAGTGGTAAAGAACTTGCTTGCCAATGCAGGAGATGTATGGGACGTGGGTTTGAAATCCTGGGTCAGGAAGATCCCCTGGAGGAGGACATGGCAACCCACTCCAGTATTCTTACTTGGAGAACTCATGGACAGAGGAGCTTGGTGGGCTACGGTCCATAGGGTGGCAGAGTCGGACATGACTGAAGCGACTTAGCATGCACATGACTTCAGGTAGAGGTGAAGAGGAAGAGATAAGATCCAAAGATAACAGTAATATACAGTCAAATGACTAGACAAATGATTGGTATGTGAAGGGTCTGAGAGAGCTGAAAATATAAAGATTTTGCCCAAGTGTCTGACCTGAGTGTTTGGAAGAACTGATGATGCCATTAAGGAGAAGATGAAAATTCCTTTTTTTGAGGGGAAAAAAACTGGACTTGTTAACTTTCAGGCACTAGTCAGATATGCTTATGGGGATATCCAGTAGGCATGTACACAAAAGTGATGAAAAGGTTAAAGCCAATAACTGTTATGCTGTTTTTGTAATTATTGAGTCTTCCAAGTGCTTACTTGATTTGACTCTCACAAATAACCCTCATTAGGCAACCAGGAAAGCTATACTTACTCTCAATGTACAAATTTCAAAATTCAGACATTGTGATAAGAAATTTTACACTGTGCATAGCAGACCTTCAACCTAAATAGTCCTGGTACATTTAGTACATTTATGCCATGAGCTACTATGTCACAGAGCCTGAATATATCATCAGTTGAGATATTATCCTTTCACAGATAATGTGAAAGGAGAATAGACTATTCAAAATAGAAAACCAATAACTTGATTCTCAGTACATTTGTCATAGACTATTTAATTTAAAAATAAAATACTGACCATTTTCTCTTCAAATGGTCCTACCTTATTAATTCATTTGTAACCAACGTGTTTGCCAAAATTCTTAGTATACCACTGTATTAAATATGCCTTTTATTTTCTCATGCTTTCGCATCTTGGGGTCTTGCTGACTCTGAACAGATTCCCCTTTCCAGGACTATTTAATTTCTGGAGATGGCAAACTACTTATCTGGAGCATGTCTTTCAGGTAAACCAAGCCAGAGTCCATATCCCAGCCACTTCCTTACTCAGGTTCTCACACTTAGCCACTATCTACCTGCCCAATTAGGCCAAGTACCAGACCACTAGGGACAGTCCTTGTGCTGTTCACTCAGAAATTATTCAAACTATCCAACCTAAACCTGTTTTCTTGCCTTATCTGTTCCTTCCTTCAGAAACCACAATAAAGGCTCTAACCAAATGCTTCCCCCCTACACATATGCCTCTCAGCAGATCCTGTTGCTCTCCTGTGTAGCTCTCAAAAGCACGGCATATCCCCTTCTCTCTGAGTCTGTGAGTTTAACAAACCATCTTTGTTAATGGTTGTCACTCCTGACCTGCTGGCCTTGCCTACCTAAATAATAATAAAATCTATATTTTAAAACAACCAGTCAGAAACTAGAAGCCAAACTAATTAAGAAAACACAAAGTGAACAGATTTTCATGTGATGGATACTGAACTAAACTTGGATCAGCTCACCTGACATGCAGCAAAGCCAATCTCCTGACACAGAGCTTTGGCGAAGTAAAGTACAGTATTGATTTCAGGGCACCAAGCAAGGAGGACAGGCAGAAAGTGCTCAAAAGCCCCACACTTCCCAGTGACTTTCAGGCAAGATTTTCAAAGTTAACATTAGGCGTGAGGGGCACAGGGTACATCTTATGTGGCTAATACACAGAAAAAGAGACCTAAGAGATTTTTGATCCCTGGGTCGGGAAGATTCCTGTGGAGAAGGAAATGGCACCCCAATCCAGTATTCTTGCCTGGAAAATTCTGTGGGCAGAGGAGCCTGCCTGGCTAAGGTCCATGGGGCCACAAAGAGTTGGACATAACTGAGCAAAGGAGCACACAGACATGCACTTGTTGAAATTTTTAGTTTTTAAATTGCTTCCTAATACTAATTTTTTTTTTACTTTTAAATAATTTTATCTTTGTACCTTGATATATGTATAATATAACAAAAGATAATTTCACCAGCAATAACCATTGTTCATATTTTAACACGTCTCTGTATTTCATAAGTTTTCGTGTAATAAAATAATATTACACATACCAATATATGGTAAGTTTTTTTAATATAATAAGGTATCCCAATACAGAGAACCTTTGGAACATGGGCAAGTCTTGCTTGCCATCTGTGTTTGTAGGTAAAGTTTAATAATAACAAAGCCATGCTCAGTCATTTATGCATTGTCTACAGCTATTTTTCTGCCACAGAAGTATAATAGTTGCAGAAGAGACCACATAGCCTCTAAAGCTTAAAATATTTACTATCTGACCATTTATAAATAAAGTCTGCCAACTCTGATATACTGCATACATTTTGTCCTATCGTTTCTATTATAACAGTATTATTTTAAGTCCTACAGTAAGCAATTACAACTTATGTTATAATTTAATATATTAGATAATTTTTGGATCACAATCTCAGCATCATGATTTTCAGAAATAAACTTTTTAAATGATTTTAGACCATGCAGATTTACAAAAGTCTGAAAGGCTAATTTTTAAATAATAGAATTTTTTAATATCGTTAAATTTAAAAATGGAATTAAAAAGCAAAATACTGATTCTGTGTATTAGGGCTTAAAATCCATTGCACTTTCAGAGAGTATAAAACAGTAACATAGCCAATATTGAGTATGAAGTTGGGAAGTCATTTCTACACATAGGCCTTCACAATCCCACGTTTTCCTAAGAACAAAGTTTTCTCTCCTTTTGATTGTTAACTATTTAAAGGAAGCTGATACAGCACCTTAAGAGTCCCCAAACTCCTCTATAAAGCCCCCTCACATTTTGGCAAATTTGACACAATAGAACCAGAACATGTTTAAAAAGGAAGAGCAGAAGGAGAAGGAGACTAGTACTCTATGTTCTAAGTAAATCTTTCTCAAAATATTCATTAACAACTATGTTAAAAATCTAAATATGTGGGGCATAGGGGAGACTGTGCTGCTACTCAAGATCCAAGTTTATTCCAAATTAAACTCTCATCTCAGCTCTACAGAATGAAACAAGTATGTCAAAGGCAAAATACAAGGATGGGATGTACACCAAGAGGATGTCTATACTATGATAATGGTAATAAAATATTTAGGATTGTGCTTACTTTTTAAGTGAACTATAAATAATAAATATTGAGCTTGAATCTGCCATATTTGAATAAGCTGAGTTACTATGGAGATTCTAATTCATGCAAAATAACTACAGGCCAATAAAAATCATTTTAATATAAAGTTTATCTATCGATCTATCTATATTAAACCACACACTATGCTTAAACAAAGTACTGCATATGTGCCTGTCTCCTATATTAATATTTTGATGAGATTCCTTGGTTTTATAATTTCTTATAAACCCTATATATAATTTTTTCATGAAGTTAATAGTGGAAGAATAATATGAGAAGGGTAAAGAAGGGACGCAGTACTGTCATACATAGGTTGAGCAGGAAAGAGATGATCAAGGCCACTGACCAGACAAGGTGTGAGTGATTTTAAACTGTCATCTATGTCCTTAAAAGCAAGATTCAGGAATTATTTATAATCAGCAGGTTAATTTAACCTTGAGAATGAGTAGGTCATTTGCTCACAATTTGTATAATTATCTACATTTTGAAAACCATAGCTTCCCAACATTGATAAATGCAAAAGTAAGAATTGATGCTTTTGAACTGTGGTGTTGGAGACTCTTAGGATTCCTTGGACTGCAAGGAGATCAAACCAGTCAATCCTAAGGGAAATCAATCCTGAATGTTCCTTGAAAGGACTGATGCTGAAGCTGAAGCTCCAATACTTTGGCCATCTGATGTAAACAACCGACTCATCAGAAAGACCCTGATGCTGGGAAAGATTGAGGGCAGGAGGGGAAGGGGACTACAGAGGATGAAATGGTTGTATGGCATCACTGACTCAATGGACATGAGTTTGAGCAAGCTCCGGGAGATGGTGAAGGACAGGGAGGCCTGGTGTGCTGCAGTCCATGGGGTCGCAAAGAGTCGGACATGACTGAGCAACTGAACAACAATAAGTATTGTACATACCTGTTAAATAAAATTAAATATAATCAATAAATGAATCAATATGAAAGAGGAGAACTAAAGCTTTCCTTTCTCTGCCTCTTCACATTTTTCCCTTAATCTATTTTTTTTAACATCACTTTAATACTTAGGAGACAAGGTAAATTCAGGGCAAGAATGATTCTATCAAACCATGCTTTTGGTTTATCTTTTCAGACATACTTCTTTAATCCATCACAAGATGTGCTTCAAACTGACGCAGGAAGCATTACCAAAGAGGACAGCTGAGGTTAGACTGTTCATAAATAATTATAAACAAATGAATTGTTTACTTAGTCCGTAATGTTTGGGGACTCAATTATGTTCCAGTTTTCAAAGCCCTGCAACCCTCCAACCAGTTTGCCATCAGATTCTTTTCCCTGCGCAAATCACAGGTTCTTACTGCATCACTCATAACTCACCACCAAAGATTTCAGTCCTACATATGTTATGCTCCACTGATTTGCAGAAATGAACTTATCAGTAAATCATCATAATATCAGCCTCTTGGTGTGTAATAGTGCCCTGGAGAAATATACCCAGGGCTTAGTAAATGGATCTAGCCGTGTCACTATTTCAGAAAGTGTGAAAGAAGCCATTTAACATACGCACTGTACAGAGATAAGAGGCAGGTTTCTCCCCCTTTACATAATGTATTCCCTGGTATATAAAGAGGAACATTACTCTTTTTTTATTAATTGGAGTATAATTGCTTTACAATGTTGTTAGTTTCTGCTGTACAACAAAGTGTATTGGCTATATGTATACATACATCCTCTCCTTCTTGGCTCTCCCTTTCACCACCATCCCCCATCCCACCCACCTAGGTCACCACAGAGCACCCAGCTGAGTTCCTTGCAATACAAAGCAGGTTCCCACTAGCTATCTATTTTGCACATGGTAGCATATATATGTCACTTCCAATCTCCCAATTCATCCTACCCTCTCATTCCCTTCTGTGTCCACACATCTGATCTCTATGTCTCTGTCTCTATCTCTACCCCATAAGTAGGTTCATCAGTACCATTTTTTTAGATTCCATACTTATGTGTTAATATCCAATATTTGTTTTTCTCTTTCTGACTTATTTAACTCTGTTATGACTTTGTTATTTAATGTCACTTAAATACTCACGTGACCTGAAAGAAACACAAATCCACATTTTTCTTTAAAGAAGGGAGTGAGTAAGCTTCCAAGGTCATATTTGGAGATATTATGGGTAACAGTTGGGGCTTCCCTAGTGGCTCAGATGGTAAAGAATCTGCCTGCAATGTGAGAGACCAGGGTTCAATCCCTGGGTCAGGAAGATTCCCTGGAGAAGGGAATGGCAACCCCACTCCAATATTCTTGCCTGGAGGATTCCATGGACAGAGGAGCCTGGTGAGCTACCGTCCATGGAGTCACAAAGAGTTGGACACGACTGAGCGACACTCATACACACACACACACACGGGTAACAGTTAATATTCAAGGTTTTTTTTTTTTTAATTACAAATGAACTCCTATAGTTATCAGCATCTTGCCTCTAATACTTCATGACTTTACCTTATTCACAACTGTGTTCTTTTCACCCCAGATCTTACTATATTTATACTACTTTTAAAAATATGCTTTCTAGTTGAAAAATAATTTAAACGTTACAGAAGTGAATGAAGGAAAAGAAGTTTTCCCATGTCCCCTCTGTGCCACGGCCATCCCTGCCACAATACCAGTCCTCACAGGAAATCACTCAACAGATTGGTGTTAAAATACCAAGATCTTTGAGACACACACACATAACATATATTTTGAAATATTTCAACAAATTTTTTTATCATCCTGTTGTTTTTTAAAAAAATATTTACTTAACCATGTGTCAAAGGTGGTATCTATGGACTCACTTCATATTCCTTAACAGCAATATGTTCCTATGTATGGCTATTACTTCACGAGCTCCTCATACATGACTTTTTATTGTTTGCAATGTTTCAATTCTATAACTGTTGCAGTGAAATCTCAGCACATATGTTAGCAGAGTATTTATCAGCAATCATTTATAGTGTTCTTTATCTTCCCAGCACAAAAAAGTGTTCCACTTTTCTTCATAGTGAGTGTTTGGATTCAGTACTATTATTATCTTGTGTTTGAAATTAGGGGGGAAAAGGAATCACAGAAATAGCAATTTTCTTCCATCGCTATTGTGACAGAGTCAGAATTCAGACTTAGGCTGTCTGTCTCTAGAATCAAAATCCTTAGCCACTATGCTTCACTGTTTGTAGATGCCTTTGATTTTGGTGAAGTTTCAAATTTTTAAATCTCTGCTTTGTTATGCATGTGCTTAGACCCTTAATTACCAGTCCATTGTCAGGCTAAATTCTCCTCCTCAAGACCAAGTGTAGATGGGCAAGCCATTCTGCTGATCATATCCCTGTCCTTTGTTCTAAACACACTCCTTGTTCTACAGCTCCAGAATTCCAAACCTGCTTAACCCACATCCTTCACTCTGAAACAAAAGAATTTTGTCATAGTCCTAAGTACGAAGAACTGGGGTCAATTATGGGGAAAGCCATGAATATTTAGGACACTAAATAATATATTTACCACAGAATCATTGACCTGAATTTAAATATGTAGGTTTGTGACCTTGGAATTCAATTTCATCACCCATGTAATGACGGGATTTACCTAAACTGCCCCTGAGATCTCTTTCAGTATGAAAATTCAGTGGTAAGTTCCCTGTGTCAGACAGGACAGTTTACAGTTTGCAGATTTCTGCTGAGCCTATGAGTCTGAAGCTCCTAAACATCTTAGCCATCCTAACTATCAAAACAAGAAATTCAAATAAGGATCAATTCTAATTTTTACTGATCTAGCTGAGCTGATGGAGCTCTGTAAATGCATCAGTCTTCTCCTTCCTCTACTTAAAAGAATGTTACTTGAGAATGTTTTCTTCCTAATGAAATAAGAAGAAAAGACCCCTGATATGGCGTTTTCAGATTATTTGTAATGAGCTTCAGAGAAAGATGCATTTGGTACATCACTTGAAAGTGTTTTCATATTTGTGCAAGAGGGATTGGGCCCTTGGGCTAAGACCAGACATTGAGGTGGGAGCCACCCAGGTCTTCAGACTACACAGTATGAAAATAAGGGAGCTGTGAAAGTTGCAGAGGAGAAGATCAACAGTTGAGAACTAACTAAATGGTCCACAAGTGATCGCAATCCAAAAGAAATAGAGTTGGTGGCTCAAGGTCAGAGACCAGAGGCTGAGCAAGTGGGGTGAGCAGGTGATAGAAAACCATGACAAAGACATTTCGTGAAGGACTTCTATAGATTTTCCCAGCGTTCAAGATGGTGTGTTGGACAGAAACTATTCTTAAGGTGAACTTTTAAGTGTTATGTGACAGATACATTCTAAGAAAAAAAAATCTAAGATGAAAAAAATATCTTATTTAGAAGTCATTTTTCTTATTCAAATCCCAACTTATTAGTCATGTGAGCTAAGAAAAATTGCTTAACTTCTATGAGCCTCCATTTCAAGTTTATGAAAGGAAGAGATTGGTTTCTGCCTCATAGACTTTTTGTAGGTATTAGCTGTGTAAAGGATTTGAAAACCTTAAATATAAAGCAAATATAGGAACAATTACTCTTATTATCAGCACTGGATTGCAAGTTCTCAAAGCAGAACTCCAACTTCTCATCTTTATTGCTGAGTTGCTTTCGTACTGTCCTTGGTTTTGCCTTTGCTCACCTTCTACAAGTAACATGTTACAGTTGGTCCGTAAGTGGCTACCAGAGAAAATGATGCTCTATACTTCATTTGTTCCTTGATACTCTCAACAAGGGCTTCCCAGGTGCCAATGCAGGAGAGCTAAGAGATGTGGGTTCGATCCCTGGGTCGGGAAAATCCCCTGGAGAAGGAAATGGCAACTCACTGCAGTATTCTTGCCTGGAGAAACCCATGGACAGAGGAGCCTGGCAGGCTACAGTCCATAGGGTCGCAAAGAGTTGGACATGACTGAAGCGACTTAGCACATACACACTCTCGGCCAGTGCTCTTCTCAATTTCAAGACCTGACCCTAGCTCCTTCAGTTTTCACAGTCCATTCACTGAATTATTGGAACATGATCCTTGTCTTTGAACCTCCCTGATATTTTCGTTTTCATGGAATTTTTTTCCCAGGCCTGTCACAAATAATTATAGAACAAGGGGGAGGTGAATTCCTTTAAGTTGTGAAGAAAGAAAATCCAATGATTAGCAACTCAGAACTTTTTTTCTCAAAAATTGTGCAACCACTGAATTGTTACTGGCTCACAAATAAGCAGCATTCACAGAGATTAATTAGAATAAATTTGGGCTTTAGAAACAAAGGTTAAAAACAACTTATTTTTTTTTCTTATGAGTAAAGAAGGACAGTCACCACAATAATAGACACATTAAAGCTGCATCTATCATATTTAATCTAAGACGAGTGGTCCCCTGTTGCCTTTCCTGAAATCAGTACTAGGCCAGTAGCATCAAAATTATCTTGGGAGCTTTGGGAAAAATGACTAAAGCCCTCAGCCTTGATGATGACGAACTGAATCATAATCTTTGGATATGAAACTCAGGAAACTAAGTAGTGTTTAAAGTTTCTCAGGTTATTCTCATATCAATCCAGTTTGGAGTAGCAGTTTGAATAACAGATTTGATGATGGATAAATAGTTACAGCTTTGATTCCCTAATTCTAGGTATTATAATCTTTTCACATTAAGTAGTTCTCAAGGATTAATTTTTTTGACTGCCTAGGTACATTTATATTGTACAATGTGTAGTTCATGGTACTTAATGCAGCATTCAACACACAAAGACCGAATTCTACCAAATTTTAACTAAATATATTTAAGAAGAAAACTCAGAGTTATGTAAGAAAAGAAAGGGAAAATGAGTGACACCACTCATGAGACAAGTACATTTTCCACTGTTACCTAAACAACTGAATTTCGGCAGCTACTTGAAAATTATCTGCTGTTCTTTTCCAGCGAAATAAAAAGTAACTAAAAAGGAAAATATCAAGATCCATGAAAAATCATGTACAATTTTGGCTGTCAGAGAGAATAAGACTCAGACAATGTGAAAAAGGATATGGCCTGTCAATAAAGTCATTCAAAAATACATCAGGGAAAAGTTAAATTCTTTAATCCACATAAAATTAAAATCAGATCCAATATTAGCCACAGTGACTGCCTTAAAGTAAATTGAGTTACATAATTTCATTTAAGAAATGGTACTTTGGGGACAAATTTTCTCAAAATGTTCCATTTCTCTTTCTGGTTCTGGCCATAAAAAAAAAAAAAAAAAGAGTTATCCAGGCAAATAACTTCTAGTTTTAGGTAACTCAATTTCTCTTTCCCAATACTGGAACAATTCAGTTAGGTTTCATAAATTACTGAAGAACGGATAGAATCCAATATACCGGATTAGCTGAGAATATGAAACATACATTGCTTTTACTCATTTAAAACACTGATTTGTTAAATATCCTATTCTCCCTATTATCTAATAGGCTAAGAAAGAAATACACATATCCAGGTCATTAGAAAAATTTCATTGCTTTTCTTCTTGGAGAGATTTTAGCATCTCCCATTTCTCCAAGGTTAAACCCATTCTCTCTTTTCTTAATATTTATTGGGTTTTGCAAAGTAATAATTTTATTCATGATGAGCACAAAATCTGGAATATGGTTGGTTTTATAATAAGTTAATTTACAGGTTAAGGATTTGAACAAGTAGAGCTCCAGGAATTTTTTTTTTTTTTAGTTCAAATATTATTCTAGAACCTCAGTTTCCAAGCATGAAAGCAGAAAGATTCCCCAGTACTCTACTGACAATGAATACTACTACTCACAAGACATATAACAGTCAACAGCTTCTCCTTATGAAGTATGTTTCTTAATCATCCAAGGAAAGTCCTATTATAAGACTATTGCTAGAC
Source organism: Okapia johnstoni (assembly GCA_024291935.2). Taxonomy (NCBI): domain Eukaryota; kingdom Metazoa; phylum Chordata; class Mammalia; order Artiodactyla; family Giraffidae; genus Okapia; species Okapia johnstoni. Next base: position 75,821,951 of record CM044313.1, on the reverse strand, counting down.
TCAGACAAGGAAGGGCTTCTCCGGGGGCTCAGTGGTTAAGAATCTGCCTGCCAATGCAGGAGATGCAAGAGATGCAGGTTCACAGAATTGAAAGAGACACGTGTACCCACAGCGTTCATCACAGCACTGTTTATAATAGCCAGGACATGGAAGCAGCCTAGATGCCCATCAGCAGACAAATGGATAAGGAAGCTGTGGTACATATACACAATGAAATATTACTCAGCCATTGAAAAGAATACATTCGAATCAGTGCTAATGAGGTGGATGAAACTGCAGCCTATTATACAGAGTGATAAGCCAGAAAGAAAAACACCAATACAGTATACTAACACATATATACGGAATTTAGTAAATTGGTAAAGATAACCCTGTATGGGAGACAGCAAAAGAGACACAGATATATAGAACAGTATTATGGACTCTATGGGAGAGGGCAAGGGCGGGAGAATGGCACTGAAGCATGTAAATTATCATATGTGAAACGAATTGCCAGCCCAGGTTCGATGTATGATACAGGGTGCTCGGGGCTGGTGCACTGGGATGACCCAGAGGGATGGGATGGGGAGGGAGGTGGGAGGGGGGTTCTGGAAGGGGAAAACATGTATACCCATGGTGGATTCATGTCAATGTATGGCAAAACAAATACAATATTGCAAAGTTAAAAAATAGATAAATAAACTAATTTTAAAAAGATTAAAAAATTAAAAAAAAAAAGAGATGCAGGTTCAATCCCTGGGTCCGGTAGATCCCCTGAAGAAATGGCAATCCACCCCAGTTTTCTTGCCTGGAAAGTTCCATGGACAGAGGAGCCTGGCGTGCTACAGTTCATAGGGTTGCAAAGAGTTAGACATGATTAAGCAACTGAGCACACACAGCACACACAGGCTCAAAGGATTAAAATGGATCTATCCGTGAAGTAGGAGACAGAAGAGAATTGCTTTCTTTGTTTCCAGCAGTGTGGTAGATTGTGAAAATGATTGTAAATCTTTCCCTTTCTACATCTACTCTTGTTATGTGACACTGCAGCAGCTCCAATCAAAAGGTGGAATCTGTTTCTCACTTCTTGAGTCTGTGTTGACCAAGCAACCTCCTGTGTCAGATGAGATGTGAGCAAGCCCCCTGCAAACAGAGGCATCCAAAATGCTCTACACTGGGCTTCCTTCTCTCTTGCTGATCCTGGAAACCCTGAAGCTGCCACCATGTGGACAAGCCTGGATAGTCTAATGGGTGATGAGAGACATGTCGTCCAGGTACCCTCATCCACACTAGCTGTCATTCCAGGCAGCAGAGACAAGGCTAGACTATAAGGACATGCACTGTCACCTGCATGCAGAAGCATGAGTGGTCACAGATAAAGAATGGCCCCACTAGACCCAGTCCAAATTGCTGCTGCATAGAAATGTGAGCTAATAAATAATTGTTGTTTCAAGAGATCAAGTTTTGGAGCAGCAAAAATGTTTGTTAAGCAGCAACTGTTAAGTAGCAAAAACTAACTGATACAAGAAGATAAAATCGAATTTATTAATAAGAAAGGGCAGAGGAAAACAATAAAGTTCTTCTCTTGCTTGATTACTCCAGGAAAGCCTTCAGAGTCTACCAAATGGAGAGGTCATCTTCGCACTAGGCTGTATACGGTTCTTTGGTTCTTTACAAAAGAAAAATGAAGGGAACTAAGATTTGATATATGTATTCTATGTATCAGAATGGCCATAGTTTTATATCCATTATCTCATTTAATCTTTGGAGCAACTTATGAGTTAACATTCAGTATACTATCTTAAAGATGAAAAAAATTACTGCATACAGTGCCCCAAAGCGACATTCTTAGAAAGTGGCATAACTGAAATTCTAAGACAGTTCTGCCCAACTACAATGCCTAGTAAATCAGGCCATAAGTGCAACCTCATGAGGAGCAATAAACATGAATTGTAAACTGGCAACTTAATGCCTGTCACAAATTCAGCACAGGTTTGACTTGGCATTGGTCTCTTTGGCCACGCCATTAACAGAATTAAGTTTTTGAAAGACAGACCTGGTTTCATTGATTTTACATGAAAGACTCTTTCACTACATAAGATACTTGGTCTCCCTTCTCTTGTACTCAATACTCTGGGAATTAAAACTCAAATGCAGTTCTCATAACACCTCAAGCAATCTTAAAAAAAGAAAAAACACTAATGAACTATTTCATATAGCATAAATTAGAGAAAACATAATGAAAATTCATGTACAAATCACTGAGATTTATCAAATCATAACATTTCATATTTATTACAGTTTTTCTTTTTTATGTGTTTGTATGCTATGTGGTGTCTCTTCCTTCTATGCTATGCTTTAGGTAAGCAATTGTTTGCATTAGCTTTCTCCTTAAAGATATCTGTCTTTCATCAGATTTCAGGCTAGTTGATTGCCCTTTGACTTTAGCTCTTAACTGGATTCAAAAAGGATGTCATTTTGTAGATTATCTGGCCTTTCCATGTCATAAAATGAGGAATTACGCTCTTTGCAGCTTCCTACATTGTAAGTGAACTCCATCTTAGTACTTTTTACCAACATTCCCTATTTTTGCCTGCCCTCTTCAGACGAAAGAATAGAACACTGCAAATCTCTTGTCTTCCAAAAACTTGAATAGAAAGTGTCAAACTACTTTCCAAAGGTGGTGGCACTAGTTTACACTATCAGCAGCAGTGGATGAGTTCTCAGTGTTCATAATCCTTACCAATACTTAGTACTGTCAAACTTCTAATTTTTGGCAAACTTATATAAGTCTGTATATCAATTTGATTTTAATTTACATTTCTCTCCTTACTGATGAGGTTCAGTATCTTTTCATTTCTTTATTGGCAATCTGTGTTTGGAAAAGACCATAATGCTGCAAAAGACTGAAGACAAAGGAGAAGAGGGAGGCAGTGGATGAGATGGTTAGACAGCATCATCAACACAATGGACATGAATCTGAGGAAGCTCCAGGAGATAGTGATGGACAGAGAAGCCCAGCGTGCTGCATGCAGTCCATAGGGTCTCAAAGAGTCAGACAGAGCTCAGTGACTGAACAACAAAAATCCCTGTTTGTCTTTATGTGAACTTCCTATTCAAGTCTCATTCTCATTTTACTTTTGGACAAATGGATTACCTCTTCCTTGGTACTGGTTGACTTTTTCTTATTAAATTACAGAAATTCTTTATATATTCTCCTTGTTTACCCTTTAGTTACGTGTGTTGAAAATAATGTCCCCCCTACTGTGCCTTATTTTTTTATTTTTGCTTTTTATGATAACTTTTGATGGAAATAAATTGGTAGATTTAATATAGTCAAATTTCCCAAAATTTACTTTACTATTAGTACTTTTTGTGTTTTAAGAAATCCTTACCTAACTAAAGCCATGATAATATTATCTTATACACATATTATGTTCTATCTTTCACATAAATCCTTCATCTACATAAAATTAATTTTTTTCCACAGCAGTCATGTTTTCTACTGATCAGTGTGCACATACTATTTGCTACATCCTCTTTCTATTCATTTTACAAGAGTCCATTCAAACATTACCTCATGACAAATCTTTCCACTAAGTCATAGCTTATTGCTTCAGGCTTGTTTTCATAGGCAGAAGTCAGCTAACAAGGATTTTTTTTAGAACAAACTATGTTCTAGGCACTAAATTCTGAAGACAGACAAAAACTTATAGCTACTACCTTTAGCATGTTAATAGCCCACTCATGGGTTCTTTCTTTCCTTCCCTTATTTCTTTCTTCCCCACCCCCTTCATTTTCTTTCTACCCTGGGTTCTTGGGCAGTCTGGTGACTATACGATTACCTTCTCAAAATATTATTTTTATCAATATAAAAATAAAGCAAACAATATAACAAAGGAACCTAATGTATTAGAAGAGTTATCAAAATGTCACAAATCATGATACAGTAATAAATGTGCTTCTAATGGTCACATTAAATACCAGGATCTAGGGGCAATTAGAGTAACTATTATAATTTTGTACTGCTGAGTTAAACAATATTTTGAGATATCTGCAACAGTAATAATATGATATAAAATATCTTCTTTATTGGTGACAAAGTCACAAATACTGCTAATACTACAGAAGTTTGTTGCCTGCAATCATAACGGAAGGCAGTGCTAAATTTTTGTTTAATTTTAGTACAATAGTAATGCCATTTTTTTCATTCAGGGGTGTGACTCAGTTTTCCATAGCCTCAGGCTAAGGACCCTTGGTCTTCTGGAGCAATTTGAAACATTCATGATCATGGCCTGCAGTTAGATATGCCTTTGACATGACAAAAAATAAAAAGAGAGAGAAAATTTTTTTAATTCAATACTAATGCAATCTGTATTCCATTTTATTTCAGTCATTTTTAAGATTCGGATTGTTGTTCAGTCGCTAAGTCACGTCTGACTCTGTGACCCCATGGATTGCAGCATGGCAGATTTCCCTGTCCTCCACTATCTCCTGGAGTTTATTCAAACTCATGTCCATTGAGTCAATAATGCTATCCAACTCTCTCATCCTCTGTCAACCCCTTCTCCTCCTGCCTTCAATCTTTCCTACCATCAGGGTCTTTTCCAATGAATCAGCTCTTTGCATCAGGTGGCCAAAGTATTGGAACTTCAGCATCAGTCCTTCCAATGAATACAAAGGGTTGATTTTCTTTAGGATTCCTTTAGGATTGACTGGTTTGATCTCCTTGCTGTCCAAGGAACTCCAGCACCACAACTCAAAAGAATCAGTTCTTCGGCTCTCAGACTTCTTTATGGTCCAACTCTCACATCCATACATGACTACTGGAAAAAACATAGCTTTGGGTAAAAACTATTTACTCATAAAATATATGAAGTTTGAAAACACTAGTCCAGTAAAGATGATAGAGTTCAGACTCATGCAACTCTTTAAAAAAACAGAAGCTTCTTATTCTATACACCAGGGTTATTTTTAACAAAACTCTTATAGAATCTTTTTCTTTGTATTTTAATTATGGGTATTCATATCTGTTGCAATGAACCATAACAAGGTATTCATTAACTAATTTATTTTCATGATTCTTTGACCTAATGACCTGGTACAGATTGAGTCAAAGCTTATACTACAACATCCTCATCACATGTTATCAGACACACACAGAGTAGACACATTAGCCAAGTTGTTAGCAGCCTAAGTGTAATTTGGCTCACTAAATGTGCATTAGTCACACATTTTCCATAATAACCTACCTCATGGAATAGAATCTCTGGCTATTCCCGGCTTGTTCCCTACTGTTAACCAACCTGAAAGAACACATACAGGAGTCTTAACAGAGGGCATTTGCATTCCCCCTGTGGTCCCTTATCCCACCAAAACCAAAGTCTTATTATCTGTCCCTTGTTGGGTTCTTGGTTCATTTATCACAGTGGGTTTGTGTAGGTACTAAGATGTCCAAATTTTAACTCATGAGCACTTTAAGAAAAGAGCTGTTCCAGAGGCATGAAGATGAGCTGAGTCTTACAGTGCCCACAGCCTTTTGATTCTATTATCTCTTCCTCCTGTGCTCAGTGGTGGCCTCCTTCCTCCTTCAGAGCACATCCTTCTTCATCATTTCTCGTCTGTCTCCCTCCCTCTAGTATGTCTTTATGAGTTTCTCATTAATGAAAGTAAATGAATCTCACAGGGTTGGATATATAATAGTTTTAATAATTGAAATCAGAGTCAAGCTTTGTGGGTTAAAATCTGGCACCATGATCACATTGTTACTGTGTACAATCATCTCCCCTGCATTCAACAAGAGGTTCTATGAGAACAATTACATTTTAAATGTACTAATATGGAAGAATATTTTAGACAAGTGAAAATTTAAATTTTCAAAAGAGATTTTTATTGTTCTGCCTTTTTCTTTCTCAGGAGTGTATGTAAAAGGAAAATTTCTAAGTGATCCAAAGTTCTTTTAATTAGACTCTTGTATAGTTGTATTAAAAATAATTCATTTACTTAACATATATTTATAAAGCACCTACTAAGTGCCAGATTCACTGAGGAACATCAGCAAACAATACTGAGAGTGCTCTTGTACTTGGAGAATATAGTAAATAGATATATATGCATTTCAAGATATATATTTAAAATTAAATATTCAGTTAGTAAGTGCTACAGAAAAATGTTTTAAAAATAAGAAATTATATATCCACCAACAGACATAACCATATGAATGGGATTAAACTTTCTTGCTTCCAAAATAATTTGTATTGTTTTTCTTATTAACACATGTTCGTTGTAGAAAACACAGAAATGTATCAAGAATAACGAAAATGTCATGGTTAATTTTTATTGCAAATTGCACCTTATGCTTTTAATATTGAGTTTAGTTCAGTCACTCGGTCATGTCCCACTCTTTGTGACCCCATGGACTGCAGCACACCAGGCTTTCCTGTGCATCACCAACTCCCAGAGCTTGCACACACTCACGTCCATTGAGTCGGTGATGCCATTCAACCATCTCATCTTCTGTCATCCCCTTTTCCTCCTGCCTTCAATCTTTCCCAGCATCGGGGTCTTTCCCAATGAGTCAGTTCTTCACATTAGGTGGCAAAAGTATTGGAGCTTCAGCTTCAGCATCAGTCTTTCCAATGACTATTCAGGACTGATTTCCTTTAGGAATGACTGGTTTGATCTCCTTGCAGTCCAATGGACTCTCAGGAGTCTTCTCCAACACCACAGTTCAAAAGCATCAATTCTTCAGTGTTCAGCTTTCTTTATGTAGTATCTCATATAAACTTCATAAATGCCCAATGAAATAAGCATAATTATGATCCCCATTTTATATATGAGATAATTGGAAGGCAAATGAATTAACTTCCCCAAAGTCAACATATATTGGGTGGCAGCTTTGGGATACAACAAGGTCTGTCTGCTATCCATCTTCAAAGTTCATGCCATTAACATTATACTATCTGTTGCAGTCCAGAGAATTTCCGGCCCAAGAAAGATGTTTCTACTGTAATCCACGTATCCTCTGAACATGTCATGCTAAACTGGAAAAGGGACGTTGAAGATAACACTAAGGTTGCTAATTGGTGGAACTTTAAAAAATCTTAAACTAATCCCTTCAAGGTCTTAGAAGCAGAGAAACTTTTCTAACTGAATTCAGTCAGAGAAAAGCCATACAGAAAAAAGGCAGAAGAGATGCAAAGCATGAGAGAGTTTTCACCCACTGTTGTGGACTTTGAAAATGAAGGGGGCTATGAGCCATAAAATTCTGACAGGCTCTAGAAACTGGGAAGAACACCTCTAGTGACAGCTAGCCAGAAAGTGGGAGTCTTTGATCTTAAAATCACATGCAGCGGAATTCTTTCAACAATGTAAAGGAACCTAAAAAAGCATTTCCTCCAGAGCCTTCAGGTAAGAGCCCCGGCTGGCACCTTGATTTTGGTCTGATGAAACCCAGCGCAATCAGCTGGGCCTACTGGACGTCTACGGAACTGTGAGATGGTAAATTTGTATAGTTTTAAGCTGCTTAATGTGTGGTAATCTGTTATACCAGGACTAAACAATGAATATGATATTCTTCCTCTCAATAAACACATAAAAAAATCTCTACTCCCACCACCCAGAGATAATCACTGTAAGCATTTGCATATATACCTTTCTATCTTTCTTTGTAGGTATCTAGACATATGGCATAAATTTTAGATTATGCTGAAAATACTACTTTTAACATCCTTTCAAACCTAGAATTTCACTGTGACTACGTTCTCACATTTTTAAAACATTACTCTGAAAGAATTTTAATGGCTAGCACTATGCCACTGAGGTGGCGCAGTGGTAAAGAATCTGCCTGCTAATGCAGGAGGCACAGGTTATGCAGGAATGCTGGGTCGGGAAGATTTCCTGCAGTAGGAAATGGCAACCCACTCCAGTATTCTTGCCTGGAGAATTCCATGGAGAGAGGAGCCTGGAGGCCTACAGTCCATGGGTTCTCAAAGAGTCATACACTACTGAGTGATTGAGTGTGCACACACAATGCCACTGAATAGTAAGGCCATAGTTTAATGCCCCACATTTGAATACGTAAGTTGCTCTGAATACTTTGCTAATATTCATGAAAATTGGATATTTAATTAACCATCTTATCCCCTGAGATTCAGACTAGTTTTCCTGAAAACACTATTTGCATACCCTCAAAGAGCCAAGATTCCAAAAACAGCCAGAAATCTTTAGTATTAAGATGGCATCTGCTTTTCAACACTATTTATAAGCTTTGCAGCTTTTTTCCTCAGATGTGAGATTTATTGTTTCAAGTTCTTCAAAATGAATGTTCAGACCTTAAATCATTAATGACTAAAGGCAATGCCAAAGAATGTTCAAATTACATACAACTGCACTTATGTCACATACTAGCAAGGTAATGCTCAACATTCTTCAAGCTAGGCTTCAGTAGTATGTGAACTGAGAACTTCCAGATGCACAAGCTGGATTAAAAAAGGCAGAAGAACCAGAGATCAAATTGCCAACATCTGCTGGATCATAGGAAAAGCAAGAGAATTCCAGAAAAACATCTACTTTTGTTTTATTGACTACACTAAGGCCTTTTACTGTGTGGATCACAACAATCTGTGGAAAATTGTTAAAGAAATGGGAATACCGGACCCAGACTTTACCTGTGTCCTGAGACACCTGTATGTAGGTCAAGAAGCAACAGTCAGAACCAGACAGGGAACAATGGATTGGTTCAAAATTGGGGAAAAGAGTATGTAAAAGCCATATACTGTCACCCTGCTTATTTAACTTATATGCAGAGTACAACATGGAAAACGCTGGACTGGATGAAGCACAAGCTGGAATCAAGATTGCCAGGGGAAATATCAACAACCTCAGATATGCAGATGATACCACTTTAATGGCAGAAAGGGAAGAACTAAAGAGCCTCTTGAGGAAGGTGAAAGAAAAGAGTGAAAAAGCTGCCTTAAAACTCAATATTCAAAAAACAAAGATCATGGCATATGGTCCCATCACTTTATGGCAAACAGTTGGGGAAAAAGTGAAAATAGTAACAGATTTCATTTTCTTGGGCTTCAAAATCACTGTGGAGGGTGATTGTAGCCATGAAATTAAAAGACACTGCTTGGAAGAAAAGCCATGACAAACCTACTAAAAAGCAGAGACATCACTTTGCCGACAAAGATCCATCTAGTCAAAGCTATGGTTTTTCCAGTAGTCATGTATAGATGTTAGTGTGGGAGCATAAAAAAAGCTGAGTGCCGAAGAATTGATACTTTCTAACTGCGGTGCTGGAAAAGACTTTGAGAGCCCCTTGAACAGCAAGGAGATCAAATCAGTCAATCCTAAATTAAATCAACCCTGACAATTTACTGGAAAGACTGATGCTGAAGATGAAGCTCCAATACTTTGGCCACCTGATTTGAAGAGCCAATTCACTGGAAAAGACTCTGATGCTGGGAAAGATTGAGGGCAGGAGGAGAAGGGGGCGACTGAGGATGAGATGGTTGGATGGCATCATTGATTTAATGGACATGAGTTTGAACAAACTCAGAGAGAAAGTAAAGGACAGGAAAGCCTGGCTTGCTGCATGGGGTTACACAGAATTGAACATGACTTAGCAACTGAACAATAACAGAAAAAAAAAAATTGTATGTGAACTTACATATAGAAGAAACCTCAGTTTCCTTCTAAATTGTTTACCACTTAACATAATCCAGCTTTCTTAAACTGTTTCACACCATAGCAATAAATATTGTTCTACAAGTATAGTTATACGTATTACTGAGTGGTTCTTTAGGATAAAGGCCTTGATGTGGAATTACTGAATTCCAAATTATACACCCGTTTAAAGCTTTTTATTCTTCTTCAGAATATCCTAGCTTCTTTTTACAAATATCTTTAGATAAAATCAAATGCTCAAAGGTTTATTGAAGCAATCTTTGCATTAAAAGCCAGAAAAACTATCTTTGACTCTCAGATCTGTAAATGGTTAAGTTCCTCTAACTGTTTGGCTTCACCTTTTTCCTCAAGCGCAAAATGAGAGTCTTTGTCATCATGATTTCAAAAGCAAGCTGAGGACTTTATGCTCTAAGCAGTATGTAATAATAATGATCTGGGATTAAATGTATTTCTCAAAACAGTTGCCAGTCTCATGTTGAGTCCATTCAGGGAGAAGTAATAAATATACCTCTACTGAAACCTCTTATCTTATTAAAGCATATTTCCTTCACAAACATTTACCATGCAGGAAAAAGAAGGGTTGGACCTATTAGAAAATTTTGTGCATTGCTCATTTCCCTAATTATTAATGAATATTGTTCTTCCACATCACAAATTCATTTCTGAACTCATAATTAAATGACTAATAAAGGTAAGGTTTTGTATCCAGTAAAGGAAATGCCAAATGATTTCCTATATTTGATGGCATTTGGGTTTATTAAAAGCACATGATCTCACTCTTCCTGATGCCGACATCAGGGTGCCCCAGAGAGAAGTTGGTGGGAAGAAAACTTGTCAGTTTTTGGTTAGGATTTTAATTATGACGCACCAAAATTCACCTTTTTGTGAAAGAAACCTTGAGAACAAAAGCCAGCTTTTATCAACTGAAAGAGGAAGTTTCTAATTTGTTAAACAAAGAAATATTATGACTTGATACATAACACCTGGAGAAATCTCCTAAATATAAGCTAAACTTCAGTCTTTTCCCTGTTTCAGTGACTAGTTATCTGAGCTATTTCCAACATTAACAAAGACCTGGGAATTTCTGTTTCTTAGTAGATAATCCTCACTAGAATGTTCTCACAGATACAAAAAAAAAAAATGATCGTACCATGTGCTAAACATGCTTTCAGGTTACTGAAATTCCAGCAGTCATAAATGCCTCATGATTGTAATTGTATTGGATGAATTCCAGTGAAAACAGCACATATGGTTTCATTCTGTAATACAACCAGAGTTTTGAAGAGAATATATGTTTTTACTATTTATTTATTTATTCATTTTATTTTTGACTGTGCTCGGTCTTCTTTGACTGTTGTTGTGAGCAGGCTTCTCCTGGTTGAGCTGAGCAGGGGCTACTCTTCATTGCTGTGTAAGGGCTTCTTATTACGGTGGCTTCTCTGTTTCACAGGTTCTAGGGTATGCAGGCTTCAGTAGTTGCAGCACACAGGCTCAGTAGTTGTGGTGCATGGGCTTAGTTGGCCCACAGCATATGGAATCTTCCCAGAGCTGAGATCGAACCCATGTCCCCTGCATTGGCAGGCTGGAGAAAACAGCTCTTTAACGTGTGCAGATTTTGAGTTTACAGATCATGAGTAAGAAAAGCATGTTCAAAAATGATGGTTCTTTAGCTTTGGTCAGTATCAGAATCTCCTGGGGAACCTGGTAAAAATACAAAGGTCTGTGTGGATCACAACAAACGGTGGAAAATTCTGAAAGAGATGGGAATACCAGACCACCTGACCTGCCTCTTGAGAATTCTGTATGCAGGTCAGGAAGCAACAGTTAGAACTGGACATGGAACAGACTGGTTCCAAAGAGGGAAAGGAGTATGTCAAAGCTGTATATTATCACCCTGCTTATTTAACTTACATGCAGAGTACATCATGAGCAACCCTGGGCTGGATGAAGCACAAGCTGGAATCAAGATTGCCAGGAGAAATATCAATAAGCTCAGATATGCAGATGACACCACCCTTGTGGCAGAAAGTGAAGAAGAACTGAAGAGCCTCTTGATGAAAGTGAAGGAGGAGAGTGAAAAAGTTGGCTTAAAGCTCAACATTCAGAAAACGAAGATCATGACATCTGGTCCCATCACTTCATGGGAAATAGATGGGAAAACAGTGGAAACAGTGGCTGACTTTATTTTTGGGGGCTCCAAAATTACTGCAAAGGATGACTGTAGCCATGAAATTAAAAGACGCTTGCTCCTTGGAAGAAAAGTTATGACCAACCTAGACAGCATATTAAAAAGCAGAGACATTACTTTGCCAACAAAGGTCTGTCTAGTCAAAGCTATGGTTTTTCCAGTAGTCATGTATGGATGTGAGAGTTGGACTATAAAGAAAGCTGAGTGCCAAAGAATTTATGCTTTTGAACTGTGGTGTTGGAGAAGACTCTTGAGAGTCCCTTGGACTGCAAGGAGATCCAACCAGTCCATCCTAAAGGAGATCAGTCCTGGGTGTTCATTGGAAGGACTGATGTTGAAGCTGAAACTCCAATACTTTGGCCACCTGATGCAAAGAACTGACTCATTGGTAAAGCCCCTGATGCTGGGAAAGATTAAAGGTTGGAGGGAAAGGGGATGACAGAGGATGAGATGGTTGGATGGCATCACCGACTCAATGGACGTGAGTTTGAGTCAACTCTGGGAGTTGGTGATGGACAGGGAGGCCTGGCGTGCTGCAGTCCATGGGGTCACAAAGAGTCAGACACCACTGAGTGACTGAACTGAACTGATCTGAAGCCTATTCTATCCCAGTGAGTCTAGAACTCTGTCTCTCCAGTTGATTCTGTTACTGATCAAAGTTAGAGAACCACTAATCTAGAACCTTGTTTTAAAGCTGCTGTTTCTTTTTAAGGTGCAAATGAAAAACCTGAGGACCCTACTAAAATTCAGGTTCTGACTCAGTTGTGAACTGGTGTTGGGGGTCAGCAAGGACCCAGGTAGCTAACACCTATGCTCGATCCACAGACCACATTCTGAGCTATAAGGCAGAGTCTAGCGGCACAATTTCAACTCCTTTATATATGACATCTGCCTCAAGCCAATGTGAATAAAAATTTTCCACTTCCAGCAGCACTTGCCTAGGAGATATCAAAACTGATTGTTGTATTTTATCACAGCTGGCTCTAAACAACTGAAGTTTCCCTGAACTTTGAGTGACCCGGATGCCAGATCTTTACTGAACCTAATTGCGGACACTTTCTGGAAAAATGAAAAATGAGACTATTTTAACCAAGTGTACACACACTTACGGACTTACCCTGCCCTCTCGTTTCTGTGCTTAATGTAATTATGTACTCCTCTCCCTAGCATATAAAGACCCCTGATTTTCTCCTTCAGCAAATGACTCAGTGAATTGAATTTTTCACTGTTCTTTGTTCTCTTGCCTGGTAAGTTAATGGGTTAGACTTGATTATTTTTTGTTGCTGGTTTTGCTCTGGAGGTCTTTGTTTTATTCTTTTTTATTTGGAGTATAATTGCCTTACAATGCTGTTAGTTTCTGCTGTACAATGAAGTGAATCAGTTTTATGTATGCATATATTCCCTCTCTCTTTGACCTCCCTCCCACCCGACCCCCGCAACCCCACCCATTTAGGTCATCACAGAGCACCCAGATGAGCTCCCTGTGCCATACAGCAATTTCCCATTAGCTATATATTTTACATGGTAGTGTATATATGTCAATCTTAACCTCCCAGTTTGTTGCACTCTCCCCTTCTCCCCGACCTCCGTGTCCACATGTGTGGCCTCTACTCTGTGTCTCTTTCCCTGTGTTCAAATAGGTTCATCCGGACTGAAAAAGAATTGATTTATTCTTTGATGCTAAGTTTTTAAGACATTGTTATTCCATAAAATCTTTGTTAAATCTACTATGCCTTTCTAAAATCATCTGCCTAGGGAATCCCTCCTTTCCCAAAAGGATTTTGCTGTGGTGTTATCACTTAGTGAAAACTTCCATCACCCCCCACTTGGAGCAACGTGACTATTGTCCACTCCGTGCCAGCACCAGACCTCATTCTCTGGTCCTCGTGCACACCTAGCACATGACTGACCATCTGTGAGTTTACATCTTATGTTCTGCACTGCAAAGTGAATACCTTAAAAGTAAGGGTCATTTTTTGTTGTATTATTTTTGTTATTGTTTTTATAGTTGAATTGAATAGGTGGTGGTAAATAGGAATATTGCCTTCTTATTACTTAGTACATCAGAATTCACAAAGTACTTTTATGTATGTTATGTAATATGACCTTAATATATAAATAAGAAAGGTTTTGTGATGTAAATAAAGCAAGAACCTTCAGAATATGAATAACCTTGAAAGCACATGTAATTAAATGTCCAAAAAAAAGGATTTAAATTCACATTTTTCCTCTAGATGTACATTAATCCATTTTTAATCACAAGCAAAGAAAACGAACTTTTCTTACCAATTTTTATTTTTAATTTCTTATCAATATAGAGTAAAATAAAATTCTGGGAAAAGATATAGGTCAAAAAGATTTGATAAGGCATAATATATCCCCAAACTACCACACACAGGGGAAGCAGACGGAGCTATAACAGAGGCAGGTATATGGAAGAAATGGGGATACTGACTACCCGGATATGTGTGAAAAGACTAAACCAGCAGGAGAGAAGAGATACCAAGGTCTGCAAAGAAGTCAAGGAGAATTTTAGCGAGTTCCTAGCAATAGTTTCTTTCAGATCCACTCTACTTTCTATTATTCAATTCTACCTTGCAGCTATAGAATTTATTTGTTCACTAACTTTTATTTGCTTATATGTTTTAAAGCATTTAAGGCTGAGTTTTATTTAAAGCATTGCGGAAGACTATATGTGTTTAAAACATCCAATTATAGAATACCAAAAATGAGAGAAACAATACAACAAAGTTTTCGGTTTGTTTTGCTTTTTCTTTTAAGTCAAGCTTACAGGAAACAGACTGTCCTGTGGACCAAAAAAAATGCTTAAACTATAGTGGTGGGCAAGCTCAGAAAAGATGGGTTACCTAAGGAGTATTTGTCAATAATAAAAATCTAGTGCTCTGTTTCATAGAATTATTCAGGAAAAGTGGGGAAAAGGCCTTGGGCCCTTTAGGTAATCCAAAGGAAAAATTACCTGCTTCTGGAAGAAAAAAAGAGATGTTAAAGAAACTTAACCCTCTGCTTCAGTTCCAGGTGAGGAAAAATAATCTTCCTTGAGAAATTAACTGCATTCTTGTGAATTGTCAGTTGAAAGCACATTACCTTCTTAGTCAATGTGTAACCCAAATTGGTAGGCGGGGCGCAGATAAATTAGGAGTTTGGGATTAACATATATACACTACTGTACATAAAGTAGATAATCAGCAAGGACCTACTTATAGCACAGAGAACTACACTCAATATTGTAATAACTTATAAGGGAAAAGAATCTGAAAAAGAATATCTATGTATTTATAGATAGATATTCTTTTTCATATATATTTGAATCACTTTCTATATACCTAAAACTAACACAACATTGTAAATTAACTATACTTCAAAAAAAAGAAAAAAAATGTGTAAACAAAACAACTCCAAAGCAAGAAATAAGCTTCACATAATTCTAAGCTTAATATCTTAAGTATCTTACAAAGCAAAGTAGAACACATCAAACTAAAGTTGCCAAATTATGCTTCCCCCCAAAAAAGCCCTGAAGAGGAAGCACTAGCAGAAATGAAAACTAGATTTGAAAATTAAATTTGAAAGCACTTTAGGTATTATAATTATCAGAATCAAAGTACAAAATAAATATACTACATATATTTGGGGAAACAAAACATCAAGTGAGAAACAAAAAAAGCAGATGAACTAGATAGATTAAATTTACAGAAAGAGAGAATTGATGTGGTAAACTGATTACGAAATGAACTTAATGCTTCATCCCTCCCTATAATTTACAACAGCCTGTGCGATATAACTTGAGATCCTCTCAGCAAATGGTGGAGTCTACTTCCCCAGTCTTACAGGCTGGGCTTGTGCAGAAGTAATGGTGTGCAGGCCTGACTTATCCATTAGTTTTGGTGGTCACAATGCTGAGAGTCCACAATACTTTTAGAGGCTCATAAAAGTGTTTAATCATAATTTCTTTTAAAACCAGAATAAAGAGAAATCAAGTAATGAATATATAGTAATTGTAATGAGTCCAGTCTAGATTACATTCATCTTTATTCCAAGGCAGTTATAAAATACAGTTTTTAATACTATTTTATGACATGAGATCCACAAAGGAAAAGATGCCAAGGGCTTCCAAAAATAATAATGAAACCTGATAATGTGCTCATGTTAGTCCAGGACTGAATAGGCCTTGTGGGCTTCTGCTTGTTCTATTGTAACCCTGTCACCACGACACAAACATCCATTGCCTTGCCTACTGTAGAAGGAGAGATACCTGGAGCAGAACTGACTCACCCCAGATGAGGCCCCAAACATTTCGGCTGAAACCAGCAAAATCAGCAAAGCCACAAAGCCAACCCACAGATGCTTGTAATGTGTAAGTGAGCCCAGTCAAGCCCAGAAGATCAGTCTGCTGACCTGGTTCATGAGCAATAATACATGCTTGTTGTTCTAAGCCACTGAGTTTTGGGGTGGTTTGCTACGGAGCAGTAACAAATTGATACAAATAAATTGAAAAAAAAACTCCTGCATTGAAGCCAAAAGAGACAAAGTGAAACTTTCAAACTAAAAGCATGGAAGATAAGAAGGAAGAGTTTAAAATATGTCTGTTGGAGTTTCCCATGGCAGCAGTAGGAAGACTATATTTGAAATGATGATGACTAAATATTTTGGAATTGGTAAAGGACTCGGACTACAGTTCCAGGAAGGACAATAAATTCTAAAAAGCAGAATAAAAGGAATCTATACTTAATACATCAAAGTGAAAAAGCAAAACAGTAAAAATAAAACATATGAAAGCAGGTAGATTAGAGGAGGCAATGTCACAACGGTATGGAAGATAATATAATGCTTTCTATATTCACTGTATGGGCACAAACTCCATGCAAATCACGTGCTCCATTTAATCTTCCTTCATAACCTAACACTGGGAGAGATTTTTATTCTCTTCTGGGTTTTCAGGACACTCCGTGGGAAACTCTTACATAGTATATATCTCATAATTCTTATTATCATTGTTATTCACGGATAGGACCAAACATTTTATTTTTTTTGAGCCAGACCTAATCAAGCAACTGGCCCAAACTTTTTATTTAACAAGGGAAATTACCTTCTTTAATTCAAAAGCATCCTGGAAAATAATAGTAATACATTTGGCCTTCAGTATTCAACCAACTGTAGATCAAAAATGATCTTTGAAAAGAGAAATCTAGAAAGTTCCAAAAAGCAAGACTGAATTTGCTGTGTGCTTCCACAACTATTTACATAACATTTATATTGTATTTATAACTATTTGAAATGGCAACCCACTCCAGTATTCTTGCCTGGGAAATTCCAAGGACAGAGGAATCTGGCAGGCTACAGTCCATGGGATCACAAAGAGTCAGACACAACTGAGTGACTGAGCGTGCATGCACACGTATCATTTACATCATATTAGGTATTATAAAGGACTTCCCTGGTAGCTGAGATGGTAAAGAATCTGCCTGCAAATGCAGGGAACGGGTTCAGTCCCTTGGTCAAGAAGATCCCATGGGCTTCTCTGCCCTTCATTATCTCCCTGAGTTTACAACTTAGCAACTGAGCAATGATGTTTTATTATACTTCTCAATGTCCACATTTAAAACATATTACAATTCTAGTTAACAGCAGTGCATTGACAGAAAATGCAAACAGTAGAGAACATCTCAAAGTGGAGTACATGTTAAAGATACTTTCAAAAGCCTTACTATATAAATTTTAGTATGTTTTTAAAAAATTTTTAATAAATTTTTTAAAATAAATAAATACATGTTTAATAGAACTGTACATTTCTCTATTATAAAGACACATACTTACTGTCTCTTCATCTTTCCAATACATTTATTTTCCAATTTTGGAATAGTAAGTATTCACTTTCTACATTACTACGTACATGAAATGCTAGTCAGAGCTGTGTCATATAGTACAAAGTGATTATCTTCCTTTTCTTGCATATTTATTTTTCTCCATAAATTATATTTGTCTGAATTTTTTCAAGTTATTTTACTTTTTAGAGCAGTTTTAGACTCCCAGAAAAACTGAGTAGAATAATTATCTGAAGTTTTCATAAAAGTTTGTATGTTTTTTTAATTCATATTCAAGGTCTTCCTGAAGTGCTTCAATACACTCTCAAAACATTTAAGTACATTATGCTTTCAATTTTGTCATTTGGAAGAAAGCTTCCTGGAACTTTTATGACTTCTCCTATCTTGATTGTCTTTTATGATGACTAAACAGTCCTCTGCATCAAGGATTACATGATTTTTAAGTCTTTGAAGCCCTTCCCACCAGCAAAGTGACTAGCATATTGTGAGCCTTCAGGAAGTTATTACACAATAACCCTACTACAAGAAGAAAGCAAGTGGGAAGAGTCTGTGTGATTGAGCTACTTACTCTGGAATATTCAACTAAACAGACAGTCCATAATAGTTCAACAAGGGCTCCTAAATCTGGAACTCTGGAGCTTTGCCTCACTGATCAATTCAGTCTATCAACTGAGAAGGCCATTTATTTAGCTGACCTGTTATTTGGGTATCATACGGTACTGCCTGTCACATATTTGTCAGATTCGACCTTCTTGGTCTCCTAGTCTTCCATTTTACAGAAATAGATAATGAAAAACAAAATACATAAGTACCATTGCATCATCATGGTATGAAGAGCACATTTCAATGTCCCTAAAGATAATCAATGCAGATAAATTGATATCTGAAATCAAGAGAATCTCCTTTCTTTCAACTTAATTGAAACTATCCTACAATTCAAATGTACTAATAGGTGAGGAAGGTGATTATATAATTCTTTTATGAATTTCATGTTTATGTTCCTCCTCCTTTCTGTAGAAACTATTGTGTTTACAAGCAGTACAATAGGAAAAAGCAACAAGTAGATCAAATTTAAAAAGTAGAGGCCCAGCTCTAGAATCTATTCATTAGGCAATTGAATAATTTCTCTGTTTCTACATGATCATATAAAAAATAAGAAGAATGAATATCCACTCTCAGTTTCAGTACTGCTTTGACCATATGACAGAACAAAGAGTACAACAACATTTTATAAATCTTAAACCACACTGAAAATACTTTACTTATATATTTTAGACAAAACCATGTGTCAAGATTGATTAAATATATAAGAAAAGAATAAAAGGCCATAGATACAAAAATACTATAGGGTGGCTGTGAAGGATCATGGCTACTGAGCACGGGATCTAGAGAAAATCAACTATGGTTCAAATTCCAGCTTTACCACATACTAGTTGAGTGACACCAGATAATTTACAAATCCTTTCTTTTCTTGATATTTTTATCTGTAAAATAGGAATAATAATGGAATGTAAGTAAAAGAAGTGTGTAAAGCATGTAACCCAATATCCGGCATATGGTCATCATATAGTATAGATGAGATATTTTTTCATTTGTTATTATTAGCGCTGAACACTAACTAAAACTAGTCAGTTCAGTCAGTTCAGTCGCTCAGTCATGTCTGACTCTTTGCAACTCCATGGACTGCAGCACGCCAGGCCTCCCTGTCCATCACCAACTCCCAGAGTTGACTCAAACTCACGTCCATTGAGTCGGTGATGCCATCCAACCATCTCATCCTCTGTTGTCCTCTTCTCCTGCCTTCAATCTTTCCCAGCATGAGGGTCTTTACCAATGAGTCAGTTCTTTGCATAAGGTGGCCAAAGTATTGGAGTTTCAGCTTCAACATCAGTCCTTCCAATGAAAATTCAGAATTGATTTCCTTTAGAATGGACCAGTTGGATCTCCTGGCAGTCCAAGGGACTCTCAAGAGTCTTCTCCAACACCATAGTTCAAAAGCATCAATTCTTCGGCGCTCAGCTTTCTTTGTAGTCCAACTCTCACATCCATACATGACCACTGGAAAAACCATAGCCTTGACTAGACAGACCTTTGTTGGCAAAGTAATGTCTCTGCTTTTTAATATGCTGTCTAGGTTGGTCATAACTTTTCTTCCAAGGAGCAAGCGTCTTTTAATTTCATGGCTACAGTCACCATCTGCAGTGATTTTGGAGCCCCCAAAAATAAAGTCTGCCACTGTTCCCACTGTTTCCCCATCTATTTCCCATGAAGTGATGGGACCGGATGCCATGATCTTAGTTTTCTGAATGTTGAGCTTTAAGCCAACTTTTTCACTCTCCTCTTTCACTTTCATCAAGAGACTCTTTAGGTCTTCTTCACTTTCTGCCATAAGGGTGGTGTCATCTGCACATCTGAGGTTAATGATATTTCTCCTGGCAATCTTGATTCCAGCTTGTACTTCATCCAGCCCAGGGTTGCTCATGATGTACTCTGCATGTAAGTTAAATAAGCAGGGTGACAATATACAGCCTTGACGTACACCTTTTCCTATTTGGAACCAGTCTGTTGTTCCATGTCCAGTTCTAACTGTTGCTTCCTGACCTGCATACCGATTTCTCAAGAGGCAGGTCAGGTGGTCTGGTATTCCCATCTCTAGAAGAATTTTCCACAGTTTATTGTGATCCACACAAAGCCTTTGGCATAGTCAATAAAGCAGAAACAGATGTTTTTCTGGAACTCTCTTGCTTTTTCGATGATCCAACGGATGTTGGCAATTTGATCTCTAGTTCCCCTGCCTTTTCTAAAACCAGCTTGAACATCTGGAAGTTCATGGTTCACATATTATTGAAGCCTGGCTTGGAAATTTTTGAGCATTACTTTACTAGCATGTGAGATGAGTGCAATTGTGCAGTAATTTGAGAATTCTTTGCCATTGCCTTTCTTTGGGACTGGAATGAAAACTGACCTTTTTCAGTGCTGTGGCCACTGCTGAGCTTTCCAAATTTGCTGGCATATTGAGTATAGCACTTTCACAGCATCATCTTTTAGGATTTGAAATGGCTCAACTGGAATTCCATCACCTCCACTAGCTTTGTTTGTAGTGGTGCTTCCTAAGGCCCACTTGACTTCACATTCCAGGATGTCTGGGTCTAGGTGAGTGATCACACCACTGTGATTATCTGGGTTGTGAAGAACTTTTTTGTATATCTCTTCTTAATATCTCCTGCTTCATCATTTTATTTACCTTAATTCTTCTGCCAAAATCTATATCATTCTGTAGGACTATTTTCTAGTTATAGGAAACATACAGTTATTTCATTAGAATAACTGATGACACATTATAACACCATAGAATTTGAATCTAAAATAAAACTTTAGAGGAGATTTCATCTAACTTACTTTGCAGATAAGAAAATGGAAGTACAGAGAAGGCATCCACTTGATTAAGATCACACTACTTGTAGTGGCAGGTTTTACAGTAAAATCCAGAGCCTCTGACATCTAAATACCAAAGATTGCTGCCTTCTGGATACCTTCAGTTGTTTCCAAAGATATACCAAAAACATCATCTTCTAAGTCATAAGAATTACTAGTTGTATATTCTATTTTAACATCAGTGGGCTTTTTTTACACACTGCTCCTTTGTGTAACTTTGTCGTAGAATGTAAAAGAATATCAAACTACTATGTATTACATGTATGTATTATATACACATTTATGGGAAGTTAGAAACTCACACTTGGCTAGTTATTAGTTACCACTTACTGGAAGTAGAGCTGCCTTGAGAAAGTCAACAACTCACAGTGTATGTTCAATTAGCTCCTGCAACTTTTCATTTTGAAGCTTCAGAATACTAGCTAAATCCACTACACTCATCTCAGTTTTGAATTATGATAATCCCCATTTGAAATGTGACTACAGAAATAGCTGGCTTTGTACTTACTCTACAACCTGTTGTATACTTCAATGTGATATTTTTAGTACCAAGCTTATACAAAATGGGGCCTTCCCAGGTGGCGTTAGTGGTAAAGAATTCACCTGCCAATGCAGGAGACCACAGAGACCCGGGTTCGATCCCTGAGTCAGGAAGATACCCGGCCCGGGTTCGATCCCTGAGTCAGGAAGATACCCGGAAGACAACATGGCAACCCACTTCAGTATTCATAGCTGGAGAATCCCATGGACATAGGAGCCTGGCTGGCCACAATCCATAGGGTCGCAAAGAGCTGGACAAACTGAAGCAACTTAGCATGCACACAAGTATACAAAAATAATAAAACTAAATAGAATAGAAAACAAAAAAGAGGCAAAAAAAAAAAACCCACCAGAAACCTGTAGGTAACCTCAATAACTTTCCAGACTTTAGTAATTTCTATCTGGTGAAAAGAATCCATACAACTTCAAAACATTTCTGCGCAAATCCTGAGTTTCTCTGTGAGGTGGGAGAATGACAGGTATATCCATTCTAAAATACAGTAAATCAGAACAACTGCCCCAGCACAGCCCTTAGATGGCTTCATGCCAGCCACTGCTGCTAGGTGGGTGAGCAAAAACTGAAGGAAGCAAGCGGTGAGGAAAGACACATTTAACAGCTCATCCTGATTTCATGGGAGTTCCTTGACATTGGTTTCGACCTAGTTTTATTAATATTTGGATACTACATAGTGAAGACTTGGAGGAGGAGAATCCAACAGGATTTGCACTGAGTATCTCCTCTTTGGTATATTTTTTAATATTTGAAATACCACAGGAAAGTTCAGAAAAGTAAGACAGTTTATTGATAAGAAATCAAAGCAATGCCATAGTGAAGTGAAAGAGTTAGTTGTTCAGTCGAGTCCAACTCTTTGCAGCCCCGTGGACTGCACTCCTCCAGGCTCTTCTGTCCATGGGATTCTCCAAGCAAGAATACTGGAGTGGGTTGTAATTCCCTTCTCCAGGGGATCTTTCCAACCCAGGGATTGAACCCAGGTCTCCTGCATTGCGGGCAAATTCTTTACCATCTTAGTCACCAGGGAAGCCCTTCATTGATAAGAAATGAAAGCAACATCATAATTTTTCTAAGTGGTGTTTCATAAATTAATTATAATCTTTAACTGTGACTAAATTGTAAAATAATCCAGGGCAGCACCCACACCCCTTGCTATCTTCTTTCCTGATCCACTGTGTGACCCATGTGAAAGTGAAGTGAAAGTCGCTCAGTCGTGTCTGACTCTTTGTGACCCCATGGACTGCACAGTCCATGGAATTCTCCAGGTCAGAACACTAGAGTGGGTAGCTTTTCCCTTCTCCAGGGAATCTTTCCAACCCAGGGATCGAATCCAGGTCTCCTGCATCACAGGCGGATTTTTTTACCAGTTGAACCACAGTGGAAGCCCAAGAATACTGGAATGAGTGGGTTGGGCATCTTCCCAACCCACGAATCAAACCAGGGTCTCCTGCATTGCAGGTGGATTCTTTACCAACTGAGCTACCAGGGAAGCCTTGTGACCTATGAGAGCTCCCAGTAAACTAGAACTGGAGCTCAGCCCTGTGCTGTTTCTGCTCTGCCTGGACTGCCTAATGGATGCAGGGATTTATGTGTGTGTGTGTGTGTGTGTGTGTGTGTGTGTGTGTGCGTGCGCGCGTGCACGCACACGCGTGCACGTGTGCTCTCCTAAGGTCCAGTGCACACTGCTCTCCATGTCATCAACATATTATTCTTTTGGTCATAAATTCCCTTTGAGTTCAGCTAAGGTAATGGAGTCAGCCTATTTAATACAGAGGCAGTCAGTGGTTTGCCTCTGTATTAAAAAAAGTCTATCTCTTTATTTTCAATATGGGGTTGCTTTTTTTTTTAAACAGAAGTTAGTATATTTCCCAAAGGATAAGTTCATGCCTGTTGAAATGAAACCAAAAATACAAAGGCCACATGTTATTTATTCATTATGTTTTGTAATTATAGGAAATTTTCAGTACATACAAAATTATAGGAAATTTTAAGCATATACAAAAGGTAGAAAGAATACTATGACCTGTTCCCATATGCCCATTACTCAGCTTCAACAATGAATTCAAGCAAATCTACATCTGTTATTAATTCAAAGCAAATCTACATCCTTTACCTACTCATTCTCCTCACCGTGTTTTGAAGAAAATATTATTATATATTTCAAACATTTCAATATTTTATCTTTAAAAGATAGGGATGCTTTTCAAAACATACATAATGATAATACCATTATAGATTTAAAATAATCAACATTAATTCCTTCATACTAGCCAGTATCCAGTCAGTGAGAACCTCTGCTTGCAGCTGTAACAGAGGAGCTTGTAACAAAACTGTTCAGTTTACCAAGGACTAGAAAAGAGGGATGAGATACACCTCTGATGCTTGAAGTTGTTTGGGAGTTTTGGGGGCAGGTAGGACTTGAAGGGTCAGGACCCCTAGGAAGGAAGCTCACGGAGGGAAGCTTAACATTCTTCATGCCACTACTTTTTTGACAGCATATGCCAGTTCTTCTGCTTCAAAAGTGAGAGTCTGAGAAGTTATGTAAAAGTAGGTAGAGACCCCTACTAAGAGGCAGACAAGGAAACAGAGATTGGCATCTCCTTGGACTGGGAAAAGAAAAGCTGGAACTTAGACCTGCTAAAACAACCAGGACTTGAGAAGCTAAGATTCTTGGGCAAAGGGAGAAGAAGAAAAGCAGTCAGTTAACACTCTTTGCTGGTTTTCCCCTTGAGTCAGGGGCCACATCTTTACACATGCAGGGCAAGAATCCAAGAATCCAAGTGGATGCAGCAGGAAAGCCAAGCAGCACTGTCAGCATTGTTACAATGCTACGGAGACCCAAAAAATGGTGTTCTGGGTCTCACCAGACTTGAGATCCTTGATTTGAACCCCAGAGGGTCACACCCTAGCCAGGGGAAAACAGAAGTAAACTGAATGAGTAATACAGGGTGATCAGTTGATAATTAGTCAGATTAATAGGGTGTCTCCTTTCAAAAGGAAGAGTGGCAACTTTTCAAACACAATGTTGGTCAATATGCCAAGAAACATGACCAAAACTAAAAATACTCACAGGTGTTTTAGATATTAGAATTACCAGAAACGGTTTTAAAAAAAATAACTGTGATTAGTATTACATTCACAAAAATATGCATCAAACTGGAAAATTTGAGAACTGGAAAATATGTTTCCTTAAAAAAAGAACTGTACATTCTAACAGAAATACTTCCATAAAGAGAGGCGTCAGCTCAGCACTAATTGGCTACCCTGAGGTACAGTTCACATAGAAACGACACAATAAACAACTTTGTTTCTTTATTTACAAGTTTTCAAAATAATAACTTGGTTCACCAGCATCTTTCAACAGTGGCCATTTATATTTGAAGTAGCATCATGAATTCATGGATTTAAAACATTTGATATATCTAGCTCATTTTATTTGTAACTCACTTTGTTGCTCCAATTAATGGAAGCCTATTCAAATTGACTCCAAAAAGGTTCAGGAGAACCTTTTTGCTACCATCTCAGTTTTCACTGATAACTTCCCAGGCCACAGATTTGAAGTCCAAATCATTTTCAAGGAAATAGAAGCATTATTAGAACATATACATGTGCATACACACATATGTTTGTGTGTATGTATATATACATATGTGTGTATATATATATATATATATATATATATATTAGAAATATTATCCAGAATAGTCACAGTTCCTGACTGAAAATAAATGAAGAAAATCTAACATTAAAGAACAGATGAAATCCCTCTACTTACAATACATTTCCGTCAACTACCTGCCCTCCCCTAGTGGCGGTGGTTCAGTCACTAAGTTGTGTTCTACTCTTGGGACCCCATGGATTGTAGCCCTCCGGGCTCCTCTGTCCATGGGATTTCCCAGGCAAGAACACTGGAGTGGGTTGCCATTCCCTTCTCCAGGGATCTTATTGACCCATGGATCGAACCCACGTTTCTTGCATTGGCAGGTGGATTTTTTACTGCTGAGCCACCAGAGAAGCCCGCCGTTTGTCCTAACTACCATATATTTTGTAACCCTATATATGGATCTACAAGAGAAGAAGGAGAAAAGATGCCAGTGTTATTTCTTCTTTGAGGACTGATAAAGAGGAAACTGTCTTAAGATATAGTGAGGCAACTATTTTTAAACTCTTGCATCATGCAGGCTGAGTTTGGTCTATGTAAAAAAAAAATATGTGACTATAGGGAGGTAGGGAGAGTGGAGAAAAACAGAATTTCTGAAGATTATAGCATCGCCTTTTAAAGCAAAAAACTATTTCTTGGGTGCATGTGATGGTGTGGAGACAAACCCTCTGAGAAAAAAAAAAAAAACAGAAGAAGATAAACAGGACGATTTTTAGGCATGTGGTTCTTTCCAAACTTCTAATTTCATAGGATCATTTCACCAAAAATAAAATTGTCATAGTTTCTTATTGTTTGTCATGTTAAGGCTGGATAATTGGCATCCTATTGTTTGTACAGGACAAAATATTACAGGAAAAAACACCATGGGACTTGGGTGCCTCTGGGTTCTCGTGGGAACGAGAAGGTTCTTAGTGAGAGGGAGAAAATATTCAAACAGCATAACGACAAGCTCACTAATGGCCATTTTCTGCTTAAGTGTGGAAATTGAGGGTATTTTGCATGTTTCATTTATTTTGCAAACATTTGAAAATACATTTTTTTTCAAAAGTAAAGCAGGAAGACTGGAATATTTATTATAACTCTTGTCCTCGTTTTTGCCTTGGTATAAACATTTGCAGCATTCAGAGAAAAGTGTAGTTAAAGCTATGTACTTTGTAATCTGTACTTATTTAGTTTTGTGTCATAGGCTTAGGTAAACCTTTCTCAATTATTTGTGGTTGTGAAAAATAATAATAATAGTAACATTAACGGAGTCTAGTATTAGTTTCCTCCTGCTACTCTAACAGATTGCCACAAACTTAGTGGCTTAAAACAATGCAGATTTATTGTACAGTTCTGGAGGTCAGAGGTGTCCAGTGGATCTCAGGAGACTCAAATCCAGGTTCAAATTCAGTCAGTAGGGCTGCACTCCTGAAGGCTCTAAGAAAGAATCCATTTCCTTTCCTTTTACAGCTTCTAGGTATTGCCTGCATTCACTGGCTCACAGCCCTGTATTACTGTAACCTCTGACCCTGGTCACATCTCTTTCCCTGGTTCTGATTCTCCAACCTCCCTCTTTCACATATAAAGACCTGTGGTTACACTGGGCTCAATGGATAATTCAGGAAAATCTTTCCATCTGAAGATGCTTAGTTTAATCACATCTGCAATGTCCTCTTTGCCATGTAAGGTAATGTATTTACAGGTTCCTGGGATAAGTACACAGACATCTCTTCACATCCTTTTCCCTCTACCATACTACCAACTCAACGTAAAGTCTCCAAATCAACGTAAAGTCTCCAAATAGGCATTAAAAGAGAACAGCTCATGTGGTCATGTTATTTGGGGAGAACAGAGCAGGTCTCTTGGCAGTTCAGGAGTCAGCTGCCTGAGCTTCCCTCAGGAAAGACTGGACTTGAGCCAAAGCCACTTCATGCTGTCCCTCAGGTCCATTTTTTTTCTGACTTGTTTTCTGTGTCAAACCCATCAAAGCTGTAACCCCTCAAATACTATGAGTTGGGCCTGTGGTCTTCTTTGTCGTTTTCAACATTGCTATCCGCTTTCATGTGAGTCCACATGTGTGTATGCATGTGTGTAAGTGTGTGTGACTTCATATATCTTTAGTTGAAAGTTGAGAGCACAGTCATGGGCTGCCACCAAGACAACTAGAAGTCTTCCCGTCTCCTTTGAGTTTTAGTTTTATTTGCTGTCACTGCCATTACTGCCTTTTTAAATTTGATTTTCAGTTTTTTGAATATCATGTCCACTTCAGGTTTTATGTTCACTGTAACAAATTCTGTCATGGAATCTAAGGCTAGCATTTCTTCAAGACATTACTTTGTTTGTAGTAAACAAAATCAAAGATAAGCTTTTGAGCAGGTGCAACACCTCAGACGCCACTACTTGATGCAGGTTCTATTCACCAATGAGCTCTGTTGCACCTTCGGGTCCTTCTCAGCCCCTCCTTTTGGGGAGCCACCACCAACCAATATAGACATGTGATATTAAGTTTGTGTGACATCATGGGTAGAATGATCTCATTTTGCTTGAGTGGTTTATTCAGTTAACAAGTACTTATTAAGCCTCTACTATGCACTAGGCACTGTGATCTTTCCTGGAGATAAATGGTAAAGAAAAGTATATTCCATGTCATCAAGAAGCACTCAGTTTATTGGTAGAGACAAAGTTACACACCAAGTGAAAGGTGCTAAACAGATGTAAGCCCAGGATGCCCTAGGAGCCCCTGGACCAAGCATCCATCATTGTGCTGAGGGTCAGGAATGACCTCTTAAAGGACACAGAGACCTGATGGATAAATGGGAATTGGTCAAGCAGAGAAGAGAGACAGAGACATCCAGGTATTCCTTAAGCCCTTCTTAGCATTTACCCCATTTACCTCATTGCTCTGGTTAACCACTTCTCTGGGAAATTTTCTCCCAAGAACTCCTGTGCCTCAGGTATTTCATGGAATTGTGGATGCCAGAAATGTTATTATCTCATGGTGAATCACTTCTCTTTGGTGGTTGTGCTGAAATCGTAAAGAAATGACATAAACTTGCTGCAGCTCTTACTTGGGAAAACCTCCAAAAAGTCTCTTTACTCGTCTTTCTTTTAACAGAACTCTGCCCTCCATTGTCTCCTTAGGGGGGAGGAGTCCCTGAGCCAAGTTCCTCAGCCTCAGTGAACTTCTCTGAACTCCTTTATGTTGGTCTCAATGAGCCACCTCTACCCACCCAAGCCTGCTTTCATTGGTAACTCCACAGCAAAGAGATTTTGAGACTTCAAATCAGAAAGACAATCTCTTATCGTACCCTCATTAAGTGTATATATTGATTTAGAGATCATATGGGAAGAGATGTGCTCTGAGGATGTTTTTCTTTGATAGTTTTTTCATGGAAATGGCTCCAAGGAGAGTTTGGAAGAGTCAACAACGTACAAACATATGGAATAATGGCCAAGGAATAGGGGCAAGGATCCACTGTCCTCAAACTTCTTTTTCTCTGTCTCAGCCTTGCTTTTGATTCCTTAATTCAATATCACTTTTGAATTGCCCACATGAATGTTTCTAGGGTGAATCATACTAGATCTATAGTACAAGCCTAATAACATCAACCTCTACTGATATTCTAGCTTAAATGTCTCCCAGTTTTGTTTTTCTTTTAGATTAGCTACAACTAGCAGAGAAGTGGTCTATGAAACTAGAACCTTGCACAGAAATTTTCAAGTAGGATGTGTTTAAAAGAATTTGAACGAAAAATCACCATCAGAGCAAAACATTTCTCCAGTTATACTCTCCATTCAATATTAAGTATGCAATGGGAAAACAAGTTGAAAATATAAATATATAATAATTGAATTATTACAAGTTTAGAAGCCAAAGAGACACATAAACATGTTTCATATGTGAACTAAATATCTCCTCCCCCTCTACTTTCACTGGCAGGAAATATATTAGTATATGATTTTTCTGTTTAAGCCTGAGAAGAAAAGGCCAAGTGACAGCTTTAAAAGTTGACCCTGAATAAGTTATCAGTTGCAGCACTTCTCTAAATCTTGGACTCAATTTACTCTGTTTAAATGTAGCGTCTTTTATGTTTATTCTTAGATATTTTAACAAAGCGTCATTATGTTATTTTTTATAGTGTAGTCACATGGACAAACATACTACTTTTAACTCTTATTTAATCACCTGCTTTTAACTCTCATTTAATCATCTGGTTGGTGAGTCTAGGACAGTACAGCAAATTATTAGCCTAAAACTGCAAACCAGAGAGTTAAAAAATAACAAAACAAAATAAAGAATTTTAAAAAGCAACCCTACAAGTCAGAGTTGTGAAACAATTGCAAGCATTTCAAAATATCCACTGAAAGAATAAAATCTCAGTGAACTGAACTTAACCTGCACACACATAAACTGCTAGATCTTTTAACTACTAGAAGCATTTTTAATATTTAACTTTTTACAAGGAAGGATATGAGAAAGTGAGAAAAACGTACTATATTCAGAGATAAATAAACAAGGCAGTTTTCAGCATAAATCCTGGGGATGAGACCACATTCTGTCTAGCCTCCCAAGCTTCTGTACTATAGTGCTCCGTGTTTAATCTGCAGGCTTCAAAGTGAGGAGAATGATTTAATGCATTTGAGAAAACATTTTGAATAACAGCTTAAAGCAAAAAGGGGTTTTCCACATTAGCCACAGCTGACCACAAAATACAAATTAACAATTTGCCCCATTTCCTAGCCATTCTAGTTGAGGTTTTAATGTACACGGCTAATAAAGCATCTTTCATATTGTAGTTGGAGCATCCCAACCCTTTCATGGACCAATGACTTAGAAACAATCTTGTCTGCCATTGCTTCTGTGGCATGAAGTCTTGAAATGATCAGTTATCTCGTAGGATGACTCACATCTCACTAGCTCAATGTGGTTTCACACAACCAAGAGAACACAGCACCAGCACATGCTCAGTAATTCACAGCATAATCATTTCCCTGAAATCTTTACAAGGAGTGCCCCTCCATCTGGTGTAAAAATACATTATTCATTCAATACACATCCTATTCACTAAATAGGGAGAATATCACCCCTACACTTCCATTTATATTCAAACTATGTAATGTGGGTAATTATGACTTCTCTGGTTTCATACTTTGAGATTTTGCATGCATTTTATATTTTCCTTTTGAAAATTACATTTTATTAAATATTTAACCAGAGATCTAATTTTCCATTTCCTTTTCTTTCCCCTGAGTCTCTGTATCATGCACATATATAAGTCACAGGTGCACTTGGGAAGCTTAGCTTTACTTCTGAGTCATGTTGCTGAGCAACTAAAATCTCCCTCCAACCCCAAGGGGCTCACTCCCTTTCAGTTTCTCTTCTCTGTCTAAGGACACTGGAATAGAATGAGTAAACTGTGCTCACTGTATTTCCAATTATGTGGGTTTTTAGTGTTATCTGCTTCCAGGAACATTGATGACAACACTTGGATTCTAGGATCCACTCTAATACATATACTCTAGTAAAAACTGGAAGAGTCCTTAGGTGTTCACAAATATATGCATATTTCATATTTTATATATGTTTTATTTCAGTCTGATAGAACCAGTACTCAGGTTAGGAGATCAAGGTTTAAGTTGAAGATCTATGTAACCTTGGATTTGGAAACAACACAGACCTTCTGCTACTGCATCACCTAGTCTCTGAGACCAGAGGCAGTAGGAGCAGTTTGAGAATACAAACCCAAAGAACCCCATGAAGCAAGTAAAATCCCCAAGTGCAACATCAAGGGGAAGAGGCTTATAGAACCAAGAAATGACACGAAGAGATTTTGTTTATTAATTTAATCAGGATATTTTGTTACATCAAGAGATATGAATATCTTATAGATCTGTCGATTTCTCTTCATTCCTACTGTTAGTTTCCTAATTCAGGCTACCACAAGGCTTTACCAGATCACTCCAGCCTCCCCTACGTGGTCTCCCTAATATCCAGGCCTGATTCCCTCTTCTCCACTATCCATTGAATAGCCTGATGTGTTCCTCTGATTAAAATGCTGAAGTGCCTCCTCACTGCCCTCAAGATAAAGCTGATCTCCTTAGTATGGGAAACAAGAGCTTTCTCCCTTTGCTCGTGCTTGCTTGCTTTCCTAGCCTTACCTCTTGACCATCTCCTATTGCCTTGCCATCTAAAGTCCAGTCTGACTGAATGACATCTACACATTCCTACTTTCCAACTCTCTGCAAAAGCTCTGCTTTCTACCGTGGATACCATCTCACTCCCAACACCTCTGCTCTTACCTAGACAAATCTTACTCATTTTCCAGATTAGATGATGCTTCCTAAAAACTGAATTAAAGTGGCCCTTCATTGCCCACAACGAGGCTAGCACAGGTACTGACACACAGTACAGCTTTTCATCCTGTGAGTCCTGAACAACTCACCAAACTCTGAAGTCCACAAGGAAGAAACTATAACAGTTGAGTGTTGAGACCATGTGTTCAGACTCTAAAGCTACAACAAATATATTTTCCTTTTCCCTCTAAGGGAATCAAGGGATAAACTCATGTACTCATTCCATCACCTTTAGTGAGGAGTCCCAGTGCCACAGCTTTAAATGGCATTTTTCTCAATATATGAGATGACTTTGACATTAAACCCACAAACTCAGGATACAAGAAATGTAAAATCCTTTTTTTATGTTCACTTTGCACTCTGGTAGAAACTTAATCTTGTCAATTCTGGGTCATCTCATTCAAGTCAGTTCCATCTTTTCCTTGGAGTTGCATCCAAGTTGAAAGGAGAAGTACTGATTTTGCACAGAGGCAATGGAAATGGGGATGGAAATCTGATCCTCTGTCATCACCAGATATCCACTGGCTCCTTTGGTCATGGGTCTACACAGTCAGTAGCATCCTCCTCATTCCATCCCAAGGCCTCTCTGGATCTGATTCTATAATATATCAGTTACACTGAAACTCTCTCAGGCATACTGAAAACACTTGGTTGTTCCCTGAACCAAAACAGCATGGGAATATTCTATGAAGTTTCCTCAAGTTTGTATGCCTAAACATTCTGTAAAACTGTTTACTCAGGTGCTTCTATGAAACACTTCTATAAATGTTGATGAAAACTTCTACAAGTTTTAGCAGCTCTCTGACTTCATTTACTAAGAAGGATACAAATAGATTTTTTACAGATC
The DNA here is from genome assembly GCA_024291935.2 of Okapia johnstoni. NCBI lineage: Eukaryota > Metazoa > Chordata > Mammalia > Artiodactyla > Giraffidae > Okapia > Okapia johnstoni. Next base: position 75,789,422 of record CM044313.1, on the reverse strand, counting down.
ATCCCGAATCTAGTGAGACTTTTGTTTTGTGTGTTTCCTATATGTTTTGTCCAACCCTGGATTCAACACCAGGCAGAAAGTTCATAAGGTGACTCAACTCTGTCTAGCTTATTCTCTGATTTAACTTTCTTCTTCCTCCTAGTCAGGAAAAACTTCTCTGCTCTGGGTGCCAATCATTATATTCTTTTCTGTCATTTGTCTCATGTTTTGAAATCAGGGTGTTTTTTAAGCCATATTTCAAACTATTTATGTTCTATGCTTTCTGCATGTAATTTATTCCCTGAGGCATACATATAGAATGTCACAGTTTCCCGGGTATGAAGAAAAGTCACGAAATAAAAGGAGCTATGTTAAGGGGGTACCAATTAGCATCTTACGGCAGAAAGTGAAGAAGAACTAAAGAGCCTCTTGATGAAAGTGAAAGAGGAGAGTGAAAAAGTTGGCTTAAAGCTTAACGTTCAGAAAACTAAGATCATGGCATCCGGTCCCATCACTTCATGGGAAATAGATGGGGAAACAGTGGAAACAGTGTCAGACTTTATTTTGGGGGGGCTCCAAAATCACTGCAGATGCTGACTGCAGCCATGAAATTAAAAGACGCTTACTCCTTGGAAGGAAAGTTATGACCAACCTAGATAGCATGTTTAAAAGCAGAGATAGTACTTTGCCAACAAAGGTCTGTCTAGTCAAGGCTATGGTTTTTCCAGTAGTCATGTATGGATGTGAGAGTTGGACAGTGAAGAAAGCTGAGCGCCGAAGAATTGATGCTTTTGAACTGTGGTGTTGGAGAAGACTCTTGAGAGTCCCTTGGACTGCAAGTAGTTCCAACCAGTCCATCCTAAAGGAGATCAGTCCTGGGTGTTCATTGGAAGGACTGATGTTGAAGCTGAAACTCCAATACTTTGGCCACCTCATGCAAAGAGTTGACTCATTGGAAAAGACCCTAATGCTGGGAAGGATTGGGGGCAGGAGGAGAAGGGGACGACAGAGGATGAGATGGCTGGATGGCATCACCGACTGGATAGACATGGGTTTGGGTAGACTCCGGGAGTTGGTGATGGATAGGGAGGCCTGGCGTGCCGCGATTCATGGGGTCGCAAAGAGTCGGACACGACTGAGTGACTGAACTGAACTGAATTCATATCTAAAGATATTATTCGGCCTCATAAATCACTAGCTAAGAGCCTAAATTTCTAAAAGCAGAGTTTTCCAGTAAGTGCTGGCAGAACTCACTAGAATACCTCATGGAAACGTCCTTATTTCTCCCCACTTTTCCCTCCTAAATTAGAGTTCAATTTCACCCTTGTATTTCAGGGAAAGGTGTTCTGATGTAAATCAGCAGAACTGGATGGAGGTAACATAAATATCAAGAAAGAATGAATTTGCTCATGAAGCCTCTTGTGTCTATGTAGGCCCTTTTTAGGCTCAGTCATTGGCTTGTGACAGGACAGAAGCCAGGCATGCTTCCAAAACAAACAGGAGAGAACAGAGAAAAGATTTCTGCACAATCTCTTTACAAATCCAAGAATGGGAAGTGAAAGAGGTAGAGGAGCATTGCCCCTCGAATGATAAGGCATGATAACTGTTTTCATCAAAAAACTGAAAGAAGAAATAAATGAATAAGTGACTAAACTAATAAATAAAGGGACTTCCCTGATGGCTCAGTGGTTAAGAATTCACTGGCCAAAGCAGGGGACGTGGGTTCGATCCTTGGCTGGGGAACTCAGATCCCACATGCCGCAGAGCAACTAAGCCCACACGTTGCAACTCCTGAGCCTGTGCAGCACAACTGAAGCAAAGCTCACATGTCACAACAAAGATCCTTCAAGCAGCAACTAAGACTTGACACAGCCAAATAAATAAATGAATTTTTAAATTAATAAATAAATTAGTGAATGAATGAAAAAAGTATGAAAGCTAGGAAACTGTAAAAGGAAAGGAAAATGAAAAAAAAACTGGAATTTGGGGTTTGTAAGACATACAAACACATTTGACTGGAAATTTCATTGCTTTTGATCAATATTTATAAATTGTTAAACATATATCACTCTAAGTATGTTTGAGTCCAACAAAATAATGCATTTGAAATGTCATAGGCTATAAAAGGGCCAGAAAAGGAATATTATTGCTATTTTCACTAGTGTTACCATATGTTAATTCTGTTGACTTCAAAAAAGAGAGAACTCCATCTCAACACATGAGTGTTTGTGGAGTGCCTGATGTGGCTCATTTAACACAGGTTAGAGCATTTTCAAAATCCAGGAGAACATGGGAAAGAAGCCCATATGGGCAGTTGGTTTGTCAAGCAAGACATTCTCCAGATGAGCAAATAAGAATCCAGTCACCCAAAGGAGTGGAAACGCCACAGCTGAAATTTCCAAACCAGTCAGTGATGCTGAACATCCACAAATGGTTGTGTTACCAGGAATTCTTTCAGACTTTTTCCTGTTTCATCTAAAGCAGCAGTCACAGATGAAGGCTGTGCCCAGCCCTTTATTCAGGGACACAAATACTTGTATTTGGTTTCATTCTTTTTGCTTGCTCTTTACTCCTTCCTTTTTGTAGCTTGTGTTGTGCTTAGTCATGTCTGACTCTTTGCACCCCTGTGGACTGTATCCTGCCAGGCTCCTCTGTCCATGGAATTTTCCAGGCAAGAATACTGGAGCAGGTTACCATTTCCTACTCCAGATGATCTTCCTGACCCAGGAATCGAACTTGCATTGCTTGTATCTCCTGCACTGGCAGGCATATTCTTTACCACTGTGCCACCTCTTAGTCTCATTTTAAAAAGGAATCTGAAATTTGTGGCCAAGGGCTCAAAATACAACAAAATAGAAATAAGTACATGAAGAAATTAGCACAATTCAAGCCTCACTGAGTATGATTGTTACAAGATTCACAATGTCCATAAGATAATGAAACAAGTTTTCAGGAGAAACGCTTCAAATAGAAGCAGTATTGAGTCACTTGTCTTCATCAGTCTACACACTATAGGACTACTGCAATAGAAACTTCCAGGTTCCCCTGCCACATATTAGAGACAAATTCCAGCCTAATCCAATTCTTATGGACAAAACTTCTTTGCAGATGTACCATTAAACACAAAGCACATTGACAGAGAATAATTCTCATCTTGCTAAGGAATCTCCTTGTTATATCACTAATTTGAAGCACCTGCTGCTTTAATAGAGGGTGGAGGGTTTTTTTTGGTTTTCACTTTATTTCGCTGAATGTTTTCTGCTTGTCTCATGATTTGTACCCCTATGATGAGTCTGTTTTCATGCTCTGACCCTACTTTTATGAGTGTTAATTGATGAAGTTTATTCTTGTTCTGTTTATTGTCTCTTATTCCTACCCTCTTGTATTATCTAAATGTCAACTCTTTCTTCATCTCATCTCTTCCCAGCTGCTCTCAATATCCTTATAGGGGCCTGAGGGCTGGGCTGGGCTGAAACTCTCCCAAATCAATGAGAAGGCAAAAGGCCAGTATAAACTAGGCTCCATGAGCAGCCTGCTCATTTCAGAAAATTGGCCTTTCTCTGCCTGGTGGATGAGGCTGTTCCTTATGTGGGTATCTCTAATGTTCTTTGCTATGCACACTGAAATTCTTAGGTAGATGGAAACTTGTAAACACCTTAGATTCCCTCCTTGCCTCGAACTCTACTACCCTAAGGGGAACTTCACCTTCCCCCCTTAAACAGGTGCTTTGCTTTGCTCCTGTGCTGGGTATGCTCAGTCACTCAGTCGGGACCCCATGGACTGTAGCCTGCCAGGCTCCCTTGTCCATGGAATTTTCCAGCCAAGAATACTGGAATGAGTTGCCATTTCCTCCTCTAGAGAATTGTCCCAGCCCAGGGATTGAACCCTCATTGCTTGCATCTCCTGCACTAGCAGATAGATTCTTTACCACTAGCGCTATCTGCTTTGCTCCTGACTACTCTTGAAAAACTTCAAGTGCCCTTCTCACTCTGGTTTTCTATTGTTGTCATTACAATTTGCCACAAATGTAGCAGTTAAAAGTGCATCCACTTAACTATCTCACAAATCTGTAGAATCTCAAGCACAATGGCCTCACCAGACTAAAAGCAACATGTCAACAGGGTGTTGTCCTTTACTGGGCCATCAGAAGAAAAATCTGCTTCCAAGCCCACAGAGGTTGTTGGTAGAACCCAGTTCTTTTCAACTGTAGGACTGAAGTCCTGTTTCCTTGCTGACTGTCAGCTGGGGGCTACCCTCAGCTCTTGGAGGCCTCTTTCTAATCCTCCCACATGGGGCCCTGCCTCTCAAAACAAGCAAGCGCACACCGAGTCCTTATGCTTGGAAGCTCTCTGATTTCCTTTTCTGTCGCATCTCTTTCCAACTCCATAAAGGAAAGTTCTGTGTTTTTAACAATTTATTTAAGACTGGCCTCACCTGAAAAAATGCAAAACAATTCTCTATTTTTAGGTCTGTAACTTTCATTAAATCTTCAAACTCTCCTTTGCCATGTAAAGTAACGTATTCACAGGTTCCAAGTGATTTGGGCATGAACATCTTCTGTGGACCATTATTCAGCCTATCACACACTATCTCTCATCCTCAGTTAGAAGGCTCCATACAATTTCCATTTGGAGTTTCTCAAAGTGTCTAGTCTCCCAAAAGACTTCTGTGAATTGCTGCCAGTCTCCCCATCAAACCCAATCAAGCTAGGTTATAGAACCATTAGCCAGTTCTCAAAGTGATGAGGCTTTACCTTGTTTCCCTGTGCTCCTGTGAGCAGACCCACCATCTCCCAGAAACACATCTGCATCACTACTTCATGAGGTATTTTAACATGTCTGCCCCCCTACCCTCCTCCTTCTCCAACATTCAAGCCAGCTCTTTTGACACTTGTTTTTAATAAAGAGGCTAGGAAAAGAACATACATCTTGAATTTGCCTAAGTGGCTATTATTTTCACAAAAATAAACACATCGTAGCTTATGACTTTCTACAGGACATTTTATTACAAACTCCGAATTGTGTTATTCAAGTGCCCTCTAACAGGAAAAGAGACAATAAACCTGAAGTCTAAGTGATCTTGGATTGTTTCTCCACTGTGTTTAGTCAGAAAAGTTACCAAGTATCTCAAGAAATGTTCTCCATTTAGCAAGGCCAAATGTAATTTAATATAGAGTGATGAGATCTAAATGGCCCAAATCTACACAAACAATTTAACATCAAAACAGTTTATCAAATTTTATGAGATACTTATCAAGTATAAATCACGTGATTTTAGGTAATTATTACTGTGTGAGTGAATCAATCTGTAGATGGAGTTCAATTTAGATAAGACCAGCAACCACTCAGATGACCTCCCACAATAATTCCCACCACCTCACTTTCATGTTTTTTTAATTTAGCTGGAATGATTGACTAGCTACTAATGAATAGAATATAGCACACATATGGAGATTTCCAATAATTAGGTTATAAAATACCACAGCTTCTTTGGCGGTCCCCAACCATTTTGGCACCAGGGACTGGTTTTGTGGAGGACAATTTTTCCACAGACTGGGATGGAGAATGGTTTCAGGATGATTCAAGTGATTACATTTATTGTGCACTCTATTTCTATTATTACTACCTCAGCTCCGTCTCAGATCATCAGCCATGAGATACCAGAGGTTGGTGCTCTCTCTTTTTTTCTTTTGGACAGCTTCTCCTATAAGAAACGGTTGCTATTTCATGAATCATGTCTGCCAAGAGGTCTATGTAAGTGACTCTGGAATAAGATCTTCCCTCAAATGAACTTAGAAATGACCCTCGACTTGGCCAGCTGCTGACTGCAACCACATGAGAGGCCGTGGAGCAACCAGCTACATACACCATGTAAAGATTCCTGCTCCATGAAACTATGAGATAATGTTTTTATTTCAAGCTGCTAAGTTTTGGATAGCGATTTACACAGCATCTGATAACTAATATAACAGATACACTTACAGCTCAAATCAATTCTCAAAACCAGCACTTTAGGAGAGTTCCTAATAAACTTTGTATCGAAAGCACTCAAAACAGTTTGAATAAATGAAAAAAAGTAATGATCATATTTTCTTAGTTTAAAAAGATAAGATACACATTTGGAACTGATGAGTCAGTCTCTATACTGAAGCATTACTTACTTGACTTATTCATCCCTGATATTATAGTTTACTTTCATGAACTGCTGCTGCTGCTGCTGCTAAGTCACTTCAGTCGTGTCTGACTCTGTGCGACCCCATAGACAGCAGCCCACCAGGCTCCGCCATCCCTGGGATTCTCCAGGCAAGAATACTGGAGTGGGTTGCCATTTCCTTCTCCAGTGCATGAAAGGGAAAAGTGAAAGTGAAGTCGCTCAGTCGTCTGACTCTTAGCAACCCCATGGACTGTAGCCTACCAGGCTCCTCTGTCCATGGGATTTTCCAGGCAAGAGTACTGGAGTGGGGTGCCATTGCCTTCTCCGTTCATGAACTGCAGGATCTGCTTAAGTTTCTTAGAATCTGCTACAATAAATGAACAGAGGTGATTTAGAAGACCTAGAATTCACCTTACCCCCACTCTGTGTATACTTGTCTATACTGTTTAATGCTACTACAGTTAGTAAGCCCATTCGGTTGTAATTCTTTTACCGGAACTAGAAATTGCTGATTTCTTCTCAATTAGGGAGTATCAAAACACCCAAGGTTTACAAAGGGCTCTAACAGAAAATATCACTCATAGCAATAAGGAATAAAAAAAACTAAAATCTGAATGAGAAATTATGACACATGATTAAAATGTTTTACCAGTTCCCTTAGAACTATAACAGAGCTTTGAATCAGTAAGAGGTATATTAAGAGTCACACAGATAAATGGACTGAAAAGATAAATAAAAAATTACAGAAACAGAAACTTGAAGACATAAGAAATATGAAAAATATTAAAAACCTCCTTAGTAATCAAAGAGATGCAAATTGCCCAATGATTAAGGGAGTACCCTAACAAGTTGGCAATGCTATAACATTAGCAAAGATTATAATGAAATACTGGTGAAGCTGCAGTGGCATGAGCTCTAATAGGTTTCTGGAGTTATTTCAAACTGTTACATCAACTACCATAAGAAGTTCTGCCCCTTGTCTCTGAAGGCCACTACCAGAAATCTTTCCTAATGATGCAATTTGAGATGCAAACATTTATGTAAAAATTTGTCACAATTAAAATTATGTATGTAATGCAATGGAATTACTAATTTAAAAAAATGGAAGGAAGGAAAGACGAAGCTATCCAAATGTTTATTTGGGGAAGGACATAAGGAAATATGACAGAACCATAACATGGAGCATTATGCAGATATAAAAAGTGATGTTTTCAAAGACCATGTAATAGAGATAATAACAGCATATTTTAAAATATTGCTATTTTTAAAGAATATAATATTTAAGTTCTATATGATAGGAATAATAGCATGAAAAGTTTATGCTCTATCTAATGTTAAGCAAAAACAACAGCACATAAAAATATTAAATGTCCTAATGCTGTGTAAATAAAAGACTTAAAGGTTATTATCTCTGCTGATGGGATTTCAGAATTTCACGAATGCTTATATAATTTATACCATGTTATCTCATAGCCTGAAAAACAGTTTCCAATAAATGAATGTAGACACTTCTTTCTTCTTTTCTTTGATTCCGTCTCAGAAAGTTTTACTAAGAAAGAGCTCTTGCTGAATTTCCTTAAGCTGTCATTTAGTTTGAGTCTTACACATCATTTTCTTTCTCTGAAATTAATATCAAGATCAGGACTTAACACTTAGATCATATCTGCATAGTTATAAAATTGGCATGCCACTTCCTTAAGTGCTGTTTTTCACTATGCTTATTTTTTAAGCCACAGGATTTCTGCATATTAAAATGCACAAAAGAATGGGGAAAATAAGTCATAAAATCAATCCTTTAGTTTTCATAGGGAAAAGCATTGAACATGATTAAAAGAATCAGTTAAAAGCCAGTTTACAAATGGCCATATATGAAGCATTTCAGTAAAGTATGACTTTTTAAGAGGAAATAAAGGTATGTGGATTATTTGCTGTTTGAAGTACACATATTTTATGCCTTTGTGGATGGCCCAGACTTTATACTACCCTCATCATTTTTATCTCAGTAATAATTCTTGATGTTGACCAAGAAAATGTATTTTTAAATTCAAATTTCAAGTTCTGTAGAAGTAAATAAATTATTGAGCTACTGAACATAAAAGGCAGAAAAATGTTACAGACTATAGTTTGCCATCCTCCTCAGAAGGCAAGAATCACATCAGTCTTATTTAATATGCTTACTTGTTGAAAAGCAAATGGAACACTAATGGAGAAAAAAGCGAGGCCACGTCAGAGTTTCTAAAACATGGTGTGCAGGTGCTATCAGTAAGGGGAAACGTGGTCATCTATCTCTGTGGAAGTCACCAAAAATTTTAAAAGAAAAGAGATTATTATAATTGCTGGAAAGCAGCAACAATACCAAAATGCCAGAATAACAGTCTCAAAACCAGAAAGTAAGAAAAAGAGGAAGTGAGAGCATGAAAGAGAGAACTGTTATGTCTTTCAAAATGAAAGAGTGGAAACGTTTCATGCCAAGTATAAAAGGTGCCACAAAGGTGAGTTTCTGCTGTTTTCCTTTCTGGCCTGATCTTCCTATAAATGGATAAAATCATGATGAAGCACATTAACTGACTTTTTCTTTGGTTTCCAAAGACAAGAGCCTAATAAGGCTTAAAATGCTATCAATGTAGATAGAGGGTATATACAAAATGAGGGAGATTTTGCTCTTTAAAAAATGTGATGGACCTGGGGAAGAACAATGAAGACTCGAGAATACTGAAAAATGAAAGATCTCAGGATATATTTTGAAATTCACAGCTCATTTTTTTTAACAAGTCATTCTAAGCATAGATCACACACACACACACACACACAGAAACCTAACTGCTAACCAGGGATTAACTGCCAATCTACTCAACTCACAGAAGAGGACTCGGGTACTGATTGTTTGCGAGGTGATCTCAGAAAGGAAAAAGGAGGGTTGAGGAATCATGGAGAGAGAGAGATGGAAAGAAGAAAATCAAGATAAGGATGTGTTGTCAAGGCTACTGCTGTAAGAAATGGGAGTCCTCTGTGGTTTTGTTTGGCTTTTGTTTGTGTTTCAGGTAGTTTTATTCTTTTTGTTTTTTGGTTTTGCTTTTTAGAAAATGTTCCAGGACCTTGAAGAAGTGAACACAATATTTCTCCAAAATGTCCATCTGTGGATTGGCTCCAGGGCATTTAGATGCTTTCTGTCTACTATTCTTAAAGAGTAGTTCCTAAGGACACTAACACCCTCTCATGTGCTCAGAGTGTGCTCCACAGCTTCAGAGAAGACTCTGGGCAGAAGAGTGGACTGGTCCCTGAGCTTAGATTGTCATCCTGCAGCGCTGACCCACACCTGCAGAGGTGAGTGAGGGCCTGGGTCTTAGACCACCAAAGCACCAGCTACACTGTGCTCACACTGTCTTACACATCCTCACTCCTGTGTCTTGCTGGACACTTCATGAACAGGTCAGGAAACAGTACATAAGACCTAACACAGAGCTCACTCCATGGGTGATGAACCAAACAAACTTTGATCTGGAGCAGCAGCAAACTGTTCTTTAAGAATGTATGTCAATCACAGAGGACCCAATAACCAGAACCAGTTTTACTTAGAACAAGGAAATGCAAGCACCTTATGCAGTACTGCTGTTTTCAAAATCTAAGACTTTCGTATATTTGGGGGGAGACAACTGGGTAGTAAGTAAAAAAAAAAAAAACTAGACTAAAATTTCTTAAGGCAGAGATATTCTCATTCATCACTCATAGTACCTAACACCCTGCATTATAATACCGTATATCAGAAACACTAACAATTAAACCAAGGATGATTTGAACAGCCTGGCTCATAAAAGTCAGTGATGATGCCTTAGCTACAGTTCATTCCTCCATCCTAGTACTTATCATATTATATTTTAAATATCTCATCTGTCTCTTTATCCTGCTAGATTGTGAGCTTACTAAAAGCATAATGTATTCATCTTTGTTTTCCTAACACATAACCAACTGCATCCTGCTTAATGACCTCTCAATAAATATCAAATTAATGAACTAATGTTTGAGATCTTTCTTGGAGATGTCTTTATTTGGTAAGACTTTGCTCTCCAAATAAATACTCTTTTTATATCAATGCCCAAGTCATTTTACAAATCTTGTTATCTTACTAGTGTCTTTAATACAGAGAACAGTGTTTCAGCCTCCATCATAGTAAGTTTCAGTCAGTATCATATGGATGTCAAATGATATAAAAATTCTGTATGTTTCAATATGGTAAGCATTAGCCAAATATGGACATTTAAATTTTATTAGCTAATTAAAATTAAATATAATTAAAAATTCATTTCCTCAGTCACACATTTCAAGTGTTCAATAGCCACATGTTGACTAGTGACTACCCTACTAAACAGTGCTGCTGTAGAATATTTCTTCCATCGTGGCAAAATGTTTTATCATACGGTACTATCACAGAATTTGGAAAAGAAAACTCCTAGCTCCTAACAGTGGACCATTAAACTCTGAGGTAGATCTGGGCATTGCTGCTTCCCACCATCCTTCCCATCAAAAAGATTTGTTCTGTACACATATGGGCCAGGGAGCCTGAACTGCTTAAGGTCCCCCACCCTCCCAGAAATCTGACTCAAGAAGCAGAGAATGGGGCTACGGCAAGGTCTGCTGCACTGGGACTGCACAGAAGCCAGTTTCTCCTCTTCACTCCATCTGAAGAACAGTGTCACTTCTGTTAAGTTTTCTTTCGTGCTTTCAGAAAATGGAAAGCTAAGTCCCTAGGTTAGTCCTTCCTATTTATACTCTATGACAGATAAAGAGAAGCTGATAAATTGCATTAGCTGAAAAGAACTTACAGTAATGTTATTAGCTCTGAACAGACTCCCTGATGCATTTTGTGGCTCTGAGATACTCTGGTGGTATTCATTCCAGTGGTAAACACCATGCTATTGTCTGAACTTTGTGACTTTTGGAATCGCATTTACAAACCATAGGTCTTAAATGGGACAGTGCAATAATTTTCCTAGATCTCTTTGGGTATATATTGCCGTTTAGGTTGACTTTTGAGTAAAGATATTTAAATTCAAGTGACCTCTATTTGGGGCTTCCCTGGTAGCTCAGCAATAAAGAATCTGCCTGCCAATGCAGAAGCCACAAGTTCAATCCCTGGGTCAGGAAGATCCCCTGGAGGAGAAAATGACTTCTACCTTAACCTTTAGAGTCCTAAATTAACCGCTTCAGTGTAGGAAATGTCAGTCTAACTTCCCTGTTGGCATTCTAATTCTGCAAAACTATATGGTGCTTATCTTACTAGAGTTCAAGACATGTTTCCTTTAGTGGAGTAGAACGGCAATGATAATTGAGTTAGTACTTTTTCAAAGAAACATGTAGATAGCCCTCATCCCTTGCTAAAAGCAGAACCACTTTTTTTTTAAATTACATTAGCCAAAAACTATAAAACATCCAAACATTTCTGGTAAATCCCAAAACCCTGCTGTGATGAGTGAAATCCCATATGTAAATACAAATGAATCATCCTGCGGTTTAAACTCACGTGTTCCCAAACAACTTTGTGTTTATTTCAGCTTAACCAACACGACATTTAGATGCTATTATTAAGATAGTTAAAGACAGTATAAAGTTGAAGAATGGGAACTTTACTGTTAGTAAAATACTTCTTTTGTTGAAAATCCTAATCACTCTATTTCCTTGTGTTTTGTTTCATATGTGTGTGTATTTTTGTTGGGACTCTCATCCTAGTTCTTTCTATTCTCACAATTCCATATCCATTGGGTATACTCTGGAAAATTATTTAAAATCCAGATTTAGAAGCCTTTGTTGATTTACCAAGTTAAATTTTGATTAAACTCTCAGTTTGGCTGAAGCAACGATGCTTGTTCCATGAATGAAAAGCTATGACCAACCTAGACAGCATATTAATAAGCAGAGACATTACTCTGCCAGCAAAGGTCCATCTAGTCAAGGCTATGGTTTTTCCAGTGGTCATGTATGGCTGTGAGAGTTGGACTATAAAGAAAGCTGAGCGCCGAAGAATTGATGGTTTTGAACTGTGGTGTTGGAGAAGACTCTTGAGAGTCCCTTGGACTGCAAGGAGATCCAACCAGTCCATCCTAAATGAGATCAGTCCTGGGTGTTCATTGGAAGGACTGATGTTGAAGCTGAATCTACAATACTTTGGCCAGCTGATGCAAAGAACTGACTCACTGGAGGAGACTCTGATGCTGGGAAAGATTGAGGCAGGAGGAGAAGGGGACGACAGAGGATAAGATGGTTGTATGGCATCACTGACTCAATGGATATGAGTTTGAACAAGATCTCTGACTTCAATATATGTTACAATTTTTACCTCAGATGAATAAAGGAGAAAACTGAGTGTCAACTACAAATTGGCCCTTTCCAAGAGCATTGCCAATGACTGAACAACAAAGGCACTTGCCATCTGCCTCCATGGAGATTGAACCCCATGCTGCTATAGCTGTTGACCTTCAACAACCCCTGAGGGAGTTCAGGTGGACTAAGGCACTCTGCGCTCCAGGGAATCTGGTGGGACAGGTCTTCAGATAGTTGGATGTTTTTAGAAATAGATTTTGTGATCTCAATCCTTGCATCTCCTCATATCTAGAGAAGAACTAAATCCCTTCATGGTGACATCAGATCCTCATAAGTAACAAACAAACAAAAAAAAAAACCTTTTGTAAAATGAGTGCTTAATGGTATTGAACTCCCCCTTTGCCAAAACCTTATATATTGACCTTCCCTCACTGTCGCTTTGCAGCGTCTCTGAGAGCTATTTGAGATGCTGCCTCTCAGGCTGCAGTCCTCATTTTACCCCAAATAAAATTTAACTTGCAACTCTCAAGTTGTGCATCTTTTTTAGTCGACATAAGTTTGTGATTTCTAATTTAAGAAGATCATCAGGGGAAATGTTAAGAAACATGCTAAGCAAAAAGAAATAATTCACATGCACATTCATAAATTCCCTCACAGTTTATCTCTTTAGAAAAATGGAGCAATGAAAATGTGATCTGAAGAACTGGTGCTTTTTAAAAAACAGATTGTGACAGAGAACCAGGCTGAGCTCCTTGTGCTATTAGAGGGGTGAAATGGGAGGAGGGCGTGGGAAGGAGGGGTAGGAGGGAGGGGATATATGTATAGTTATCACTGATTCATGCTGTTGTACAGAAGAAAGTAACACAACACTGCAAAGCAATTATCCTCCAATTAAAAATAATCTTCTTTTAAAAAAGCAGATTGTGAATGGTCAACTACAAGACTGAATGAATTACTCATCAAGATATATGGCTGATACTCAAGAGGCCCCAGAATTGTGTGGAGCATATAATACTTTTGATTTTCCACCTTGAGGACATCAGTTCTTATTTTATTTGTAATCTTCTGCTTGGATTGGAGTTATTCAGAACGAAATCCAACTCAGCTAAAAGAGGGTAGCTCAGTATCTTTCTTAGAATGAAGTTACTCTGAATTTTTTTCTCTAGTCCTTCATGTGGAGCCCACAGTTAATGTAAACAGGGGAGAAAGAAGGATCTAAGTGTTGGTAACATGACAAAGAAATCAACAGTACCCTAGGCTAACAACAAGCATCCTATAAACCAGAATGCAATATGGCCAGAACAATATGTCTGCCTCCTGTAACAAGGCACTGAAAAATCACAATTGCTTTCTGTCATTGTTGTGATAAAAGGTGATGTTTCTGTAAGTTGTATCCCAGGGATAAAGTTTAGCCATCAGACAAAAGTATGACTACAGATAATAAAATCTTCATTCAGTGACTGACTCTGAGTTCTTCAAATATGTCTCAACATTCAGATCAATTTCTTTCCACTTTCACACGACATGAAATCCTCTTCCAGCGTAGAGAGATTGCCTCAGCTGCAATAAAGTTAATTCCAATCAGAAAAATAACTGTGGAAGTGCCTTTCCTTCAATACATTCTGATTGTGAGTACTCTTTCCAACTTTTGACCATGAATATGAAAAATTATGGATATTGAACCTAAATAGGTCACAACTTCTTCTAGTCTTCAAAAAAATTATTTAATCTTTCTGGACCTCAGATTTCTGATGTTTGAAGTGAGGATAATAGTTCAAACTGCTTCTGGTTCTACATTCTATTATCTTCTAATTACATTTAATCTGTATTATTAAACAGCATCTTTCTCTGCTCTGAGAAGACTAAAAACTCCCCCAAAGAAGTAATGATTCCCAACCTAAATTATATAAATTTTGAAGCACCCAAATGACCTGCCTCTTCAGAAACCTGTATGCAGGTCAGGAAGCAACAGTTAGAACTGGACATGGAACAACAAACTGGTTCCAAATAGGAAAAGGAGTACGTCAAGGCTGTATATTGTCACCCTGCTTATTTAACTTATATGCAGAGTACATCATGAGAAATGCTGGGCTGGAAGAAGCACAAGCTAAAATCAAGATTGCCAGGAGAAACATCAACAACCTCAGATATGCAGATGACACCACCCTTATGGCAGAAAGTGAAGAAGAACTAAAGAGCCTCTTGATGAAAGTGAAAGAGGAAAGTGAAAAAGTTGGCTTAAAGCTCAACATTCAGGAAACTTAAGATCATGGCATCTGGTCCCATCACTTCATGGCAAATAGATGGGGAAACAGTGGAAATAGTGTCAGACTTTATTTTTGGGGGCTCCAAAATCACTGCAGATGGTGATTGCAGCCATGAAATTAAAAGACGCTTACTCCTTGGAAGGAAAGCTATGACCAAACTAGATAGCATATTAAAAAGCAGACATTACTTTGCCAACAAACATCCATCTAGCCAAGGCTATGGTTTTTGCAGTAGTCATGTATGGATGTGAGAGTTGGGCTATAAAAAAAGCTGAGTGCCAAATAATTGATGCTTTTGAACTGTAGCATTGGAGGACACTCTTGAGAGTCCCTTAGACTGCAAGGAGATCCAACCAGTCCATCCTAAAGGAGATCCGTCCTAGGTGTTCATTGGAAGGACTGATGCTGAGGTTGAAACTCCAATACTTTGGCCACCTCATTCGAAGAGTTGACTCATTGGAAAAGACCTTGATGCTGGGAAGGATTGTGGGCAGGGGGAGAAGGTGATGACAGAGGATGAGATGGTTGGATGGCATCACCGACTCGATGGACATGAGTTTGGGTAAACTCCGGGAGTTGTTGATGGACAGGGAGGCCTGGCGTGCTGCAGTTCATGGGTTCAGAAAGAGTCGGACACGACTGAGCAACTGAATTGAACTGAAATGAGTGTCAGGCAGCCTGTGAAAGTCTCATACAAGCATGATGATGGATCTCAGAGACCTATGACTTCAGGATTGAGTTTCTACTTAAACTGCCTCATCGGGGCTGCTTCAGTTCATTCACTCAGTTGTGTCTGTCTCTTTGTGACCCCATGTATGGCAGCATGCCAGGCTTCCCTGTCCATCACCAACTCGTGGAGCTTACTCAAATTCATGTCCATTGAGTCGGTGATGCCATCCAACCATCTCATCCTCTGTTGTCCCCTTCTCCTCCTGCTTTCAATCTTTCCCAGCATCAGGGTCTTTTCAAACGTGTCAACTCTTCACATCAAGTGGCCAAAGTACTGGAGTTTCAGCTTCAGCATCAGTCCTTCCAATGAACACCCAGGAGTGATCTCCTTTAGGATGGACCGGTTGACTCCAGGCAGTCCAAGGGATTCTTAAGAGTCTTCTCCGACACCACAGTTCAAAAAGCATCAATGCTTCAGTGCTCAGCTTTCTTTATAGTCCAACTCTCACATCCATACATGACTACTGGATAAACCATAGCTTTTACTAGATGGGCCTTTGTAGGCCAACTAATGTCTCTGCTTTTCAATATGCTGTCTAGTTTGGTCATAGCTTTTCTTCCAAGGAGCAAGTGTCTTTTAATTTCATGGCTGCAGTCACCATCTGCAGTGATTTTAGAGCCAAAAAAATGAAAAATAAACAAAGTTTGTCACTGTTTCCATTTTTCCCCCATCTATTTGCCATGAAGTGATGGGCAGATGCCACGATCTTAGTTTTATGAATGTTGAGCTTTAAGCCAACTTCTTCACTCTCCTCTTTCACTTTCATCAAGAGGATCTTTAGTTCTTCTTCACTTTCTGCCATAAGGGTGGTATCATCTGCATGTGTGAGGTTGTCGATATTTCTCCCAGCAATCTTGATTCCAGCTTGAGCTTCCTCCAGCCTGGCATTTCTTATGATGTACTCTGCATATAAATTAAATATGCAGGGTGACAATATACAGCCTTGATGTACCCCTTTCCCGATTTGGAACCAGTCTGTTGTACCATGTCCAGTTCTAACTATTTCTTCTTGAAATGTTGCTTCTGCATACAGATTTCTCAGGAGGCAGGTCAGGTGGCCTGGTATTCCCATCTCTAGAAGAATTTTCCATGTTTATTGTGATCCACACAGTCAAAGGCTTTGGCATAGTCAATAAAGCAGAAGCAGATGTTTTTCTGGAATTCTCTTGCTTTTTCAATGATCCAACAGATGTTGGCAATTTGATCTCTGGTTCCTCTGCGTTTATGAAATCCAGCTTGAATATCTGGAAGTTCACAGTTCACATACTGTTGAAGCCTGGCTTGGAGAATTTTGAGCATTACTTTGCTAGCATGTGAGATGAGTGCAACTGTGCAGTAGTTTGAACATTCTCTGGCATTGCTTTTCTTTGGGATTGAAATGAAAACTGACCTTTTCCAGCCCTGTGGCCACTGCTGAGTTTTCCATATTTGCTGGCATATTGAGTGCAGCACTTTCACAGCATCATCTTTGAGGATCTGAAATAGCTCAACTGGAATTCCATTACTCCACTAGCTTTATTCATAGTGATGCTTTCTAAGGCCCACTTGACTTCGCATTCCAGAATGTCTGGCTCTAGGTGAGCGATCACACCATTGTGGTTATCTGGGTCGTGAAGATCTTTTTTGTACAGTTCTTCTATGTATTCTTGCCACCTCTTCTTAATATCTTCTGCTTCTGTTAGGCCCATACCATTTCTGCCCTTTATTATGCCCATCTTTGCATGAAATGTTCCCTTGGTATCTCTAATTTTCTTGACGAGATCTCTCGTCTTTCCCATTCTACTGTTTTCCTCTATTTCTTTGCATTGGTCACTGAGGAAGACTTTCTTTTCTCTCCTTGCTATTCTTTGGAATTCTGCATTCAAATGGGTCTATCTTCCCTTTCTCCTTTGCCTTAACTTCTGTTCTTTTCTCAGCTATTAAGTTCCAATGGTAAAGAATCCATCTGCAATGCAGGAGACCTGGGTTCAATCCTCGGGTTGGGTAGAGCCCCTGGAAAAGGAAATAGCAACCCACTCCAATATTCTTACCTGGAAATTCCCACAGACAAAGGAGCCTGACAGAATACAGTCCATGGGTCATAAAGGGTTGGACACAACTAAGAGAATAATACTTTCACAAGAGAAAGCAAGTCAAAGAAACAATTTCCAACGTGGAGTCAGAATTGGCTTCTTCTCTGCAACAAACCCAACCCACAGCCTGAAATAAATCCATCCAATCTGCAGCCTAAAGCCAAGCTGCCTACCTGAATAAAGTCTAGATGAGTGAACTCCAGCTGACCCACAGATTCTCGAGGTGGTAGTTGCCTGCAAATCAAGAAGAGACACCTCCGGATGAAGCCTACCATGCTGATACTTTGATTTTGTACTTCTCATTTCCAGAGCTGTGAGAAATAAATGTCTGTTGTTTAAGCATTCAAAAAAGAAAAGAAAAAACACTGTAAGGCACCATTTTTTTAATTGGTTTGTTATGTAGCATTATTATGGCAATATCTGATCAACAAAGTGTGGTTTTGACACAATATATGGGCCTCCAATATTTGGCCAGCAACTATTCATCTCTGCCTTTAGTACAAATGATAAAAACATAAGTTTCCCAAAGCTCTGGACAGAAGCAATATGTTTTAACTCAGAAAGATAACAGGAACAAAATTAGGGAAAAGTCAAACTAAAAATTACTTGAGTGACAGTGAGATGCAGTGGGGGTCAGAAGACCAGGAGTACCTAGCCTGGTACTACTAGTAAAAATCTTGTTATTTTAGCAAGTCAATATTTTTTTTTCTGAAGACCATTTCTTAGCTTATTCCTTTGTAAAGTGAGGTTAAGCCTTATCTTCTATCTCACACTTTTTACACAAATAAATTCTAAATGGTCTATACTAAATCTAAAATCATAAAATCACATGACTTCTAGATGAAAACATAGGAAAACTTCTTTGTGACTTTTGGTTATACAAACATTTTAAAAATAAGATAAAAGCATGATCTATTAAAAATTTAATAAATTAAGCTTTACAAAAAATGTTTGCTCTACAAAAGGTAATATTAAGAGAATGAAAAGACAGATCACACACCAGGAAGAAATAATTTGCAAATCACGTTTCTGACAAAGTCCTTAAATCCAGAATACTCAAAGAATGCTCAAGTTCAACAAGAAAACAATCAACCCAACAAGAGAGGAGGCAAAAGATCTACACAGGTATTGGAATGGCCCAATACACACTTGAGAAGATGCTCAGCATCATTAATCACTAGAAAATGCAAATTAAATGTAAATTAAAACCACAATGAGACATATATGTACTAGAATGACTAAAAAAATCACTTGACAATAACAAGTGATAATGAGGATAGGGAGCAACTGGAATTCTCATGCACCCCTTTAAGGAATGAAAAATGATACAGCCACTTGAGACAACAGCAACTTATTGTAAAGTTAAACATACACTTAGCACTGACTCAGCCAGCCCATTTCATAAAACCTTATCTTCAAACAATATCTGTTCACAAATGTTTACAGCTGTTTCATTAAAATCATCAAAAATTAGAAACACTCAGATGTTCTTCAATCAGATGTACTTATGGTACATCCATAAAACAAAACACTATTTAGTAACAAAAAGGAGGAAATTACTGATTTACTAAATAAATGGGAGAATCTCAAATGTGTTTTGCAAAGTGGAAGAAACCAGTTATCCTGTGGGAACTGGTTTGCATATCCTGTGATTTTATTTATGTGACATTCTGGGAAAGGCAAAACTACAAGGACACAGAAAAGATCAATGGCTACCAGGGTTTAGAGGATAGCCAAAATGTTAACTATAAAGAGGCGGCAAAAGGTAATTTTTGAAATGATGAAACTGTTCTATTCCACAACTATGGTGGTGGATACATGATTATATACAATTTTCAAAATCCATGAAACCATATACCACAAAGAGATAATTTTATTGCATATCAACTAACAATTAAAAAGAATTTAAAAATTAAATAATTTTTAAGTTATATTAGGTTAGATGACCTTTGATATCCCTTTCAAATGTAAATGTTAATGACATGTGCACACCATTTTCTTTAACTTTTGTCTTTTGTAAGCTGATACTTTTACCATAAGAGAAAAGCATCATTTCAAACTACTATGTCTTCTTTGCACAGCCATAATGAAACATCTTCTGCAATACTCTGAAACACTGCTTCAAGTCTTACACTTTCTCTTTCTAAAGAGCAGGCTACAGAACAATCTGCCAATCCATGTTTAGGACAGTGTTTGCATTGAGCACATGTGAATTTCAGTTAAAGAATGGCCCTGAATTGGGCATGTGACAAAGAACTTGTGTAGCCAGTGGCAGTCTGTCTGTCTTAAGAGTTCAAGTGTCTTCTCAAGGACAGCCTCTTTCAGTTTAAGGTAAACTGGTAAAGCCTATTTCTTGCAGAGAGCATGGGCCTTAGGTATGACATTAAGACCTAAAGCAAAGGCTTTGTATTTACCTCCTGATCTACACTCCTCTGGCAGCCAGCTTCAAAACTGGCCCCAATGATTCCTGACTCCTGGTATTTGTACTTTTGTTTAGTCCCTTTCTATATTGTACCAGGGTCAGTCTCTGTGACCAATAGCATTTGAGAGAAGTGATGGTATGAACCTCCAATATCAAGTTGTAAAAAACTGCAGCTTCTTATCTGTGTGTATACTCACTGTCCTTGGATCGCTCTCTCTAGGGGAAGTTTGTCCTAAGCAGTCCTATGGTGAGGCTCATGTACCAAGGAACTGAAACCTCCTACCAACAACTACATGAGTAATATTGGTGGATCCTCCCCCAGTTGTGCCTTCATATGAAACCATAGTCCTGCTGACAATAGAACTGCAACTTCTTGAGAAAGCTTAAGCCAGTATCACCCATTCAAGTGGTTTCCAGATTACTGACTCACAAAAATAACAAGATAATAATTTTTCATTGGGGGAAACTTATTATGCAACAATACATGACTAATACAGTAATATATACCCACACACTCATACTTAAACAAGAGGTTCTGGTTGTTGGCCTTGCCAAGCTCTTTCACCTCAGTGAACTCTTCTAAGAATTCATGCCACTTGGCAACTTTTAGCCATGGTTTTGTTTGATCAATTTTAGCTCTTTATCATTATTGAAGATATGGATATTCATTTTTTTAATTACTCAGTGTTCTGCATTGATGGAAGGATTTAATAATTTGTGCATCTGCTTTTAATTTTTTCTGCATTTTTAACACATTTTAACATATCTATATCACCACATGTGGCACATTAAAGATGGCCACAGGCTTTTTGAAACTTCTCCCTTCTAGACATGGTGTCTATTTCTCCTCCCCTATTACTTCTCATTTTTTTTTAATTGAGCATCAAATCAATCATTTCCTTAAGATGGACCAATTCTAATACAATTTAGTGAAACTAGTTCACTTACCTACATATATATATTTAAAGAATATAATAAATCTACTTTTTCTCAATCTAATAAAAAGCAAAACTTCGCATATTTTGAATCAGAGGGGGAGATCTTGTATAAAGAAGTTAAAATAAAGGTCAATGAATATGAAAAAAAGGCAATAAAATATATCAATGCTTACTCTATTACAATTAAAATTGGGTCACCTAGAACACTCAAATGTTTGAATTTCTATACCACATGGCAGTGGAGTGTGTAAATGTTTTTATCAAAAAATTATTCTAATTAAAAAAAAGGAATATAGAAGTTGAAGACTTCTTTAAATTCCAGTGTCTCTAACCAATTAGAGAACATTTGCCTAATTGGATCAAACAAGTCCTCAGTTACTACTAACACAAATGAATATATGAATTTAAGTCAATATTTTTATAAAAATATATACAGTTAAAGCTAAGACAAAGGCCATTACAGAAAACTTTCTATTTCCATAAAAGCTGAAGTTAATTTTTTTTTTGGAATGCTATTTAGAGGGCACAGAGAAAAGACGCCACGTCTTCAGTTCAAAGTCTGCAAAGGAAAACAAGTTTCTGATCTGTCTCTTAGAACTGGTGATGGTGGGAATCAAGGGTCACCTGATAAACTAGTTAAGGCAGAAGAGTGAATTCAGTCTTGCTACTGTCTTAAGAACTGCAAAACACAGTCCAGCTTTAGAAATAAAGTCTCAGGGCATCTTGTAACATGAATGTTTCCAGACAACTGATCTTTATCATATTTCTACACAGGAATCAGGTTTTAACAGAGTTTAAGAGGTCCCTCCAAAGAAATTAAAAATGAATCTGCACTTGTGACACAAAAAGCATTCAAGACTCTGCCTCCAAGATTTTGAGACTCAACTTCCTACCTCCGGATAAAACCAGCTGGATGAATATTTGATCATGGGCCTCCGCATGTACAACATGCAGAACCAGGAACACATGTAGATTCCCTGCAGTCATTAGCCTCTTGATTTCCCAGAACATTTGGCTGAACTAGAGACCCATAAATGGTAAAGGGTGAGTCTGGGCTTCTAACCAATTTTCTGCTTCTCTGTCCACTGTTTTCCATCTGACTCTTTAAGCACTTACTTCCCTGTTGATAACAGAAATATCCACCAGGACACTACCAGCCTGCGCTTGAGGCGCCTGTCTCCTCATTTGGAGACAATAAGAGTATATTCTTAAGGTCCAGATCAAGGCAACCACATTGAACGAGACCTCTAGCCTGAAAATCATTAAACTCCAGCTCCACTCCAGCCTTTTCCATTAGCCAAGGACAATTTACTTGACTTCTGTGGGCTTCAACACAGTCACTGGGCTTCAACACAGTCATTCTGAAGACTTTGAAATAAATCACGCTTTTTACATTTATGGACTTGGGGAGGTAGTAGTGATGGGAGAGAAACTGCAAACACCTGGAAATGCAGTAGAACTTTAATTTGCTATTTTTTGCTGAGACACTTTCATCAGATTTGTTTTTGATTGGAGGAAAATAGCTTTACAATGTGTTGGTTTCTGCCATGCAACAACATTCATCAGTCATAATTATACATGGTTTGTGACTTAAAATTGAAAACCACTGGACTAAATACTTTTATTCTATAAACATAAATTTAACATGCTCACGGCATTGAGTCAGGCAAGGTGGAAAATACAAAATGAGTGGGACAAGTAACCAAATCATCAAAATCAAATGTACAACACAACAGTGCCACAGAGAAGAAAGACTGTCATTAAGTATTTAAGGAAGTGAGAGATTACAGCTGTCTGGAGGCAGGAAAGTGGGAATTAGAGAAAATAATTCAGGTTTGTGCATGTAAAGGGAGCAAAGCAAGTCAAGTTGAGGGCATAACGAGAGCTAAACACAGCAGCCAAGAAAAAAAAATCTGTGGTATGTGAGGCAGCAGCAGGCAATCAGATACATTTGGCTAGATCAGTTCCAAAAGCATAGGATCAAAGGAATAAAGCAGAAAGCCAAACAATGACAGAATCTAAAAAATAAAATGACACTTGCACATGAAAATGAAAATGGGATCCTGGCTAAGACTTATACTAAGTCTACTGCAGTACTTGGCTTTCCCAGTGGTTTCTGATTTTGTGGGAATATGGCCTTAGCTTCTACTAATGGAGAACATCTCACACCTGAACATATCACACCTTAATATGTATTCTCCTTTGTACAAAAATGCAAATCATGATACTAACTAGATCATGGAAGGATACTTGTTTGCAATATGAGAGCTGAAAAAAGAAGGCAGAGCATTATTTTGTTTAACTCTAATTGGAAATGTATACAATTTGGAATTTTTGTTCCTTTGTACATGGTGGTGAATGACTGAAACATTGCCCCATGTATTGGTTTGGGATTACAGATCAATTTAAGAGTGGATGAATTTACAACTGTGAAATACATGAATAATGAGGACTGACTGTGATTATGTATGTATGTATGTGTATATATATTTTTACATATATACCTTTATTTCAATTTAACAGGGTTGCTAAATTAAAACAGTTGTGTATTATAAATGATTGTTATTTGATTTTCTTCTAAATACCTTCATTACCATTGTGACACTGTTGTGTTATCCACCAACCTCCTAGACACAGAAGTATTTTGTAAGCAGATACAAACAGGTCTGTCTCTCAGGGACAGACTCTTTGTTAACCAGCTCAGGGCAGATGAGTAAATTTGATATATTCCTTTATGAACAAACTAATCAGGGAACAAGGCATTACAATCCTCTAGCCAACACATTATTTTCCTAATAGCCATTCTAAATAGGAGACCAAAAAAATACTGTGAAAGTGGTTTGGTAAGGATGCAACTAGAGAATGCTAGTTATTTGACTGTTTACATGTCTCAAGCCAAATAAGCCAGGCCTTAAGTGCGATGAAAAATTAATTACTGAAGACTCTTGAGAGTCCCTTAGACAGCAAGGAGATCCAACCAGTCCATCCTAAAGGAAATCACTCCTGAATTTTCTTTGGAAGGCCTGATACTAAAGCTGAAACTCCAATACTTTGGCCACCTGATGAAAAGAGCTGACTCATTGGAAAAGACCCTGATGCTGGGAAATTGAAGACGGGAGGAGAAGGGGACTACAGAAGATGACTCCATCGCTGGATGGAATCACTGACTCAACAGACATGAGTTTGAGTAGACTCTGGGAGTTGTTGATGGACAGGGAAGCCTGGCGTGCTGCAGTCCATGGAGCTGCAAAGAGTCGGACATGACTGGGTGACTGAACTGAACTGAACTGAAATTAATGTAGAAGAATATGCTTTGGGTAAAGTTACCCAAGCACCTGCTTGGCTATGAGCCTGGATTTTTTAGTTAGCATACAGTGAATAGTATTTTTCCAGCAATGTCTTAAGAAGGCTTGTTTTCAAGTGACACTCACATCTCCAGTTTTATAAACTGAACTTTTTCCTAGAGAACATCCACAGAGAAAAATAAAATCATTTTCCTGCTTTACTCAAGGGAGAAAATATTGCAACCCACATGCAGAAAAGTATAACTAAGTTCAGGCAGAGATGAATAGACAGAATTGGAGGCAAGATACTGGATTTAGGTACTGATTATTGTCCATTAGCTCAAGACTTCTACTTGGAGATATGTACCATTCAGAGTGAGTCTCCATTACTTATCCTTCTCACCTAGATCCACTAGTCTTATCTTGAAAGCACACCTCAATATATGCACATTTCTCTCGACCCCTTACTCTTGGTACTCCAGCCACACTGAATTCCTTTATTCCTTGAATGATACAAGCCCTCTCCTTCTCATTATTCCCTCTACTTGAAAAGAGTATCTTTTAACTCCTCAACGGATGACTGATCAGCCTTCCTCAGGGCCCAACTTAAATTTCTCCCCTTCAGTGAAATGTCTCTTGTTTGTGTCCACCCAATCCTAGATTGCCTGTGCTAGGTCCTCTCTCTTCACTTTCTTCCTATATTTATACAGGCTACAGTAGTCTTGCTTACTTCCTTGTTCGCATGTTTGTGATCTAGCTCCATCCTCTGGTGTACAAGCATCATGAAGATTAGATACATATTCCCTCATTCACCACTGTGGTCCCCAACATATAAAAAAGTGTTTGCTTCAAATTAGATACTTGATGTTTGTTGAATATATAAATATAAATCTACCTAAGTCACTTATTTTTCTTAACAATCATAGAAAATAAATGAGTGAAATCCTAGTTTTAAAATTAATTACAAGATTTCAAACTGTTGGATGTTTTCTGTGGCTTTACAAATTAAGGCCAGGCAAGTTCAGCACATAATCCTAATCATGACAGTAAGTCTGGGAAGTAGGTTGCTGAAAACCAACTCTCCCAAGTTATTTTTCTTGCTGACAAATTTTCAAAAGATATAAAATCTTATTTGATTTCTAAACCTAGGTACAATAAAAATAAATTAAAAATAACTTGACATAATGAACTTTTTGTAAGTTAACTAAACCTTAGAAAAAGATTATGTTTCAGTGGAAGTTGAGTTTTAGTGCTAATTGTTTTTGAGGTTTTGTATCTACTGAGGTCTTGTACTTACTGCCTACTTCCTGTAATGCTCCTTGTTGCTCTGTTGCATTATTGTAAAGTTAAATTAATAAAAGGACATTCTAAGTTTGCTTCTGTGGCTTATCTATCTTTGGATGAAGATCAGATACCCCATGACCCACAACTAGGCTATCATTCACACTGAAAATGACATCATTTAAAAGACCCTCTCTTTATCCTAGAAGAAAGGACCTTGATCAGGTACTCTTCACTATGGCGTGCTCAATAAAACTGAAGGAAACTGATTCTTGAATTCACATTTCCCACTTAACAAGAGCCTCTGCACCGAACAGGTCAATTAAAAAAATTGCTGACCCCCAAGCAACACCCACACCAGGATAAGAAGACAGCAGTTGTAGACAATTGATCCCAGAATTCAGACCAAGACTGTAAGAATCATTCTACTAATTCAATAGAATTATTTAACAAAAGCTTACCTCCCTATCAGAATAGAAAGTTTGGGTTTACTTGTAACCATACAGTTGCCCACAATGTTCAGGATGAGAAGAAAATTCTCCAGTGAAGTAGTTACAGAGTATAACTACTCAGGCATCACTGCTTGCTTTAAGTCTACTGATAAAAGCACAAGTACAATGTTCGTGTGACAATTCAGTATGTCTGATAAATTGTATAGCCTATGAAACATTTCCCCATTAGCATACCTCATAGAGCTTATTCACTATGTCTGATTAGTTTTCCCCCAAAGTGGATAACTAAGCATACACACACACACAAACACACACACACACGTGAATTCTAGCACCAAGGGACATGAACCCTTGGTGACCACACTGACATTAAAGGGCATCATCAATGCTTTCTATTGAAAGACTGCCAGATCAACAGGAAGTGATAGAAAAAATTTTCACATTTTGAGGTATGAGGAAATCATTCTGGATTATATACCATCTGACTTAAACTTTATGATAACCAAAATGACATGTTCTGTGGCCTGTCAAAAAAGCATTGCACATATGCTTTAACCATTAAGAAAAAGAATGCATTTAAAAAATAAAAATAGAGTAACTGATTCAGGCATCCAAAATAGAGCTAGGTGGCCATTGTGCACATAGCTGCAGATACGTTTCTGTATTACTAAGAACTTGAGTTTTCTGAACTGTATCAGACTCAAGGACATACTCAGCCAGTAAAAAAAAAAAATGGCTTCTAGCAGCTGTCAAATCTCACCTTACAGTCCTAAGGTCTCCTTTTCTAACAATCAAATTTTTTCTAACTTTAGGAGTAATAACAAACGAGATAGTTCAAGTCGTATCCTCCCCACAGAAGGCACTATATTCTTTCGGCAGAATAGTACTAGACAATAAAATTGCTTTTTACTAGACTTCAGCAGAAAAAGGAGACATATATGCTGTGACCAATCACCCCATTATTTATATATTAATACCACATCAGAAGTTAAAATCTACTTAGACAGAACTAGGCAGCTGGTTACCTGACCACAACTCTCCCCAGAAGTGCCAGATACACGCTTGTTTTCAGGACTTTCTCCTGAACTCCCCAGAGAATAAGATCTATTTTCCAAGGTTTATTAAAGCGCAGGTTATCATTGTTCTTCCTACTTCTAATTGGGCACCTGATTACAGAATGTCCTTTTAGCTGTTGCATCAAAACAGTGTACCAAGGGACTGAGATCTTAATCATGTAAAATTCAGATCCCAAACCTGGAACCCAGGAATATTTGTGACATGATGTACAGAATTTCCATGCAGCAAACTGAGACAGAACTATGCCGTGTTTCAGCAGGAAGTAGCCAGAGTGGTCATCACCTTTTTCCCCCAAAGATGTGAGGAAAATTAACACATGATTGGGAAATGAAGCTGAGTGCCCTTAAAACTGAGTTCCCTTGCTGAGTTTATGATTAGCTCCTCTATACAAGACTTTATTCCCTTTCTTGTCACCTCTGACTTCAATCCTGTGCTAACTGAACACTACTCAATCCGAGTCAGATGACTAAAATCACTGTAGTCAATAACATCATTAAAGGAAAAATTTAGGTGGTTTCTCCAGGGCAAGAACTCACAGACCCCCATGGACCACCAAAAACCATAGACACCCTGACTCCTGAAACTACAGTTAAGAAACATCATGTGATGGCGATTAATCCCAGACTCTTTGTTCATTCCCTTTTGAAAACCATTAAAGACCAGGCTTGTCTCCCTTGCTTGGTACCCTGCAATAAACCCTCACTTTGCTGTCAAGAGTTTGGCTCTCCATGCCAGGGGCACACAGCATCTTTTGCTTGGTTACTTGTAGTCAGAATATTCAATGTTCCATGTCAAAAAGCCTCAAAGGAGATTTTTATAGGTATCCATAAATCCTCTCAAGATCATAATAATTTAGGTTGAACCACATGACATAGGACTTCCGAAGGTAAAAGCAGACAAATATTGCAATTTCATATTATACACTTTAATAGGATCGAGAAGTGGATGGGATCTTAAAAGTTACATGGTGCCATGAAACTCCTACTGAAAGCTAAAGCTTATCAGACAAAAATAGTTTGCCAGAGTCATTAGTCAGCTTGTGGCTAGACTTTGCTCTGAGAATCAGAGCTTCTGATGTTTGTGCCACTGCATTCTGCTCATGGGTCGTGCCTTGAATTCCTGAAAACTTTTTAAAAGTAAAATATTTTTTAAAACAAATGTTGTATTTTGGACAAGCTAGGCTACTGATTTATTCAATATGTTTAGCTTGGAGATGGTTGGATGACAGTTCACCTATTTTTGCTTCAGTTCTTAATTAATAGGATATTATTTCACAATAAAGTGAGATTGTCATGTTGCTCCAGCTGGGGCTCACAGGCCCCTTGGGAAATTTATTTTGGAACAGCTAATCTTTGCAGTAGACTCATCGTTCTTTAACTAAGATTCACTGTGCCCAGGCACATAAGAAGTAGTTTCTGCTAATTGGCTAATGATACAGACACACACGTGACTCACTTCAAAGTCATTCACAATACTTTTTTCAGTAGTGATGTCTGCAGAGTATTCAGTTCCTTAGGGCATTTAAACAATGGCACTTCAAACTGATACTTTTTCAATAATTTCTTTTATAAAGTTCTTTCAACGGATTGGAAATCACTACATAATTCATGAAGACAGTCCCTTTTGCAAATGTGAATGGGAATCTGGTTGTGCCTATGAACTAAACTTATATTAGACTCCGGGCTTGAGTCACATCACAGATCATCAGACACTCAAAGCAGGATTCTCTGCACCAGCCCTGTGTTCTTGTGGCTTCACACAAGAACGGAAGACTGCAATTGCTACAAAGAAAATAAAACACTTAGTAACTTCCCATGCTATTTGACTACATGTTTGTGACAGCGTATTAGAAAGAAAATTTTCCTGCTTATGTCTATTACTATATCCGCTGACCTACAGCTCTCTAATGCTGTGTTTTAACTATCTAACGTTTAATACCTACCATTCTTTATGATACTTGACTTCACGTAAAACCCTTGTTAGGAATGTTTTGAGATGGCAGAAAATATGTCTAGGGTAACAATAAACAAGCATTCCCAATAGATAGTCTTGGACCATCAATTCTGCAGCAAGTCATAACATTCACAGTAAAAATAGTTTATAATAATTATAAAGTCCAGAAGAAACTTTCCCCCAAATCTGGAGGCAGACATTAAATTTGCTTGATGTGCAACAGTAATGTTATTGTTAGTAGTTCTAAGGTATGTTAGCAGTTCTAAGGCATGTGTGTGGTTAATCATTAAAAGTGAATTTAAGGAAATGGATTACACATCACCTTTCAGAGCTACTGTCTCTACCAAGCAACTAAGATATCTTCACTATTGGTGCCATGGTTCATTCTCTAAGTTGTATCCAATTCTGTTACCCCATGGACTGTAGCATACCAGACTTCCCTGTCCTCCACTACCTCCCAGACTTTTCTCAAACTCATGTTCATTGAGCTGGTGATGCCATCCAATCATCTCTTCCTCTGTTGCCTGCTTCTCCTCCTGCCCTCAGTCAGATACCTTTACCCAGTAAAACTGATTTTCAAAACAGAAATATTTGTTTTTCTCTGTTTTTTTTTTCTTGCCTTTCTTCTTGATCTATATCTCATACGTTTTATTTGCACTTGATGGATTGGCAGAATTCTGAAGTATAAGTTGCTGACACTGCAATTCCATTCAGTCTTCTTACTTTGTAAATTCAAGGACTCAGATGAAAGAATGGTGATGGTGATGGAGAAAAACTGCAGTAATCTGCTCATTAATGTGCCTGTATTGCCTCTCTTCCCTGTTTAATTTCCTCAGATACTTTCAAGTGCTTCTTAGGACTACCCCACAAATAAATTATGTATATTCAAATCCTTTTGTCAGGGTCCACTTCAGGATAAATCCAAATGAAGACACGTTATGTATTAGATATGACATTTTGTCAGTTATATGTGTTGTAAATATTTTCTGCAATTCTCTATCTTGATTTTTCAATTTAATATCTCCTGATTTACAGCTCTTGTTTCTAATGTAGGCAGGTTTATCAATCTTATCCATTAAGGACAGTGCTTTGTATTTTACTTAAGTATTTTCCAACACAAATTCATGAAAACAGTATCTCATATTCTAGAATTTTGGTTTACTTTTCATGTTGAGATTTAAATTTATCCATCTGTAATGTATTTTTGTATATGATACAGGGCTTCTCAGGTGGCTCAATGGTAAAGAATCTGCCTGCCAATGCAAGAGATGCAAGAGATGTGAGTCTGATCCCTGAGTCAGGGAGATTCTAGATTCTATGGAGGAGGACATGGCAACCCACTTCAGTATTGTTGCCTGGAAAATTCCATGGACAGAGGAGTCTGGCGGGCTACAGTCTATGGGGTCACAAAAGAGTCAGACATGACTGAGCACACACGCACGCATGTACAAGGTACGAGGTAAGAAACAGACTGATCTGCATTTTTTCCCTTATGCATATCCCATTTTCTCAGTATCACTTGTTAAGGCTGATCCTTTATGCCTGTGCCATAAATCAAATGTCCTTGTACACTGGTCTGTTTCTAAGCTCTCTATTCTATTCCACTGGCCTACTTGTCTATATTTGCAAGACTGTTGTTTCCCCTTACTCCTTTGATGCAGCAATACTTGGAATCTCAACCCAATGTAAATGAACTCACCAGGGTTTACTCCCACTTGGCAAACCTATACCCCAATTTATCTCTTATTAACCTCACTGTCAAAAATGCTATTGAGGCTTATTACATCTGCCCATCACAAAATCAAGAATCATTCACAGGAGAAAAATATCCTTATGTGCAAATCCTTTCTTCTCCCTGGCCTGGTGATTCTCATATCTTGTTAACATTTCAGTTATTTTAAAGGAACTTTTAAAGATATTTTGACCAGATTTTCCCACTGTCCTCAGTAGACAGACTGTTCCAAATTACTTAGTATGCCATTAGCAGAATCAGAAATAGTTTCTATATTGGGACTTATGTTTAAATGTTTCTTTCACATTCTCTCCACTTTATATAGGGGAATATTTTTCTCCAAACATTTTACGTGATATTTTTAATGTTTCAATATATTTGACAAAAATCAGCACTTCTACTTTTCTTTCTACATCCCCTACTCTCCATCTACCTTGCATTCAACATATGTTTTTATCAATATGTGTTTTTTTTATATCCTTCATGATTTCTGTTGTACACAACCACTGTAGATTTTTAATAAGTGGTACTTGATTTATCAAAAATTAAAATGCTCAGTTCTTAATGGATTTTTTAACCCAATACATGGATTATTTCATTACATTTATAAATCTGGTGATTTCAACAATTTTTAAAGAAAGCTATTGCCATTGCTAGCTTGAAACTCAGCATTCAAAAAACTAAGATCATGGGGTCTGACTCCATCAATTCATGGCAAACAGGTGGGAAACGATGGAAACAGTGACAGACTTTATTTTCTTTGGCTCCAAAATCACTGCAGATGGTGACTGCAGCCATAAAACTAAAAGACTCTTGCTCCTTGGAAGAAAAGTATGACCAACCTAGAGAGCGTATTAAAAAGCAGAGGTGTTACTTTGCCAACAAAGGTCCATCTAGTCAAAGATATGGTTTTTCTAGTAGTCATGTATGGATATGAGAGTTGGACTATAAAGAAAGCTAGTGCCAAAGAATCAATGCTTTTGAACTGTGGTGTTGGAGAAGACTCTTGAGAGTCCCTTGGACTGCAAAGAGATTCAAACGGTCAATCCTAAAGGAAATCAGTCCTGAATATTCACTGGAAGGACTGATGTTGAAGCTGAAGCTCCAATACTTTGCCACCTGATACGAAGAACTGACTCATTGGAAAAGACCCTGATGCTGGGAAAGATTGAAGGCAGGAGGAGAAGGGGACAACAGAGGATGAGATGGTTGGAGGGCATCACTGATTTGATGGACTTGAGTTTGAGCAGGCTCCGGGAGTTGGTGATAGACAGGGAAGCCTGGAGTGCTGCAGTCCATGGGGTTGCAAAGAGTCAGACATGACTGAGTGACTGAACTGAACTATTGCCATTGACTAATTAAATTCCCCTTGACAGTTTTAAATTAACTTAATATATTCAATTTTATTTTTAAGGACTATCAATGAGGAGTCATCAAACAATACCTTTCCAATTTAATTCTTTTAAAATGTAAGTATGAATTGAAATAACTAATGAATAGAATATTTTCAAACTTGCTTAAAAATATCAATAAAATAACTCAATTTATTTCATTGCTGCTACTGCTGCTGCTAAGTCGCTTCAGTCATGTCCGACTCTGTGTGACCCCATAGACGGCAGCCCACCAGGCTCCGCCATCCCTGGGATTCTCCAGGCAAGAATTCTGGAGTGGGTTGCCATTTCCTTCTCCAATGCAGGAAAGGGAAAAGTGAAAGTGAAGTCGCTCAGTCGTGTCTGACTCAGCGATCCCATGGACTGTAAGCCTACCAGGCTCCTCCGTCCATGGGATTTTCCAGGCAAGAGTACTGGAGTGGGGTGCCATTGCCTTCTCCCCAATTTATTTCATTATCTCCATCTTTAATGTTAAACCTTCCCAGGACTGGGACTTCCCTGGTAATCCAGTGGTAAATAATCCACATTCCAATGTAGGCGACATGGGTTCAATTCCTATTCAGGGAACTAGGATCCCACATGCCGAAGGACAACTGAGCCCACAGCACCACAACAAAGAGCCTGCTCTGGAATGAAGACCGAGTGCAGTCAAAATAAAATTTAAAAAAATTAAAATCTTCCCAGGACTAAATTCATTAGCTACTTAAAAAAGCGATCTTGAGCAATTTGGCCTTAAATTCTTATATAAACGTAGAGAAAATTTCTTACTTGATTAAAAGTTTTTCACAAAAAGATTTTGGGGCCTTAAATATAGAACACACACATATTGGTTGATTTTTCTCGAGATTATGAAGAACAAACAAGCCTTACTCTATAGACACTACATCAACAGAGGTTCTCAAACCATGGCCTCCAGATAGGGTTGTCTTCAGCCCAATTATCATGGGTCCAATTTACAACTTAACTAATTCAGATCTTATTTCAGTCTCTAATCTTCCTCTCAGGTATTCTTCAATGGATTCAGCTAATCTACTTTTTATCTAATATTATACTGAATTATTTTCAAATTATATCCACACAGTAAGGTCACAGTGTGTATAGTCAAATGACATCCAATTTAACTCTCCATATCTTTCATGAACTTATTGGACTACCCATTTGTTTGACTAAGTTACAGAAAGGACAAGTTATATTTCTACTTTTATATTATCTATTGATAATGTCTACATTCTACTCTGTCACCATATTTAAATCATCCATATTTGTTTCATAGGACTTTAAACATTGAAAAACAATGATATTCCCATTATCATGACTGTGTAAATATTTACTACAGAACCCAGCAAAAGGTTATCCTTTGGGATAACCTTTTATTCTCCTTGTGTGAAATGTCACAATCTTTATGCCATGTAAAGATATTCCTAACATACTAGGAAGCCAGGGCTCTTTCTTTAAACTGCATTAGATCTGTAAAATCATATGATTATTTTCTTGAAATCTGAACCATTTATTTCTCATGGAGCTTTTGATTTTCACCTAGAAACTAACTGGCTTTTTCTCCCCTTTGTGGGATATGAAGCAGAATGCCGCCCAGCTCTTTAGTTCATTTTTCCATTGCTGGGATCCATTCCATCCCTCTTGTGGAGGACATTCTTCTTGGAGTTAATTGACTTCCTGTTCTAATTTAGAAGAATTTCTTTCTTTTTTATTAGTTTTATTTTGAGAAAAATGCATAAAAGTATAAATCATAATATTAACAAAAATAAATACTGTACACTCAGAATTAATAACTGCCTGTCACATGTGCCTTATCATTCTTTTAATAAGTAGATTAAAGCATTCTAGATAAAGATAAAACCTCATTTATTTTCATTTCCTAGTCTCCTTCTTCTGTCTATCCTCACATACCTACAACTACTGTCATGAATTCAGTGTCTGTATTTTTCCAGGGTTCATACTTCCCATACATAGGCATAAGCATTAACAATATAGAATACTATCTGAAAGTTATGTGTAGCTATTATAATGAAGGGTCAAATGTTTTAGTTTTTAATTTTGTGTTTTCCACAATCTGTTGCAGACCATGTCTGATCCCATGGTCAGGTGTCTGATATGCAGCTTAAGCCACAAACAATTCATTAGTGAGTTCAACAACACTAAATGAGTCTCTAACTTTGATGTTCAATGAGGCAAATCCACTGAAGGCAAACTTAGATGTTGTGGCAATATTGAACAGCCATAAATTTTTTAAAGCATTTCTGATTTTTTTGTAATGAGCCATAAGGAACAGTTCACAAATCCACACCGATACTCAGAACACACTTTGAGTAGCAGTGTCTAGACAATGCTGTCTTTATATTAAATGATTTAATACCAACTATACAATTTAACAATTTGATTTATTTCACTGACCACTATGTGTTTTACCAAGTGCATACTCTTTAATTTATAGTTTTTTTAATATCTGACATAACAGTATCAAGTATTGATGTACATTTAATTTGTTTCCAGTATTTTGCTTTAACAAGCAATATTATTACTCATTAAATATCTGAATGTCTAATGTGCCAGGTTTTGATGGAGGTCCTGTCCTGTTTACATAAGGAAGTAAGAAAGGTCATCTCTCTCCTGCTAAGTGGGAAGAAGTTCTAATTTAGGCTGTATAGTTATGGAAGGCCTTATAGTAGAATCAATGTTTGTACTAACATTGATTAAAGTAAATCAGCCTTACAGATTCAGAAAAGTACAGGTAGAAAAACTGCTGATACAAGCTCCTTATTCACATTTCCTATTATAAGGAATTTTTCATATAAATGCCTTGAAATGAAACTTCTGGGTCATATGGAATGCATATATATTATTTCCAAGATCCTCTTATACTCTAAGTGTTTTTTTCCCCCTGAAATTACATTCCTACCCTGAGGTTCTAATTTTTCCACATTTTACACATTTAAGATTTTTGTCAATAGGATATGAAATGTTACCTTGTATAAAGTTAAATATTACTGATTATTCTAGGGTTTGAGTACTCTCTTGTTTTTGTGAGTACAGGGGAACTATTAAAGGTGTCTCTTCTATAAATTGCCTTTTTGTTTTCTTGTCCGTTTTTAGTTGCACTATTAGTCTTTGTCTTACTATTTAGAAAAGTGAAGGTAAAAGTCACTCAGTCGTGTTCAACTCTTTGCGACCCCATGGACTATACAGTCCATGGAATTCTCCTGGCCAGAATATTGGAGTGGGTAGCCATTTCCATCTGCAGGGGAATCTTCCCAACCCAGGTCTCCCGCATTGTAGGAGGATTCTTTACCAGCTGAGTCAGGCATTTGTTTTTTCAAGTGCAGGTGATTGAGGCACAGTGCTATACAAAAAATTTACCAGTTTAAAGCATACAGTTGAAAGGGTTTTGAAAAATAACAATTATTTAACCAATGCCACAGTCAAGATACAAAATACTTCCCTTATCCCCAAAAGTCCGTGTGTCCCTTTGCAGCCATCTTCTCAGCACCTTTAGTCTCTGACAACCACCGCCCTTCAGTCTCTGTTCACTTCAAATAATAGGCTTTGATTATTTTCCCCTGGAGCCTAACAATCTTCTGAAAGAAGCCTTGTCACTATTTCCTCTTAATTCAAAAATGCCCTCTGGCAACAGCTAGACCTACCTCTTCTGTCTTAGGTTTGAACCCATCCTGGATCCTCTTACCACCTGGCTTTCAGCTGGATTTGGCTGATGGAAGGTTAAAGCTCTTCCTGGGTGACCCTTTCTTTATGGCTCTGATTCTCACTAAGCTCCAGTAATACTTCATAATACTTAGCTAGGCAGTTGACAACTCTGTCTTAGCCTTCACTTCCTGCTTGCAAAGGATGTCAAAGAGAACCAGAGGAGAAAACTTAGGGCCTTCTTGGGTCCTTACTGAGCATCCTCACATCCCTATGCGTGTACATGGCCTTACAGATTCCCAGGAATATGTTAATATGTTGTTGCTGTTGTTTAGTTGCTAAGTCGTGTCTAACTCTTTTGTGACCCCATGGACTATAGTGCATCAGGCTCCTCTGTCCATTGGATTTCCCAGGCAAGAATACTGGAGAGGGTTGCCATTTCCTTCTCCAGGAGTTCTTCCTGACCCAGGGGTTGAACCCATGTCTCCTGCATTGGCAGGCAGATTCTTCACCACTGAGTCACCTGGGAAGCCCCAGGAATATGTTAGCATTTTTCAAAGCCCCTGTGGAAATTTTATTTCCCTAATTTTCCTCTATAGTTTTATGGCTGGTATATTGTTGGCCCCAACAATTATTCCCTGCATTAGGCAGCTATGCAATTAAGGCAATTGTTTCTGACAAACACCCACAGAGAAGAGGCCTGTTTTGCACTGATGATCTCTGACTGAGCTCAAATAATGACAGTCTTGCTGGTAGGATCTCCTGGTGAGCCACCAAACAGGACAAATAATGGCAATGCTCTGGAAAATGGTTGTTGAAGGAACTTTTACCCATTTATAACCCTTCCAATTGCTGTCAGGCTGCTGGTTTCACTGTGATTGCATAGGGATGATTTTCAAGGCTGCCACAGAGCTGGAGATTAGAAGATAGGATTACAATAAATTAAAATATCACAGAGCACTCTATTCTTACCAAGATTCAGCCACCTTTCTTGAATAATTGTACTCATATTGCCTCTTACTAATTTCCAGAGTCCTGAAAATTTTAATTCTGACAATTTTTGCTGGTTTTCTCATTGCTTTTCTGAAAGAAAGTATTTTCAAAAGTCTTTAACCTGCCATTTTCACTAAATCCTATGAATCAACTTTAAAGCCCCCAACTATCCAAATAAATCAATTTAATAAGCACAGTTCCCACCCAGAATTTATTTGACAACTGATAAAAGAGTGTTCCTCCCCTTCTAGATAGGAATTATTATTCTGATTGATTATGCAGCTGAAATCTCTAAATAATACCTAACTGTGCACCTGTCACGAGCTACACAGTTTATAAAGATTGTATTTGAAGTACAATCTCTTTGGAGTTACAAAAAATAAGGACATAAATGCCATTTTAAGTATTAATAGAAATTACCTATATAGTTCTTTCTTCAAGAGAAATAAAACCGAACTGATAGAATGATTTTCATTGTCTTAAAAATTCAGTACTCTGATTTCAACTGGCACTTTTAAATAATGAGACATCCGAAAATAAATCATTTGCTAAAAATATAAATATGACTTATCTCTGAGTTACCTTAAGTAAGTGTGAGTTAATGCATCTTATTCACACAACACTTGTTGCTGTGAAATGTACCAGTACCTTCTTTTGTTTCCCTCCTGTCATGTTCTGAAACTTAACGCCACTCTGTGAGTATCATGAAAAACAAAAATAACTGTTTGTTTTAATTTCTGTGTGCTTCAAACAAAACTTTTATGTAATCACAACAACACTTGACATGTACTTATCTCTTGCAATGCACTTTCCATGGTCCAATTCTTCAAACACACCCTCTCAAATGTGATATATTTCAGGAAAATACACTGTATTTTAGTACAATTTATGAACCATCTATGGTTTCAAAAAATTACATGTACAGTCATTTACAACCCCCCCACATCTGCAGATATCTTTCATACTTGTACCTTTTGAAAAAACTGTACCTGTACTTTTGAAAAATTTATGTACCAAATGCCATTTGGCTTAATTATGTGCATGCTGAGTCGTATCTGACTCTTTGTCAACCCATGGACTGTAGCCCACCGGGTTTCTCTGTCCATAGAATTTTCCAGGCAAGAATACTGGATTGGGTTCCATTTCCTTCTACAGGGGATCTTCCTGACCCAGGGATTGAACTCATGCTTCTTGCATCTCTCCCATTGGCAAGTGGATTCTTTACCACTGCGCATTTGGGAGACACCATTTGGCTTAGTAGAGAAGATCAAAAAATTCAGGCTATTTGAAAAAAACAGAATTAAATTCCAATCCTCTTGTCCTTGCTCAGTGTATCTTATTTTTCTCTTCTATCTAGGTGAGTTTATGGAACTGAGAACACACTTTCTCTGCAGAGGCCACGCTGGAAAGATGGATGATATAAGAATGGGTTGATGTAGTCAAACAATCAGTAACCACAACAAGAATGCAATTAATACACAAGAGATGCATTTCCATATAACTTTTAAAACTGTATAATTGTTGGATAATTCTGGGGAACTATAGTTTACTGGAAAACAAACTGAGTTGACACTTCTTACGGTCAAAGTACCAAAGATAGATCATATATAGAGAAACTGAAATCTCAAGAGGAATTTATCCTCACTAGTTGCTTTCATGACCTCACATACATACTGTAGGCAGAAGGTGAATACTTGACATCATTTTTGTAAGGTGCAATGACTGCAACATAAAGAAAGGCTGCAGAATTTTGCCTCTGAAGACAAGCCAATCTCTATAAAAATATATTTAGAAATTCAGAAGCTAGAAAAGCAGTAAAACATTTACTCCAAGTAGAGGATAAAGCCTATAGTCAGAGGCAATGCCAAGAGTCAAAAGAGAGAGGTAAGTAAACAAAATTAGCTCTAAAACAGCCATGATGTTGTTTAATAATCTGTTGTTATCACTGTCTGATTGAATAAACTGAGAACTTATAAACTCCAAAAATTAAAGAAAAATATTCTCATGCTGAGGGTATCTGGGTTCTAGAAATACTCTGTTCATCTTTGAATTTCCTTAATAAACTGGAGTTCAAGTTCTCTTCTCTAAGCCAGATGGTATCATGCAGTGGATTATCTAACAATTATAGAGATAACCGGCAGCACATTAGAATTAAGGAGTATCTTTCATCTAATCTCTTTGCTTTGGCAAAAATTCCAAAACAATCAGAAAAGTCCCACTGCACATCCTGCTAAACAGATGAGTGACTAAGAACTAAATATGTATTTGGTGACAATCGTGAGATAACAGTCACAGTTGTCCATGCCTGCATGCTCAGTCTCTAAGTCATGTCCAACTCTTTGCAACCCATGCATGGACTGTAGCTTGCCAGGCTCCTCTGTACATGGGATTTCCCAAGCAAGAATACTGGAGTGGGTTTCCATTTTCTTCTCCAAAGGATCTTCCCAACCCAGGGATAAAACCCATGCCTCCTGCATTGGCTGGTGGGTTCTTTACCCCTGAACCAGCAGGGGAAAAGTGGCAACTTGAATAAAGATTTTGATGATATAAATAAACCTAGACAGAAATATTATAGAATTAATACATATCTGTAAGTGAATCAGGTAAGTATGTTGGATTTAGGGGAAAGTGACAAGTTAACCCTTACATTTGGGACATACCTAAACATAAGGATAAAGGTTAGAAAATGGGTCTAGGCTAGAAAAACAATTCTGGGAGTCATCAGAATACAGCTACATGGTCACTGAAGTCATGGATGAGGGTAAGATTTCTTAAGATAAGAGTGCAAAGTAAGAAAGAAAAAGGCCTACAAATGAGATTTGAGGAACTCCAATGATTAACAGCTAATAGAAAGTGACAATGCCCTTAATGAAGACATGAGATGAAATGCCAAAGAGGTAGGTAGGAACACCAGGATATATTACCTCTGTAAGTAAAAAAAATTAATTTCAATAAACAAGAAGTAGTCAGTGATGTTGGGCTTCCCAGGTGGTACAGTGGTAAAGAACCCGCCTGCCAATGCAGGAAACTCAGCTTCGATCCTTGGGTCTAGAAGATCCCCTGGAGCAGGGCATGGTAACCCACTCTGGTATTCTTGCCTGGAGAATCCCAAGGACAGAGGAGCCTGGTGGGCTACAGTCCATGGGATCGCAAAGAGTTGGACATGACCGAAGTGACTTAGCACGCACACCCAGTCAACAATGTTGGATGGTCCTGAGGCATTTAAAAACAACTGAAAATGTCTGTTACATTTAGTCACATGAAGGTGACTAGTGAACTTAGCAAGAGTTAGACTAGGATAGTTTAAGGAGTATGTGAATTGAGAGTTGAGGAAAGCTCTCAGAAAACTGCAGGTATACCCAACTTTTGAGAGAGAGGTTGGGAAATGAAGGGGAGGCAAGGATGATAGTTGGGAGAGTATGTGGGGTGAGATGGATAAAATGCATTTTTTAAGTGGTAAATGGACCTGAGAATGATTAATTGCTACCAGTAAGTATTAATATATGGTTGAGGGACAAAGTGCTAATACTCAAGAAAGTGCAGTAAAACAAATAGGTTACATTTCTTTGGAAGGTGACGGAGACACACTGAAAGGAAAAACGTTAGACAGGAGATGGAAGAAAGAGAAAGCACTCAAATATAACCTCAGAGAAGAAAAAGGGCAGAAATGGATGGAAGTGTCTGTTGGTTTGGTAACAAGAAGCAAGAGATCTCTCAACTAAAAGTTTCTGTTTCACTGTGAAGAGAAAAAGAGTGGGTGGAAATGATGGGGTTCAAAACTGAGGAAAGTAAAGGTTCTCTCAGAGTCATGGTTTAGTTCATCCAGGTTACCATTTTGTCATACAGTTGCAAGGAAAAGATGGAAGCAAAAAGAATTAGGGTGCATAAAACAGCTATTGATATGTCATATTAAGTTTGGTAGAGTTACTGGTGCCAGAAAAACTCTCCCAAAAAAGTATATAACATAACTGTTTTCTGATGTAAATAAATAGGTAATTTAGATTTGTAAACCCTGAGAAAAAAGGACTCTCTGTCTCATGGAAGAATGATGGGAAACAGGTTGACAATGATGTTTAAAGACCAGAAACCCTGGTTTCATTTCTGATACAGGCATCAAAAAGCTTTAATTCTTACTTACTAAAGGAACATCCTCACTGATCTCATTCAAAAAGATCTAATGTATAACTAAGAACTTATCTCAGTGTCCATGCTTGAAACTCCAGACACGCATAAAGAAGAACACAGGGGCACTGGAAGCAACGACAAACACTCTGGCCCTTCTCTGCATCACTTCCCATTTCAGAGCTCACTGAGTTTAGGTTTCTAGGGTTAGGTTCATGAACACAGTTGCAAGATATGGCTCAGAGCAACTAATTTCATTTTATCTATTTTTACTTACAGGGTTAGACCTACAGGAAATTATAGAAGTTGAGAAACCCTTTCACTTTTACTTATAAAAACTAAGGCCCAGAGAAGTTTTACCAATGTCATGAGGCTAATTCCTGGTATAAGAGATGTGATTGTGTATGAAAGTTGCTTCAAAATGTTCATGAACAATACGTAGATATAAAAGTGACATAAAAAGCACTAACCCAAGCCAGTTTAACCCTCCTCACTGCAGCCATATAAGATATTGTGCCTGCCTCTATCAGGAGGCTTCCCTTGTGGATTATAATCTCTATTGGGGAAGGTTTCTTCTCCTGACATATTGACCCACCTCATACCAGGTTATATGAAGACAGAGACTACTTTGATCCCTCCTTGTTTCCACAATGTAGAATGTTGTAGGTGTTCAGTAATTATGGGATAAATTTATTCATGACTAAAATCTAAGTTTCATGACCCTCAGTGACAAACCTCTTAGTATTTATATGTTAGTTAAGACGTTTTGTAAACATGCATATATACTAAAAGAGGAAAATTAGTTTGTTCTCATAATGGCTAAAACAAAACAAATTTTAAAACTATGTACTCAATATTTTTTAATAACCTATAAGGGAAAAGAACCTGCAACAGTAAATACAAATATATATGTATATATATTCTGTTTCAGAATATATATATATATATATCCACATACATATATATATATATATATATATATATATATATATCTCCAAATTTCTTTGCTGTATACCCAAAACTAACAAAACATTGTAAGTTAACCATATTGAAAAACATTGCTAATTGTATCTTTTTAAATCCCTCAAAAATTATAGATGACACAACAGAACTCCTTCTCAAAAGGCCTTACTTATATTTTGAGATTCTTATCCTCAGAAAAGTGCATTTCCATTTGTTAAAAGCAAAAGAAAAAAAAATATGCTGACATTCTAGGCTGCTTTTGTATATAAATCCAGTATCCCTTATTTTCATCATCAAGTCCTAAAATTAAGATGAGCAACATTGATCACACCTGATCCATTAACAGTTTGCAAAGATAAGCCCACATTGTCACAAATGCAGTGAGACAAGACTCCCTTTATATATCACGACATTATCAATTGAGCTTTTCAAGGTAACCCCTGAAGTAGCGGTTTTCCACCTCTTTTCTCTTGCTATACCTTATTCCTTGCTAGCCATCAAGTACTTGTACCATCAAGTACACCACAATATACTCTCCAACTCACATTTCAGCTTCTCAAGTAATTTCACTGCAAGCAGAAAACACACTGACCCCTGCTCACTCCCCACCTTGTCCCCTTTACCCACATCATTGGATGTGTGTCCTAGATCTTCAGATTAGCCAGAAACACTAGGGAAGCAAAGCCAAATCTTTACTGCTTGACATTCAGTTCTCCTCACCTGGGATACTGAGACACGAGTTTTGAAAAGGGTATAGAGCCTAGAGTACGTCTATGGGGTCACACAGAATCAGACACGACTGAAGCAACTTAGCAGCAGCAGCAGCTAGAGCACATGATTTGGGCATGATCCAAAAATCCCTTTTATGTAAGTAGCAATTCAACTTCCAAATCTACATTTATTCATGAGAAAATGTCACATATTCTGTTAGCCAACAAGTTCGTTTGGATTTTTTGGAAAGATCGTATGGAAAAAACCTGAATGAATTTTTTGGCCAACTCAATATCAGCATATGTAACACAGCAGAAACAAGATGAAGAGCCACAGTTATGAGGTAAATCTCAACTGCTTCCAAAATCTCTTAGAGTGGTTCCACTCAGAAAAAGTTGGCCCAATGGTAAAATGTTTCTCCCTCTTAGAAAATGTCAAATTGTAAGTGTATCACATAGTGTACCAACAACTGTCTGACTCCCCCAAGGAGTATAATTCTTTCAATTATACATATTCCTCAAAAAATATGAAGTTTATGGTTAGTGAGATAAGAGTGGTCTCCCTTTCAAATCATAGTCCAGAATTTAACGTGCCTGGCAAATCTAGGAGATGAATATAGTGGGTGCCGACGAGATCTCCCTGGGCAGTGGAGGGTGAGTAGAGGCATATAGTCATCACTTGGCTTTGATGCCAAGACAAGCAAATGCAGTAATCTAGTGCTCACACTAGAGTGCTTCCCTCATAGCCCAGTTGGTAAAGAATCTTCCTGCAATGCAGGAGACCCTGGTTTGATTCCTGGGTTGGGAAGATCCGCTTGGAAGGGATAGGCTAACCCACTCCAGTATTCTTGGGCTTCCCTCGTGGCTCAGTTGGTAAAGAATCTGCCTGCAATGTGCGAGACCTGGGTTCGATCCCTGGGTTGGGAAGATCCCCTGGAGAATGGAAAGGCTACCCACTCCAGTGTTCTGGCCTGGAGAATTCCATGGACTGTATACTCCATGGGGTCGCCAAGAGTCAGACATGACTGAGCGCCTCTTACTTCACTTCAGTGCCCACACTAGCTTCCTTGCTCTGATCCCTGAAAACCCACTGAGACTCAGAAGACTAAGGAGGTAAATTACAGTTTGGCACAACTTGATTATTTTTCTAGGCAGGAGGCCTGGTTTGGAATAAGAAATGACTTAAGGAATGTTCAGTGACCTAACAGAGAACTAAACTGTTGTCAGTGGATTAAATATGATTTTCACTTGAATGATGCTGTCTTCTGAGGCTAGTTCCATGCAAAGAGGAAATGTTGCCTCTGGAAGATTGTCCACATTACCTGATCTTCATTTGACTCCCAGGACCTTAGGATGTCTCTATAATGACAGATGCCTAAGAGCCAAGGTAGGATTGGGTAGTATTGGGGGTGGGAGGAGAAGGGGACGACAGAGGATGAGATGGTTGGATGGCATCACTGACTCGATGGACACGGGTTTGGGTAGACTCCGGGAGTTGGTGAGGGACAGAGAGGCCTGGCGTGCTGCAATTCATGGGGTCGCAAAGAGTCAGATACGACTGAGTGACTGAACTGAATAGCCAAGGCCTGGGTATTAGTGGGGATGTGTAGGGAAAAAGCAGACGAAAATGTTCTCTGTGTGGAAAGAGCAAATGAAGGTTAATTTCCACTAGAAAACTAAAAGAAAAGTAGCTATCAATTCAAGTTTCTCAATAGCAAATTCCTATGATGAATGGTGGCCTTGCTTTTCTGGTCTTTCATGAAAGCCTTAACACCCAGAAATATCACCTTCTTTGTAATCCTTTCCCGAATCGATTTCCTTTCCCGAATACCATGAGGAGACAGCACCCTTTGCTCACATGTGCCTGAGCAGTCATGTTTGGCTCTTTGTGACTCCATGGACCATAGCCCGCTAGGTTCCTCAGTCCATAGAGTTTTCCAGACAAGACTATTGGAGCAGATTGCCATTTCCTACTCTAGGGGGTTTTCCCAAGCACAGTCGAACCTGTATCTTCTGCGTGTCTCCAGCATTGCAAGAAGATTCTTGACCACTGAGCCACCAAGGAAATACCCTTTGCTCTGGACCCCCAAAATCAACACCCATCTTCCTAACACTTATTCCATTATGATACACT
Organism: Okapia johnstoni; assembly: GCA_024291935.2. Lineage (NCBI taxonomy): Eukaryota > Metazoa > Chordata > Mammalia > Artiodactyla > Giraffidae > Okapia > Okapia johnstoni. Next base: position 75,744,797 of record CM044313.1, on the reverse strand, counting down.
TGTGTGATTCTCCACCTACGAATGTGCCTGAGTAGGCAATGACTTTGCAAATTTGTAACATATTTCATAAAGAATGGGCAGTTGGTGTGGACTATCTTGGTTTTAAAAGTGGAACATGAACTACATCACCAGAGCCAAATGAGAACCTTTTTGCTTAAGCTGTATCCTCATGGGAAATATAAAAAGCAGTGCCTCTCTTTGATTTTTGGCTTACATTTTTCAGGTGGCAGCAGTTTTTTCATCAGACTGACATTAATCAAATGTGTCAATTGTCACCATGTAAACAAAATACAAGCTTTGAGCCAGTTACAGTGCATATAATAACCTCATCTGTTCAGAAGAACTACTCAAGTCACAGTCAGTCCTTGAAGTGGTCACTTTTAAGACACTAGGTGCCAAACAATGGACTTGTTAAATAGCAAATGTCAAAAAAAGATTTTTATGTGACTAACAGGCATTCACTGAAGCAAAAAGCAAATATTTTGAATTCAGTGGAATGCTAATCCATTGGAAAGCTAATATAAATATGCTTATGCTAGCAAACACTAAATCTAGATGAAAAGCAGACATGTTTTTAAAAAGTAACATCAAATAAAGATGCTTATACTATGTAAAATGCTAAAATTTAGATAGATAACATTTTTTAAATGGTAAGCTATGCATATTTTCACATACAATATGTAAAATTTCATCTAATTTAAATTGATTCAAAATCTCAGTCTAATTTTTGGAATTACAATGTTTTGATAAATAATCATCAGAGTGAACTGAATAAACTAAAACTAAAAAACTCAAATTAAAAAAGGAGAATTGGTTTTATTTCCAAGATCCGCAGAGATTCCTGATAGATGTTTAGATTGAACTTTACTAAGTGACAATTAAAGGAAACAATGGATGCAGAAAAAGCAATCCAGTGATTAAAGTAAAAGATGTGGAGTTAGATATAATTTAAAATTCTAGCTCACTTTTTGCTCTAAGATCTCAGACATGTTACTTAACCAGAAAGCCTCTACTTCCTGTATCTGTAAAACATGAGTAAAAACATCTGATTCACTGGATTGTCATAAGGATTACATTAGGTATCACTTGTAAAACCCTAACCCGGAACTTGGTCCACAGCAAGTGCCAACTAAATGAGAGTTTCTATTATAACCTCAAACGCTTTGCAAACAGACTTTTTGTGAACTCTTACTGGAAGATAGTCCCAGATGCTTGTAGTCGGTGGACTGTCACCCTAGAAAAATAATTTATTCTCATTTACTGCAGTTTTGCCCATTTCCTTTATCAAAATTAATTTAATTCATCATTTTCCAGCATACTAAAATTTTCCAAATTTTAGTTTCATCTGCACAGTTATTATCATTCTACCACTGAACAGTATTATAGTTTTTTATAAGTGAAGACACTTAATTCCATTCATTTCCTAAATTTCCTCTTTCAGAAAATTTCATGTCCTCTAAATATTTTATGATTCCTAAAATAACTATTTACTATTATATTACTATATTACTATTTACTATTATATACTAATATATTATCTATTATTATTAATTTATTCAAAGCTTTTCAAACAAAAGCTGCTTGAAGAAATAACTTCATTTTTTCCAGGATGATACTGGGTTATCTTGACCTTAGCTCAAATTCAAATGGAAATTTAGTTAGATTTTTTAGAGCCAGAAACAACTACTTCACTCAAGAATCCCAAATATCGCTAGAGACCTTTATCATCAATCTATGTCCTAGTAAGAAATGCTTTGATCCCCCATCAGCCTGCTTAATCTAATGTTCTAGAAAAGATATATTGTTCTCTGCCCTAGAAGACTACCCTTATTTTCTTACATATGATGAAGAAAAAAAATTGTCCAAGGCCTCAAAGCCTGAGAAAAATACTATAAGAAACCATAGTTTCAGACGGTTTCTCTGATATTTTTTACAATTTTTTTTGTACATGTATTAGTTTTCATGACTCCTCCCTCCATCTCACTCTTGGAAAAGCAGAGAGAATCCCCCTCTCCATCATAAGATAGGTTTAACTTTACATGTTGACCCTTATGAAAGTATTTTATTATCTAGTCTCAGACGTGCAATGTGCCTTGTGCTCAGCTGTGTCCGACTCTTTGCGACCCCATGGACTAGGTTGTAACCTGCCAGGCACCTCTATCTATGGGACTTCCCAGACAAGAATACTGGAGTGGGCTGCCATTTCCTTCTCCAGGGATCTTCCCCACTCAGGGATCCAACCCACATCTCCTGTGTCTCCTGCATTGCAGGTGGATTCCTTACCCTCATAGTCAAACTCCCCCCCCCCCAAAAAAAAATCACTTTAAATGGGAGTGGACATTTCTGACTCAGGAAGGGAAAAAAAGCATCAGATATTTTGATAAATGAGAACAAGAAACTATTGAGGATGAGATAAAAGAGCACTGCGCCCCCTGGACAGAGCACAAACTGTCTCTGTAGTCCAGATGGGTAGGGTGGGGTAGGGGAGGAGAGCAACCAGCTAAAGAACATTCTTGCCACTGCCTTGTGGGTTCCTCTTGATAAATGGAGCTCTTTCTGCAGCAGCTAATGGTCTTCAGTTGTACTCTTCAGTCTGATTCTCAGCCCTCTTTACTTCATTTTATTTAATTAGGGTATAGTTGCTTTACAATGTTGTGTTAGCTTCTCCTGTACAACAAAGTGAATCAGCCATATGTACACATATATCCCCTCCCTCCTGAACCTCCCTCTCACACACCCCCATCCCAATCCTTTAGGTCACCACAGAGCACCAAGCTGAGCTCCCTGCACTATGTAGCAGGTTCCCACCAGCTAAAGGGCTGGCAGTGAGTGAAAGTCATTGAAATTCCATTGGGGATCTAACCAGAAAGTGGCAGGAAAGCTACTGGATCTTAAACAAATCATTTCCCTTTCCTTGACATCACTTTTTTTCCACTTAGCATGCGAGGTTGAGGCGGGAAAAAAAAAAGAGACTTCTAAGGCACTTTTAGCTCTGGCATTTTATTTTTATGTATTTTTTAATCCTACAGGTGTTTTACTCTGAAGACTTTCTCAAACACACTGTCATTTGCAACTGTTATTTTAAGTTACATATTTGTACAGATACATGAAAAAATGCATACAGAGTTAAAATCTTTCTGTTAGCCAACTGTCTAACCACTGCTAAATGTAAAGTTGGCCTTCACATTTGATGAAATGAACCTCCCCCAGTTCAGACCGCTAGTTAACAGACTACGGTCATAGATGTTGGAATGTAATCCAGGAGACTAACTTGGAGACTACTCCTGGACATTTGGCGGCTTCTATTTCATAAATTAGGGCTTCCCAGGTAGTGAAGTGGTAAAGAATCTGCCTGCCAATGCAAGAGATCCAAGAGACTTGGGCTTAATCCCTGGGTCAAGAAGATCTCCTGGAGTAGGAAATGGGAACCCACTCCAGTATTCTTGCCTGGAAAATTCCATGGACAGAGGAGTGGGCTACAGTCCATGGGGCTGCAAAGCATTGGACATGACTGAGAGATGGAGCACAATAATTTTATAAATCACCATGTTCGTATGGTGTTCTCAGAAAGATTCCCATTGTTACTTACTCTTCAGTATTTGATGCTAAACATCAAAAGAACCAAAACACCAAAATGTCAAGCCCAGGGAACAAAACTTTTAAGAGAAGCTATTTTTGTACCAGTTTAACTGTTCTCTGAATTTGAAGAGCAAGGGTGTGGGCCTGACATTGGACCACTATGTTAAATAGGATTCATCCAGTTCTAATTACTACTCCCTATTACAAGGCCCAAGGAATGTCAGGCTACTTTTGGCCCAAGTAAGTTATTGGCTGGACAGATTGTACTAAACAAAGAAATCTCCCCAATTACAAATTATTTTTTATAAAAGGAAAGAAAACAAGAACCCTACACTACCATTCTGAAATGTGTGTTACCATTATCCTGGGGTATAAAGGATCTGAGAGAAGGCAAGAAGAGACTCCAGTTGTTTAAAACATTTCTCAGGTACATTTCTTCTGAACTTAGAATGCCAGGTGATTTGTCCTATAGCAATTACTTGTACACAGATTTTTTTTTTTCTTTTGCAATCTCTTTCTTTCATTCTTTCAATGAAAAACAGCCCAGGAACAGTTTTATTAGTTCTGAGTATATGGGTAACAATTTCTTGAGTGGCTGTTTTCACAACTTATTCCAAACAAGTTGTCTTTTTTAAACAATCTTGCTTCTTTTCTGTTTGTTAATAACTACATTAGTCTTTCTCTGCCATCTGTTTTGCTTATTGTCTTTTATTTGTTTTAGTTTCATGATTTGATTGTCTTAGTCTCACAACAGGGGAAAAAAGAATAACCGAAAATTCACAAACCTATCTTTATGAAGCTAGTGTGTGCAGTAACTGGTCCAGCAAGCCTCCCATATGCAAAGAAAGTAAAGTTAGACATTGAACAATAAGTGGCAATGACATTAGGTTCAAGAGAGGTTCAGGGAAAAGACGAAATCTCACACCATCTGATCTATTATGCAGACACAGTTAAAGTTGAGCATACAGGCTTGTCGGAGATTAGGCTTGTCCTGTCATGTTAAGTAAGGAATAAGGACTTCAAAATATTAGTCCCGAACTTATGAGACCTGTGTGAAGCCCCTGCAATAGACTCACTAGAACTTATAAATTCATGCAATTCTACTCCACCTATCTAAATGAAGGTCTATTTTCCCAGCTTAAAATATGTTTTTCTCTTTCAAAGAGAGAGGGCTGTCAAATGTCAAAGTTTTGCAATCTCTTAAGATACTAGGAAATAGCAGGTAATGTTAATCCGAAGAGCCTCAAAGGCCATGGAACTAAAACAAAGGTGCACCGCATCCATTACAACCTCATACTAATGTACTTTACAACAGGGAGTGGGCAGGAGGGAAGCTATCTTTAATGTTTTCCCAAAGCCATGAGACTTCTTCAGCATGGGATACTGAAGACATCTCTCCGAAGATGAAACAAAGAGAAGCATGATCAGGACAAATAATAAGGGATTAAAAGACTGCCTGTCAGGAAATGATTGTCAGTCAGAAAGCATGAGTAGTTTGAAAGCTATCTCTCACACATAAGCTTGCCTACCAAGTTTCACAGCTGAGCAGTCCATTGTAGTTGACTCTTTTTAAAGCATCATAACACTTACAGAAGTGGTTGTCACATTTGCTTGGCCTACTAACCAAGTGTCAAGTTTGGTACTTGGGTTGCAAAGACATCCTTTAATCTCTCAAAAAATATAAAATGCATACTTTTTATCATATAATAGAAAACTAAAAAAAAAAATCACATTCTCTAGAGCAGTGGTTCTCCAAGGGTGTTCTCTGGGTCAGCAGTAGCAGCTGAAAACTTACTAAAAATGAAAACTCTAACAGAATCACAAGCAGAAACCCTGGGGAAAAGGGCCCTGTGATCTCTGTTATAACAAACTCTTCAGCTAAGGTGTGAAGAACCACTGCTTCATGGTAGGTAAAAAACATCACTCTTAAAGGTTCAACTTTTAAGAGATCAAAGTTCTAAATCAATTCATAAGGAAGCTGCTGTATAATTAGGCTGTCGCTGTGAAAGCCATAAACCCTGGGCAAAGGGCACAGCTTCAGCAGTGTGTACAGAACGATGGAAGGACTGGTCAAGACTGTATCATCCAGGAATCAAACAGGAGGGCTGAGGAGTGCTGTGAGCAGGCAAGGAGGAGATAAAGGGAGGATGAGCCGGAGGCATCCAGACAGCACAAAGGCAGGATGTAATGGGGTCCTTATAGGATGCTTATCTAATCAGCATTTCCAATTCATGAGAGAATATTTATTCCACTTATCCAAGAAGAAGATCAAAAAACAAACAAACAAACAAAAAAGACTACCCACTGCATCACAACCATAAGGGGCAGACGATGCACAAACTGATGACCTTCTTCAGACTCTGCTTTGTCTCAGATGTGCTGGGTTTGCATCTAGTCAGAGCCCATTCAGAATGCCACAGCCAATCTTTTCTTCAGACTGAGTTCTCAAACAAAATAGATGGGGAGGAGTGCCCCGTTGTGGGGCAAAATTGACAAAGTCATCTCTCCCCTGAGTGGCACAGTCTGGAGGCAGAACCAAAAACTGGTCCAAGCAGCTCTGTTCAGGTCTCTCTCCCAACTATTGGCAGAGAGAGATCTGCTGGAAAACGACATGCTATCCCCTCTCGGCTTTGAATTCAGTGCTAAGGAAACACTCAAGTGTCCCTGCATTGCCCACTGTGCTGTGCTGGGCTTAGTCACTCAGTTGTGTTTGACTCTTTTCCAACCCATGGACTGTAGCCTGCCAGGCTCCTCTGTCCATGGGATTCTCCAGGCAAGAATACTGCAGTGGGTAGCCATGCCCTCCTCCAGGGGATCTTCCCAACCCAGGGATCGAACCCAGGTCTCCTGCATTGCAGGCGAATTCTTTACCATCTGAGCCACCAGTTGCCCACCGTGCATTGTTAAATGTGAATCGAAATCCTTTTGATGTTACCTACACCTTCACAGAGGCCTGGGCTTCAGTATTCTAATGTGTGCTGTTGCCTCAGTCTTGTCTGACTCTTTGTGACCTTATGGACTGTAGCCTGCCAGACTGATCTGTCCATGGCATTCTCCAGGCAAGAATACTGGAGTGAATCGCCCCCCTCCCCCAGGGGATCTTGCTGACCCAGGGATCGAGCCCGTGTCTCCTATGTCTTCTGCAATGGCAAGACCTACTGTGTGATGGGCTTCTGGACTGACAGCTCCATACAACTCTACATCAGTTGTGATTGCGGACTAAAGGAGTCTTGCCTTCTTTCAATGTTTTCCAAAGTGTGGCTCAATGGCCATCTATCCAAGATTCTCTCAGGGTCTTGTTTAAGAATTAGGTTCCAAGGTCCAATTTCAGACCAATAAAATCAGGTAGAGCTCAGGGATCCAAATTTTTAACAAAATTACCAATTGATTGATGTGTCCACCGAACTTTAAAACATGGTTAATTTGGTTTAACAGTCGAATCGACTTTGCAGAAGTCTAGTGTTGGAGAAGACTCTTGAGAGTCCCTTGGACAGCAAGAAGATCAAACCTAGTCAATCCTAAAGGAAATCAACCCTGAATATTCATTGAAAGGACTGATGCTGAAGCTGAAGCTCCAATACTTTGGCCACCTGATGCAAAGAGCAGACTCATTAGAAAAGACCTTGATGTTGGGAAAGACTGAGGGCAGGAGGAGAAGGGGATGACAGAGGATGAGATGGTTAGATAACATCACCGACTCAATGAACATGAGTTTGAGCAAGCTCTAGGAGATGGTGAAGGACAGGGAAGCCTAGCATGCTGCAGTCCATGGGGTTGCAAAGAGTTGGACACAACTGAGCAATTGAACAACAGCAATACATCAGAACCTTATGCAATAATTATCAGTATATGATTGGTCTTGACAATAACGTGACAATGAGAGGGAGAGACACACAGAGAGAGGCTGAGATAATTTGATGGAAGGCATAAATGGACAAATGCACTTAAGGATAGAGGAATTAAAAGAGGGCAAAAGGGAAAGTCAAAAGGAAGCTTTATGCAGCAGTGTCCTGTGGCTGGTGTAACAAATTATCACAAAGTGGGTGGCTTAAAACAACAGATATTTATTCTCGTACAGTTCTGGAAGCCAAAAGACAGAAACCAAGTAGTCAGCAGGGCCACACTCCCTCCAAAGGCTCTTAGAAAAACTCTTCCTTGCTTCTCAGAGCTTCTGGTGGCTCTTAGCAATCACTGTTTTATGGCTGCATTGCCCCAGTCTCTGCCTTGTGGCCACACTGCCTCCTTTTCTCTGCATGTCTTCTCACTGCCTCTTCTCTTCTAAGGATACTTGTGATTGTGCTTCGGGTTCGCCAGAATAATCCAATATAAGCTCCTCCTGTTAAGATGCCAAGACCCTTTTCCCAAACAAGGTCATATACAAAAGTTCTGGGGATTAGGACATGAACATATCTTTTGTGGGGGATACTATTTCAGTCCACCACGCATGCTAAGTAACTTCGGTCACATTCGACTCTTTACAACCCTATGGACTGTAGCCCACCAGCTCCTCTGTCCACGGGATTCTCCAGGCAAGAATATTGGAGTGGGTTGCCATTTCCTTCCCCAAGGGTTCTTCCCAACTCAGGGATCAAACCCACATCTCTTATGTCTCCTGCATTGGCAGATGAGTTCTTTACCATTAGTGCCACCTGGGAAGCCCAGGCTCCGGAAACCACAGAAACAAAGAAAAAAGGAAGTGAAAAAGGAGTAAGGGGAGAAGACAGAAGCTTCCCCACCCTTATCCCAGAAGGCGGGGGTGTCTTGAAGTGTAGATGAGAATCTGGTGCCGAGAGAGACTGAAATTTAAGTTAATAGCAAAGGTATCTCCATGTCCTGCCTCTTCACTGGTCTTTGTTCCACATGAAATGGAGGAACTCAATTAACTCCTCCTCTTGAGGTCAGTAATGATTTGGTTGAAGGGAAATTACAAGTTGAGAAGGCCAAGTACAACTAATCAGATGCAATGCTTTAGCCTAAGTAAGAAGTGTTCTGGAAATGCAATGTCTATTAGTAACAAAATATGTCAGTACCAACCATTTCCCTCATCCTTGGAGAAGGGATACCTAAAAATAAAAACTCCACCCCCTCATACTTGCCAAATCCTCTAGTCTTAGAAAACTTACTCCATGTTTTAAAATCATATGATCCAGGCAGCAAAATCTCATTGTGCACATCATATATCCTATTTGCAGTGAATCAGTAACACCTGGCATACATTATTTGTGTGTGTGTGTGTGTGTGTGTGTGTGTGTTAGTCGCTCAGTCATGTCCAACTCTTTGCAGCCCCATGGTCTGTCCCTGGGAATTTCCAGGCAAGAATATCCCCAACTCAGGGATCGAACCTGGGTCTCCTGCATTGCAAGCAGATTCTTTACCATCTGCACTGTGGGTAAATTGCTTTAGGAGTACAGGAAGCTACAATCTAATTTATGTCTAAGATACAAGGAACTTTAGAAAGTACCACTTAAATATTCTGGTTCCAAATACCTTGCAATGCATAGGAAGTCACTATAGACATGAATGGAATGTCACATATTGTCATTTCATTGTCACATGTGACTCACCCATACTGAACAGTGCATGGCCTAAAATACAGTTCTTCAGAACTCTGCCACTTCAAATGAAATCACAAAACAGAATTTCCTATGTACTGGACTTGATGAATGTACATAACAGGAGAGAGAATAGGATCCTGGGATGCCTAAGGGATCCTGGCAAGATGGTGAAATGCCTTCCAGATTTTTCTGGACACTTTGAGGCCCTGGGCCCTTACCAGGAACTCTCTGTGCCTGAACACTGGACACTGGCAAAAACTGTTGCTGGCTCACCTCTTCCAGTGGCAAGAGGCAAGGAGAACACATTAGAATTAGCAAAGCCTATCTTGGAAGTTAGTCGCTTGCTAACCTAGAATATTTCAGGAGAAATTTTCATTATTTCTCAAACGTGATGTGTCCATCTAAGGACACAGTCTTACTGCTAATGATCAGAAACAAGTCTTTACTGAGAATGAGTGATGTCTCCTTCTCACATGTTGTTTTGCTTCATTCTCCAGCTCTAAAAGGGAGATGGTGACCCCAGTTTTACAGAGAATGAAACAGACTCACAGAGGTTAAAACAACCTGCCCAAATGCACAGTTAGGAGGGAGAGAGCCAAGCTTCACTTCCAAGCTATCTAACAGCAGATTGAGTCTCTTCTGTTTGACTCCCACTGAAGCCATTTCTTCCTCTGCCAAGATATCACTTAGAATCGTTCCACATTTTCTAGTGCCACTGGCACCATGGCTATACAAGATGCTTATCTATCTTGATTAATTTTCTTTCGGTTCCTTTGATGTGGATTCAAACTTTAAATCTGTGAAACCTAGAGTAAGCATCTTTGCTCCCTTCCTTGCTTGGGTTTGTAGCACATACCGCTAGATCCTCATCTACTTTCTTCTACAAAAATATAACCCTTCCAGGAAGTAAGATAAACCATGTGGAAATTGATCGTTGTACTTTTGAAATGAATCATCTAAGCCCTACCTTACACAACTCTTCAGAGAAAGAGCCATTTTCTTCCAGCATCAGACAACTTAAAAAAAAAAAAATACCATAATGTGAGCTTGGCTGGAGCTGCCCCATATATCAGCCTCTAAACTCTTCTTAGAATCCAAAACTCCGAGGCTCAAGTTATTACGTTCAATAACTTCTGAGGAAGATAAATAATTTTGCCAATTCTCCTAAATTGTGCCAAGTCGGCAACTGTTTATCCGCACCTTACATGGGCCACCTTTGATAAGTATTCAAATATCTAAAATTGATGCCTTCTTGGTTTTTTCACAGTACTAAACATCAAATAAGCATTAAAGCAAGACAATCTTTCCATGGGAACTTTCAACAAGTCTTATTTTGACATTAAAAAATAAAATCCATATAAACACAAGATGAAAACATAATCTCTTTGTGTTTTCTTCTGTTAATATAGAAGGCTTCCTGAACACAAATCAAGCCAATCTAAAAGCCAACTAACTTGGCCCAGCTCAGACTGTGTTCATCGAGCCAGCCCATCTGTATGGAAGCTATTGTCTATTTGGCCTTTGTTTGCTTTGCATTAATGCCGCACACTTAGTGGGGTGGTTTTCATCTGTCATCACGTAGCAGGGAGAACACTGACACAATCTCACTCTGTTGGCAGTGTTGCTGCCCAAATCCCAAATGTCCCCCCAAAGTTTTTACAAGACTTTCCCAGTAAGTGATGAATGCAGCAAGCCCAGGACAGGGAGGAGAAACTGGTAAGAATTTGGAGTCAGAATTAAGGGCTGGAAAAGAAGATCCTAGAAATAGATAAGAGATGAGGGTTAGGCAAGTAGCAGAGAAAACCGGACATGATGTAAGCATACCTAGATTCTGCTATTTAAGTAAAGAAATAGGAAGGCCTAATGATATTCTCATGGAAGGGCCGGTTGGCTGAGCTGAAGGGCTGGGTGACAGCCTCCAACCTGCAGCTCTGCTGTTCTTGCTAGGAGGAGCCTAGCAGCAGGTTTCCTCCACAGTCCTTCTCCCCACCTCTCTTTCTCATCCACTTCCCATCCATAATTCACAGTTATAAGAAGAGGCTCCATTCAGATACTTATTTCTCTTTTTACAGAACTAAACAAAGAGTGGTTGATTACTTAAGCATACTCTCTGGGGCTGCTTATTTTAACACACTCTCCGGGGAGGAGATTAGTTCTAGATGAGGGCAAGAAGGGTCATCCCTTTAACAATTCCCTTTGTGTTCCTTCCCTTAAGAGATTTCTCAGTGCCTCAACTAATGGATACTTACAGACTGGGAAAGAAAAAGGACTTACTATAAAACTCAGAATACAAATCAGACTATTCCCTACTCTACTTGCCTTACCCATCTCAATTTCTTCCTATTTTATATAAGGAGAGCAAGACATATTTCTGAATTTTAGAGATGATTGAAATTGAATTATATTCTTACCTCTTTTACATTTATCAGATAATTTATCATAGCCATAGCCATATTAATATAATCATTTACCCTTAGACTCAAACCAAAAAAAAAAAAAAAGGTATCATAGATTCATAAATGATGCCAATAGTTCTGATCCAAAATCTGGTTAAATAACCTGGTTTTCCATTTGAAGCTCTCTCAGCAAACTTTGAAGAATCCTTTTTGATGAATGCTACCCAAAGTCCTAACTAGCATCTGAAATTTTCTCAATGTCACTTGCTACACCTAAATGACTATTGCTAGTTTTATTTAAACAAGCTGAAAGTGCTCAGAACCATTAGGTAAAATAAAATAATTTACAGGGCTGTGCAATCACTGTTTGTTTTAGTTTTTAAATAATTTGAATTTTGTAGTTGATACACATGAAAAAACAAGAAATTAACAAATACACATCTTTTAAAAAAAATTCCTAAAAAATCTACTCAGTCAGTTGCTATATAATCAGAGAATGATAGGAAAAAAACAAACAAACAGAAACTGGAAAATTGGAAAATACCCTAAAAATTCTTACAAAAAATGAGTCAGCCTCACCCAGAATGAATCTCTCAAACTCTTCATCTTAGTATAACAGGCCTGGAGTCATATCAAAGGCACTGGTAACAATTTTTTTTTTATGAAACTAAAATTCATTAAGGGACCATTTGGCAATCCATGGGAACCATTTAAAAATAACACATACCAAAAGAAATATTTATAGCCTTTGTTCTATTAATGATTTTAAACATATGTGGCAACAACCAAACACCAAACTCAAGTGTGGCAGCTCCACATGTGTTTCTATCAAACTCAGCTTTGTGAAGTAGACTCTGGATCACATATGACTTGAGCAGAAGAACAGAAACAGGTACAGAGTTATCTGCTTAAATCAAATCTATGTAATAAAAATCAACAATTCATAGTGTTGTGGTAACTTCTGAACTTATTTGAGAATATGAATCTTCTCCTGGGGGGCAAAAAATGAGCCTTCATAAGCACTGTTGCACATGATTCTGAGGGCTATGAATTCCTGAAGTTAATTTATAAAATTCATGCTAAGAACCCCTGATGCTAATGTAAACTTCTAATGGAAAGAAACAGGTTAAGTAAGTATTTAGACAGTATTTCATAACAGCCTTTGCAAAGTGTGAAACCCATCAGCCCAGAACCAACTGAGGGCTTGGTGGCTCCTCTACTGCATAGGATTCCAAGAGAGCTGCAGGAGGTCATGACTGAATGGGCCCTAAGACTGGGAGAGTGGCCTGGGTTGCTGGTGATGATAAAAGGAAGGGGATATTTTTCAGGTGCCCAGAAAACTGGATGACTAGGAAGCTGTGAGCAGGCACTGGAAATTGTCCATTGAGCAGTGACAATAGGGTGATGGTCATTTTTCTTCACCTCTCAACTTTCCCCAGGTCTCTTAGAAACAGGTGGCTTAGAAGCAAACTATTATATTCAGGGTAGATAAACAACAAGGTCGTACTGTATAGCACTGGGAACTATATTCAATATCCTGTGATAAACCATAATGGAAAAGAATGTGAGAAAGCATATCCACGTGTATCACTGAATCACTTTGCTGTGCAGCAGAAATTAACACAACATTGTACATCAATTTATTTATATTTCAATAAAATAAAAAATAAATAAATAGGTGGCTTACAGTTGATTTCTTGCAACCTGGATAGATGTGGGGCTGGCTTTTTCCAGTTACCCATTCGAGAAAGAAGGCAGGAGTAAAACCCCAACAGTGGGAAAGAGAAGGTTTGTGACACCGGGATTTTCATTGTTAAGTACCTCTTCCATTAATATACTTGGAGTGGATTCTGCCCTCTGCGATAGGAAAGAAGAAATAAAAGAACCTAACATCATCTCTTCCACAGATAACCAGACCAGAAATTTCACAAAAGGAAGAAGCTACAGCCAACATCAGTATTTCTCAGAGTGGGTCTGGCCATAGCACATAGTGGATGCGATGGCAATGTAACCTCTAGCAATGTGGCAGGCGTCAAGAATGAACAGACACCCCTCTAACTCCTAGGACAGGGCGTGCACAAAGTAGGTGCTTTACAGACACAGCTGGAAGGAAAGGATGGAAAGAGGAAGTTAGGAGGAAAGGGAGGGGTGAAGAGAGTGAGAAATGTATGAAGTAATAGAGTAAAATACACAGGGAATAGATCAGGGGGCGTATTTGTTCACTAGCGCTGTCATAACAAAGTAACACAGTCCAGGTGGTTTAAACAACAGAAATTTATTTCCTCACAATTCTGGTGGGCTTCCCTGGTGGCTCAGAGGGTAAAGAATCTGCCTGCAGTGCAGAAGACTGGGGTTTGATCCCTGGGTTGGGAAGATCTTCTAGAGAAGGGAATGGCAACTCACTCCAGTATTCTTACCTGAAGAATCCCATGGTCAGAGGAGCCCGGCGGGCTACAGTCTACGGGGTGGAAAAGAGCCGGACACAACTGAGTAATTAACACTTTCACAGTTCTGGAGAATGGATGTCCAAGATGAAGGTGTTATCAGGTTTAGATTTTTCTGAGGCCTCTCTCTTCCACTTGTCTTCTCACTTTGTCCTCACATGGCCTTTTTTCTGTGAGCGTGCCCCCGACCCGGAGCCTCCCCATGTCCAAATTTCCTCTTAAGGGTAGCAGTCCAACTGGATGAGGTCCCACACTAACTGCCTCATTTTAACTTAGTCATCTCTTAGAGGCCCTATCTTCAATTACAGTCACAAGCTGAGGTACTCGGGGCTTGAACTCCAACGTAAGACGTGGAGGAGACATAATTCAGCCCGTAACAGAGGAAAGTATCCGTTTCTCTGCACTCTGGCTGCACCTCGTCTCCCCCTGAGACCCAGAATCTTGACCGGGAGAGGAGGTTTCCGGAGACGAGGCACAGAGAACCCAGGACCTCAGGTGACACAGCACTGACGCCATGGAGGCTCTCCAGATCTCCCTGCAGGGTCCCTACTGACTCATCAGACAGTCACAACCACAAGGAATGGCCACGGACAAACACAAAGAACAGAGGACCAACCTCACAAGCTGCCCAAGAATTTTTTTTTTTTTTCTGACACAAAAGGCCGTAGGTGGGAGGGTTAAACAGTTTACTGGTGACTTGAGAATCTCAGTATCTCTGGGAGAGTCTCCATTCCCCAACCAGAGAAGGAATCAAAATGAGGGAACTCTCATCTCTACTCAAGGGTAAACTGAGGAAACTTGTCAAGACTGTGATCATGTAATTATCTAGACACACTGGGAAACAAACAAAGCATCTCACACTGCTAGTTGGAGCTTGGCTGATGCCATTCTAAAGGCAATGGGAATTATCAGGCCTTTAAAAACTTCTGCTCTTCTCCTAGATTTCTTATAGAATATCTGCTTTCATTATGCTTATCTAAATGAAGACATCTCAAAGGAAATCCCCTGTCTTGTGGATTTCAGGGCTTCCTCCTTGGGGTTGCACTTTGGCACAGTATGCAGTGGATCACAGTCATGAGCTGCAGTAATGACCCCACCACACTGATCATACGTGCAAGTGTTGATAGTCCCTTAACCTTTCTGAGCTTTCATTTCCACATCCATAATTGTGAGCAGTTAATAACCTCAGTAACCTCAGTCCTGGAGCTGCCATGCCTTTAATGCAAGCAGTAAAAATTTCCCAAAATGAAGTCATATAGTATAGAATTCAGTAGTTTCCAAACACACCCACTTTTTTATAATTATTTACTCCCTCTGTGGAAATCTGTGACCCTTTGGTACAGTATTTATTTTAAAACTTGCTCACCTCATCTTGTGAGAGACTAATTGAGGTTATTACCATGACTAAAGGGTTACTTATATCTTAGAAGTTTCAGACTAAAAACAGGAAATGTTGTTCTTTATAGTCAACCAGAGGCTGCTGAGAGTGGAGACAGAAGCAGTAGAACACAAGAACATTCTGTTCTGCTACCTCTATTTCTTTCCCAGTTTCCCTTCAAAATTTGTAAAAATTTGTTTTACTAAGACAGTTATAAAGTGAAAGTGAAGTCGCTCAGTCGTGTCCGGCTCTTTGCAACCCCATGGACTGTAGCCTACCAGGCTCCTCTGTCCATGGGATTTTCCAGGCAAGAATACGGGAGTGCGTTGCCATTTCCTTCTCCAGGGGATCTTCCTGACCCAGGGATCGAACTCATGTCTCCCGCGTTGCAGGCAGACGCTTTACCGTCTGAGTCACCAGTGGTAACCATAATAATAATTAACACATTTCTGGAACTTTACTGGTCTTCGACCTCTTGCAATGCTATTCTTTTCTGGATGAAGTTTTACTGTCATGAAAAAGATTTTTAAAATAATCAATTTACTTTTTACATCAATATCCAAATTGTGAATTAAAGAAGGAAAATCATTCTACGTTACAGGAAAAAACATTTATAAAATTTCACATCCACTCATGATTTTAAAAAGAATTATAAACTATGAGCAAACAAGAAACAGATAATCTTACTAATCTGGCACACAGGATTGCAAAAGAACCTACAACTAACATCATAATTAGTGATGAAATACTTAAATGCTTTTCTTCTTAAATTGAGTTCATAATAACGTACTGGAGTCCATAATTAACATAAAAGATCAAAAATATAAATTAATAAAAGGCACAAATAATGGAAAGAAATAAAATGATCAAAATCATAAGATAGCATAGTAGAATATATAGAATATTTAGAAACAAACTAAAACTTGAAATTGCATAAAATTATTATGTCAGTTCAGTTCAGTCGCTCAGTCATGTCTGACTCTTTGCGATCCCATGAATTGCAGCACACCAGGCCTCCCTGTCCATCACCAACTCTCGGAGTCTACCCAAACCCATGTCCATCAAGTCAGTGATGCCATTCAACCATCTCATTCTCTGTCGTCCCCTTCTCCTCCTGCCCCCAATCCTTCTCAGCATTAGGGTCTTTTCCAATGAGTCAACTCTTCGCATGAGGTAGCCAAAGTATTGGAGTTTCAGCTTCAACATCAGTCCTTTCAATGAATACCCAGGATTGATCTCCTTTAGGATGGATTGATTGGATCTCCTTGCAGTGCAAGGGACTCTCAAGAGTCTTCTCCAACACCACAGTTCAAAAGCATCAATTCTGCGGCGCTCAGCTTTCTTCACCATCCAACTCTCACATCCATACATGACCACTGGAAAAACCATAGCCTTAACTAGATGGACTTTTGTTGGCAAAGTAATGCCTCTGCTTTTAAATATGCTATCTAGGTTGGCCATAACCTTCCTTCCAAGGAGTAAGCGTCTTTTAATTTCATGGCTGCAATCACCATCAGCAGTGATTTTGGAGCCCAAAAAAATAAAGTCTGACACTGTTTCCACCATTTCCCCATCTATTTGCCATGAAGTGATGGGACCAGATGCCATGATCTTAGTTTTCTGTATGTTGAGCTTTAAGCCAACATTTTCACTCTCCTCTTTCACCTTCATCAAGAGGCTATTTAGTTCTACTTCACTTTCTGCCATAAGGGTGGTGTCATCTGCATATCTGAGGTTATTGATATTTCTCCCGGCAATCTTGATTCCAGCTTGTGTTTCTTCCAGCCCAGTGTTTCTCATGATGTACTCCACATAGAAGTTAAATAAGCAGGGTGACAATATACAGCCTTGACGTACTCTTTTTCCTATTTGGAACCAGTCTGTTGTTCCATGTTTAGTTTTAACTGTTGCTTCCTGACCTGCATACAGGTTTCTCAAGAGACAGGCCAGATGGTCTGGTATTCCCATCTCTTTCAGAATTTTCCACAGTTTATTGTGATCCACACAGTCAAAGGCTTTGGCATAGTCAATAAAGCAGAAATAGATGTTTTCCTGGAACTCTCTACCAAGTAATATATCTAACAACATATTTGTAACAACATTTGGCTTAGTACAAAGTATGCACTGTTAAATCAAACTCATACATATCATAACTTCTGTTCTTTAGTAAGCTTTGCTAATAATAGCAAGGGCTTCCCTGGTGGCTCAAGTCAGTAAAGAATCTGACTGCAGTGCAGGAGACCCAGGTTCGATCCCTGAGATGGGAAAAATCCCCTGAAGCAGGGCATGGCAACCCACTCCAGTATTCAGAACAGAACAGGACTGAGTAACGAAGCACACACAATAATATCAAAGGGCTTCCCAGGTGGTGCTAATGGTAAAGAATCCACCTGCCAATGTAGGAGATGCAAGAGACCCAGGTTTGATCCCTGGGTCGGGAGCCTACTGGCAATCAAGAGGCACCAGCAAGGCTGGAAAAGGCCTGAAGTATTCTTTATGGCTCCCCAAGTTCTTCCTTCCTGTATCAAACAGGATTTTTAGGTCCTAAATAATAGATGAAATTTCTGATGAGATCTGTAGGTCACTTCATACAGTGGGGACACTTTATATGATGTTTCACCAAGTCATGAAACATCTCATTTTATAACCTGGGTAGTTTTATAGTTTCATTGACATTCTCCAAGGAGCCATGTCTTATAAATCCATAAACTGTAAGTTTGTTTACAAGTAACACTAAATCAGAGACATCCTGCTCTAATCATTCCATAAATAAGGACTCCTTTTCTAGCAATTGCCATTACTCTATTTGTCTGGAAGTCTAGTTACTATGTTCATAAGAATAGGCCAAGTCAATAATTAGAGGGAAGTCTGCTTTAAATCCTTCCTTTCTAGATCTCTAATCAGAAAACTATAAAATAATGAGGCATCAAATAAACAGAGAGATCCATTATTCTATGGATAGAATTATACAAAACTCATCAATCATTTTAATTGAATTTATAGGTTTACAGTCATGTTAATAAAATTCCCAACAGTTTTTTTGTCTGCAAAACTTGACAATCAAATCCTGAAATGTATATGGAAATACAATAACCAAAAATAGCCAAGTTATTCTTGAAGAATAGGGTAAGTGGTTTGCTCTACCAGATGTCAAAGACTTCCCTGGTGGCTCAGACAGTAAAGCGTCTGCCTACAATGTGGGAGACCTGGGTTCAACTCCTGGGTTAGGAAGATCTCCTGGAGAAGGAAATAGCAACCCACTCCAGTATTCTTGCCTGGAAAATCCCATGGACAGAGGATCCTGGCAGACTACAGTCCATGGGGTCACCAAGAGTCGGACACGACTGAGTGACTTCACTTTCATAGTTAGTAAGACTATGTGCTCTTGGCCAAAACTAGGTGCGGAATAGAACACAATATCTAAAAATAGCAGTTACATATTTGTCGATACTTGATTTATATTAAAGATGTTATGTAGAGTACTGGGGGAATGACCATCTTTTTAATAACTGCTGGGTAAATTTGATATCTATTGTTGTTGTTCATTCACTAGGTTGTGTCTGACTGTTTGCAACCCCATGGAGGTTAGTATGCTAGGCTTCCCTGCATTCACCATCTCTCAGAGTTTGCTCAAATTCATGTCCATTGAGTCAGTGATGCCATCCAACCATCTCATCCTCTGACATCCCCTTCTTCTCCTGCCTTCAATCTTTCCCAGCATCAGGGTCTTTTCCAATGAATCAGCTCTTAATATCAGGTAGCCAAAGTATTGGAACTTCAGCTTCAGCATCAATCTTTCCAACGAATATTCAGGGTTGATTTCTTTTAGAACTGACTGGTTTGGATACTCACTTACTTTGATGGAAGGGGTCAAAATTTTTAATTTTAATTTTGACCCCGTACTCAAATCCAAAAAATTAGCTTCACGTGGAATAAATAGGAAAATTTGTAGATGTGAATAAAGTTTCAAACCGTTTTTATAAGAAAATATCTTTACAACTTTGGAATAGACAAATATTTCTGAAATAAGACACAGTTTTTAAAAGAGAATAATATAATTATGCTAAATTTTAGAACTTCTCTTTCTGGAAAGACAGCATAAGGAGACTAAAAATGCAAACTACAGAGTGAGAAGTGATGTTTTAATTCAATAACTGACAAACATCGTGTATCCAGAATATATAAATATTTCAATATGAAAAACACGGTCCTTAAGAAAAATGAAGAAGAAATTTCAATGGGCCCTTCAAAAAAAAAAAAAGAAATCCAAATGGGTAATAAATACATGAAAAGATGCTCAAAGAAATGCAAATAATAACCACTTTCAATAAAAACCTTACTAAATGGCTAAAAACAAAAAGACTATCAATGCCAAATTTTGGCAATGACATGCAGCAACAGGAATGGGCTCTTTTGGCAGGTGGAAGTGTATGTACATTGGCACAATTATTTTTAAAAACTGAAGTTTCAGCTATTAATTTAAAAATCATTAAAATAGAAAATAATATTTTGAAATAGCAGGAAACATAAGAGACATGGGTTCAGTTCCTCAGTCAGGAAGATCCATCCCCTGGAGGAGGAAATGGCAGATCACTTCAGTATGATTGTCTGGAGAATTCCGTGGACAGAAGAGTCTGGCAGGCTACAGTCCATGGGGTCACAAACAGTCAGACATGACTGAAGAGACTTAGCACCCATGCTGTTAACCACAGGGATAATTCCAAGACCCCCAATAGATGTCTGAAACCATAGACAGTACCAAATTCTATGTATACATATGCAGTGCTTTTTTTCTACACCCTCAGACTGGTAGTGTATACAGTGAGGATAGGCTGGACAAAGGGATGATTCACATCCAGGAAGGATGCAGCAGGACTGCGAAAGATTTCATCATGCTACTCAGGATGGTATGCAATTTAAAACTTATGAATTGTTTATTTTTGGAATTTTCCATTTAATATTTTTGGACCACAGTTGACTGGGTAACTGAAACCACAGAAAACAAAACCAAGGATAAGGAGGGACTACTGTATTGTATCTTCAAGATGTTAGAAGAAGAGATGTGTCATTTGGTTTTGGTATTCAGTATAATGTGAAATATGAGAGTCATTGTATTGCAAATCATGTGGTTACATTTTAATGGTACATTCTGTGTATTAGACCAGAAAGCTGAGATCCTGCCTTTTTCACATATTTTGTTCAATTTCTACTTCTTGAGAACACTCAGAGCAAGCCTAATGTCTCTTTTACAACACAATCCTTCAGAAAGTAGAAATGTCCCTGGAGTGTTCTTTGCTCTAAATGGCTCTTTTGCCTATTTTTGTTTCCTTCACCAATCTGATCACTACCCTATGAATGCATTCTGACTTGGTTCATGTCTCTTGAATTGCTGGGGTCCAGAATTAAACACAGTTTCCCCGATGGCTCAGCAGTAAGAATCCGCCTGCAATGCAGGAGCCATAGAAGACACAGGTTCAATTGCTGGGTCAGGAAGATGCCCTGGAGGAGGGCATGGCAACCGACTCCAGTATTCTTGCCTGGAGAATACCACGGACAGAGAAGCCTAGCGGGCTACAGTACATGAGGTCACCAAGAGTCAGACATGACCGAAGTGACTTAGCATGCACACACACTGAATTAAACACTTCATTGTGTGTATGTTTTGACAAAGCAGATTCAAGCGACACAGAGACTTGTCTTTTGTTGGATACTAGAGTCCCTTGGACTGCAAGGAGATCAAACCAGTCAATCCTAAAGGAAATCAGTCCTGAATATTCATTGGAAGGACTGATGTTGAAGCTGAAGCTCCAATACTTTGGCCACATGATGTGAACAACTGACTCATTGGAAAAGACCCTGATGCTGGGAAAGACTGAAGGCAAGAGGAGAAGGGGACGACAGAGGATGAGATGGTTGCATGGCATCACCGACTCGATGGATATTAGTCTGAGCAAGCTCCAGGAGTTAGTGATGGACAGGAACGCCTGGTGTGATGGACAGGGAGGCCTGGCATGCTGCAGTCCATGGGGTCACAGTCAGACATGACTGAACAACTGAACTGAACTGATATTTCCCATTGAATTTCTGATAGTCACTTAAAACTTTTATACTTTTGAATATACACTGCCTCCTATGAACTAAAGCTTTTAAGTCTTTCCTATACATATTATTACAAAGCTACTCTCTCTAGTGCATTTTAAACCATTTGCAGTCATTTATATTTATCAAATCTTAAATGCATTTGTTACACAGCACAACACTCCAATCTTCCTTCAGGATTCTATTTTTGCCATAGAAAATATTCATCAACTGACAAAACAACATAGTATGACCTCTGTTTGCTTGCAGATGAGGTGAGGGGAGGGGAATTTGTTGTATGTGTGTATAGATATGGATATAAATAGAAAGAGATAGGCATAGACAAAGACATTGATATATATTACTACAAAGATATATGGCAAGTTTTAACTACAGTCATTCTGAGCTGGTAGGATTATGGGTGATTTATATTTTCTAATGTTTGATTTTGAACTTCTTTTGTAATGTGTGTCTAGTAAGATCAAATACTCAAAATTAATGACACCTTGTATGCTTAAAGGGAGAGAAGGCAAGTCACACTGGGACAGGTTAGCCTCAGATAGGATTTGTGTTACAAATGCTTGAGATGAATCTTAAAAATAAATAGAAAGTTTATTTGCTCACTTGCCTGCTGTTTACCACCTGTTATGCAGTCTGGTTCTGGGTGTTAGGGACCCCTACATTACAAGACTCTTGAGCAAGATGATTGGATCTGCATAGAAAAACGTAAGGGAAATGAAGAGAGTAGATTTAAGCAGTATTTCCCAAACTAGAACACTAGTATTTACTAATGAATCCCCTTAAATATTCATTCAGTTCAGTTCAGTCACTCAGTCATGTCCGACTCTTTGCGACCCCATGAATCGCAGCACGCCAGGCCTCCCTGTCCATCAACAACTCCTGGAGTTTACCCAAACCCATGTCCATCAAGTCAGTGATGCCATCCAACCATCTCATCCTCTGTCGTCCCCTTCTCCTCCTGCCCCCAATCCTTCTCAGCATTAGGGTCTTTTCCAATGAGTCAACTCTTCACATGATGTGGCCAAAGTATTGGAGTTTCAGCTTCAACATCAGTCTTTCCAATGAACACCCAGGACTGATTTCCTTTAGGATGGATTGGCTGGATCTCCTTGCAGTGCAAGGGACTCTCAAGAGTCTTTTCCAACACCACAGTTCAAAAGCATCAATTCTTCAGCGTTCAGCTTTCTTCACCGTCCAACTCTCACATCCATACATGACCACTGGAAAAACCATAGCCTTAACTAGATGGACCTTTGTTGGCAAAGTAATGCCTCTGCTTTTTAATATGATCTCTAGGTTGGTCATAACCTTCCTTCCAAGGAGTAAGCGTCTTTTAATTTCATGGCTGCAATCAGCATGTGCAGTGATTTTGGAGCCCAAAAAAATAAAGTCTGACACTGTTTCCACCATTTCCCCATCTATCTGCCATGAAGTGATGGGACCAGATGCCATGATCTTAGTTTTCTGAACGTTGAGCTTTAAGCCAACTTTTTCACTCTCCTCTTTCACTTTCATCAAGAGGCTCTTTAGTTCTTCTTTACTTTCTGCCATAAGGGTGGTGTCATCTGCATATCTGAGGTTATTGATATTTCTCCTGGCAATCTTGATTCCAGCTTGTGCATCTTCCAGCCCAGCGTTTCTCATGATGTACTCTGCATATAAGTTAAATAAGCAGGGTGACAATATACAGCCTTGACGTACTCTTTTTCCTATTTGGAACCAGTCTGTTGTACCATGTCCAGTTGTAACTGTTGCTTCCTGACCTGCACACATGTTTCTCAAGAGACAGGTTAGATGGTCTGGTATTCCCATCTCTTTCAGAATATTCATTAGTACCAATGTTATCATTAATATTTATATAATTGGTGAACCAAAGGGATTATTTATCAAATAAACCTTAGGAATGCCATATTTTGCATTACACTTTTGAATATATGAAATACACACAAATATATTAAAGACCAGAGAGCCTTTCCATAAAGAAACATGTTAACTTTTCTTAATACATCATTTTCCAAACTGGTTTGATCTTGTGGAAAGTCTGTAAGCACGCTAGCATTCCATGCACTCAATTTGGGAAATACAGCAGTAGAGAAATACTGAAAGGGAAAAACAACAAAGCACAGTATTTGGTTACCTAAGGAGGGAGGAAGACGAGGAAAATTAAAAGATGTTGCTCTGTTTTCAGTCCCCTGACTAGGAAAACGGTGCTATATGGTCATCAGGTTTAAGAGATTCGGTTTAGATGGAAATTATCATACAAACTTGCATTATTTAGGTGTCAGGTGTCAGCATACCAACGTTTGAAGATATTCATGTAGTAAGTCTACATACCTACAAAGACATGTCAAAATCAGCAGTAGAAATTCTAATAAGCTATTCACAGAACTTTGCTACTAATAAAAATGCATTGCCTCACAGTGTTCAGCACAACTGCTAAAGAAGTCACAGTAAATGGTTCTCATAAGTATGGAAGCTGAATTATTTCCATGGGATATTCTTTTTCTAGATACCATAACTAAGGGACTTGGAGCCTCCTTCCCACTGGCATGTGAGATTCTGGGAAATACCTTTAATCTGTATTGCCATTTCTTTGCGTTTTCTGTTATTTAAGAGTTTTATTGCTCTGTCTGTGCTAAGATAAACTCTAGAAAGTAAAACAAGATGTGAACGGCTAGGGGCTAAAATCACAGGGCCTGAAGCAAATTCTCAGAAAGAATATTAACATCTAATAACTGTCAATGTATTTCCCACCTGGGAGAAGCAGGGGGATTTACCACCTTCTGGCATGCCCAGTCAGACTGAGCTCTGAAAATGTGTAAGTCTACTTCCCTTTTAAAAGAAGAAAGTGACAAAGCAAGGACAGCTTGTTCTCATTCCAGGTATTTTGCTGACCTGATTTGTGAGCTGAAGCAATTCCAGGAATTCACCTTCCTCAATCCCACATCTGCAGAAGGGAAAGAACAGTAACAGCAATGTGTCTTGGCTGTCCACTCCGCAGGGTTGCCAAAAATTACCAGAGCACCGTAAGTATGGCGGCTGGAAAAGGCTTTGGGGTTAGGAGAAGGTTTAAACCCCACAACTCCTTTACCAAATTAAAAAATATGAAAGAAAAAAGAAGAATGAAATTCTGCCATTTGAAGCAACATGGATGGATTTGGAGGGCATTATGCTAAGTGAAGTAAGCCAGACAGAGAAAGGCAAAGTATGATATTACATGTGACACCTAAAAAACTAGTGAATCACAGATATAGAGAACAAACTATTGGTTACCAGTTGTTGTTGTTTAGTCAGTAAGTCATGTATGACTCTTTTATGCAACCCTGTGGACTGTAACCAGCCAGGCTCCTCTGTCCATGGGATTTCCCAGGCAAGAATATGGGAGTGGGTAACGATTTCCTTCTTCAGGGGATCTTCCTAACCTGGGGACTGAACCCATGTTTCCTGCATTGCAGGTAGATTCTTTACTGTGGAGCCACCAGGGAACCTCTTGGTTACCAGTGGGAAGTATCTATCTTGAAAGTGAAAGTCGCTCAGTTGAGTCCAACTCTTTGCAACCCCATGGACTATACAGTCCATGAAATTCTTTAGGCCAGAATACTGGAGTGGGTAGCCTTTCCCTTCTCCAGGGGATCTTCCCAATGCAGGGATTGAACGAAGGTCTCCTGCATTGGAGGCGGATTCTTCACCAGCTGAGTCACAAGAACCACTAATCAAAGCATCCAAGCAGGAATGCAAGGTAGAACCTGATCACAGATCAATTTACCACTTGCACCACCTGAAGCCACCTACTTCCCTAGTAACAAGTTGGAACAAAATTGAAGAAATTACTTCCATTCAAACATATTTATAGTCCCTTGCCCCTGAAGTGAGCTTGCAACTGGCTGCAGCCTGGCCAAGACACCCTCTCTCTGCGCTAGAGTAGGGGAATACCTACCTGTTTTAATAAAATACAGAGGCACCATCCTTCCCGCTTCTGCACTACTTTTCATCCTCTTAAAAAAAGTTGACTTTTCCAAACATATTTTTCTATGTACAGCATTGCCAAACTTGCAAATAGAAAATAATATTGGACAGTACATTTCAGCTAGTAGGAAAAAGGCAAATATTTATGTTTTAGTTTCAGTTTCCTGGAAAGTAGACTGAGACAAAGTTTTGCATGTGAAATGTTTATTTAAGAGTGCCCTTGGGATCAATATTTGGGGAGGGAGGGAATGGAAGTAAAAATGGACAAAACAGAAAGTCAAACTTTAATGAAAGCCCAAACAACCCTTGGTCAATGCCATGGGGGTACTCTGGAGATAGAATGGACCTTCTGAGTTGTCCTGAATTTAACCAAGATCATCAGACTTTTACATTCCATTAGAAATGGATCATTCTGGAAACAGTATGATCTTGGGCAAGACAGATGTCTATAACTGAAAAGAATCTCTGGAGTGGTTGACACTGTGATGTCTGTCTGCTGACAGCACTCCCAACAAATCCTTCATTACAGGGGATCAGGACTGTGCATGACAACATCCCCTACAAACTTGACAGTGCTTGAATTTGGTATGAGCTAGACTTAGCAGCAGAAGCAGCCCTTTTTAAGTTCATCAGGTCATGATATTATGGGATCACTGCCAGCTCTGGCCACCGTGTACTCATGATAGAATTGACTGTGCTAAAGTTTCTGAGGGTTTCCCTGGTAGCTCGATGGTAAAGAATCTGCCTGCCAATGCAAGAGACCAAGAGATGTGGGAGACGTGGGTTGGATCCCTGGATCAGGAATATCCCCTGGAGAAGGAAATGGCAACCCATTCCAGTATTCCTGCCTGGGAAATCCCATGGACAGAGGAGTTTGGCAAGCTACAGTCCATGGGATCACTAACGAGTAGGATACAACTTAGCAGCTAAACAACAACAAAATTTTCTGAAGTATCTATCTTGTGGATATTCCATGAAATCTATTGAGTTGGAAACAATGTTCATGCATCTGAAAGCATGTTATAATGCATCCTTCAGGGTTCCTGGTGCTTCCTTGAAGAACACTGAAGGAGTACATTGAATTTAAGCTGGACATATTGAACAGTTCTCCATAATCCCATCAGTAACGAGCAGCACAAAGGACTGGGCACCACCATTTATAAAAGTGGTTGTAAAAACAGCAGACTCAGCTCACAAATCTAAATCAAGAAATGTTACTAATCTTGATCAAAATATACAATTAGTCAACAATAATTCTCATAAACTAAATAAAGTTAATGCTATTTAGGCAGTTTGCTTTACTTCGTAAACTTTCAAGAGTCAGGATGATACTGTGCAGCTGTTCCATAGCGTTTATAAAGAACAAGGTCTCCTTAGCTATGTTCACATCCCAATTATGAAGAGACAAAGCACATGGTCACAAAAAGTATTAAACATATTATTTATGGGAACTCCTACTTAACCTTCTAACTTGAGACATTTAATAGGAAAGCCATTCTAGTCATCTGAAGTCAGAGTCTGGTTCTGCTCTGTTTGATGTTCAAGAAGGAATAATCCAAGACCAGTGTAGCAAGGTGAGAATGTTTCTGGGGTGAGAATTGGTACGAGTTCCTAATATACTTCCAACTGAGGGACCTTGGGCAATTCAACTTTATTCCCTTCATCTATAAAGGGAGAGGATTAAAATTTTAAGTAGTCTCTCAGAGTCTTTCTGATCTAAAAGTCTATGATTCTCTTCATCTTTCAGATTAGTTAGTGGTTGAGTGCTCAGAAGCAGATTTAGATTCAGTAACACAAGAAAATAACTGTAATTATCATGTACATTGACTGATAGTAACCGTTACTCTGATTATCTTTTCATGATACACACACAATGTATCAAATCATTATGCTGTACACCTGAAACTAATACAATGCTACATGTCAACTACACCTCAATTTTAAAAGATACAGTAAGAGTAACTAAAAGATTTCCCTTTAGAGAGGTGAATTATAAAAGTTTCATATGTGAAACATTCAGGATATGATACCCACCCTCTGATCATTTATCAAGAGTAAAGACATTTGCTTTCATTACCAAAGATGGCTAATAAGATACTCTGAAGTTTAGAGACTGTCCTGTGAGTTGAATATCATAATTCTGCATAATGACTAGCTCTAGCTTTTTATCAAAATTATGAAAGAGATGGTTAATGAACCATCTTTTCTTTTTCCTATTACAATAATCTCATTTCAAAGTGTTAATACTGCTGTAATATATCTCTCTTACAAATGATGTCCCAGAAAATGGAATCACCTAAGTCAATGTTATTCATGTACTTCATTTAAGAATATCTTTAATATACACTATGGAATATTACTCAGCCATTAAAAAAAATACATTCGAATCAGTTCAAATGAGATGGATGAAACTGGAGCTTATTATACAGAGTGAAGTAAGCCAGAAAGAAAAACACCAATACAGTATACTAACACATATATATGGTATTTAGTCAATCGGTAAAGATAACCCTGTATGCGAGACATCAAAAGAGACACAGATAAATAGAACAGTATTATGGACTCTATAGGAGAGGGCGAGGGAGGGATGATATGGGAGAATGGCACTGAAGCATGTAAATTATCATATGTGAAACAAATCGCCAGTCCAGGTTTGATGCATGATACAGGGTGCTCGGTGCTAGTACACCGGGATGACCCAGAGGGATGGGATGGGGAGAGAGATGGGAGGGGGTTCTGGAAGGGGAAAACATATACACCCACAGTGGATTCATGTCAATGTATGGCAAAACAAATACAATACTATTAAGTTAAAAATAGATAAATAAACTAATTTAAAGAAAAAAATTAAAAATAAAAATTAAAAAAAAAACACTTTGAGATATCACTCCACACATTAAAAGGGTTATAAACAAAAATAAAATAAAAAACAAAATCAGACAATAACAAATACTAGAAACATATGGAGAAAATGGATTCTTCATACTTTGCAGGTGGAAACATAAATTTTGGTGAAGCCACGTTGGACAACAGTTAGGCTTTTTTTCAAACAGTTATACATAGACTTACTAGTGACTCAGCACTTTTATTGCTAGGTATTAATAAAGACTCTAAAGAATTAAAACCTATTTTCACATAAAATTTGTGTACAAATATTTAAAGAAGAATTATTTCTAATAAACAATTTACCTTTAAATAAAATTTTCAGAATAGACAGGTCTACAAAAACTGAAAGTAAATTAGTTATTGCCAGCATCTGGGATAAATAAGAATGAGGAGTGACTGCTAATGGTAATGGGATTTCATTTTAGAGTGATAAAAATGTTCTTCAAACTTTGCAAATATGCTAAAAAACAGTGAATTCACAACTGTTATGGTATATAAATTATATATTAATAATAAAATTTTAAAAAAAGAATATCTTTAAGATGCCTTTTTTATTTTTAGTTTACTAATGCCTCAGTTTCAGAGTTAGAGCTAGCAAATTTTAGTTCCTCCTCTATAAAATGGGGGTGATAATAGTATTGACTTCACCGGTGGTGGTTGTAAGAGTTAAATGAAATCACGAATGTACATTTGGTAAACCAGTACTGTGCACACAGTAGGGACACAATGAGTATTGTCACTGCTGTTGATATCATTCTTGAGGTCTGGACTACAAGAAACCACTGGGACTAGTTATAGTTTTCAATCATTCAGGATGGCTGAAGTGATGAGAGTAGCTGAGATTGCCTAGAGAGAGAATATAGCATGGAAAAAAAGCCAAAAGAGAAAATGCCGAAGATTCAGAAGGAAAAAGAAGCAATCTACAATGGGTTAATCAGAGAATGAGAAAAAAGGCCAGGGAAGTTTGGCATGAAAGAGGACAAGAGATCTGCTTCTTTCCTATTCATCGATTACCTTAAAATAAATCTGTGCTTTGGCAACTGAACCTTAAAATGACTGGAGGCAACGTCACCATGAAAAAGTAAAAGTACTTATTGAGTTCTCTGGAAATTATGTACTTTGGCTTAACAACATTCTTACAAGTTAGAATCCAGGAAGTCAATGTTCTTTCCTCATTATTATATCAGAGAATAGTTTCCTTGGTCCTTAGTTGATCTGAAAAAGACCATGATGAAACAACACATTGACGGAAGAGGTAAATGGCTTAAAGAATTTTCCAACAAGCGTTGCATAGCCCTCCATCAACCCCAGGGCATTTTGTGTACCAGGAATCTGCTGCAGGAAACTAAATGACTCTGAGTATATGCCATTCTTTATGGCTGAACTAACAGCAAAAAGGAGCAGCCTGCTGACAAGTTTCATATCCAATTCATTGCACTGTATTTTCATTCCTAACTACACTCCATTAGCTCTGACATTTCACGAGTCGATGGAAAACCAGAAATTACACATTTCGTTTATGGTATTGTCTGCTTTTTCTTCAGGAAAATTAATGACTGTTCAAAAACTTTCACGAGAAATTCATCTTCAAGGGCTGCTCCTCTACCAAGTGACCACACCCTTTTGTAGCCACATACAGAGATGATCCGGCAATCAAGAATGAACACACACATACACACACACACACACACACACACACACACACACACAGGCTCCTCACAGTGCTTGCTTCCAGCTGGTAAACAAAATAATCAAGTCTCAATTTAATTAGATTTTAAAATGGCACTTGGGCTGTGTTATGGCATTTTCTAAAAGTAAATAAGCACTCTTATAATTTTACAAATAGTGGATATGACAAGAGAAAAACTAGAGTGGTTCCAATTATCTTACCAGATTGAAAGTGCTGAATCAGAGTTCTAAAGTCGCCCAGCCATCTATTCCCCATGAATAATTCAGAGGACTACGGCTGTATATTATTCTGATCCAACTATGGTTCAAAATTTAGAGTTGCTCGGCAGGACTTCTATGGACTGTTCTCTTGACTATTTCTGGAATTTGCATCTTTGAGTATACAAATTCCAGAAAGAATGTAAGCAGTGAAATAACAGATTTGCCTCCATTCATGAAAACTTCCAGTTTCATTAGAGAGAATACAACAAAAAATATAGTCTGTGTGAGCTAGGACAGAAAAATCATGCTCTGTTGATATTCATTGTACTAATTTAGAGAATTCATCATTAATAAGAATAGAGATACACATCATCAGTCTAACGACTTTATAGCCAGTGGAAAAGAATCTCCTTTCTGAGCTGGCTTGTAATTCAGAGAGGTATTGTAAGAGTCATAGCTGCTTTAGACTACATCTTGAAGTCATAGTGACCAGAAATACTAACTTTGATTTGGAAGTTGTGAATATTATTTCTCTGGATTCTTATTACCTCGGTCAGAGGTAGTTTTACCACTGGTATCAGTTTTATCCATTACAGTCTCACATAAAACCCAGAAAAAGAAGGGTGGGTAGGGAAAAATTATGAGTGTCATAATCATGAGAACAATCATGAGTGTCAAATACCATACGTAAGCAGTCAGCAAGCGTATCAATTACACCACAACCAATAGAGCTTAAAAACCATTATCATCATCTTCTGGATGGTAGACAGCAAAGTAGGAATTTATCTCCAGAGTTACAACAGTTCATTTGGGCATATCCAGTACACATCACTTTTCACTTAGGAAACATTCTGGGAAGCAGTAAGTGAGTACAGGGAGGACAGAAAATGGGGAGGGGGAGTAATATATTTCGAAATTTGCTTAACCTTTATGCAGTCAACAAATGCGACAGCCTGCTACAGACAAGGTGCTGAAGGCAGTGCTTAGAGCATGGTCTCTGCCTTCCAAAAGACGAGAGTGTAGTTAAATTCATATAAATCTACATTTTACATGATCTCTTATTTCACTAGCAGCAAGCTGTTGTCCCTGTGCAGCTTCCTGGAACTATAATTTGAGGACCAATTTATTCCTTTTTAGTACATTTCTGTTCTCTCCCTTTGAATTCTCAGCAATAGTAATCTGGTCAGCAGGAAGGCCAGGACCAAATATTAATGAGATAATTATGATGTTTTCTTACACCAGGCAACCAGATACTTCTGGCAAGGACCAGGCAATATGGAAAACAAGAGGACATGGATAAAAGTACAAAATAGTAAGGATAATAAGTCCAAAAGGGTAAGTCTAAAAGGATAAGCCCAAAAATGACTTAGGCTCCCTGATATTCTCATTGAAGAAGCAAAATCTAACAATAAACATCAAAAAGACTAGCATATACCAGTGAGGCGGAGAGAAAACTGAGGAAAAGTACCTGTAGCAGAGGGACCTAGATTATGGAGCTTTTTTACACATCCTCGTGTAAATACATCTCCCAAAACTAAAGCATATTTTCTAAAATATTTTATTCTTACACATAGCAAAATCTTTCTTTGCATGTAGGCAAGTTGCAAAATTTAAGTCATGCCACAGTTTAGATGGTACATAGAAAATTTAATTTCTCAATTTTTCTTTACATAATGCCTTTCTCTTGAGCCACATACACTGGCTGGCAGAAAAAGAGACAAAATGCCTGAGCTAATTTAATGCTTAACTAAATCCAATAATTTACATATCTTTCCCTAAAAGAACAAGTGTATGCTGGTGAAAGAAGTGTGTGACTTTTTAAAAAATTAATTAATTTATTTTAATTGGATGCTAATTCCTTTACAATATTGCGGTGGTTTTCACCATATATCGACATGAATCAGCCACGGGTGTACAGGTGTCCCGCCATCCTCAACCAAAAAAAAAAAAGTGTGTAGCTTACACTTCTTTTGGGGTGAGTCCTCAGAGCTGTTCTGGTGCCCACTGGTACTCAACATGACACCACTTACCCTCTTTTAGTCAGCAGGCAGTGCTGAAGTCAGCACCTGGCTATTGAAGGTCTACTCTTTGCCTAGAGACATTGCTCCCACACAGCATTTGAAATTTCCTCTCTTTCTGACTCAACTCTTAGCTTTACAGACCCAAATAGATCTCTTCCTTATTCCTCATGACCCTAAAACCTAGCAGGTCACCTCCTCCAACCTTGACTATGGGATTGCCTCATCCCACCATCTTCACTCTGTGTGCTTTTTCAGTTCATCCTTCAACAAAAGTTTTACTGACAACTCTCCATACTGTTAATCAAAAATATTTTTTAAAAAATACATAACAGAGCAGACAGTACCTGGCACTCTAGACGTCAGTACGACAGGAGTCCCTTCTCATAACGGTAAAAACAAAGCCAAACCTAAAGACAAAGCGAAACCTAAAAACTTAGTTTTGGTGCTTAATTTTGGTGATGGACGGGATCTCCAGTTTCCTTTCAAATGAACTAAAGTAATTCAGAAGAGAATTAAAACAAAGGCATAGGGTAGGGAAAGGATGAGATTTTAAAATAATTGCTTTTGTGACACCCCCCAGAAAAATGGAGTTGGGAAAGACAGGTTTGGGCGAGGCAGTGTCTCTGACTGTAACTCTCCCTCTGTGTTCTTCCTCTTGTTTGCCCAATGTCCTTAGTCCTGACTGGAAGTACTGCTCTAAAAGGTCACAGGGCAGGAATACATACAAGGCAGCATGCTTGTGCTTCATTCCCCACTCCCCCACAGACCAACTCACTGGCAGGCTGATCACCCCTACAGCCCGCTTCTTTTTCAAGTGCCAGGCCCACTGGTGTCTCCTGATAACTAGGAGCACCACATGGCCCCTGGAATTCCCCTGCTTGATGCATTGCTTGACTTGGTCAAGCATGAGTTGCTCCAGTTGAAGGCAACGGACAATCTTTAGCTAGGTTAACTTACTCTCAAGGTCGTGATCTCTCAGGAGGTCCTAATAACCCTCTGATCTTCCTCTAGGATGTTCACAGATGTTGGGAAGCAGCAGATTTTTTTAACACTAGAGGCCTGTTTCTACCCTATGGTGGCACCTAGCTCTCAACTCAGTGTCATGACATTCAGCAACTAAAGGCTTGGGGGAGTTTTCTAGACCCAGTGGCACTCCGTCTCTTCACTTGGCTAGAATGGTCGCCATCACGCATACTGAGGTCTGCTCCAAAGGCCCAAGCTGGGGAAACTATCTTATCATGGGGAGCATAAGAGGAAATCACCTGAGCTCAATTTTAAAAGATAAAGATGAGTTTGGGGAAATTGGAGGCAAGGGAGAAAAGTGTACCAGGAAAAGGTGGAGATACATACATAAGACATTTCCAAGGGAGCTGCAGATGGTCCAGTAGAAATAAATAACAGAAGTTTATATGAGAATATCAAATTGTATCTAGGTGTGTGAGCAAAGCCTGGGCCATTTAGAGTGTTGTCTGTCATGCTCCATATTTAAAACTTGGGGGAGGTATTGAAGGATTGCAAGCAGAGGACAAAACTGGCATTTCAGGAAGATCGCTCTAGAAACATATGAAAACATAATTAATTGGAGGTGACTTAAAAGACTGTTACAATAAATCCAGTTGATAAATAACAAAGTCATAAACAAATACAGTAGCAAAGAGACAGAATGCTGAGACAAGATTTGAAAACCATTAAGGTGGCGTAACAGAGGTGTTGGTACCTCCTGAAGAAGGGTCATGTGCAATTAGAGGGGAGAAAAATGGCTTGAGGGGGAAAATGCAAGAAGGTGAGAAGTTTTCAGAGAGAAGATTATGATTATTCCCAATTTGTTTTTAATTTATTAAATATGACCAGCACCTGATTAAAACCAGCCTCATTGAGACAGAACTTTCATAGAAAGGAAAGGAAGAAGAGATAAAACATGTTGAAAGGGAGTCAAAACAGGGTAATGTGTTCCAAGAGACACTTGAATCCTCAATTTTACACTCCTGTTTATTATGAATATCCATCAAATCCTACTTATCTCCCAATCAGAACCTTACAACGTTTTTTAGTCCTCTACAGTTCAACTGGGCATTTTATTCATATAGATTAATATTAGAAGGGGACAGTACCCAAAGAAGCCACATGACAGCAAAGTGTCTTGAACATATCACTCAATCTCCACCCCAAGCCTTCATAAATGTCTTAACAGAATTGATCTCTAAAGAGTTTGACTTTCAGCAAGAACCAATGTAAAAATGGAATACATGTGAATTTTTAGTTTGAAAAATGTTATTTAGTGCATAATTGTGTCTTTTAATATATTTACAGACTTTATGTTCAGGATATGGGTTGAGATTATTCATAATTTTGTTCAACGCTTTCTGTATAAAAAGACCTCCTGATACATTCACCTCAGATCAAAGGGACAGGAAAACATTTCTTTTAATACGCTAATAAATGGTGTATCCTATTTTCAGACAATGATAACTACATCATCATCTGATTGCCCTCTTGCCTGAGCTACTGAGAATCTGAGTATAAAGTATTAGTCACTCAGTTGTGTCCAACTCTGTGTGACCCCATGGACTGTAGCTCACCAGGCTCCTCTGTCCATGGGATCCTCCAGGCAAGAATATTGGAGTGGGTGCCATTCCCTCCTCCAGTCTGAGTATAAAATATAAATGTAAATACTACTATTCTCAATATGAGATTTGTTTTATTTTTTCTTCTCTTCTTCATGCTCCATTCCCCAAATTTACTGTTTTAGATTTGACTTTGATTCACATTACTGGTCTCATCCACCAGTACCATGTTCTTATGATGAACCAGCTTTCACCCTTTTAAGAACTCCCAATCCTATTCTAGTAGCAATCCTTGAATCCAACTTATAAATGAGGGCTTTCTAGAGTTTTCAAGCTATATAAATATTTTGGTGTGATCCTTTTTTCCCTTCCAAAGCAACACCAAATCTCCAGCTGCTGGGAAACAGTGCTTTTCCCTATCACTGGAATCAATGAGTCAAGGCATATGTCTTTAATGGAGGTTTTGGCAAGGGTGATATTAGAGTTATTATTAGATAGAAGTAAACTGAATAGTTTGTTTTCTGTGCTGCACATACAAATCAATGGTTTAAATCAAACACTGCAGTTTATAATGTGATAGAAATATTTACACGGGGATAAAAGCACTAATCAAAGTACAGCATTAGGATAATGTAAGTTTTGCAAATTCCAGAAGCCAACATATTTTACAGATCACAAGAAAAGGAAGAAAAAAGAAAATCCAAAGAAAGTATATCAGTTCTGTTAGGAAACGGGCTTTACCCTCAAAGAGGTTCACATTGCATTTTCTGGTTGCCAGGGAGAGGAGACTCACTTTAGTTATCCAAGTAATAGAGTAGTGATGGTGATAGTGAGAAGGCGCAGTATGAATACAGCTACACAGAAATTCAAGAGAAGTCTAACAACTAGAGTGGGATCCACAGTAGAGCCAGCCTTCAGAATCTCCACCTGCAGCCTGAACACCAGGTCTACAAAAGCAGTAAAAATACAATGAATGGTTTATTGGTATTACATCTTAATGCATGATGAAACAATATTATCTGTTTCCAGATTTTGTGGCTACCCTGAAGTAACACGTCACTGATATTTTTGTTTGCCCTTTTCTATCCCATCACTGATTTCTTGATTTTTTTTCCCACCTTCATACATTTTCTTATGTTTCTCCTTTAATAGTCTATTCTTCTTAACTCCAGTTTGACCTTGACTTAAGATCTCACCCAGATAGTTTAATTCCCTCTATATGTCTTTTGATATGACTTCACTTCTCTCTGCATTTCCTAATTTGGTCCAAACAAGACAAAGTCAGATTGACCTATACATTTTTTTTTTACACCAGACCTCAAAATAGGTCATTGGCCAGTCTCTGAATTTGGGAAGGAAAGACTGCAGTCACCTGGTACTCTAGACCTGCCTCGTTAGCTATGAGCAAAGAAGTAAGGACCAAGGGCATGGCACCAAGGTTGGTGGACTGAATGTACAGCCCTATAATTCACTCACATGATGAGAAAGCAACAAGAGTTCTACCACCTTACTCCTTCCAAAAAAATTATTTTTTCATATTCAAAGTTTTAGGTAGATTTCCCTGGTACTTAACATGGATTTCCAGAATATACACATGTAACATAATCAAAATAATAAATGAAATATAGTAATAATAGTAATATAGTAATAATATAGTAATAATCACTGACTCAAGGCATATGTCTCTAATGAGAATAAGCTGCTACCTTTAAAAAAACTAACATATGCATTCCAAAGATAAATGCAAATGAATTTCTGAATCTTAGGTGTTTTTCTTTATCCTCATCACCCACCTCTGAATGCAACACTTGCCAGCTGCAACTGATCACCTTTATGGGCATTATTGCTCAAATTGTAATGCAACCATTGCAACTAATTTCACCTACATGCCATGCATCTTGAAAGTTTTAAGTACTTTTGAAACAAAATAGTTTTGTTTCAAAATACTAAAGAGATTAAAGCTATATGTACCTAAAAAATATAAATTAATAGAATGGATATAATTATACCTGAACTTAAAAATCATTAAAAGAAGGGACTATCTCTCTTGCTCATTTCTCTGCCCTAGACTGGTACAATTTCTGGCATGTAATATGTGCTCAATATACTTTTCAAACTAATCAATCAATAAATAAATGAATACTATACCTACTTCCAAACATGGAAAGAATGGAGATTACAGTCTAGAGAGGATTATTTTTTGAACAATATCAAAAAGTTTCTCTAGATTCCATAGAATCATTGAGTAGACAAAGTAGAAATGAAACGGTTTAGAAGCAGGTGTCCTAATTTAAAATGAGTTTTTAAAGAAAAGCAAAAATACAACGAAAACACTGCAGAGACTCTAACAGAAACAAAAAAAAGTATTTCATTATACTTAGCCCAGATAGATAGATAAATCTATGTACACATTTATTCCTAAAAGTAGCTTCTGTTATCCAAAGCTTTATGTTTACTGTTAGGTGTTTTCAGATAAAGAGTCTCAGAAAAGGGACAGGATTTCTTGCCTCTTTCTGAGAAGGTAAGATTCTTAAAAACAGCCGTGAAACTCCTCATAACCCAGGGCCCCTCCCCGCATCCTCAAACAAAAGTTGGATACCCTATGCCATCTTGCAGCTGAGTTTGTAGGAAACAGTCTTTGCTCTTGATTTCCTCTCTCATTTCACTTGACAACAGAGTCCTTAGATTTCCAAACTCATCTTCCTTCTCTCAACAGGAAGAACAGAAGGCAGAAACCCCACAGAATGTTATGTGTGACTCATTTTCAACTTTACGTGAATAATTTAGCACTTGATAAAGACAAACGCATGATTTTGCTACTGATGAGGAATATTTACATTTGTTTTCCTCCCTTGTACAGTGAAGCACCCAAATGAGAGACTCATTGCTCTGTACAACGCTGCCACCTTCCTCCCAGGGCTGGCTGTCATTAATTAAAATCACAGAAAGGAGCTGATTCACTGAACTGAATCACTCTCATAATGGCCAAAGTTCTAGAAACACGCCCTGGGGCCCAGGAGCTGGATTTCTCTGCTTCTCTAATTTGGACAGCTCTGAAGCCAACTCAGTTGGTAAAGAGAGCTGAAACTCTTTAGTCTCTTTAAACTAAAAAGCAACATGTGCATGCTCAGTCGCTTCAGTTGTGTCTGACTCTTTGCAACGCCATGGACTGTAGCCTGCCAGGCTCCTCTGTCCATGGGAGTCTCCAGGCAAGAACACTGGAGTGGGTTGCCATGCCCTTCTCCAGGGGATCTTCCCCACCCAGGGATTGAACATGGGACTCCTGTGTCTTCTGCATGGCAGGCAGATTCTTTACCACTGAGCCACCAGCTGCTGCTGCTGCTGCTGCTAAGTCGCACCAGTCATGTCCGACTCTGTGCGACCCCATAGACGGCAGCCCACCAGGCTCCGCCGTCCCTGGGATTCTCCAGGCAAGAACACTGGAGTGGGTTGCCATTTCCTACTCCAA
Source organism: Okapia johnstoni (assembly GCA_024291935.2). Lineage (NCBI taxonomy): Eukaryota > Metazoa > Chordata > Mammalia > Artiodactyla > Giraffidae > Okapia > Okapia johnstoni. Next base: position 75,706,550 of record CM044313.1, on the reverse strand, counting down.
TGCATGCAAGTGAAAAGTGAAAGTGAAGTAGCTCCGTCGTGTCCGACTCTTAGCGACCCCATGGACTGCAGCCTACCAGGCTTCTCCGTCCATGGGATTTTCCAGGCAAGAGTATTGGAGTGGGTTGCCATTGCCTTCTCCAGCAGTCCTTAAAAAGCAAGATACCTATTGAACTTACTTGAACCATGATTCTGAAGCTAACTGAGAAACAGTAATGTAATAATAGCTCAGTGTTATGGAATTAATGTTTGCGTTCCACCATCGTTACCCCAGAAAAATTCATATGTTGAAGCCCTAATCCCTTTGGGGGGGGTAACTTGGTGGGTGAGGTCATGACAGTGGTGCCTTCATGATGGTACTGGGGCCCATCTAAGGAGAGACCCTAGAGCTTTCTCACCCTCAGCGCTATGACAAAGAAGTCATGTGAGCACACAGAGAGACAGTGGCCATCTGCAAGCCAGGAAGAGGATTCACACCAAGAACTGACCCTTCTAAGCACCTTGATCCTCAACTTCCCAGCACCCAGATTTATGAGAAATTAACATTCATGGTTTAAGCCACCCAGTCTATGGTATTTTGTTACTACAGCCCAAGCTGACTAAGACATGCAGGTAAGACAATTACGATTAGACTAGCTACAAAACTGACCCAAACAGCATTCTAAACCTCTACCTAAAAATCTACTTGAGAAAGTCAGTTTCCTTCTGAGAGCACATTTCAGTCCTATGTATCCTTCTCGCCCCACCCTCAACTCTAAGAGCAAAAGTTTCATTGCTAAAGGGAATGCTGTCTCCTTTCAAGTCAAATGACAAGGTCTGCTCCTATTAATTTAACCCTGAAGTGTGTTAGCCAGTTTCTATACATCTTCCACTCCTCCACCCCTTCATCCCCACAGCTGAATAAGCAAGAGACAGGAAACTCTTCATAAATGAAAAAGTGTGTATACAAACAGTATTAGTAGCAATTTTTTCATTAATTAATTTTAATTAGAGGATAATTACTTTACAATATTGTGGTGTTTTTTGCCATACATCGACATGAATCAGCCATAGGTGTACATGTGTCCCACTATCCTGAACCCCCCTCTTGCCTCCATCCCCACCCCATCCCTCTGGGTTGTCCCAGAGCACTGGCTTTGAGTTCCCTGCTTCATGCATTGAACTTGTACTGGTCATCTATTTTGCATATGGTAATACACATGTTTCCTGGTGCTATTCTCTCAAATCACCCCACCCTCGTTTTCTCCCAGAGTCCAAAAGTCTGTTCTTTACATCCATGTCTCTTTTGCTGCCTTGCATATAGGGTCATCGTTACCATCTTTCTACATTCCACATATATGCATTAATACACTGTATTGGTGTTTCTTTTTCTGACTTACTGCACTCTGTATAATAGGCTCCAGTTTCATCCATCTCATTAGAACTGACTTTTTATAGCTGAGTAATATTCCACTGTGTATATGTACCACAACTTCCTTATCCATTTGTTGGCCAATGGACATCTAGGTTGCTTCGATGTCTTAGCTATTGTAAACAGTGCTGCAGTGAACATTGGGGTACATGTGTATTTTTCTCATATTAACAATTTTTAATAGTAGAATTGTGGATAACTTAGTTTTTAATTCATTGGATATTTTTCTTTATTTTTTACCTAACAACATTTCTATATGATTTTGTCAACATCAGGAGAAACCCCATGCTTTTAAATGAGTGGCCTTCAACCTCAAACAGACTTAAGAAAAATATAAGAACTTCTACTTATAGATGGTGGACACACACTATGTCTCATCTCCCTCAGCTCTGATCATCTCGGGTTTATGAAAATTATAGAAAATCATCTTGTCCTCTTCAATTCATAACTACATTTAAAATTAAGAAAAGGAACCTCAGTGGACCAGAAACCATTGGGAATCTCTGGGAGATGGGTAAGCAAAAAGAAGCCATCAAGTCTAAGAAGTCAAGTCAAGCTAGTAGGAAAAATAATAAATATAACAGGAAAATGGTGTTGAAATTAAAATCCAAACCTTTAAATAAAATTAATAGTAGAAAAGACACAAGTTGAACCCATAAGACAGAAGACTGAATTGATAAATTTTCTGTAACATATCATAAAATAACAAAAAATTGGAGAGTATGAAAGAAGAGTCAAGAAATATTAAAGATAAACTCAGAACGTTTAACATCCACCTTCTAGGGACATCAAGAAGGAGAAACTAAATAGATCTATGGAGAGGGAACATTCAAAGGAAAAAAAAAATGTGGCTCTGATTATTCTTAAACTTTTTTTTTTTTAATAATGAGAGGACCATTTTTAGAATTCTTATTTTATTTGCAATTCATTCACATAAAGTTTATTCAGATTCATCAATATGCCTGGTATAGTGCAAGGTAATAGAAACCTAAGTGTAGTAACAAATCCTCTCTCCAGAAAATGCATATATGCACAGATCACAATTTTCCACTTTATTTTAGAGGTTATGAGTTCACTGACCCATAATCTTAGTTATTTTTATTACAGTTCACCTGTTTTGACTGGAATGACTTGGCAAAAGCCACACTATTTTTCCCCTATTGAACTGCTGAATTGTTTGACAAAGAGTATCTTAGCAACTGACTGTTTGAAGGCATGAAATCATACAGAGACTCAATCTATAATAAAACTGGAATTGGTAAACTCAGTCTGAGGCTTATTTCACAACAGTTATGGAATGGTCAGCTTCCATGAGGTAAACTGGAGCTAGTTTTCAAATTTCAAATGAAGTACACTGAAGTCATTGAAAAATTATGAACTATGCTGAGTAATAAAAATCACTAGCTTACTACTCAGGGTTAGTAGATTGTCTCATAGATCATCTTAGCCACAAAGAAAATCAGCAACCACAAAAAAAAGGACAATCTCCTTACAGCCTGTTTAGGGAAGAGAAATCTGTTGTAAAGAATCCGCCTGCAAAGCAGGAGGTCCAGGTTCAGTCCCTGAGTTGGAAGATCCTCTGGAGAAGGAAATGGCAACTCGCTCCAGTATTCTTGCCTGGAGAGTTCCATGGACAGAGGAGCCTGGCAGGCTACAGTCTATGCGGTCACAAAAGTCAGACACGACTGAGTGACTAACACTTTCTTTTACTTTTTCAGGGAAATTTTTTAAAAACGAGTTTGTCTGAGAGAATCAGATGTAAATAAAGTATCTGTTGAATTAATTTCTAGAAAATTAGAAGTACTTAGAATATCACAAACTCATTTAGGGATATTTGTTGAATTTTAAGTCAGATACCGATTGACAGAGAGAAGGACTAAAGAAAATAGGAAAAAAAATATTGGAAAACTGAAGATAATAGAAATTATTTTGATAAGAACTAAAGATGGAAGACAAGTTTTATCAATAAGTAGAAAACAAACTTGAGGACAAAAAGACGATCAGTCAAAAGACTGGATCTGCAACTGATAGAAGGAAGTCACATGTTACACAATGGAATAAAGGTGTATGATATAAAAAATAAAAAGCTGACTCTTTTATGTAAGATATGAGTGCATATGTGAAGAACTTAAATAGCTGGAATGAAGTTGACATCTGGCTATGTTTCTATCTTACCCTGCCTTCTATACCCACTGCTCATGAACATTTTACTGAAGGTATATTTTCACAGTGTACTTTAATTGAATATGATACAATGATACACCAGTGAAAGGCATGGTGTTTCATCACCAGTCCCAAAGTACACCATGGAAGCAAAGGTTATAATCTCTTAATTTTAGTAATTAGAACAGGTGATCTGAAGCAACACAAAGAGAGAAGTGCCAATGGAACACCATCAGATGTGTATTTTTAGTTAACAATTCATATCTCTGCAAACTCTAGCAATTATTTTTATTCATTGTTTAGATTTCTATTTTCTCAGGCCTCCCTGAGCGTCCGTGGTTTTTTCTGAGCTGCTGATAAATTTTCACAACTTGTCATATGTGGTCTGACCAAAATACTGCAGAGAAGTGCTAAACTAGTTTAAATCTGTGTGAAAAGAGTTTACTCACAAAGTTGGCCACCAAAGGTCATGGTTTTTTAGGTACTTAAGATCTCATGATCAGGTCTTCAGAGTCTGCTGGAGTTTCGATTGGCTTTTTCTGTGTGTGGACAATGACTAACCATACCTTTGTGCTCATTCTTTGCATGGTTTCCTGGGTATATGCAATATTTGATGGCCATCTACCCTCTCTTACATTGTTCATTCAGTATAAGTTGCTGAGTGATTTTCTTGTAACATAAGAAACTTTAGCAGCTGTAAGTTAACTATCATGTTGTAGAAGCTGTCAGTTTTTTAAACCTGATAATGTTCAACATTGTTATATTTTGCTCTGAAATAAATGTTAATTGTTAAAAATTGGATCTTTAAAGAAGTGAAAAAAAAAGTGAATCTGATTTATTAGGAACAAACTTATGATGAAGAAAGTCCTTATCAGGAAAAGAAAAATGGATCATAAAACCCAGTAACAACCTGGCAAGCTCTGAATGCTATTACAGACTTCTTGTTCCTGGGATCAACAGGAACAAGTTTTGCAACAAAAGGTTGGGGGCCTTTTCTAAGTAACAATAATACCAACCATAACTAATCAATCAAGTTTCTTACAAACCATGCCAAGGCCAGAACAAGCCCAGAATAAGCAGGAAGGGGACAGGGTGGCCAAGACGGCAAGGAGGAATAGTAGGAGGTCAAACAAAATGACCCCTTGCTGCCGTCCAGACACATCTCTTGCACAGTGTTGCAATGAATTCTGAGTTAATGGTTTGGGGGAGGACTGCCATGGGTAAAGGCGGGTCTTCAGGAAGAAAACCTGAAAGCCACACTACAGGCAGGAGACACAGTGTGGTCAGTGAGTCCTGTACATGCTGTCAAAAGACCTGGGTTCAAGTCTTAACTTTATAGGTTCTTGTTTGCAAAACCTTGAATACAGCACAACCTGGGTCACAGTTTCTCGTCTGAGTAGAATGGATCTTCATGTGATTTTCATGAGGATCAGGTGATCTATACATTTAAGTTACCAAGTTTCTTTCATATGAAAATTTCTTATTTTGAATAACAAAACAGAAATTATTACTAATACATGTAGTAATGACTACTAGAACACACTTATAACAAGGGCAAAAGTTAAGAGCAAGAACCAAAGAGGCCGACAAAATGTAGAAGCCATATAGTACACAAGACACATTTGGTGTAACCGTTAAAGAGTTTAGACTTTGAACCCAGCCTGCCTAGATTCAACTCCTGACTCTGGACTCAGCAGCTGTTTGACTGTGGCAAAGTCACTTACCCTCTCTGCCTTCAGTTTCCACAACTATAAAATGTAGATGATGGTACCGTCATAGGTTTGTTGTGAGGCTTCCGTGGTATCTATGTATTAGTGTTTAGCACAGTGTCAGGCACGTAGGCGATATTAAACAAGTGTTTGCTATTAATATAATGCTGAGCTGAAGCACTATGATGCTTAAATCCTTCTTCACTGGGAACTGAGCTGATCAAAAACTCTAGGATTAAGCTGTGTGACCCCAGGCATGTAGAATTACAGGAACCTTGAGCAATCTCTTAAGAAGGTCACTACATAAACTACCAAAAAGCTACCCTCATTGACCAGGGTTGAAATTGCAATTCACAAGTGAGAACAGGACATAAAAAAGTTCACTTTCCCATCATATCACTACTTTCTAGCTGGCTAATGGTTGCATGTTAAGAAAGGACTTGTTCAGGACACTAGTTGAGCCCTGGTCATTATCTATATTGTATGGATCTTCATTTAATCACCTCCGCTAATCTTATTTTACTTAACTTCATGTTTGTAAAGGGCCCAGGTATGTATTTTCCCTTATATAATGTATACCAGTTGCGTAAGACACATGGCTTACTTTTTCTTTTAGGATCTACTCTCTTAACAACTTTCAAGTATGCAATGCAGTATTATTGACAACAAATCTTGGTTTTTTTTGTTTTGCTTTCACTGGTTTCCATTTACATGATAGATTTCTATAGTCTATTTTATAGCTATCTGTTCTTTATGATACCTAGGATCATGCAAAGCACCACAAAAGTAAACAAGAAAAAATGTGATCAATGGATAAATAAGATGAATAGATGAGTGGCTTGAAAGATAAAAACAGAGAATTTTCTTTCTTTTTTTTCTTGGTGCTTTATAGCAAGAAAAGACAGGCTTAGAAATTGCCTAGCTAGAATTATAACAATCTCCTCAGTTTTAAAAATATATATGTTAAAAGTAAAAAAAATCAGAAATAGGATATATTACCAGTGGAAAAATCAGAAATAGTATGTAGATAAATTCATTTTTTAAATCTTTGCTTAGAAAAAGTTAGAATTTATCGAAACATAGAATAAACTTATTATTATTTTGTCCCTTTAGTAGAACAGGTAAATAATAATATAGAACAAGTAACAGTAGTGAAAAAATATAGATGGACTCAACAAAATATAAAAACTTTATCACATATAACAATTAAAATTATATATGCAGCAGCAGTAGCTTTGTTATTATTAAATGTGAGTATAACTCTAAAATGATAAAATGTTTTATGTGTGGTTTATAAAGTAGACTTATTGCTGAATGAAATATGTTGTTCAATGCATTTTGAGGAAAATAAAATGTAAGGTATCCTTTATAGAAACCTTTCCAAAGAAGCTGTTTCACATTCAAAGATAAAAGCGCTGAAAAATTGATGCTTTTGAACTGTGGTGTTGGAGAAGACTCTTGAGAGTCCCTTGGACTGGAAGGAGATCCAACCAGTCCATCCTAAAGGAAATCAGTCCTGAATATTCATTGGAAGGACCGATGCTGAAGCTGAAGCTCCAATACTTTGGCCACCTGATGCGAAGAACTGATTCACTTGAAAAGACCCTGATGCTAGGAAAGACTGAAGGTGGGAGGAGAAGGGGATGACAGAGGATGAGATGGTTGGATGGCATCACCGATTCAATAGACATGAGTTTGAGTAAACTCTGGGAGTTGGTGATGGACAGGGAGGCCTGGTGTGCTGCAGTCCATGGGGTCACAAAGAGTTGGACACGACTGAGTGACTAAACTGAACTGAACCACTAGTGACAGAATATGATATTTTTCATATAATTCACAAGAAAGTAGTAAGATCTTCAGTCAGAATTTTCTAATTTCTAACACAACCCAGAAATAATATATGTCAAAAATCACAAGTAAAGACAAAAAGGGTTCAGTTTTTGAGTACGAATGGTATTGGTCATATAAAATTAATTTCATAAAGTAAAAATATCCAATGGGACTATTCATTTTGGTTGGCATTATTAACAATAAATCTCCAGGTCTCAGTTTACTTTTGAAAAATAAGCTGGTTATTCAGACAAAATAAGACAGCATCCAGGAAAGCACATTATAAAAGAGCTATAAAGCAAAGCCCAAGTGAAAGTTCTAAATGTAAAACATGGCACAGTCATTGCATGTATTAAATGTTTGATAAATATTTTAAGTTAATGATTGAGGCACTACAGGTTGTATTTTTCTCACCATGACAGTGTTTTGGCTAAAGGTATATTTTATATAATTTTCTAAGTATTTATTTGGCTGTGTCCAGTCTTAGTTGTATCATGCAGGATCTTAGTTCCCTGGCCAGGGATTGCACCCATGTTCCCTGCATTGCTAGGCAGATTCTCAACCAGTGGATCACCAGAGAAGTTCCTGAAAGCATATTTTTGTGTGAATTTTTTCAATGTAAATAGTATTACCCAGTATGAATTTACCTTACTCACCATTACTTAGTATTATTTCCTGTATTCAAATTCATTTTCAATAGATTCATCATAATTTCAAAATATTCATCATAATGGAAACTACTCAATGAAAAAACACAAGTTCTGGATACAAATTCAAGATAAGAGTCTACACCAGTATTGAGAAAGAGACACTGAAGGTATCAGTAGTCACAGAAAGAAGAATTCTGTGCATCTACACATTCATCTTTCCACCACCTAACATAGATACTGTGAGGGGTAGGTATTGTAGAGTAACTGACTCAAAAACCTGTCAACTATTTAAGATGTGCCTTTCAATAATGCAAAAATAGGAAATTAAAATGATGTTTCTCAGACTCCCCTGCAGCTAAATTTCCAAATATGATTTACACCTTGATGTGACTTAGACGTGGATAGCAGAATAAGATAGAGACCACTCATCTGCTGCTTCAAGTATTTTTGCTGGCAAGCCTTGTGGCAGAGGTAGCTGGATTTCTACTACAGCAGTAACAGAAGCTGTGCTGATTAATTGGTCCCTCATTTCATGGCTGTGAAGAGAGTGAATCCACTTTGTTGGCATGGATGACGGGGTTGTGATTTTCAGAGCCAATAATTGTGGTGGTGACTTCCTGATCCCTGGACTGCTGCTGAGGCTCTGTGTGCTGGCGACAACAGTTGGGCTGATTCCCAGGCTGAAGGAGAAGTCTCCTCGATGCCGGTCATGGTACAGGATGCAACCCCCTCGACAAGCCAGTTTTATGGTGTTTGTCAGAGACTCATTCCTGGAAGCTTGGCTCAGAGCCTGTATTCTAGCTCTTCTAATAAAATGGAAAGCACCCAGTTCCCTGTGTTAAACCTTTTTCTATTTAAGCCAGCTTAGATAGTTTCTGGTTTCTGCAACTGAAACTTGACGAGTACAACAGTCATGATCCATGTATATGCAGACAGAATTGCTCTGATTTTGTGAAGAATTACAGACACATTCCCTGAACATACCAACCTTAGATCTGTTTGGCAGAAATGCATTCTCTACCATGCTTGATTCAACTTCCTCAAGCCAATTCTGCACTTTCCTCTCTTTCCTCCCACAACACACATGTACCTATCTTCACTATAATAATTATTATACTGAATACCATTTCTCTGTCTGGTTGTCTGCTTCCCAAATAGACTTTTAAAAGGCATGTTGTATTTAAATCTCTGTATGCCCTATGGCTGGCTTATTTAAAGTAGGTCCTCAATAGTATTGGTGGAAAAAAAGAGGGGAAAAGAAGGATCTGAAATAAAAATAATTGAGTTGTGTTTACTATTTTTAAAATCCTCTCAGGATGAAAGCAACATAAGTGATCATCAACAGATGAATGAATAAAGATGTGTGTGTGTGTGTGAGTGTGTATGTATATATACACACACACACACATATATATAATGCATGTGTTATATACATATACATATACATATATATATATATATATATATATATATATATATATATATATAATGGACTATTACTCAGCCATAAAAAAAAGAATGAAATTTTGCCATTTGTGACAACACAGATGGATCTAGAGGGTATTGAGCTAAGTGGAATAAGTCAGACCAAGAAAGACAAATGCCAAATGATTTTATTTATATGTGAAATCTAAAAAGCAAAACAAATGAACAAGCAAAACAAAGCAGAGACAGACTCACAGATATAAGAACAAACCAGTGGTCATCAGTGGGGAGGGAGGTGGAGGATGAGTGAAATAGGTAAGGGATATTAAGAAGCATAAACTTTCAGCTATAAAATAAATAAGTCACAGGATGTAATGTATGTAAAAATGTATGTAAAGCATAAGGAATACAGTCAATAATACTGCAATAACTTTGTATGGTGACAGGTTGTAACTAGACTTACCATGGTGATCATTTCATAATGTATAAAAATATTGAATTACTATGCTTTACACCTGAAACTAACAGAATACTGTACATCAATAATAGTTCAATAAAAAAGCAAAAATAAAAAATTGTCTCATAACAAATCATAGACATCACATTTTAGTCTATTCACTGTCCAAAAAGTTATGGTAAATTTTCACCTTCTATTTTTTCTTCAATTAGTTTTCATAGACAAGCAGCCCAAAGAGACATCTCCCTGGGTTACTTGAAAACAGAATTCCAGTATTTCTTCTGATCATTTCTCAATGCTAATTTTTAGGAATCTTACTTATATTTCTACTATATCACATCACAAAATAAGTCTTCTGTACTGGACATAAAATTAACTTCTACATCTAATAGTGGCTTATTAAAGCCTACATTTTATTGAAGTCCATAAATTTTATAGATACAAGCAGATCAGAATTTGAGTAAGTTTGGGTGTATAACTTATTATCTGATAGGCTTGAAAAAATCTTAAGTATAAGCTATATCTTTTAAAATCAAATGGAAATTTTAGAACAACAACAAAAAATACAACCAAAATAAAAACTCACTCAATAAGCTTAATAAAATATGGCAATAAAAGAGGAACAAAATTAATAAAGCTGTATCAATAAAATTATCTGAACAATCAAGAATTAAAAAGATTTTTCTTTTAGTGAACAGACTCTCAAGGATATAAACCAAAAAAAGCTAACATTGGTGTCACCAGAGTCCCAGAAGGAAAAGGAGAATTTGGGGCAGAAGAATATTTGAAGAGATAATGAATGAAAAGTCCCCAAACTGGGTAAAAGACATAAACAAATACAAATACAAAGCAACATGTAAGCTAAATAAATGGAGAATAACTAATTAAATTATTGCACATTGATTTGATGAAGTGGAATAGAACCATCATGAAATAGTGTGCAATTATATATATAAATATGGAGTATATATTTTCATGTAAATATGAAATTTGTTTTATTGGAATAGTGAGAGGCATAGGTATTATTTGGGAGGCAATGTGTCTTCAGTTTTGTGCCTTTTTTTACAATAAAAAAAAGAGAAAGAATATGCCAGTACATTGGTATTTATTTATTGAGGTATCACATAAAAGTATTCTGTTTCTCACACTACAGAGAAAAATTAAAACATCAGTTAATTACTACACTTAATAGTACATCTGTATGGATGGTATCATCTGCCTAATGACCCCAGACTGCGGTGAAGACAGAAACTTATAACAACCGGACATTATAGGGTTATGACAAAATACCCCGTAGAGTTCCCAAAATAGTTTCAAGAACTTTGACAGCTTTGCTGGAAAATATGTTTCCTTAAGAAGGATAGTCATGAAGCTAACCAACTCCAGATTACTGCTGTTTATTACAAAAATTAAACATCTGCTTTCTCTTTATCTATGGCTTTCTCTCTACTTTCATGGAAAAGGGGAAAAAATATGCTTAGACTTATAGTCTTGCCTGAATAATTTAGAAGATGGGTAAGTGTTGATTATTATATTAATAACCAGAAACATTTCAATATATAAAATTGTTCAAGTTCCACACTGTATCCCTTTTCATTAACCATATTCCCAAGATGCTTATGTAATTAAAGGTAGTTTCAAGCCAAATCCTCATGTCTACAAGCTCATGGATCAGTTGTCCAAATTTCTTCCTCTTAATGTTTTATTCTCTGATTTGGAAAATCTGATTTATTGAGCCAACCTTTCATTAAATATTAAATTCTCTTCTGCCAACTCCCAGAGGGGAGGTACTTTTATTGAAGTGTATCAATAGCAATACACAGATTTTTGAGACATTTGTGGGCAAGACGCATATATCTCGTAGTTCACGGCACAAGTTTTTTATCTCATGAGCCAAATTTACATATCCTTCCAAATGCAGTCTAGAGATCCCCTCTAGAGGCTGACAGGAATAAAAAGGAAGAAATGTTGTACAGCATACTTAAACCTAAAAACTCAAAGCATGTTAAAATAGATCATATTTTTATAGCATGAAGTAGATGGCAATTTACTTTTAGTAGATCAGAAACTAACATCCTACATCCAATGCTCAAAATTCAACCACAAGAAAAATACATTCCTATCAGAGCAAGTTGGTAATTCTTCTATATATCTCATATCCATATTTAATTATTTATGAATTCATCCATTCAACCACGGTTTAATGAGTGCCATGTAAGTAATGTACCTTCCTAAGCAATGGAGATACACTGCTGAACCCAAAGAAGATGGTTCCTATCCTCACAGAGGTGAATATGAACATTATGCACTCACTTACATGATTATGTATATTAATACATGTCGCGAAGAAAACTATGCAGAAGTCCGCTTGTGCTTGTGCTCAAGTTGCTCAGTCATGTCTGACTTTTTGCGACCCTTGGACTGTAGCCCACCAGGCTCCTCTGTCCATGGGATTTCCCAGACAAAGATACTGGAGTGAGTAGCCATTTCCTCCTCTAAGGGATCTTCCTGACCCAGGGATTGAACACACATCTCTTACGTCTCCTGCACTGGCAGGCAGATTCTTTATCACAGAGCCACCTGGGAAACCCCCATGGAGAAGTCTACTTCTATGAAAAAGATTAACACTATGGAGGATTAGTACCATACAACAGAGGGAGTTTTGAAGGACAAATAAACATGAGCAAAGCCAAACTGATAATGAGAAGGTAGAGAAAAGGGAACAAAGGACAAGGGAGCAGCCTGTGCAAAGGACTTGAGACAGAGTAAACAGAAAGATGGTCAGGGTTGGAGGACAGAACATGAAACGAGGCTTATGAAAGGGCAGAGGAAGACTGAGTCATGCCTTACAGGTCATATCCGGATTTGGCTTTTATTCTAAGAGCAGTGCAAAAACATTGAAGTTTTGGGAGCAAAGGAAGGACATAAACAGGTTTATGAGTTACTGGGATTTTTTAATCACTGCAGCAATAGATGAAAAATGACTCAAAGGAATCACATAGAGGAGGAACAGGAAATCAGTTAGCCTCTAACATACCAAGAAAGAAATGATAGTGACTTGGACAAAGCAGTGGTTTTCAAATGAGGGCAATTTTACACCATGAGTACATGCTGAATTTCTGGAGACATTTTTGGTTGTCATAAGTAGTGACAGTGTTACCACTGGCATATAGTTGGTACTGGCCAGGGATACTGTTCAACACCCTACAGTGCACAGGACAGCCCCACACCGCAAAGAATTACCCAGCTCCCTAAAGTCAACAGTGCCAAAATTGAAAACCTTCAACTAGAGTGATAGCAACAGAAATGAAGAGAAATAGATACATATTTGACTTCACAGGTAGCACTAGTAGTAAAGAACATACCTGTTAATGCAGGAGGCGTAAGAGATGTGGGTTAAATCTTGGGTTGGGAAGATCCCCTGGAGGAAGAAATGGCACCTGACTCCAGTATTCTTGCCCGGAGAATCCCATGGACAGAGGTGCCTGGAAGGCTACAGTCCGTAGGATCACAGAGAGTTGGACATGACTGAAGCAATTTAACACACGCACAGATACATATTCAGAAGTTAAAAATGACAAGACTACAACGATTGAACACAGGATGAGTGTGAGAAAAGGAATAAAACATGACAAGAATAAACCGTAGGTTTCTGACTTGTGCAGCTGAGTGAACGGTGTACCCTTCAAGTTTGGAGGAACCTTCAAGTTTGGAGGAAGATGATCAAGAATTTGGGTTTAGATGAATTGAGGTTGAGATGCTTTAAAGGCATCAAGTTAAATAAGCAGTCATACATACTGATTTGAATTTCAAAGCAACAAGCACAGAGTATGCTAACAAGTCAAATAAAAGAGGAGCCATGTCATTTGGCAAAATAGTTTGTTGGAAGCAAGGTCAAAAGACTAATAAGTGTTAGGTGTGGCTAGGAGTTAAAAAAATGGAAACAATGAATACAACTCCCAGAAATTTGACTATGAAGTAAGGCAATGGCTAAAAGAAATAAATACAATGCAAAAGAGTTCACTTTTATTTTATTAGGGTTTTCTGAGCACAGAAAATTGGGGAAGTCTTGGGAATGTTTAAAAGGCTGATAAGTAAAGATTGAAAAGACAGTAGAGGACACAAGTAGAAGAAGGAATAACAAAATGACAAGATTTTTTTCTAAAATTCAAATTCTTCTTGACGCCTGCATTTATTAAAACTGAGTTCTTCTTTCCCCTTGCAGTGATTTCCTTCTCAAAAGACATCACCATCCAGCCATTCAGACAGCCCAGTAATAGAAGAGTCAGGCTTGACCAGTGCTCTCTCATTCACCTCTATTCTCAATCCTCCCTAAAAATCTCTTGAATTATTTCATTTCTCTCCACAACCCCACCATATCCCGGTCAAGGCAATCACTCATGCACCTAGACCACCCAGTAGCTTCCTGTTATTTTGCCCTTTATGATCTGTTCTCCTACTCTGTAGCCACAAAATCCAACTTTGTCACCTCACAGCTTAAAACCCTTCAGTGACTTTTCATTTTTGAAGCTTTAGAGCCAAATCCTTAATATTGCCTACAAAGCCCTTTATCTGTTTTGTCAATTGACAGCAAGTTGTTCCTCACTCTTTCTGCTTTATCTTCGCTAGCCTCCTTTCAATACTTGCTGTTCTTTCTACTGAGACCTCTCTTGATTCCTTACCCTTTGCTCATCCTTTAACTTGAAGCTCAAAAGCCATTTACTCAATGAAGTACCATCCAACATGACAAGTCACTCTAGCTCCAGAATCATAATATCCTTTGTGGAACCTCCCTGAGAAGTGATTCTACGTGTATTCCTGTTTGTATCTGAGTGGGCGCTTATCTGTCTCTCAAGCTCTTGGACAGCACAGATCCAGCTTGAAGAAAAATCAGGGGACAATCCCTGCCATGTGGATAGTGTCCAGAATGGTGCCTGACACACAGAAGGCACTCAATGACCACCTGTTAAATAAATAAATACATCTTTATAATTGCTCCATAAAATGAGTGTAGTTGGCTTTTTGCTGTTATTATTGTATCTCTGTTTCTCACTAATGATATATCTAATACCTAAGGATTTAAGTTGCACGAGGGGAACTGTCCTCACTGGTGGACTGATATTTTGGATATCTCTCTCCTCAGGTCCTGAGCTAGTGCTTCTTTCACTCTGCTATAATGCTTCCATCCCCGGGTGCGAAGTGGTAAAGAATCCACTTCCCAATGCAGGAGATGCAGGGGACGCAGGTTCAATCCCTGGGCCAGGAAGATCCCCTAGGGGAGGAAATGGCCACCCACTCCAATATTCTTGCCTGGAGAATCCCATGGAGAGAGGAGCCTGGTGGGCTGCAGTCCAAGGAGTTGCAGAGAGTCGGACATAACTGAGCATGCACGCATACACGCTTCCTAAATTCAGGAAATTTCCAATGGAATGTACAGACAAGTGACTCTTTAGGCCAATTCAAAATCTGAGTGGTGCCTCTCATGATTCCACGTGGATTTTGTTTCATATCAGCAAGTTATAACAAATTTCAAATGCTGCCAAAAGAGCTGAAATAGGTAATTCACATTAAAAATTAAAAAATAAAAAACCTACCCCTGAGAACTATGGTTTTCCTGTCAGAGGTTTCCAATAGCACTTACAGTGAAACATTTTACTATAACTTGATCATTCGTGCTCCCTTAAAATCCTAATTATCAAGAATGTAGTATTAATTTGTAAAAGATTCAGAACTAACTTATTTTGAGAATTAATGAGTAAAAGTTAAAGATTTTCTTTAATAAAACTGCTAATTCACATTTACCATGTCATACTCAGTTCACTACTTTAGTCTATCCTAAAGGAAACCAGTCCTGAATATTCATTGGAAGGACTGATGCTGAAGCTGAAACTCCAACACTTTGGCCACCTGATGCGAAGAACTGACTCGTTGGAAAAGACCTTGACGCTGGGAAAGATTGAAGGCAGGAGGAGAAGGGGACAACAGAGGATGAGATGGTTGAATACCTCCAAGGGTTGATGACAGACAGAGAAGCCTGGCAGGCTGCAGTCCATGGGGTCACAAAGAGTCAGACATGACTGAGCAACTGAACTGACTCAGTCCACTAAATTCTACATGTACCAAAGACAAATCAATCTTAGCTAGAAATTTCTAAGAAAGAAATGCAGAATATGATTAAATTGAAATATATAAATAAACTATGTCATAGTTTATTAAACTATGTCATTTTTTTCATTTTCAGCATCACAAAGCACTCAGAGTACACTGAAATGCCAAGTATTCTGAAACCATAAGATTTGGCATATTCATTATTACCATTTTTCTAAGGGTAAAGTGCTATAAAATACACAGAATATTGAAGTTATAGTAAATTCCCTGCCTTCTAACATCAGCCCCACCAAAGTGCCAGGCCATGGCTCATTATAAACATATGACTTATGGCAGCCCAAGGGTCCCCTCTGTCTTTACTGTCTGCACCACATATTAGGCACATTAGCAGTTTCTACCTTGTCTTATTCATGACTCTATGTCATTTTGTTGAAATTTCCAACACTGTCTTAGAGTCAAGGGAACATGGGAACCTCATCACCAGGTACCTATTCAGTTGTGTAGGAACTCCAAATATATCATTTATTTGATCCTCACAAAAGTCCATAAGATCAGTATCTCTATATTATGGAATGGTAGATTCAGGAATGATCCCTAATCAACAAGAGTGCAAATGTACTGACTTCTAGAAAAATGAGGATTTGGATACTTTTCCAGTGAGAGTGCAGAAAGCTCAAACCCTGAAGATATGACTGGTTTGGCTTCTTTCAGGTCAAATAAGATCAGTTCTTAATCAGTGTCATCTGATAAGAGCAGTTTGACCTTGTTTATCATCAGTTTTATATTGTTTCTAACAAAGTCTCACTTGTTGGGGGATTTAAGAAAGCCAGAAATATTAATTTTATAATTTGTTTAGGAAATAAATTTTTATTTGGCGCAAGTCTCTGGTATCTATTTTTCACAGTAAAATTATCAACATATGTCTATTTGCAAGGAAAAACATGTAGTAGCCACCTGACTTTCAAATGTTCTTTAGGAAGATGACTTTAAAACTTACCCTAAGCTGACAGACCAGCACAGGCCTGTCTATTGTTAACTTTTACATAATAAAATCCACCAAGATTATTAACCCAACCCTTGCAGGACATGTCTATGATTTGAGACATGAACATGTTTTTAGCCCAGTTTATCTCAGAAAATCATCAGTTCTATTTTGCAATGCAAATCCTCTGGTTATGTTTGTTTGTGTGTCTGTTGGCTTGTTTGCCTTAATCTATGATTCATTTTATAATGATAACCTAAGTATGTGCCTTAGCTGAGGTTTATAGTGAATTAATAGATGAAATTCGAAGAGCGCCATGGTGTCTGGAATTAGGAAATGATTTGCTTTTGCTATTCTTGAAAGAGAGGAAGTAGTTTTGTTTTAACATGCAAGTACCATGTTTTCTCAAAAAGAACAAGCTGAAACTGATCTTTAATCTAGAGAGGCTTCTGTGAATTTTTATGAAGTTGCATTGGGATTTAAGAAATATTGTATTTCCTGATTTAATAATACATATGATTGAGATGAGAAGGGCAGTATTTTAATATTACTCTGAATCAGAATCTAACACATAATTTTGAAGAAGGAAGGAAGGCTATGTTACTCAAACTTGTCATTACTATACTGTGTGGATTTAAAATTATTTGATTTTAAACTAGCTAACAGAAAGATGCACACTACATAGGCCCTAATTTTTAGTCTGACATCAATGATGCAATAATCATAGTCACTATCATTTATTGAGCTCTAGTCAAGGGCTGGGCATGTGATGGGCACAATTCATCATTATGCCACCTGGTCTTCACCACGCTCCAAGAAGTGGGTATGATTATCATACATACTTTATAGATGAGGCACCTGCAGCTTAATGAGAGTCATGGAACTTGGGAAAGGTAGCAACACTAGAACTGCAAAGCAAGAAGCCCTGACAGGTCTGACTCCAGAGGTCATGTCCATTACAAGCTTGTCCATTCATTTTATTTTTTCATTTTGTTTTCCTGTTATAGAGAGGTACACATTTAAAAGTACTTCTCAGAAAATCACCCTTTCTTTTAAGCCCTAAGTGTCCAGAGATGAAATAGTCAGTGACTACAAGATCCATTCAAATCTGTTTAGAACACACACACACACACGCAAAGCATTTCTTCCTGCATATCCTCACAAATCAGATCAAACGCTGTATGAGACAAGTCATGCTACAGTAATAAGACTCTGGATTTAATTTGTACATTATCTGCCCATGTCTTTCAGAATGCTTGACATCTGAGGAAGTAAAGGAATAGATCATAGATCATAGGAGGTAATATAAATTGGCTATCGTCTGAGATACACTCTTTTTATTAAGTTTTACTATACTCTTTAATTAAATAATATTTGGTAAAACATCTTTTTTATTGCCTTAAAATGTTACTAATAAAATGAAATGTAAAGTTCAAGGAGATAATTTTTGCAAAAAAAAAATAATAATCCCAGTTTAGAATTTTATAAGATTAGCACCTAATTTCAAATCAATCCATCTTGAACTATGCTAAACAACAGGGAATAAACATATTGCCTAAAAACCAAATCACCATATTCCACAATTCTCTCTAGGACTTTCTAGCATGCAATTTATAGAAGAATTTAAATTATTTCTTTTTTCCATCCATGCCATCACTTTTACACACAGTGAAACTGATCATTTTTTGCTTGTCTGTTTGGGTGATCCATACTAGACGCAGGTCCACACCACGATAGAACACAGTGAAGGGGACATACTTTTCTGCCTCAAGCACATAAAACTGAGGAAACTACCACCCTGTTCTATTTTTTTTAACATATAAAAAAGAAAAGAAATGTCCAGGTCCCAGTAAAGAGAGAAAGAAATCTCTCCTCCATGCCAGGGCAGCATTGTGAAGGAGGAGCAAAGGGTAGATACAAGCTGAGGCTGTGGTTTATCCCCAGGCAGGGCCTGACAAAGGATGCGACAGGCACTGGGCAGTGCTCCCTCATCCACATTTCTTGGGATTCTTTACCACCTCGTGCCCAGCTGCCCCGTGCACTCTCACTCCAATAGTCAGTACCCGTGTTTTGTTGGCAGGAAGTTGGCCTCAGGTGCTGGAATCTCTCTGAGAGCTTAAGTAAGGCAGAAACTCCCCAGGAATTTACATCCCTCTGGGGAAAGACTTAAATAACAACTGGCATATTTAATGAATACTCTAGCTCCACCCCATCTGATGAGGAGAACTGTTAAGATGTAAACTTCAAATCTGCCCTTCAAACCTGACAGCACGTTGCCTGGCTGGGACTCTGCTTGATACCATACCCTTGCCTGACAAAATTCCCTTTCCAGTCTTATTTTTCCAAACCCCTATCTTTTCTGGGAACACCTGCTAATAAATTACTTCACCATGGATCTTCATCTCAGCACCACTCTGGGAAAGTTATTCTGAGACACAAGATTGAGTCCTTACAAAGTAGCAACTGAAACTGGCTACCCTGCCTATCTTTTCTGGGAACACCTGCTAATAAATTACTTCACCATGGAGCTTCATCTCAGCACCACTCTGGGAAAGTTATTCTGAGACACAAGATTGAGTCCTTACAAAGTAGCAACTGAAACTGGCTACCCTGCCTATAGCCAGGAGCCTGGAAGAACACTCCCTCTCAGTGCAAAAAGCACCAGCAGCCTGGTCAACCCATAAGGAAGCTCTCTGAATGCAAGTAATTCTACCAGGAGAAAGTAAGATCCACGCCTCCAAAACACAAGCATGCAGAATCAGAATTTACATGATTAATGAAGTGCAAGAAGCCTCAAGCTAAGAAATTAACATAACTTCATGTGGAGCAGGTGAGATACAGATGGAAATGCCAGACTATTCTCCAACATTTCTGCCATGAGCAAGACATACAGTTCCCACAGGAATGCGGGTGGGGAAGGTGTGCTGAATGATGAGAAAGGCTCACAGTCTAAAAAAAAAATACAACCACAGAGGAAAATAGTTTCACCTTGATAAAAAGTCTCACTTCAGCAATTGGAGGATTTCTATAATGTGAAAATGTTAGAAAATCAGCATGTGTGAAACTATTAAAGAAAATAATAATATTATTATTTAACATAATGATAAACCATGATAAAAATCATTACAAAAAATAGCCTTAAGAAGAACATAATAAAGCATCTATAAAAAGGTTATGATGGCAGACTGAATTTGTTATTGTTGTTCAGTCATGTCCAACTCTTTGTGACCCTATGGACAGCAGCATGCCAGGCTTTCCTGTTCTTCACTGTCTCCCGGAATTTGCTCAGATTCATGTCCATTGAGTCGGTGATGCCATCCAACCATCTCATCCTCTGCCGCCCTCTTCTTTCGCCTTCAATCTTTCCCAGCATCAGGGTCTTTTCCAATGAGTCAGGTCTTTTCCAGTGAGTCAGCTCCTCAAATCAGGTGGCCAAAGTATCGGAGCTTCAGCTTCAGCAGATTGAATACATGCAAATAATTTTACTCACTCCTACCAAATGCAGGGAAAAAATATTTAATCCACAAAGATGAAGTGAGCAACAGGGGCGACAACAGTGACAGAATTCTAAAAGCTGGAAAGCAGGACCAGTGTAAATGACTTAGGAGATCCGAGAAACATGAAAACAAAATTGGCAGTCAGAAAAACTAAGAATCAAGTCCATCCCACCACAGAACCCCAAAGGATTCTGGAACTCACATACTCAGTAACTCTGGAACTATGAGTAAAGAGAAGTGATTCAATCAAGAGAGTGAAGAAGTGCTTCAATCGATAAACTGTGAAAAACTGTTTCAGAAGCAGTTTGATTTCTATTAAGACTGGATCCCCTCTCCTTTACCTTTCTAGTTCCTTCTTTGGAATCTCTGCCCCAGAAGTTTGCAGGTTTCTTGTCTGATAGGGTAAACGAAGTCTGTGTTGACAAGCATATACCAGTCAGAGTTGAGGGTTTGTATTCGATGCATACTAGGAATACTTCATGCTGAATGGCTGGGCTCCCGGAACACAGTCAGACCTTTACCATCCTGTAGGATAACAGAACAGGCTTCTCTGAGCAGCTAACTTATCCCTGAGGCAAAACCTAGAGATACTGATCTCCCTCTAGTGATATCCAAAGCCTCCCTCACATACTCAGATCTTCTAATCAGCTTTTACGTCCCAGGCTCTGAACCACGACCAGTCAATCAATAGAGAAGAAAAAAGCCATGGGTGAAACAATCATTTTGGAAGAAACCAACACTATAAAGGGAGAAGAAAACTTTAGAAATGAATGAAAACATAAAACCATCAGGACATTAATATCTTCAGAGAGAGATTAATATTTGGGAATCTGGGAAAAGAATAATTGCTACAAAAATAAAATAGATAGTGAAATCACAAAAAAAGAACAGAGATTTTGTGGTTTTTACTATTTTTTTTTATTGAAGTAGAGTTGATTTACAATAATATATTAATTTCAGGTATATAACAGTGATTCAATATTTTTATCGAATGTACTTCATTTAAAGTCTTCATAAAATAATGACAATATTTCTCTGTGTTCTACAACAGACCTTCGTAGTTTATTTATTTTATACATGGAGGTGTGTACCTCTTAATCACCGACTCAATGGACATGAATTTGAGCAAGCTCTGGGAATTGGTGATGGACAGGAAAGCCTGGCAAGCTGCAGTCCATGGGGTCGCAAAGAGTCGGACACAACTGAGACTGAACTAACCGATATATATATATATATATATATATATATATATATATATATATATATATATACACACACATATATACCACATCGCTTTTACTGAAGTATAGCTGATTTACAATATCCTGTCAGCTTCAGATATGTAGCACAGTGATTCAGTTATTTATATATATATTGAATATATATATATATATTCTTCAGATTCTCTTCCCTTATAAGTTATTACATAATGTTGAACATAGTTCCCTGTGCTACACAGTAGGTCCTTGTTGGCTATCTATTTTATATACAGTAGTGTGTGTATGTTAATCTCAAGCTCCTAATTTATCCCTTCCCCTACCTCCCTTTTCACTTTGATAACCATTACCTGGTTTTCTAGGTCTGTGAATCTCTTTCTGTTTTACAAATAAATTCATTTGTATCTCTTTTTTTAGATTCCACATAAGTGACCATCATATGTTATTTGGCTTTCTCTTTCTGACTTACTTCACTTAATATGAGCATCTCTAGTTACATCCATATAGCTGCAAATGGCATTATTTCATTCTTTATTATGGGTGAATTATAGTCCGTTGTATATACACATACTAAATCTTCTTTATCCCTCTGTATACTGATGGACACTTAGGTTAGGTTACTTCCATATTTTGGCTATTGTAAACAATGTTGCTAGGAATATTAGTATACAGGTATGTTTTCATTTTCTTCAGATATATACCCAGGAACAAGATTGATGGATAATATGGTATTGTAGTTCCATTTTTAGTTTTTTGAGGAACCCCCATACTGTTTTCCATAGTGGCTGCACTAATTCACATTTCTACCGGCATTGTAAAAGGGTTCCTTTTTCTCCACATCCTTGCCAACATTTGCTATTTGTGGTCTTTTTGATGATAGCCATTCCGACAGGTGTGAAGTAATTATCTCATTGTGGTTTTGATTTGCATTTTTCTTATGATTATAGAAGCTGAGCATCTATTCATGTGCCAAGAAGAGAGCTTTGGGAAGTTTTTTTAATTACAGTGAAGATGAAACACTCAATGGTACAGTGGGAAGATGAAAGTTAAGGAAATATTTCAGAAAGTAGAACAAAAAGAAAGGAAAAAAGCAAAAAGATAAGAAAATTAGAGAATCATCCAATAGGTCTAAGAAAAAGGAATAGAAAATACAGAAAGAGAGAACACATGCAAATTGAAAAAATGAAAATTTTAATGAGCTATTACAAGAAATATCACTCCAAAATGAAGGATGAAAGTTTCCAGACTGAAAGGGGCCCAAGAGTCTCACCAACATATATCACTACAACTCAGAACAAAGGAGAAAAAGAGATAAAGATTCGACAAACATCTGAATATGAAAAACAGGTCACATATAATGTAAGTAAAGTGACATTATAATCAACCTATCATCTAAAAAGTATACTTTAAAATTAGACAATTTTAATAAATTTCTTTACTGACAAACTGGCTTACTTTACTGACAGTTCTATTCAAAAACTAGCTTCAAAAATAAAATTGCCTCTAAGAAAAGTAACACGTGTTTATAAATTTCAAACAAAATAACTTCTTTTTAAAAATTTTTTATATTTTATTTATGTGTTTATTGACTGTGCTCTTTATTGCTGCACGTGGGCTTTCTCTAGTGGCAGCAAGCGAGAGCTACTCTCTAGCTGCAGTGTGTGGGCTTCTCACTGCAGTGGCTTCTCTTGTTGCAGAGCAGTCTTTAGGTGCACAGACTTCAGTAGCAGTGGTGCATTAGCTTAGTTGCCCCATGACATGTGGGATCTTCCCAGACCAGGGATAGAACCTGTGTCCCCTGCGTTGGCAGGCAGATTCTTAACCACTGGACCACCAGGAAAGTCCCCCAAATAACTCCTTTATATTGACTTGTAAACATTAATAAAAAAAACTAAATAATAAGCAGAACAATTATTTTTGGTACATATTCATTTACAAAAGCAATTTTCTAAGCTATCTCTAATAATGTGTCATTTGTGCTTTTAAAGACTGTTTCCTTTTGTTATGGTCCTGTAGTTTTGTTTTCATAAAATTGATCTCATTTGTCTACATTTAAGGGTTACTAAACTTGAAAATGTTGACTCTTTTTGTTGGCTTTTCTCTCTAGGCCATATTTTTAACTGAAAAACTACTTTCCCTAGAGGTGCTGAAGTATCCAGTAACTTAACAGTAATATTAACTTTTCTCTTCTGCATTTTGTGATTATTTCCACCCAAATATTTTCAGAGTACATTACTTAGAAAATAGTTTTGCAAAATAAAATTCATCAACTAAATTCTCCCCATGACTAATTGAAATTTAAAGGCTATAAAATTTAAATCCTCAATATATCCCATTCTGATAAAAAAAAATAATAATAATAAATTTATTGTAGTCAAACTAGGAACTCCATCAAAAGTCTTCCTATAAATCAAGGTGATTGAAATCAAAATTACAGATTTAAAAAACTAAAACAGCATTTGAGCTCTCATCATTTACTTTGTTCAATACCTCACTTGTTTTTGTAGAATAAAGGCTACTGCCTTTCTATTTTCAAACTTCATTTTAATTGCAATCAACTAAGCAACTTCAAACCAAGTTTTTGTGCTTCAGTCATTGAATAACTTGATTAAAAATTTCCAACAGACTTTAAATGAATCCAAGCACAAGTTAAAGGACTTGTTTCCCAAACAAGTCCATACTGTTGCAAGAAACTTATGGTGATTTATAAATTAATACCTCAAATGCTCAAACTCTTCTGAAATGAAATTATGAAGAGCGAGAAGAAAAGAGACTGCTGGCATACTAATGTATTTCCTGAGCTCTGTTTTCTATCCTAACATTCTACATGAAAAGGCACAATTAAATATGAGGGTAGAATAAAAATTGTAGAATCTCAATTCATTTTTCCCATGCGTTCACTCTCTGAAGCTATTAGAGGATGTATCCAACAATTCTGTATATTAATTTTGTATCCTACAACTTTACCAGATTCATTGATGAGCTCTGGTAGTTTTCCAGTGTATCTTGGAGGACTTTCTATGTAAAGTACATGTCATCCGCAAACAGTAACAATTTTATTTCTTCCTTTCCAATTTGGATTCTTTTTATTTCTTTTTCCTCTCTGATTGCTATGGCTAGGACTGGAATGACCTTTTGAAAACTTAGTTACTGCAACAGCTAAGTGGGAATTCTTTTCAGAGCTGGGCAAGGTTCTCCAGGAAGTCACATGTGCTCTGAATCAGCATCCAGTATATGGTTCTGCTTCTCCCATAACAAAAATTCATGGGTCAGGAATCAAGGGGTGGAAATGGGAGGGGAATCATCCACTAATACTTCTAGTGACCCAACAACAAAATTTTTGCCTCCTGTTCCCCACAACTTTATGTTCTGCTGGCCCAGAGATCTTACTTCCAAAGGGAGGAAAATGCTCCCACCAGGAAACACAGTGATTCCATTAAATTAGAAGTTAAGACTGCCAAGCAGCCACTTTGGACTCCTCATTCCTAAATCAACAGGCAAAGAAAAGAATTACTCTACTGGCTGGAATGATTACTCTTGATTACCAAGGAAAACTTGGATTGATACTGTATAGTGGAGATAAGGAAGAGTCTGTCCAGAATACAGGAGAACCCATGATTAAAGTCAGTGGAAAAATATGACAACCCAATCCAGAAAGATCCTTCAGGAATGAAGTTGAGATCATCCCACCAAGTTAAGATTTATGATCAGTTGAGGTGTTGACTGAGGGGAATGGGAATATGGAGTGGGTAGTGAAAGAAGGTAGTACTAAATACCAGCTATGACCACATGACCAGTTATGAAATTAGGACTATAATTGTAATAAGTATATCATCCTTATCTTGTTATGAATATGTTTGTGTGTTAGTTTTCCTCTGTCTTATATTTCTTAATCATGTAACAAAAATATATTGACTTTACATGGTGTAATTTAATATTATTAACTTTACATCATCATTTTTAACTTACAGAATGTAAAGGAAAAGGGTAAATATCACATAGGAATTCTGTATCCTCTTACGAGGAAAATTAAAATTGGCTTCCCTGGTGGCTCAGATGGTAAAAGCGTCTGCCTACAATGCGGGAGACCCGGGTTCGATCCCTGGGTGGGAAAGATCCCTGGAGAAGGAAATAACAATCCACTCCAGTACTCTTGCTTGGAAAATCCCACGGACGGAGGAGCCTGATAGTCCATGAGGTTGCTAAGAGTTGGACACGACTGAGCAACTTCACTTCACTTCACTTACGAGGAAAGTGTTAATGCATTTTCAGTTGTGTACACAACAGCATTATCACGTTAGGTGTAATTGTTACTATTGTTATTTGGAGATTAAGTGTATTTTAAGGAAATGTTTATGGATGCCAAGTTGACAAGGGGTAGACCTGTGATGCTTAGTTTTATGTGTCAACTTGGCTGGACCACAGTGCCAGATATTTAATCAAGCATTACTCTGAATGTTTCCATGAGGATATTTTTTTGACAAGATGAACATGTAAATCAGTAGACTTTGAATACCCTCTATAATGTGAATAGGCCTCATTTAACCCACTGACAGCCTGAATAAAACAAAATACTGACCGGAGATGAGCAAGAAGGAATTCTGCTAGCAGACTCACTTTGCACTTAAACAGCAACTCTTACCTGGGTCTCCATCCTGAGAGCCATCAAACTTGAACTGCAACACCGGTTACTCCTTGGGTCTCTGGTCTGCTCACTTGTGCTACAGATTTTGAACTTGTCAGCCTCCATAATCACATAAGCATAAGCCAATTCTTCTATATATATTTATACATATACATTCTATCAGTTCTGCTTCTCTGGAACTAAAATAAATAGCTAACAAAAATTCAGGGCAATGGTACCTGGTGGTTGGTAGATTATTGGAGAGAGGCACACAGGAGTTTAAGGTATTAGTAATATTCAATTTTGTTACCTGGGTGGAGAGTACATGTATTTTATGTTATTGCTATACATGGACGGAGAAGGCAATGGCACCCCACTCCAGTACTCTTGCCTGGAAAATCCCATGGATGGAAGAGCTTGGCGGGCTGCAGTCCATGGGGTCACGAAGAGTCAGACACGACTGAGAGACTTCACTTTCACTTTTCACTTTCATGCATTGGAGAAGGAACTGGCAACCCACTCCACTGTTCTTGCCTGGAGAATCCCAGGGACGGGAAAGCCTGGTGGGCTGCCGTCTATAGGATCACACAGAGTCGGACACGACTGAAGCGACTTAGCAGTAGCAGCAGCATACATGGTTGGCATACCTTTCTGTGTGAATGATGCATATCACACACACATGTGTGTGCACACACAGAAAAGTTTAACTTAGAACAGGTAAAATAGCAGACTTCCAGCTGAACGCAAAAAGGGCAAAACAGAAAATACATGTAAGAAAATTGTCAAATATATATCAGAAGAAGATAACAAGATGTAAAACATGAAAGATTAAGAAGCAGAACGAGAGAAGAAAAACTCAAGCTCAAGTTTTTCAAGGAGAGCAAATAGATAATGGTGAAGTTAAAATATTCAAAGAGATCATGGCTGATAAATTTTCTTATATACAACCAGGACTAATAAAATAAGTATAAATAAATAGGTGCAAAATATCAAATACTAAAAGAAACTGCAGTAAAGGAAATCTCAAAGACAACAAAAAAGGACACAAAAATTAGAGGTACAGGAGATTTCACATCAACAAGAAGCCAAAGAGACAACTAGTAAAGTGTGCGAAGAGAAAAATAACTGTCAGTCTCAAGCTGTATTTCCAACTAAACAATCATTCAAAAGTTGAAAAGTAAACTTTTGTTTCAAGGGAGAAAAGAAGCTCTCTTTTTAGACTCTAGCTAAAAGAATTAGTGTAAGAACACTTCTGCAAAAAGGAAATTGAACCTCTGATAAAGAAATAATCTACAAGAAGCAACAGTGAGGAAATAAAATTATAATTTGAAAGATAAAATTAGTAAGTCTTAATAAAAACTGATGGTAAAAATTATTAATTTGAAATAAGAGGGTTAAAAAAACGAGTTGGAAATAAAGTACTACATAAGTGTAACATAGACTACAGGAGAATAAATACTGTGTCCTCTGTTGCTCAGTAGTATCCAACTCTTTGTGACTCCATGGACTATAGCCTGCCAGGCTCCTCTGTCCATGTGATTATCCCAGCAAGTATACTGGATTGGGTTGCCATTTCCTCCTCCAAGGGATCCTCCTGACCCAGGGATCAAACTCAGGTCTCCTGCATTGCAAGTGGAGTCTTTACTAACTGAGCCGCCTGGGAAGTTCAGAGAGAAGACAGAGGTTTATTGTTTGTTGTTTAGCCACTCAGTCATGCCCGACTCTGTGACTCTATGGGCTGTAACCTTCCAGGCTCCTCTGTCCATGGTATCTCCCAGGCAAGAATACTGGAGTAGGTTGCCATTCCCTTCTCCAGGGGATCTTCCTGACCCAGGGATCCAACCCTCATCTTCTGCATTGGAATGTGATCATTCTAAAATCTTTGTATTATTTTGGAGAAAGATAAAGACACCTATTTAACTTCAAACTTTGGTTAAGTATATATACTAAAAATTTAAGAGAATCACTGAAGTAGTAGACTGTGCAATTTCCCAAAATGTGAAGGATAAAACAGAAACAAGAAAGTAAAAAAGGATAAAGCAACAACAACAACAACAACAAAAAGGACGACCTTAATGGGGAAAAAAATGGTAGGAATACATCCAAGTATTTCAGTAAACACAGTACATAGTAAATGCAAATTTAACTGACAAACCACAAACTTATTGATATGTTTTAGCATTAGATGTTTTAACTCTTAGAAACTAAATACATCAAGCACTCCAGAAGTTAACACTGCATGAGATTGAACATCAAAATTTAGAAATTTGATAGAATGGACATATATGATTCATTCTCTGAGTGCATAGAGTATCTGTAACCAACAATCAGAGATTAAGCATGTTTTCAAGAATACATAAAACTTGATTATCTACACAGATAATTTTTTAACAGTATATCAGACACTGTCTTTTGTCTGCCCAACACAATGTCTAGCCCATTTCCCTATTACCAGAATCTGCTTTTGTGTTCAGATAGTAATGAGTTCCCTTGATCTGTAGTAAGGACTGCTTTGCTACAGCTCCAGAGAGTGAATAATGATCAACTCCAGCCAGTTATTTCATAAGTGCATATGGTTAGTGTGTAGTCCTAGAAATGATTTCTTGTACAAATCCAGCAATTACATTTTTAAAGATACTCTTGAATTTTTTATGTGGACAATTGTATGTTATAAAAATTATTGTTTTATTTCTTTTCAGTCCTTAAGAATGTTATTTCTTTTTTTTAATATAAATTTGTTTATTTTAATTGGAGGCTAATTACTTTACAATATTGTAGTGGTTTTGCCATACATTGACATGAATCTGCCACGGGTGTACATGTGTTCCCCATCCTGAACCCCCCTCCCACCTCCCTCCCCATCCCATCCCTCTGGGTCATCCCAATGCACCAGTCCCAAGCACCCTGTCTCATGCATCGAACCTGGACTGGCGATTCATTTCACATACGCTAATATACATGTTTCAATGTCAATGAATGTTATTTCTTTTCCTTCCTCGGACACAGGCTAAGACCTATGATATATAGATGAAATAATACATTATTGGCAAACATTATTATATTACTCCTAATTTTCAGGGGAATGCTTCTGATGTGTCATCAGAAATAATATAGTTTATGTGTGCTTATGTGCTCAGTCATGTCTAACTCTTTGTGACCCTTTGGACTGTAGCCTGCCAGGTTCCACTGTCTATGGGATTTCCCAGGCAAGAATACTGGAGTGGGTGGCCATTTCCTTCTACAGGGGATCTTCCCAACCCAGGGGTGGAAACTGCATCTCCTGTATCTCTTGCACTGCAGGAAGATTCTTTACCTGCTGAGCCATTGGGGAAGTCAATAATTTTTGTAGTAGATTTTTAAAAGGTTCTCTTTAATGGATAAAGAAGTTTTCTTCTCTTCTTAGTCTGCTATGAGTTTTCTTTTCTCATAAATGGTTATTGAAAGATAACACTTTTTTTCCCCTGCATCTATTGAAATGATCATAAGCTTTTTTCCCTTTGATCTACTCTTGTGTTAACTATATTAACAAACTGTTTTAGAACTTGTGGATAAATCTAACTTGGTCAACAGGCATTTAAGTATGTATTTATTATTTTATATTTATATATCATGTATATGTTTATGTGTGCTGTGCTTAGTCACTCAGTCATGTCCAACTCTTTGTGACCCCATGGACTGTAGCCCGCCAGGCTCCTCTGTCCATGGGGATTCTCCAGGCAAGAATACTGGAGTGCATTGCCATGCCCTCTTCCAGGTTCAATCCCTAGGTTGGGAAGATCCCCTGGAGGAGGGCATGGCAACCCACTCCACTGTTCTTACCTGGATGGTTGAGTATATATATGTGTATATTAACATACATATATGTGAAAGTGTTAGTCACTCAGTCATGTCCGACTTTTGAGGACCCCATAGATTGTAGCCTGACAGGCTCCTCTGTCCACACATACACATGTGCATAATGCATGACATACACATTCCTATTTTGATGTATGAATACTTTCTTCAGGATTTTTAAATCTCTGTTCATGAATGAGACTGATTTATAAATTTTCCTCTCTCATATTTTCTTTATCTCTTTCTGTATCTAAGTCTTATTATTTATAAAAATCAGACATTCCAGTCTTCAAATGCTCTCTAAATTGCATTACATAAGATCTCTGAGACATTTCTGAAGATCTTGTCAATTTTTCCTAGCAATTTTGCTGATTTTTGTTTTATATATTTTAATTTTATGTCATTGGATGCCTACAGGTTTAATATTGTTATATTTTTTGTTGAAATAAATATTTCATCATTATGAAGTAATCACTTTAACCCTTCATAATGCTTTTGCCTTAAAGTTTATTTTCTCTAAATATATAGATTTTAACTGATACTTTTTTTAACACTTGTCTGAAACATACATATATATATTGCATTCTTTGATTTTCAACGTTTCTTTGTGCTTATCATAGGTATGTTCCTTTTAATTACCTAGACTTCTTACAATCAAGCCTGACTATCAAATATTCCATCTCTTCCATCCCCTCTTATACTCTCCTGACATATGTATGTTAGATCTTTTCTTTCCTCCACGTTTCTTAACCTGTCCTTCAGGAGAGATTAGAGGAGGCACACTACTGCTTGTCTTATATGGATATTTTTCTAATAATTTCTTCAGATTCTATCTTCTTATAAGTTCAGCCATGCATTTTAAAGAATGATTGTTGTATTATACCCAGCATTTCTCAGTGTTTGAATTGGAGATGATCTTATGACTTTGATTCCTTTTCAACTGATAAATGAATCCCATATTGAATGTCCTTTTTTCTATTTAGGTTTTATTAAATGCTAAAAGGAGTACGTCAAGGCTGTATATTTTCACCCTGTTTGTTTAACTTATATGCAGAGTACATCATGAGAAACGCTAGGCTGGAAGAAACGCAGGCTGGAATCAAGATTGCTGGGAGAGATATCAATAAGCTCAGATATGCAGATGACACCACCCTTATGGCAGAAAGTGAAGAAGAACTAAAGAGCCTCTTGATGAAAGTGAAAGAGGAGAGTGAAAAAGTTGGCTTAAAGCTCAACATTCAGAAAACTAAGATCATGGCATCTGGTCCCATCACTTCATGGGAAATAGATGGGGAAACAGTGGAAACAGTGGCTGACTTTATTTTGGGGGGCTCCAGAATCACTGCTGATGGTGATTGCAGCCGTGAAATTAAAAGACGCTTACTCCTTGGAAGGAAGGTTATGACCAACCTAGATAGCATATTTAAAAGCAGAGACATTACTTTGCCAACAAAGGTCTGTCTAGTCAAGGCTATGGTTTTTCCAGTGGTCATGTATGGATGTGAGAGTTGGAAGAAAGTTGAGTGCAGAAGAATTGATGCATTTGAACTGTGGTGTTGGAGAACACTCTTGAGAACCCCCTGGACTGCAGGAAGATCCAACCAGTCCATCCTAAAGGAGATCAGTCCTAGGTGTTCATTGGAAGGACTGATGTTGAAGCTGAAACTACAATACTTTGGCCATCTCATGCGAAGAGTTGACTCAATGGAAAAGACCCTAATTCTGGGAAGGATTGGGGGCAGGAGGTGAAGGGGACGACAGAGGATGAGATGGTTGGATGGCATCACCGACTTGATGGACATGGGTTTGGGTAAACTCCGGGAGTTGGTGATGGACAGGGAGGCCTGGTATGCTGCGATTCATGGGGTCACAAAGAATCAGACATGACTGAGCGACTGAACTGAACTGAAATGAAATGCTAAAAATATTTGCCCACCCTCTTTCAGGGTCCAAAGTTGAGGGCACATGTGGGGAGTCAGGAAACAGGCTGTTTATAAAGCTATGCCAAATTATGTGTATTTGATCAAGTTGCTTAAAGCTTGTTTACCTGTACTTCCTTCCCATGGTTCTAGATGTTACAGCTTTAAAAAACAGAGCATACAAATA
The DNA here is from genome assembly GCA_024291935.2 of Okapia johnstoni. Classification (NCBI taxonomy): domain Eukaryota; kingdom Metazoa; phylum Chordata; class Mammalia; order Artiodactyla; family Giraffidae; genus Okapia; species Okapia johnstoni. Next base: position 75,674,538 of record CM044313.1, on the reverse strand, counting down.
GCACTGAACTAAAGCACAGGGACTAGTCTGCTTGTGAACAGGAAGTGAGGACCTTAAAAGAAAGAACAGGAAGAAAACAGGTGTCCCTGTCTTCCTATTGCTGCCGGTGACCCCTTCTTTCCATTCTTCTTACTAAATTTTAGACAAAAGTGAAAGGAAGAGAAAAAACAGTATTTTAGTTTCATCACTGAACTTGAGTCATATGTGTACAGGAAAATCATCAAGAATCTTATGGTGTAAAGAACAATTTCAGCAGTTCTGTGGACAGTGTCCACTATGACTGATGCAGTGGGCCTTGCTAGGATCAACTTGAGAACTGGTTCACTGTGAAAGAATTAGGACGATTGGAGTTGAAGCAGACTGGGCAAGGAGCATTCCTTTCACTTGTTCTCAGTAGATCTTTGCCATGTTGGTTGCAGAACCATCCTGTTCTAAGTGAGATCTCTAATATCTGCTCCCTTCTCCCCACCTTCACCCTCTCGTAGTTCCTCTCCACGTTTAAACAGTAATGAGGGCTCAGCTGGAGTCTAGCTTCAGCCTGATCCCACAGCAAGTGCTGGAGCCTGAGTGGTTCAAAGTTATTCCACCTTTAGGTAAGGGGAGTGGGTTTAAGAATCCCTGTGTCACATGTACCCCAAAGTTCATTGCAGCACTATTTACAATAGCTAGGGCATGGAATCAACCTAGATGTCCATCGGCAGATGAATGGATAAGGAAGTTGTGATACATTCACATAGTGGAATATTACTCCGCTATAAAAAGGGAGGCATTTGAGTCAGTTCTAATGAGGTGGATGAACCTAGAGCCTTTTATACAGAGTGAAGTAAGTCAGAAAGAGAAAGACAAATACTGTCTATTAGTGCATATATATGGAATCTAGAAGGATGGTACTGACGATCCTACAGGCAGGGCAGAAAAGGAGACACAGACATAAGGAACAGACTTTTGGGCTCAGTAGGAGAAAGCAAGGGTGGAATGATTTGAGAGAACAGCACAGAAACACATACATTACCATATGTAAAAGAGATGACCAGTGCAAGTTTGATGCATGAAGCAGGGCACCCAAAGCTGATACTCTTTGACAACCTGGACAGATAGGATAGGGAGGGAGGTAGGAAAGGGGTTCAGGATGGGGGGGACATATATATACACCTATGGTCAATTCATGCTGATGTATGGGTAAAAACACCACAATACTGTAAAGTAATTATCCTCCAATTACAGTAATTAAAAAAAAAGAATCCCTCTGTCAGTTCCTCACTCGCTGAGGACTACTCCTTAGGGGTGAGGCTATAACCTCCCATGACATGGTTCCTATTTGACTCAGGGCACTTCTCCAGAGTAGCAAGCAGCAGCAAACCGCAGCACTTAACAGACCCGGGGTGTTGGAGCAGGAAGTGCACCAGCTGGCAATGGAATCTAGGTAGGGCACCTATACAGTTTCGTATTTCTACAGCAAAGTCTGCCAGCAGGGTGACTGTGGCCCTGTGAGGGCTGTATGATTCAAAGGAACAGTTAAGCTTTCCCACTCTCCTAAGACTATTTTGGAAGCTGTCCTGGTTAGAGTTTGCCATTAACTTCTCAATAGTCGATAACTCTTTATAGTTTGGAAAAATTATGCATAGTCTAGAAAGAGTGAAAAAAGAAGAAGGATGTTCCTAAAAAATATTCTTTCAGAACCCAATTCCACCATGGTATTTTGCTGCCTTATTTCAGGGACCAGTTTTTGAAACTCGTTAAAAAACCAGAGCTAATTCAGACTTCCTATGTCTTGCAAAGGGCGAATATTCTTTGTAAGGAAAATATATTTGCATCAGGGTGCACATGTACCAGTCAATTTAATTAAGCACAGAAAGTTCTTTGTCATCTGGGCTTAACCATGTTGAACTGCCATAGAAATTCAATATAAAACAAGGTAATGTTTGGCACAAATACTAGAGCCATAAAATATGTCTCACAGTGCTGCAGCTTAGATGTAAGATAAATTTTAGGTAAGGTCTTAGAAAAACTACAATAAACATATATATATCAAAGTGGCAAGGACCTCAGGTCCTTATAAAAACAATAATAATTCTTTGCATCAGTATAGAAGGAAAATCTAGATTTAAAAACACTTTTTAAAGCAATTAGGGAGGAAATGAAGTTTTGTTTTTGTCAGCAGATGCATCAATTTTTTCTAGTAAGATATTCAAGAAACTGGTGACGTGGGTTACCTGTGGCAGGGAAACTTTCTGGCTAAAAGAGGTGAGTGATACAAAAGCTTTTAGCCATTTTATGTTTAAAATAAAAATAATAAACCTTGAACATCTGCAAATTTCAGCATTTGGTGTTGGAAATCAATCCCCTGTGAATATAAAGGAATGACTGTATGTCTAAAAATAATTTTATATCAATACAGGTGGGTGAAAGGTGAAAGGGTTAGTTACTAAGTCATGTCTGACTCTTTGCGACCCCATGGACTGGACTCCTCTGTCCATGGGATTCTCCAGGCAAGAATACTGGAATGAGTTGCCATTTCCTTCTCCAGGGGATCTTCCCAACCCAGGGATTGAACCTAGGTCTTCTGCATTGCACACAGGTTCTTTACCATCTGCGCCATGCCCCAGCTACTCAAAAACTTACTCCTCTGTCCATGGAATTCTCCAGGCAAGGCAAGAATACTGGAGTGGGTAACCATTTCCATCTCCAGTATATCTTCCAGAGCCAGGAACTGAACCCAGGTCTCCTGCATTGCAGGCAGCTTCTCTACCATCTGAGCCACCAGAGAGGTAGAGATAAACTTTCATTGAGAAATGAGTATAATGAAATATGCTAACTATTTTGCTAAGGTATTTATGTGTGTCCTTATTAATTTTTACCACAAGATTTGGGGTAGGTGATGTTACTTTCCCATTCTCTGAGATCTCATAGATAGTAAGCTAGCAGTCTAACTATAGTGCCTTCTGGCTAAAGACAAGTTAGAGGACATTTCCCAACTGAGTCCTTTTTTTAAAATCTTTGATAGACTCCAGTTAATACTTTTGTAATCATTCATTTCCCTTCAAATGAGCATTAGGAAAATTAGTGTCTGTGACTGTGGTCCTGCTGGGATGACTCTAAATCAGAGCTGGAAGATGTAGACTTCCAGGAGGTACTTTTCAGGTTAACTTTCCAAGCCAGAGGAGTCCTAACCTTGAGAAGATCACTTTCTCTCCAGCCTCATGTTTTACCTAAAATCAGTTATTTGATCTATGGATCTGAAAGCCACCTAACAAATGGACATTTAACTTTCTAATAGCCCACTGGGGCTAGTGATACACATGGTGCAAAACAATCATCACCTGATCCATTTCATCACATTATTGTACATTTTTCAGAAACTTGACTAGTTTGTGACCTTACTTTCCTAATTATATGGATATACTATCAATGCTAACCTATGGAAATTAGAAGAGATTTCCCAGCCAGCTCTGATGTGTGTCCTTCTTTGTTCTAATTATGATATTGGGAATTACTCCAGCAGATCCACCTGCTGCCTAAAACATTCTAGTCTCTTGCCTAGTCCATCCCAGGTAAAAAGGGTTAGGGTTAGCCCTACCTGTGTATTCAGACACAGGCCCTAGTCACCAACCTAATCCTGGAAGAAAACGTATATAGTCTGTTTGTGCTGTTCCCTCATGAAATCAGTTAGAAAGACCAAAAGGGAAACCTTTGAAATAATCCAGGCAAAATATAATAGAACCTAAAGGAGGAGAAGAGGATGACAAAGGATGAGATGGTTGGATGGCATCACTGACTCGATGAACATGAGTGTGAGCAAGTTCTGGGAGTTGGTAACGGACAGGGAAGCCTGGTGTGCTGCAGTCCATGGGGTCGCAAAGAGTCAGACATGACTGAGTGACTGAACCTAACGTGGCCACAGAGATGGAGAGAGAAGGATATGAATTGTGGGTGTTTAGTGGGTAAAACTTCTATTGGCCCTGAATAGTCATAAAATGTAAAGACCGAGGGAGAAAAAAGAGTCAAAATAACTACCAGATTTCATGGCTAAATAACTTAGTAGGCAATCAATGCCATCTATGGAGATGGATGTCTTCTTCATCTTTCATTTGGTTTCACTTATGCTTGCTTGCTTCTGATTTTGGTGAGTTAGAAGGTGGTGAGAGGAAAATGATTGATTTCTTGTCAGCTATGACAAGGCCTAAACAGCTTATTGTTTCCAGTGCTTTTGTTTCTATCCAAGTATCTGTGGTTCTTAAAGGGACAAAAAGGGATACAAAGCACTCAGGGGACAGAAGTCCAGATTCCCACATGACACTACCAATCCGGGCTGACCCTTCAAACAAGGCATTTGCTCTTCCTGACATCCCATGCTCCACCCCAGTTTCAATTTGTATATCACCTGCTGGCTTCCCTAGGCAACCTATTGTCAATCTCCTGCCTTAGGCCAAAGGCCTTGAGTAGCTTTGAAACTCCTTTCCTACTCTAAATATTATCCCCCACCGTCAACCCAGAGTTGTAATAACTGCTCTTAAGGACCCACCAAAGTACATAGAGAAAAATATTTTCTTCTAAATTATAGGTCAGATATTATTCTACCTCATTCCACTGGATTCTGGGGAGGTACCAAAACTGTTCTGCACTACTATGGTAACACTAACCCCAAGCCCTCTCTCCACCATTAGCCACTACTAGGCCTTTGCAGGCTAAGTCGCATCAGTTGTGTCCGACTGTGTGACCCTATAGAATGTAGCCTGCCAGGCTCCTCTGTCCATGGGATTCTCCAGGCAAGAATACTGGAGTGGTTTGCCATGCCCTTCTCCAGAGAATCTTCCTGACCCAGGGATCAAACCTGCATCTCTTAGGTTTCCTGCATTGGCTGGCAGATTCTTTACCAATAGCACCACCTGGGAAGCCCCCATGGGGCCTTTCAGTTCAGTTCAGTTCAGTCGCTCAGTCGTGTCCGACTCTTTGTGACCCCATGGACTGCAGCACTCCAGGCTTCCCTGTCTATCACCAACTCCCGAAGCTTGCTCAAACTCATGTCCATCAAGTCGGTGATGTCATCCAACCATCTCATTCTCTGTCGTCCTCTTCTCCTCCTGCATTCAATCTTGCCCAGCATCAGGGTCTTTTCCAATGAGATAGTTCTTTGCATCAGGTAGCCAAAGTATTAGGCCTTTAGTTAACCCCAAAAGAGATGTGGCTGAGAGAGAAAGATGTAAAACAAGTACTGCCCAGGTGTTAAGTGCCCAGGGCCCTGGATTTAGACCAGTCCTTATTTTTATAAGACCTCTATTACCACTATTCCCTCAGTTCAGTTCAGTTCAGTTCAGTTCAGTCGCTCAGTCGTGTCCGACTCTTTGCGACCCCATGAACTGCAGCACACCAGGCCTCTCTGTCCATCACCAACTCCCAGAGTCTACCTAAACCCATGTCCATCGAGTCGGTGATGCCATCCAACCATCTCATCCTCTGTCGTCCCCTTCTCCTCCCGCCCCCAATCCTACCCAGCACTAGGGTCTTTTCCAATGAGTCAACTCTTCGCATGACGTGGCTGCCTTACACTAATTTCCTAATATAAACTTCAAGTTAGATTTTGTGAATCCATCCACCTACTTAAAAATGATTTTAAATTCAGGATATGTGCTTGCTGCCCACTATCTCTCAATGCCTTCCTGCCCCACTCAGAACACCAGACACTGATTCTACCATTTATCTCAGTGAGTCTAAAAATAAAGGTGGGATATGGGCTTTAGCAGAATTATATAGTTGAGACAGAAGTCCCAATGAAAATCTGTGTTACAGTTAGCCATTTTTACAGCTAGAGATGTCTCTCATGTCTTGGGTGGGTTGGAATAGAAACCCACCTGGCTCCTATGTCCAACATTCACTTCTTTCCCAACTATAGCCCTAGAATACTGGTCTTCTATTCATTCTGACTTTGAGTGTGTTAGAAGAAATGTCAAATGAAGTCTAAAAATTTCTTCATGGAGCTCTGAACAACTAATTTTGCTACGGGCAAGTCTGCTTATTCACTCACTCAACATGAATTAAACATTCAAGAAGTGCCAGGTGATTAAGAGTGCAGAAATGAGTAATAGTTGATGACTGAGCAGGAAGAATGGGCAAAAAATTAATTATGCAATTCAATGTGGTAAGTACTTTAATAGAGCCATGATCAGTTTTATGCTATATTAGGAGACACAAATGAGGAGCACTGAACTTCTAGAATAGTGTTTCTGAAGCTTTATTGTGCTTCCAATGTACCAGGAATCCTGTTAAAATGAAGAATCTGGGTCAGTAAGTCTTGAGTGGGACGTAGAATCTGCATTTCTAACAAGCTCCCAAGTGACGCTGATGATGCTGGTCCATGGAACAGACTGTGAGAAGCAAAGTCCTATAGGACCTGAAAATACTTCAAAAAAGAGATGGTGCTTGAACTGACATTTTAAGGAATAACTAGGACTTACCCAGTAGCATAGCATAAAAGTGGTCCAGGCAAAGAAGCCGCATATTTTGAAAATTACAAAAGGCGTTTCTAGTGACTTGAAAATTAGCAAGAACAATATTAGAATTGAAAAACCTCACTGGTGAAATCAATAGCATTTAAGACATGCGGATTGGCTAAAATATTTTAGAGACACTCTCTACCTTTGCCTTAATAGTATGTAAGAATCCACTGGGGCCTTTACCCCAAGTTCCAAGGATGGTACCATATGCAGGTAGCAATTCTTGCCCTACGGACCTTACAGACCAAACTAAGATAGAGGTACTTGAAAATATTACACGATATATACCAATTATTTCTCAATGACACTTTAAAAGAGGAAAAAATAAATAAGGTAAAAAAATTAAAATATTAAAATTCTGACTGTAATTATAAAGAGCCAAGGAGGTTCTTACAGTATCCATCAAGGTAAAAGTTCCCTGAACAATCAGAAGAATAATCTGAGATTCTTATTAAAAAAAAACAAAACACACATATCCCCAGATCCTCCTACTGGTAATTCCAGTTCTGTTTTCTGTGGGGAGGCCCAAAGATGTGATAAATACCCCTGTGCTGTGCTTAGTTGCTCAGTCATGTCCAACTCTTTGCAACCCCATGGACTGTAGCCTTCCAGGCTCCTCTTTTCATGGGAATTCTCCAGGCAAGAATAGTGAAGTGGGTTGCCATGCCCTCCTCCAAGGGATCTTCCCAACCCAGGGATCAAACCCGGGTCTCTCACATTGCAGGTGGATTCTTTGCCATCTGAGCCACCAGGGAAGTCCGATAAATATCCCAAATATCAGCTTAGGAAATTAAATCCATACTATGCAATGGAATTGGGGACACAGGAGAGAATACGCACACTCTACCCCATCACCAATATTATCACCTAGAAGAGCACATCTGTATCATTACCGTTACTGCAAATGACTCATGGCAAATATTTCCCAGTCATGTAGCTCTCTTCTCTTCTGCTTCTAACAGTTTGGGTAAAACATAAGACTGAGTCAATGTTACATGCTATACCACCTACAAACATATTTGAGATGCAAAAATTTGAGCCTGCCAATCAATTGTATTTTTAATTACTATACGATTAGCAAATTACCCTCACTTAAAGAAAGTTCTTTAAACTTCATCCTCAAAAGTGAGCAAAAACTGATGAGTCACTTAAAGACATAATCTGGTAACTATTTCTTTCTGAAGCTGTGCTATATTAGGCTTCTACAAGGTGTGGTCATGGGAAGAACATCGTGCTGTGCTTAATCACTCAGTCATGTCCGACTCTTTGTGACCCCTGACATCTGGGGTCTATAGCCTGTCAGGTACCTCTGTCCTTGGGATTCTCCAGGCAAGAATACTGGAGTGAGTTGCCATTCCCTTCTTTCAGGGGACCTTCCTGACCCAGGGATCAAACCCGGGTCTCCTGCATTGCAGGAAGATTCTTTACCATCTGAGCCACCACGGAAGTCCAAGAATACTTGATAGGGTAGCCTATCCCTTCTCCAGGGGATCTTCCTGACCCAAGGACCAAACCAGGGTCTCCTGCATTGCAGGCAGATTCTTTACCAGTTGAGCTACCAGGGAACCCCGGAAAGAACATTATTTAATGACAATTAGGTATTCAGCTTTATGTTTGTTAAGTTTATGTAACATGTCCATGACTAAAACAGCATCTATGTACCTATTTATAACTACCATATAAAGACCTACAGGTGGAGAGCACAAGTACCCACACACACACACACACACACACACACACACATTGCATTCCTTCAGAAATTCTTTTACCTGGGAGTCACAACTAGCTGGGTGGGTCCGCTTATGCCTTCCTCACAGAACCAGACTCATAAGCTCTGTAACCAGGTTAGATTCAGACCGAATTGCTTAGAGAATCCAATCAAATAAAACTGTCAGTTCAATTGTAAAATACTGCTTTAGTTAAAAGGTGGTAAAAACCCAAATCTTATTACCCCTTGAGGTGCTGAAAACATCAGGCCAAAAATATCAATTGATTTAAGATGAATCTATCGATAGATTGTGAATGGAGACATTAAGGACCCTTGAGAATCATCCTTTACCTTGAAGTCTGACTGAAGGATGAAGACTAGATGCCTGCAGGGTGACCCGGGGTGAATGTTATAAGGAGACTGGGCAGACTGTACATCTGAGCCAATCAACATGTGCTAAAAGTCTGCTGCCATTTATTCTTATTCTCATTACCCAATATGATCAAAACTTTACAGGTTTATCCCTATAAGCATTTCCCCAATTACTGATAACCAGAACAAAAAATACCTGTGTAACAAAATATACAATCTAGAGAGCAATCATTTTATAGAAGCTTCAAACACATTAATCTCTTTTACCAAAGACACATCCTTCAAACACATATATGTAATATTGTCCACTTTGCTCTCAGCCTGACTATAGACTAATTTCACCACTAACAGATTTGGTTTTTTTCCCAAATCATTGCTTACAGAGTATTTTGACAACTGAAGAAAAAGTAATAGCAACTGTCTTATTAATAAAAGAAATATATTTTAAGTCTCTATGGTTGCCAGACACCAGATAGTTAAAAAGATATCAACAGATGTTTGACAGAAAACAATAAAATTCTGTAAAGCAATTATCCTTTAATTAATTTTTTTTAAAAAAATAAGTTGCCAACAGATACAGAAGACAAATTCACAAAGCAGTTAAATTGCAAAGTACTTGCATGAAGCAATCAGGCCTATTTCCCTTCACAATGAAAACCATGTACTGATGATTTCAAATAACAGGCAGCTAAGGAGTTTCCCTGGTGGTCGAGTTAAGAATCTGCCTTGAAATGCAGGGAACACTGGTTCAATTCCTACTCCAGGAAGACCCCACATGCCACGGGGCAGCTGAGACTGCACCACAACTACTGAAGCCCATATGCCTAGAGTCCATGCTCCGCATCAAAAGAAACCACCGCTGTGAGAAACCCCAGCACTGCAACTCGAGAGTAGCCCCCGCTAGCGGCAAGTAGAGAAAGCCCACACAGCAACAAAGACCCAGCGCAGCCAAAAATAAAATAAATAAAATATTTTTTTTTAAAAAGGCAGCTAAGACCTAAACCAGGAAGTCAGTTTATACTGTCCTGTTCTGAAAGGGCAGCAAGAGATGGACAAATGCTGCACATCACAACTCTCCTGTTAAGAGTGTTTTCTTGGGAATGTTTGTGAGTGAAAAGTGAAAGTTACTTAGTCGTGTCCAACTCTTTGCGACTCCATGGACTGTAGCCCGCCAGGCTCCTCTGTCCACGGAATTCTCCAGGCCAGAACACTGGAGTGGGTTGCCGTTCCCTTCTCCAGGGGATCTTCCCAACCCAGGGATTGAACCCAAGTTTCCTGCATTGCAGGTGGATTCTTTACCATCTGAGCCACCAGGGAAGCCAAATGTTTGTGCTGCTGCTGCTGCTGCTGCTAAGTCACTTCAGTCATGTCCGACTCTGTGTGACCCCACAGAGCTGCTCCTAAATGCTGACAGTTACTCATGACCATACACTCTAAACGAGATTCCTGAGATCCTTGAGCTTCCAAAGAAAATTCAGAATCAAGATTCTGGTTCTTGCTTCATCTCCAGCCCTAACTGAACCAGTTATGTCACTATATATCTCCTGCCTCAGCTTCCTCATTTACTTAATGGGCAGAGCATCTGTGTTGAATCTTGGAGGATTACCATGGGGATGAATGAGGTCATGTATAAAGACAGCACAATCTCAAATAACATGCCTTTACCGTAATTTTTGCTAAACACTATCAGCATCTAAGTTTTTAGCGCTTGTTTCAATTTAGTCTTTATTCTCCTCTCCTAACACCCTTTGTAACTAGTGTGCTGACTTCCTGCTTTGTAATTCCACAAGATTCTTTTATTTTCATTCTCTATTCCTCTGCACAACCACCAGCCCTTGCTCCAGTATAGTACTCCTCTGAAAGCTCTCCTCTGAAAGTAACCACTGAATCACTTCATTTTTCTCTCTGTATACACATAAGCTATTTCTGCACATGGAGATACACAGTTAAAGCCTATGGCTAATTCACACAACACTAAATCTCAACAGAGGAGGGGAAAAGGTTTATAGTTTTTACCCGAAAGAAGTATGGAGAAACTATTTTTCATTATTAAAAGCATATTAAAAAATGAAACTGATCCAAGAGTGAAGAGAGTATTTTTATATGTAAAAACATATATATATATATATATATATATAAATACTAGCCAGGCACTGTAACATCAGTAATCCCTTTGGAAACCAAATTTCCACTCTGCAATTGGGCCTCTGATGATTTAGAACTGAGTCAGTTCAAACATGATGCCTTTGGAATGCGAACTGGCAGCAGAGTACAAGGAAGCCCATGTGATCAGGGATACCTCAGAGGCACTTGCAGTCCTGAAGGACGTCCCAGGAACGCCTCCTACATGCTGTGTCACATCACAAACAGGTAGAGCATTTCCACTCCTCTAAAAGGAAGAGAATGTGGCCCCACCTTGCCAGGAAGAAGAATCTGACAAGCTTCCCAATAAGGCAATTCTCCTAACGTGAGTTGCCCACACTACTTGGACACAGGCAGGAAGAACCATTTTACCTTCTAGGCAGCAGGAGTCATGCAATCAGCTTCTGAATCCCAGTATTCAACTCATCTCCAAACACATTCTTCTTCAAATTTCTAAAGCCAAAGAATATACCTAATCACTGTCCCTAGCCTTCTCTCCTTTTATGGGATTGTTAATCCCATAGATATTTAAATGCCTATGATGTGCAAAACATTGTATTTGGTCTTGGGTGGAGAATGATTAGTAGGAAAAAAATGCCCCGTATTGAGTCAAGTGGAAATATAAAGAAAAGAACTAAGAAAAGTTCTAAGAAGGAAACAAACAGGCCACTATAATAGCGACTCACCACTGGACTTTCCTGAATTTACTGAGACAGAAGTTCCGGGGCTAGGGCTAGTTGATATTTGATATTTGAACCAACCCTCAAAGTAATACTGATGCACACTAACCTCCAACACAGTAGCCACTAGCCACATTTTGAGGCTACTGAACACTCAATGCGGCTAGTCTGAATTGAAATATGCTGTAAGTGTACATCACACACCAGATCGCAAGGACTTAAAAAAGAATGTAAAACATCTTATTAATAATTCTTACATTGAATGCATGTTGAAATACTATTTTGAATGTATTGGATTAAATTAACTATTTAAGGTGGGGCCTGAGAATTTGTGTTTCTAACAAGTTTCTAGGTGATGCTGAAGCTGCTAGTCTGGTGACCACACTTAGAGAATTACCCATAAAGAGAAACCCTAATGCCTTTATTATTCAAGAACGTGGTTAGTGGACCAGCAGCAGATCTTGGAGCTTGTAAGGTATGCATAATTCCTGGTCCTGCCCTTGACCAATTAAACTGGAACCTGAATTTTGACAAGAATGTTATTAATATTATTAATAATATGGTATGAATATTATTGTATTAACAATATATTATTAAAAATGTTATTTATATTAACATTTAATAGGAATGTTATTAATATTAATTTCACTTTGTATTTATTTATTTTCATGTGGCTACTAAATTTTTTAATTTAGCTATAGCTGACTTACAATGTTGTATTAGTTTCAGATGTACAACTTGGTGATTCAAAATTTTTATAGTTTATACTCCATTTAGGGCTTCCCTGGTGGTTCAGATGGTAAAGAATCTGCCTGCAATATAGGAGGACAGGTTTGATCCCTCAGTCAGGAAGATCCCCTGGAGAAGGGAATGGCAGCTCACTCCAGTATTCTTGCCTGAAGAATTCCATGGACATAGGAGCCTGGCAGGCTACACTCCATGGGTCACAAAGAGTTAAACATGACTGACCGACTATTTAAAATTGTCATAAAATATTGGCTATGTTCCCTGAGCTGTACACTATATCCTTGTAGCTTATTTATTTCATACACAGTAGTTTGTACCTCTTCATCTCCTACCCCTATCTAGCACCTTCCCTCATCTCTCTCCCCAGTAAGTAACCATTAGTTTGTTCTTTATATCTGTGAGTCTGTTTCTGGTTATTATATTCATTCATTTTATTTTTTAGATTCCACATGTAAGTGATGATATATAGTATTTGTCTTTTGCTGTCTGACTTATTTCACTAAGCATAATCTCCTCCAGATCAATGTTGTCATTAATGGCAAAATTTCATTATTTTTCATGACCGAGTAATATTCCATGGTGTGTGTGGGGGGGGGTGTGGGTGTGTGTGTGTGTGTGTGGTGTGTGTAGTATATATATATAATATATATATGTGTGTGTGCCTATATATATGTGATATATATATATCACATCTTTATCCATTTATCTGATGATGGACACTTAGGTTGCTTTCATATCTTGGCTATTGCAAATAATGCTGCTATGAACACTGGGGTGCATGTATCTTTTCAAATTAGTATTTTTGTTTTCTTTGGGTATGTACTCACAGTGGAATTGCTGGTCATATGGTAGTTCTATTTTTAGTTTTTTGAGGAACCTTCATACTGTTTTCCATAGTGACTGTACGAATTTATATTCCCACCAACAGTGTATAGGGTTTCCTTTCTCCATATCCTTACCAACATTCGTTATTTGCGATCTCTTTGATGACAGCCATACTGATGGCTGTGAGGTTTTATTTTGCTTATTTTCATGTGGCTACTAAAAACTTTCAAATGACACACGAGACGAGCATTATAATTTTACTGGCAGTTCTTCCCTAATGTTGAGAACTGTTCCTGTGGAGCAACAGTTCATAACTAGGACAATGTTGCCTACCTTGGGACATCTGGCAATATCTGGAGACATTTTTGGTTGTCACAAATGGGACAGAGCAGGGGTTTGATGGATATCTCCTAGATAAAGGCCAGGGACCCTGCTAAACATCTTGTAATTCATAGAACAGTTCCCCACAACAAAGAATTATCCAGTTCAAAATGTCAGTAGTGTTGAGGTTGAGAAAAATATGGTCTACCATAGTGATCCTGCATGTTAGAATCACTCAGGGTGAGTTAAATACAACTGCCTTTGCCCTTGGCCTATCCCTAGCCTAACTAAATTGGAATCTCTGGTACAGAGGCCATGGCATGGTTGTTCATTTTGTTTTGCTTTTTAAAATTCCTCAGGGATTCCAATGCATAGCCAGAGTTGAGAACCTCTGTTCTAGAGGGAAGGACAGAAACCTCATTCATTTTTAAATGCTGTGGGCTGCTAGCACCCACTGCCTCTTAGCCCCAGACCTGAGAATCTACATTTCTATCAAGTTTCCAGGTGATGCTTAAACTGCTAGTTCAGTGTCCTATGGAGCATTTGTGTACCATTCAACATAGCACTAGGCATTTCTACTCTCCGGATGGCCCACCACACAGAGACAGCAGAGATCCCCAGCAGACTAGGGCAGTCGCTTCCTGTATCAGAGAGGGCAACTCTATCAAAGTGACTTCTCCATTCTGCCGAGAAAGAAGCAGCTCTTTGAGGGAGGGGAAGTGGCTAAATATGTTAAATATTCACTTATATCCTTTCTGCCCTGCTTTGCAAGCAGGAAACAAAAATATCGGTGACTGGATCATCTTAGCAAAATTTTCACTCTTCCATTTCTGCCGGTACACAATTTAAATCACTTTAAATTTTTACAGATTATAAAATTTTAAAGATTGAAACACCTTTATTCCTAACATTGCTAAGGAAGCATAAGCCAGGGAAAACAAGCTTGAAACATTTAATATTTCCCTACTCAATAATTAACTTTTGAAATGTGTGAAAGTTGCCCAGTCACGTCCGACTCTGCAACCCCATGGACTGTAGCCTGCCAGGCTCCTCTGTCCATGGGATTCTCCAGGCCAGAATATTGGAGTGGGTTGCCATTTTCTTCTCCAGGGGATCTTCCCCACCCAAATTTATATATATATAAATCTAAAATAGGTTGTCCTACACACATACACATTTACTTGCTCGACACTGCCCATTTTCTATGCTCCAGTCACCCTGGCCTTGATCTTGATTTTGATCATCTCTCCTCATTCACCATGGCACAGTCACAGTGACAGCAGTTCAGCTCCAGAAAGTCCTTGAATTCTTATTTTCATTAGTGATGGCCTGTCTAGTAGGCCTCCTGCCTGTGCTTCCCACATGCCAGGCATGAAGACCCTTGTACCAGTATCATCTGAGTGAGAGAACATCTCACATCCTCTGGTCTTTGCTCAAATGTCATCTTTTCTCTCCCATCTGGACCCCTCTTTCTCAACCCCTTTTCTCTACTCTACTGCTTTTCTATAGCATACATTACATACAACCAGTACTACTTGATTTACTTAGTCTTTTTATTGTTTATCGTTTGCCTCTCATTCAGGAGTATATCCTCCCTGAAGGTAGAAATCCCTGTTGTGTTCATTGCTGCTGCTGCTAAGTCGCTTCAGTCGTGTCCGACTCTGTGCGACCCCATAGACGGCAGCCCACAGGCTCCCCCGTCCCTGGGATTCTCCAGGCAAGAATACTGGAGTGGGTTGCCATTTCCTTCTCCAATGCACAAAAGTGAAAAGTGAAAGTGAAGTCGCTTAGTCGTGTCCGACTCTTCGCGACCCCATGGACTGCAGCCTACCAGGCTCCTCATTGACAGGACTCAAATGCCTAAAATAATTGCCTGGTACATCGTAGGTATGCAAGAAACATTTGCTGACCAAATAGGTGTTTTTTTTTCAGGTGGTTCATTGGTAAAGAATCCACCTGCCAATGCAGAAGACTCAGGTTTAATCCCTGGGTCAGGAAGATACCTTGAATAAGGGAATGGCAACCCACTTCCATATTCTTGCTTGGAAAATTCATGGACAGAGGAGCCTGGTGGGCTATAATCCATGGGGTCGCAAAAAGTCGGACACAACTGAGCAACGGAGCACACACACAAATATTTCATGTTTCCTACAACTTTACTGCTTTCATTAAATTATTTACAAAATTCTGTTTGGGGCCTATATCTTTACTGCATTCCAAGCAAACAATGAGAAAACCTACTAGACAGGCCATCACCAAATAAAATAAGAATTCAAGGACCTTCTGGAGCTGAAACGCTGTCACTGTGACTGTGCCACAGTGAATGAGGAGAAATGATCAAAATCAAGATCAAAGACGTTCACAGAGGCCTGGATATTAAGTGTCTCATGAAGCAGGATAAAAGTTTGAATTGTGTTTTTAGGTCATTAGGAAGCCACCAAAGGTTTTAGGCAAGGGGTTGGGTAAAGACTGATTATCATAACAGGTGGTTGATACGGGCCCCTGGATTGCTCTGAGAGCCTGGCACTGCCCTGTTTTTATTTAAGGCTCTATCTGTCCCTAATCATCTGATGATGCATAGTTTAGCAGGCGTGCCTGCTGGGTAGGGCTGTATTAGCTCTAAGTGCAGAGTCAACTCATCTTTAGGGAGCCCGATTTAACACCTAGATCCTCAAAACTCAATGTGTGGTCTGTAGATCAACAGCAGCAGCATCACCTGGGAGTTGGGAAGAAATACAGAATTCCAGGTCCCTCTCTGGACCAAAGAAACTGAAGTCTGCATTTTAACACAATCCCCAGGTGACTTAGATCCATGTTAAAGTTGAAGTACTTCTATCCTAAAAGAAATCAGTCCTGAATACTCATTGGAAGGACTGATGCTGAAGCTGAAGCTCCAATACTTTGGCCACCTGATGCGAAGAAATGACTCACTGGAAAAGATCCTGATACTAGAAAAGGTTGAAGGCAGGAGGAGAAGGAGAGAATAGAGGATGAGATGGTTGGATAGCATCACCAACTTCATGGACATGAGTTGGAGCAAGTTCCAGGAGTTGGTGATGGACAGGGAAACCAGGCATGCTGCAGTCCGTGGGGTCACAAACAGTAGGACACGACTGAGCAACTGAACTGAGCTGAATTTTACTAAGTGACTGAGCACACACATTATTTATATTAACATGCAACAGGTTTCTTATTTTAAACAAATCAATATTTTTCATTTCTGTTTTAATTTCTAATACAGTATATGTCAATATATATAGCCCATGTAAACAATAGCTCTGAGTCCTCAGCAACTTTTAAGAGTATAAAATGTCTGCAGATCAGAAAGTTTTGAGAACTGCTACATTAGAGCAAAGTAAAATGAAGACTGAAAAGCCTCTTGTGGGAAAGAGACTTTTCAAGTAGACTGCTGGATAAGCAGGATGGAACATACTGATAAGAAAGAAAAAAAGAACCTGCTTATAATATAAATAAACCTAACCATGAGCAGGAATGGAAGTATCTAAATTGGGTTCTCAATGTTCTCTTTATTGTGGTTATTTCCTCTGTCATAAATAACCCAACTGCTAAACCCAAGTACATTCTCCACTGAGCACCCTGCTGTTCTCTCCTCCCAGAACACTCTTCTAACAGTTATTCATATAACCAATTTCCTCACCCACCTCAAGTCCTGGATCAAAATTTATCATCCCCAAAACAACCAACCTTATCACCCAAACCAAAAGTGCAACCCACCCCATGCCATTCACACACATTTCCGCCTCCCTTCAGCCAGCTTGATTTCTTTTTCACAGACTTAACCACCTACTAAAATACCATGTAACACATTTGTTTAGTACATCTGCTGATACTATCTTCTCTTTATAGACTGCAAGCTGCAAAAAGGAAACTTTTTGTCTGTTTTGTAATCTATCCCCACCAACCCTTCTAGAACAGTGCCTGATACCTGGTGCCTTACAGTAACTATTTGTTAAGTATCAAGAGAGTGAGTTTTGCTACAGAGGTGGTGGAACTTAGAGATCAAGATCAGCTGTTACAATGAAGCAAAATTTGGACTTGAATATTGGTTCAGACAGTTATCAGGCTCAAGCTCTTCAGCAAATTATTACTAATAAATGTTCTAGCCCTCAATTTTCTCACAAGTAAAATTCTACCTCCCAGGATTACGGTGAGAATAAATAAGAAAATACCTGAAAACAGCATACTGCCTGGAACTTAGTAACTGAGCATTAATCACACTGCTGTGGTTATTGCACCATTATTCACTACTTTATCTTTTATGCTCCCAGGAACCAGTGTCCAGGGTGTACTGATTGGATTAAAGGCAATGCAGAGCCTCAGGTTCACTTTTGCTACATAAAGAGTAGCTCAGTTTTCCACTGCTCAAGAAGATAATACTTTTCCAGACTCAGGGATATAAGTAAAATGGATTTGACTCATTGCATGTCCATGCTAGAAGCATCATGAGAGGTTATATAGTTCAACCTTTATTTTAACTTAACAGATAAGTAAATGGAGGCCAGAGGTGAAAAAGTGTTCTAAAGATCACAAAGCTTCTTAGTACAGAATAGAACCTAAAATCCAGATTTCACATTCCCAGGCAATATTTTTTATACTCTAACTGGCATAGAAACTGTTTATTTGAGTACTTAATCCCAAAGTTTTTATCCTGTGCAAGATTAGCATAGAGACATAGAAGAAAATACTATGTCTGCATGGACCTAGGATGCCTCTTGAGTGCTCAGCAGCCACTGACAAAACATGCCCATTATCTTTATAACTCACTACTAATGGTTTGCACAGGAATAAACACTGAACAAATAAATCCTACTTATACACTGATACTTTATCACAGGGGCTTCCCTGATAAAAGAGAGGTTTCCTTGATAGCTCAGTTGGTAAAGAGTCCGCCTGCAATGCAGGAGACCCAGCTCGATTCCTGGGCCAGGAAGATCCCCTGGAGAAGGGATAGGCTACTCACTCCAGTATTCTTGGGCTTCCCTTATGGCTCAGCTGGTAAAGAATCTGCCTGCAATGCAGGAGACCCAGGTTGGATCCCTGGGTTGGGAAGATCCCTTGAAGAAGGGAAAGGCTACCCACTCCAGTATTCTGGTCTGGAGAATTCCATGGACTATATAGTCCATGGGGTCACAAAAAGTGAGACATGACTGAGTGACTTTCATATACACTGAAAGAACACTAACTTCCTTCATAGACCCATGTAGAAGATCCTAATCAAGGAAAGATAAGTCACTGAAGTTATTGCTGCAGAGAATTTTTTTCAACCTAAGTATGTTAATTTTAGATCTGTCAAGCTGTATCTATAAGCTGCACATTTATATTAAAATTCATTAATCAATTCAGTCAACTATTTTGCTTAACTGTTTCCCTGAATATTGCTCAAAAGTATCAGAAACAGTAAAATCCATGAGCTTTAGTTCTATTCTTATGAGTAGCATTTCCTAAATATATATTCAAAATTGTCCCACACACTTATATACAAGTAACTATAAAGCTGGCTCTCCCATTTGCACAGACAAATGACCAAATGATATGCATGAAAAGAGGAGTTGTATAAAAATTCAAATATGTGAGACAGTCTAGTCTCTGATCAGCTCTCAAAAAAAAAAAAAAAAAAAAAAAGGAAGCGAACAAGAGTTGTCATGGAAATATGTTTTAACCACAGAAAGTGCTTTAAAGATCCCTCCTATTTGCCAAACATAACCACTCAACTCTAGTGCACAATACAGACCCATGCAAATCAACATCATAAAACAATATATGGAATGCAGTGCCATGGTAGACCTCCAAGACAGAACAAAACACTGAAGAATAGGCAAGCTCCCTTTGGTAGTTGTCTATGAAGTGCTTTACCTGAAGAATCTAATCTTTAATCCATCTTGCACTCATTCATTTAACAAACATTTATTAAGCACCTGCCAAGTAGGGTTTTGAGACTCTGGAGTTCAAAGATGAATGACATTTTGATATATTATCCAGCTTAGAATTTAGAAAAGCAAGTCCAGAACAAATCTGTTTTGAAAACAATAGGTAGATAAGGAAATGAAAATAAAAACTTCCAAGTTTAGCTGGGATAGATGTCACACAACCCTCTCTATTGGGCAAAGGCTAAATATATAATTATCCAGGGTTAACTGAAGGAGAAAAACAACCAGGAAATGTAAACACTGTTCTAACAGATTAAATCTAAGTTTCAAGGGTTGAATAGGAAATACAGGCAGTAATTTCATCATGGCTAAACAGGAAATACATGATCAAGGAAAGGCAAACCAATGGTAAGTATGTAGAATGAGAAGGGATGAATGAATGGAGTTACGAGTCTAAAGAATATTCATCCACTGAGGAAAGCAGTCATGATATAGTCATAGATGACATTCTCCTACGTGGGCAGTAGGACATCTCAGTAATAAAGTACATTTATTCCCACCACATTTCTTACCCCAAAAGATAATACTCAGGGCCAACACAAAATACACAACAGATTAGGTGGTAGTTAGCAAAATACCAAATAATATGGGATAACAAAACATCTTGGATCATTTTAGTCTTCAGGAAATCAAGTGACTAAACACTGCCTATTCATTTAGTTCTGGAAAGTTAAGCAATGGGCAGTATTTGGCAAAGTAACTTACTTTTGCCAGCTGCAAATAAAGAATTCTGGAAGGGTTCTTTATCTTTTAGAGCCCTAAATTTCTATCTACCAGCTCTGAAATCATGGCAGTCAACCAGTTTCTCAAATAATCCCATGAAAACAATTCAGGCCTACCCATTCACATTTATTTGCTTGCACGTTTCCCCAGTTTTCCTGCCTAAGGAGATACCTTGCAGTCTGGAGCATAAACTCTATAAAGTGGGATAGCCTGGGTCAGAATCAGACACATCCCTGCTGGTTGTGTGATCTTACAAGAGTTAATACTCTCAGCTTAAATTTCCTCATCTGTACAAGAGAGACTATGGAAGGAAACTACCACTAGAGATTGCTGTGAGGCTTAAGAAGACTACCATAGGGTGAGAGTTCAATAACCTTGGCCATGATTAGCAAATGATATTCTGAGCAAAGAAGAATGTGGGGTGGACTTCCCTGGTGGTACAGTGAATCCCCCTGCCAATGCAGGGGAACACAGGTTCGATCCCTAGTCTGGGAAGATTCCTTACAGTGCAGAGTAATGGAGCCCAAGTGTCACAATCACTGAGCTGTAGTGCTGCCACTACTGAACCCTGTGTGCTTATAGAGCCTGTGCCCTGAAACAAGAGGAGCCCCTGAGATGAGAAGCCTGTGCAATGAAACTAGACAGTTGCCCCCAGCTCGTGGCAACTAGGGAAAGACCACATGTAGCAATGAAGACCCAATGCAAACAAAAAAAAAAAAAAAAACACGTGGCACCAATGGCTATCACTGGCCTGAAGAGACAGAGTGCAGTCAGTATGGCTTTTTAATGTTTTATTGTCCTTCTTACTAGGCTCCTGTTTAAATGAATTCAAATATAATTATATGTCACTATTTAGTTCACCTATGCTATATGGCAGCTTCCCAGGTGGCACTAGTGGTAAAGAACCCGACTGCCAATGCAAGATATGTAAGAGACACAGTTTTGATTCCTGGATTGGGAAGATCCCCTGGAGGAAGAAATGGCAACCCACTCCAGTATTCTTGCTGGGAGAATCCCATGGACAGATGGACAGAGGAGCCTGGTGGGCTATGTTCCATAGGGTCACACAGAGTCAGACACGAGTGAAGCAACTTAGCACGCATGCTATATAGCCCTTTAGAGGTTTCGTGAGGTCTTTCTGAACATCCTCTTTCACTCTTCCACCTGTGCTGATGCTCACACCTAGAAGGATTATGTCTCCATTCCCCTCATGAGTTAAGTTCTGAGTAAGTTAGTTCTCATTCTAGCAATCCTTTTGGTGTCCAAAGAAGGAAGATCCCAAACTGGGCCCTCATCTCCAACTTCATCCAGCAGGGGCAGGGACAGTGCATGTCCCTAGGACAATGCCATGTGCAGCATGGCTCAGGGGGCAAAGGGAAGCAAGAAGTGGGGAAAATGATTCTGAGAATGGTTTCAAGAACAGTGAAAGCTTCTAGACCCAAGAGCCTTGCTGGCCATGGCTGCCTTGGTTTCCTTGTCTCCTTACCAGTGCCTAGACAACAAACTATCCCTGAATCCACAGTGGAGAACTCTAAAAAGGCACCTTAATGAGTCCTTCATGCCTGCTCAGAATGCACAAGCTATGTTCAATGTACAACAATTGATTAGATCTTCAAATTATCAAGCCAAAGATAACTATCAAAGCAGAAACAAGCTGAGGAAAAAAAAAGTCTTTTTAAGTGAAGGAAAAAACAGTAACAGGAAGTAGAGTTATCTTTTCTGACCTCTTGGGTACCTTTTACCCTGATCTTTAACCTACACAGGCTGGAGCCTCAATACACCACGATCTTGCAACCTTGGACCAGCAGGTTTGGATAAACATCCCCAGGACCACTGTTGGAGTTTGAATTATTATTGGTGCTTAGAATACAGAAATTAAAGCCATCAAGCTCTGGGTCCCTTTAAACCGAGACTACATAGCATCATCAAAATATGAAGTTTTTGTAGAATTGGTCCTAATGATCCATACTCTGTGATGTTTTGAGGGGGCCTTCCTATACAGAGAGCTGAAGGACCACTTGATGTATGAATCCAGCTTGTTTTTTCCAATTTCCCGAGTTTATTCCCCATGATGCTGGAAATTTATGGAAAGAATACCATGTCCAAAAGAGAACTGGCTTGAAGCAAAAACTTTACAAATGTGAATCTTAAAAAAAAAAAAAATTGGCTCTATTCTAAGAACTGTCAGAAGAATAATTAAAATAAAGCTCAGGTGTGGTTATCTGAATATCATATAACATACTCCAATATTAGTAGTATATTGGCTCTTATAAAAAGATAAATGCCCAGTGATGAGGCAAAGAATAGTTGACGTGAATGAGCTCCAAATGGAGACAGACTAACTGATCTTCAGCTATTTCTCCCTGAAAAGAGAAGAACGTATTCCAAATATGTAGTTGTTCTTTCAATAACAGCACCATGCATATAATATCTGAGGGCTCGTGTTATGTGTTGGTAAGATTACTATCTGTGTTTTCTCTGTGGATAACCAAAGACCAAGGGAAACATATAACTCCTTAGGTAAGATGACCAACTAATATCTAAAGAAAAGCTACTCTCTGGAGCAGCTGGAAATGCTTGTTAAAATAATCTGTGAAAGAAGGTCAATCTCACTATTCTCATGACTCTCAAAACCTCCAGTGCAAAAAAAAAAAAAAAAACAACCCCACAGGAGGAAAAAAACCCTTCAGTGCATATCACCTGGGAACCCTATAAAAACTGCATATTCCCAGGATCCTACCCCCTTGAGCTTGCCTGAGAAGACCTAGGAATTTCCATTTATAACAAGCATTCTAGGAATAATAGACATATAATTAAAGGGTTGAAAATCGGGCCTGCAGGTAAGGGCCCAAAATGTGAGTTATTTAGAAAAACAGAGATAGGATTTCATTTGTTTCAAGTACTGTATATATAGATTATAGACAATAAAGGAGCAATTTTCTATTTCCACTACACTGAACAACTTAGAATTGCGACAGGAGACATAGAGCACAGTATAGACTGAAATATACCTGTTTCTAAAATGCCCTGATTAGCACCATTTCAGAGTCTCTTCTTCTGTGCTGTTGTTTGGACATGGCAATCCACTGGCAAGGATGTGCAAGCTTTCAGAACAGTCATAAGCGGGGAAGAGAAGACCAGGAAAAGCACTGCAGATCATAACCCACCCCAGGAATTCCAAAGGGAGAGAAAACTGGGACAGAGCCAGGGTGTTCCCAGATACCCATAAACTCATCCACAACCAACAGCCACAGAAAGGGCCCAGAGCCATGGCTCTTCCACCACTTGCCCTCTGCTCAGGCTGATCCTCTTCTGTGCCCAGGCTTGAATGTACATAAAGGTGTGATGTCAGCAACGTTTGTTTTGGTTGCCATCCTAATAACCTGGTTTCCTCAAGTCATGGGTTTTGGATTCATACTAACAGAAGCTCAGAGTCTAGTTTACTAGATTTGTGATCTTCTAACAAATTGCTTAACCTCTGCAAGTCTCAGTTCCCTCAGCTGTAAGGTGAGAATAATGAAATCAACCCACGGGGTGTGGTGAGGATTAAATGAGTTAAGAATGAGTTAAGATGTAAGGCCACATACACACTCAACAAAGTATAACTTTTTGTCATATCTTTTATTGCTTTAGCACTACTGAAGCCTTTGATACTATGATCACTCACATCATTATTCCAACGGATCCTAAAGTTCTTAGACTCCAATGAAAGTTCAGGAATTACAGGCCAGGGAACACTGCTTCAGCCCATTCCCACTTTTCTCTTTAATATCTAAGAAACCTCTACAATCTTCCAACTTAACTGCAGTAAGTGAATTCATAGTTAAGGGTTATCCTCTTTGCCACTGGCTCAATCATATTCACCAATTTTATTAATATCACTTTTATTTTTATTTTAGATTATAGTTGATTAACAATGTTATGTTAGTTACACGTGTACAGTAAAATGATTCAGTTATACATATTCATGTATCTTTTCTTTTTCAAATTCTTTTCCCATTTAGTTATTACAGAATGTTTAGCAGTTTCCTTTGCTACACAGTAGGTCCTTGTTGGTTATCTATTTTAAATAAAGTGTTACCCTCTTTGTTACTGACCTAATCATCTTCACCAATTTTATGAACATCTTTAAAACAGTGTTCTCTATGTCTTAAACTGAAGCCATAATCCTAATGATGGAAATTTCAGGCACTGCAACAGATTTGAAGTCAGAATTCAGGGGTTAGAAAGATCGATCAGTTATTCTTCATTCACACCAGTTTGTAAGAGATCAACTAAGAATAAGCAGAATCAGATCTTCCCGTATATCCAACTTTATTTAATGCTGGGATAATGTTGAGACTGGGCATAAAGTTTGGCTAGTGATAACATGTGATTATGAACTTCCAGTTTCAACACCCCTTTTAACCTTCCACCCATGACTACTTTCCAGAGAAACTGCATACTTCTCGCTGCCTGAAAAAGCCATGTGCCCATTCTCTCCTAGAGAAATCTCGAACATTCTTCAAAGATTAAGTCAGAAGTCCTCCTCTGTGAAACCTTCCCTATAACCTGAAGTTGAAGGTAATAACACAGAGAACTAAAGAGCTGAAAGAAAGCGTCTCTGATTTTATGGCTTGGATGTATTCCATGTTTTAAAGATGCAATTGAAGGGCTTTTAGTAGGAAAACACTGACTGATTTTAACTCTCAGCATTCTACTGGAATTATGATCTTTTTTTAATGCTTTGGTTGTTTTTTTCATCTGCACATATTTGTCTTAAGACCTGTTTTCACAGGAAACCAAGAAAAGCCATTTCATAATATCCATGCTTGTGAGGGTGTAAGGAAATGACCACACTCATGCGTTGTGTGGTAAGAACACACATTTCACAGATCTTTTTAGGGTAATTAATAGGCCATCAACATTTTTTAAAGGCATATCCTGGGAACAAGGCATTTTTCTAGAACTCTATGGTAATCCACCTAGGAGCACAGAGAGAAATATGAGGATGTTCTCTGCAGAATACTATATAATAGACAAATGTTGAAAATATCTGTCAAAATGTCTGTAAAAAACAGAACGACTAAATTACAGTATAGGCATTTTATGAAACACCGTGAAGCTGTTTAAAAGGTCAATTTAAAAAGCATGAGTTTGATCTATATTTACTGGTAGGAAAGATATTGACGATATACAAATGAGCAAAAAAATTAAAATAAAAAGGCATGAGTATTGTGTTCTGTATCTGTTATTTTCTGCTCTCTTTCCAGAAATACACATACACACACACCCCTCAAACTATTAGCATGGTTACCACTGGGGAGGCAGATGGCTTAGGGGTGGAAGTGGTAGCAAAGGTACAGAAGGGGCTACAAAGGGGAATGCCTTTCTTTTTTTTTTTTAAAAAAAGTGCATATTGCTTTTAAAATTGAAAAAGAAAATAAATGTATTAAGATATTAACATCTGAAACATTCTTTACCATTTTAATTTTTCTTAAACTTCACAATTAGCACTGGCAGCAAGAAAAACTCAGGGGATGTTACTGGTACATTCTCCTTCTATCTCATATATATCAGTGTAAAAATGTGTTGGGAGCAAATTTAAGGGTGGAAGTAACCTAAAATGCTATTAACAAAGGAAATTATCTGCTAACACTATTGTCTTATATATAATTGCTAGCTCTTTTAAGATGAGAAAATCCACATGAACAAAATATATTTCAAACACTCATTATAATTTTCATAAGCAAAATAAGGAAAACCACAATTACAAAGGCAAACAGGAAATTAAACCCAACTATAAATGTATACCTAAACCTCCTGTATCTTTTTTCTTTCTTTATTCAGGAAATTAAATGATCCTGAATGACAGTGATCTGCAATCTCTCAAGTGTTTAAGAGCAAGTACAGCATTGACTTATGAGGAAACTACAGCAAACAATGCTACTGTCAAGAAGATTTACTAGTCTCGAAAAAAAATGCTGCAAAAAACTATCCCCAAAAGGCAACCCATCATGAACCAGCTGTTTTTGTCTCCAGAATTTGCTTTCCATAGAATTCTATGAGGGAGAGTGAGTTTCAGGGAGAATCTACTGGCTAGTTACAGTGAAGCCCAAAATGCAATGAAAACGACATGGGGTGGTGGTGAGAAACAGGCCCCTGCTTGGCTGTGTGATTATAAGCAAAGAACACTAAGCCTTTACGATAAACTAGGAATAAATATATAAAATGACAAGGCTGCTCTGGGGATTAACAAAAAAAATGTGCAGCAAAGCACTTTGTCTAGATAATACTACTCAGGTATTGATTTTTGTCATCATTCCATTTCTGTTTTTAAAAACTCCCATGTTGGGATGAGAAATAGTAAGATGATCAAAAAATATAAAAGATTTCAATAATACATCATTTTTGTAAAACTACTCCTAATGACCTATGACTTGATCGATGTGACTGGCAGATATCTATGGAAACTCAAGAGGAACAAATAGGGCAACATTGACAAGCAGCAGCAAATAATGTCTATTAAAACTACTTGGTTAATAATATGGGGTCCATTCATTTGGCTAGTGTTTGCTGAATATGAACTCTGTTTCACACACTGTGTTAAATGCTATGGACAGATAGTATTGTGTAAAACTGGGCTCCTAACTAACAACTCAGAATCCCTGCAGATGAAAGGTATTGAAAAAAACTACATAATTCCAAGTATGCAGTAGTTTACTTAGGAGGGACCCCAGAAATCACTGTGAGGAAATGAGGAAGTGAGACAGGGAAGGGAGAAAAACTAATAAAGAGTACACTGACTAGCCAGTCACTTTTATAGTAGAGTAGTCAACTACCCCTGAGGACTGAGGAGTTCCCAGGACACAGGATTTTCTATGCTAAAACTGAGACAGTTTCAGGAAATCTGAAATGAGTTGATCACCCACCTCTGTCAACAACTGGGTCTCAATCATTGTGAAGGCCTTCTGAGGGACTGCATAGAACACAACTTAGAATTACCTCAATGAAAGGCAAGAAAGTATTTATCCACCAGCCTTCAATGGTTGAGGATCACTCAAAGGCATTATTTTTCAGTTACTGCCCACCTGACACATGCAGCAAAAAGGCCTCTCCTGTGTCCAAAGAATGCCCTCTGAAATAAAGACACAGGAAGAGGCTGGCATGTTTATGAAGTATCTGCAGGCAAACTCTAGGGTCAGCCAAGGGGACATGGACAAGGCATCAAGGCCATATGATACATGATTATTCTTTCCCAATCTGATGGGCTAAAGAATGAGCTCAATGCTGTTTTCATCAAAATTCCCTAATTAGTGTGGAATTTTGACCTAACTTCATATTTGCATCCCTTTTTGAGCATTTGAAGACAGTTTGAGGGTAGTTTATTTTCTCAGCCTCAAACAACTACTCCCATAATAGAAAACAATAAAAAGTTTCACTGAATTTATCTAGAATATGTGTGTGCTGGGGTGGGGACAGAGGTGGGGAGCAGGGCAAACTCTTCCGTGGGAACTGAAGTTGAGAGCTGACAACTTAGTCATAGTGTCCCCAGTGTCAGGATCCTTGTTACACTTCCCGTTACCTTTAAAGGAGAATTGAGATCCTTCAGTTTTATAAAGCACATTTCTTAGGTTCCCACTGAGTTGATTAATGGTCATGACTCACACTTGTGTCTCTTCCAAGGTCACATACCCATTTCCTCCTCCCAGGTATATTTGAAGATCACCCCTAATTCCCTGAAGGCCTGAAACCTGTAAGCCTGGGTGAGCACCGCCTGCTTTCACTTCTGCTGTGACCATCGTGGTCCATTTCTATTTTCTCCAAGACTCAAAATTTTGAATTAGATTCTAGCTGACTACTAGGGAAATCAGGGATGTTTAATGGAACTCTGAGAACAGTCATTACTGACACCCAACACACTCAAATCTCTGGTGTAATTTAAAAGCCATGACAATGTTTAGCCTAAAAGCTATAGTTAGAGGGACTCACTATATCATAATAAGAACACAAGCTTTGCACATTCAGAAGATAAATAAATCATAAGTTCAAACTGTAGGTTCTGTCACTTTGTTAAACTCTCAAACATTTCCCCAACTACCCAAGGCCCGACCTTATTAATTTGATGTAGTTTTATGCATTCTATCTCACCACATTTCTTAGCACATATGTTATGGCCTTTTACCAAGCTTATCCTCCCACCATGATTACAGACAGTATCTTAGAATGATGACCTTTTGATGGTTTCATTACCAAGCAAGAAGCAATCTGTATAATTCCTGTCCCATAAACTAATTGCTTAAACTTTTCCTGTTAACTTTTCATTGCAAAACTTGTCCTTTGGTTTCAAGGAATAAACCAGCCTTCATTTTACAGAGAGAGCAGCTGAGATCCCAAGATGTTAAATGACTTACCTGAGGTCACTCAACTTGCAGCCACAAGTCCTCTTCCTAGGTTATTTGCCTTTCATCCACATCACACATCATGCATGTCTTCTTGCTTATCTGGAAAGAAGAGAACATTTCAGGCAGTTTCTCTCCATTCATGTGCCTGGCTCAGACCTGAGTGCTTTAGGATCTTCCTCTGTCACCACCTCCGTAGACATGAATGAATGTCAACAGCACCTACAGTCTCTTCCAGACATTTGGTGCTCACAGTGTCCTATGCAGACAGCTATTCACAGTTTCATAAATAATGTATCTGTCTGCACAACTCAGGTTCAAGGCCCCTGAGGACACACATCATAATTATATATTTCTTTTCAGTTTCCCATCATGCTTAAATACCTGCCACTATGCATATGGAGATGTTTCACAAATATTTAATGAGGATGATAATGATAACTTCATTGATAGAACCATTTTTTAAATGATGTTGTAGGGACTAAAATTATATTAATATATATATGATCATATGTGCATGATTTATATGTATATATCATAAATAACATATATGCATTATACACATAGAGCTTTAATTTTTATTCTTGAGATTAAAATTAATTTTTGAAATTAAAATTAATTAGGTTTAGTATTGAAACACTAATAAGAGATATTGGCTTCCAAATACAGTGCTGTCTGTGCAGAAACCAGAATGGAATCCACACTAGTGCTCCATTACAATAAGGCAATGGAATTGTTCCTTGTTCTTATTGTATTTTTGTTTTTGTGTTTGTTAGAGCACTTGCATTACAGAACTAAACAGACGAATTTGCATTTACAGAGCTGAAAATTTTAGTAGACTCCTGATGTGAGATGCTTTATTCAATTTACTTCCCCAGAGATGGCGAACTCCCTAAAGCTGAAGTCCTGTTCTCTAACCATTTAGGAAACTGACTGAAACCCAAAGGCAACTTTGTTCCAGAGTTAAAGATCAAAGGACTCTTCCATGGGTTAGGGAACAACAGGGCCAGAGAAAAGCAACTCATATTTTTTAATCTTGCCACTGCTCTGGCAAGGTGGTAGGAATTTGTGATTCTGCCTGCATTTCTTCTGTAAGGTATATATGGAGACCTTTAAAGTTACTGGTGGAAAAAAAGTTAGGAAATAAGACTTACAGGAGAAAATGTAAAGAAAAGGCAAAAAGAGCAGGAAGTTTTCACTAAACAAAGATCAGAGGTGGTTTTAACCTTCAGGTATTTAAAGGTAAGCCATGGTTTTACATTTTTACCAAAGTAAGACAAATATGAATTGCCACAGGGAAACTAAGAATTTTAGGCAAAGAACAAAGCAGAAGAAAGCATGTAAGGAGAAGGGAATGCATTGCTAAATTCACAAGGTACTTTAAATGCTCCAAATTGGGAATTTTGCAAAGCAAGGAGTCTGACCTGCCACACGGTGGACTAGTACAATGAGAACAGATGTTGGTATGTCTATATCGAAGGCCAGAGACTTCTTTGCTTCTTCCACTAGCTCAGTATTTTTTTTTCCAAACTATGCATTACAATTCATTAATAGGCTATGAAATCAAGTTGTCACAGCCAAGGCTTTTAAAAAATGGTACAGGACAGATTCTATCAGAGTGTCCTGCAAGCTTTTTTTAAAAAAAGGTAATTATTGTTCTATGGAACTTTGATCTTTGATTTGGTTATGCGTATATGTACTGAGTCAAAATGTAAAATTTTAATATTTCTTACATGAGTCCCAATAAAATGTCTGAAACCACACACACAAAAAATGAAATTGGCATGTCTGGGTAGGCACAAAATTCTCAAAGTGACAATCTTAGCTTGGATCTGTGACCCAAATTTTCTACTGCCCTAAAGGAAGATTAATAATAAGAGCCCAGTGTTTCAGAAGCCATGGAGTGGGTGGTATCCGGGGAGAACAGCTCCTGGCAGGACACTGTGGATAATGTACTCAGCATTCCTGAAGCCATCAAAGTGTCTGTCAATCAAAGTCTAAACATTTGGGGCTTTTCAGGCTTAAAATTGTCACTCTGAACATAGTCAACAAAAATTAATGAATTTAGTGAACTTTGCCAAACTACAAAGCATATGACACCACAGGATATGGATACTAACACTGATGCCCATTCCATCAGATAATAATTCTGCCTGTTCAGAAGCAGAGCTAGAAAGAATGAGGACTAGGAACTATCACAGAAACCACTGATCTACATGGTTCTGTGGTGCTGCAGAAAATAAAGTGAGGAAATAGGCTTTCCTACCTGAATAGAATTGGCATGGTTTGGCACAATTCCATGTAAGAAAAAAGTATCAAGCTTTTCTGTATTCCTTATGTAAGGTGAAAGAAGAGAAGAAAGGAAGTGAAATGGGTCAGTTGTGTCCACATGGACTGTAGCCTGGCAGGCTCCTCTGCCCATGGGATTTTCCAGGCAAGAATACTGGAATGAGTTGCCATTTACTTCTCCAGGAGATCTTCCCAACCTAGGGATCGAACCTGGGTCTCCCATGCTGCAGGAAGACTCTTTACCATCTGAGCCCCCAGGGAAGCCCTTATGTGAGGTGGTATTAGAAAGAGACATGGTCTGGGGTATACTCTGCCTTTATCTATAAGGAAGGACACCAAGGTCAATATGAGGCTGTGCATGGATAATACGTTGGTGTTCTGCTTCAAATTCTTTTTGGAATTGGGTAGAATATAAGACATAATTAATTTTTTTAATAATACGGAATTTACAGGTTAAACATGGCACACTGACAAGGAAATACGTTTAATTCTGTCTTCATACCTGAACCTGAAAAAGAGCGGTAACCATTCTATGTGTCCTTCCCCAGAACTGGACATCAAGTTCCTAAGGCCAAAAAGCTGTCACTGATATTAGATCCCAAAGAGAATCTGATAGGCTGGACTTAGACCAGCTAAACTGTGTTTACATTCTTAGATCAAGTTTATTCTGAGTCAATGCCTACATGTTATAATAAGTTATCTCATGCATTGTATCATGAATATTCCCATGTGGCTACTGGTCAGATCAGAAACAGCATTTCCATAAGCAAAAAAAAACCTTTTTTTCACCTTTCTGTGACTCAAGGAAATGAAATCCTAAAATATGACAGTACATTGACAAAGGGTCAACTTTTGAACCTTGTACTTTGGATGTCCAGAAGTCACTGATTAGAATGCAAACATCCTTGTCATACCTATTATGTTAGACCTTAGCAGCAGACAAGAAAACTGCCTTTTATCTGTACACAGTCTTCTAATCAAGTCTTCGGTATAACTCACATACATTTTTATAATTTCCTTGCTGGAAAAAGTTATCTGAAAAAAAATTAGTTGAAAATAACTGGGGTCTATGTATGGAAGATTTGTTTAACCTCACACAACTGAATCATTATAATCATTGAATTTAAGAAGAATTGATGATCAAGCACATATAAAATACTAAATTTAACTAAACTAAATAATGAGTAACACCAGGATGTATTCTCTGAATGTAATGTTTAATGTTCCCAAATGTTTTAAGTGTTTGATATAATTTGTAAAAAGGAAGAAAAGTTTATTTTCAATGTTTTCTGAAGTTTATATTCTTGGCCACTGCAGTATTCTTGCCTGGATAATCCCACAGACAAAAGAGCCTGGCAGGCTATAGTCCATGGGGTCGCAAAGAGTTGGACATGACTGACTGAAGCGACTGATCACACACATTCTTGGGCCACCAACGGACAGCAAAGCTCTTGTGGGACTTGAGGCCTAAGCTGAGTACAGAGGTGGTGGTTTGGGGTGGTGGAAAACAGAGACCACAAGAAGCCAATCAAGAGCAATATTTGCCTCATAGCACTCAACCTAACTCAAAGACCTTGCAAATTTAGTTTCCAAATAAAATGAACCATCAGAAATACAATCAGATTACCTGAGAAAGGTAGGTACCAAAGTCAGGATCCTGGAAAAAAGCAGGAAGGAGATAGTCATGAATAAAGGAAATCTGTCTCAGAAAGGCTGAGGAGACACCAAGAGACAAAGTGACCAACAAAAATAAGAAGAAGTCATGGATTTGGATGGTGAGGCAGGGGATGTTGTCAGTGAGCAGGCTGCAACCGGCCACATCTCTTCCATCCCTTGACCCGAGCTTGTCATTCATTGCTCAGCCAGCCTCCTTCTTCACTAGGTTTCAACAGTCTCAGTGACAACCTGGGTTTTTCTCTCCTTGGCAGCTACATAGCCAGAATAAAGTACTGGGTTGGACAGAAAGTTTGTTAGGATAGTTTTCCACAAGATCTTACAGAGAGCCCAAATGAACTTTTTGGCCAACCAATACTTAATTCTTCTCTGTCATCTAGCATATACTCAAAAAATATTAATTGGTTTCCTTCATCCTCTTAACCACAAAATAGGAACCCAGGATCAGATGTATGTTCCAATTAAGAATTAGAATGAATTTATACATATTAACATTTCAAAAATATTTTTGAACTGTGGAGAGGGTAGAATTATACCTGAAAAGTTTCACAGATACCGTTGAGGGCTGGGCCATTAAACTACCTTGTCAATGAATCCTGAAAAACCATAAGTTTGGATAAAACTCCCTTGTGGTGCTAACATGCTTCAAATTAGTCACCAAGCCACTGATGCTCCACAGAAGGAATTCACGCTCCCCAGAGCCTTCTTCCCACATCCAAAGAACTTTAACTGTTCATCATCGAGGCAACTCGTGGCCACTGTTCCACTGGAAAGCTTCTTTTTAAATCTGTGCAGTGTGCTACTGTGTCAAACTGAAACACTGCATGTGCTAAAATAAGTCAAAGATGGCTGGCCAGATTGGGAAAACAACATTGTGGGCAGGCAACCAGAGAAGAATTTGGCAAGAAAGGAAGTCAGAGGGGATTTCCAAAGTCTCCACAGTGAAGGATAGTGATATGGATTTCAAATAACTCAACAGCAGGTTAGTGGGGAAAACCCACCGGTGGCAGAAACCAAATTATTTTTGAAAGAAAAAGAACTTAAAGATAATAAAAAACAAATATCAAGATATTTCCCTATAATTATCAATTCTGCTGTGAAGAAACAAAGGGGGAAAATCACTTCATGACAAACACCAAAACCCCTCTTCACTCCATGGCCTAACACAGATGTTTTTCAGGTCTCTGAAGAAGAGTTTCCAGTAGTTTCAATCTCTACAATACTATACAGCATTTTTCCAAGGTTTGTAGTATCTCTATTTATGCATGCATGCATGCTCAGTTGCTCAGTCTTATCTGACACTTTGTGACCCTGTGGACTGTAGCCTGCCAGGGTGCTCTGGCCATGATATTCTCCAGGCAAGAATACTGGGGTGGGTTGCCATTTCCTTCTCCAGGGGATCTTCCCAATCGAGGGATCGAATCAGAGTCTCCTGCATTGCAGGCAGATTTTTTATCACTAAACTATCAGGGAAGCCATCTCTATTTATAATATCTAATAATGTGCTGTGCTGTGCTATGCTTAGTCACTCAATCATGTCCAACTCTTTGTGGCCCCATGGACTGTAGCCTGCCAAGCTCCTCTGTCCATGGGGATTCGCCAGGCAAGAATACTGGAGTGGGTCACCATGCCCTCCTCCAGGGGATCTTCCCAACCAGGGTCTCCTATAGCCAACATGCGGACTCTTCACAAAGATATGAATCGGTGTGATCCCAGACAAGACACAAAAAGTACAAACTCAAATGAATGCTCAAAGTTCTCCAAACACACTCGCACACACACAACAACATAGATAGGAACTAAAGATTGGTTTCTTTGGTTTTGAGTCACAGCTTCAACATAAAGTGTACCCGCCCACCCACCCCCGCCCTGTATATCTGCACCATAAAGGAAAGGAAAAGATGAATATGAGATCCTGGTTTTATCACTAAGATAGATCCTTTCTTTGTGTGAAAACGTTGAGAGTTTTTCATTGCCCACAGAAAATTTGCTGCCAAGCCCACAACCCTATGTGGCTTTTTAAAGAACAAGGAAGTACCGTCGCCTGTCCCTACTCCTCAAACCCCCACTCAACAGGCCACATGCTCAGACTGCCCCACGTGGGCCACAGCACCTTCTGAGTACAAACAGTCCTGACCACCAGAGGAAACGTGCAAAATGGCTTCCAGCCCCTAGCCATCGAGGGAGAAAACAAATACCCGCTCAGTGCACACAGAGAAAGCAATTGCTCTGACAAGGGTGTGGCCTAGGGCTGCAAGAAAAGGAAACACAGTTGCCAAACCAGACCCAGGGCAGCAGAAGGGCATGAAATTGTCCTTCAGCTGGTGAGCCATGTAGGGCTAGCACCTCGCTGACCTCATAACTCATCAAAACACAGCAGATAAATTGTCCTAATAGATGGAGAAATACAACCCTTTGAAAGTCCTTCCACCTCCATAAAGTTTTGGTGTATTTAAATAATATTTATATCCTGTATGTTTATCACACCTGTTTTGTGTATTGTGAATACATGGATTTTCTCTCAAAATCTCTGTAACACAAGCCAAGAAAATCATTCAAAAGTTATTTCCATTGGAAAAAATTCTAAGATCATTCTCTCTCCTGTACAGTCATATGTAGAAGGCATCCTTTTAGATGGTGACATCTCTCTAATTTTTCATCTTCAGTTTGGAAAATGAACCTAAATGAAGGCATCTTCAGAAAACTTGGCCTTATTTCTTTAGAGCAAATAAGTACAGCGTGCAAGCAACATGCCCAAGAACAGAAGATGGCAGAGAGGAGGAAAACCAGGTCCTGAGCTGACATTATCTTGGCTTGTGTATTCTTTAGCTACCTATCCCCATCCAGGGAGAGGCAGCGCTGATTTTTCTTTCTGGTGAATGAAGAAAAGAAACTGGCGTATCTTCCAAACTGTATGACGTAAGATGTCATTAAGTATATGGGAATGTACTTTAGGGCTTCCTTCCCTGACAGCTGGGGTTCACAGTGACCCTGCAGACCTCCTAGCTCCTATCCGAGGTTTGTAGGAGGCAGACAGGCTGTTTTGGGGTTGAATCACTTTCTGAAGAAGGTACTCGGTGTACTTCAGCCAGGCTCTCAAAGCTCTGCCTGGTCTGGGTAGGTCTCCTCCTTATCTAGACACTTCCAGAGCTCAGAGACCACAAAACACAGCTGGAAAAAGATCATATGTGAGGATGACTAGAAGGGAGCTATTGTAGTTAGTCGGAATTAATAAAAAGTTAAATATCAAACTAGAAGCAGTCCATGGCAGATAGAAGATGGCCAGAAATCCTTTGATATTCTTCTCTTTGAGAGATAGAGTCTCTTTGCTCTACCCCTGAATCTGGGTTGGCTGGTAATTACTACCAGCTGAAGAGAGTGTGGCAGGAATAAAACTCTGGAACTAAACTCCAAGAAGATGGAAGTTTCTACCTTAGTCTCTATGAGTGCCGAGCAGTCTGACTACCCTGCTGGAGAGAACCTGAGACTACACACAGAGGGACAGGGCCCAGTTGAACCCCACTTTCCAGCCATCCCCACCAAGGCAATAGGCATGTGACCCAATAGAGCAGACTGGACACAAGATGAATATCACTAACTCCGATGGCTGCCATGTGAAGCAGATGAATCACCCAGCTAAGGCTCACCTGAATCCCTAGCCACCAAAATGAAGCCATATAACGAAATGTTCTTATTTTAAATCAATAGGTTTTAAGGTCAGTTTGCATTCAACAGTAGATAACACACACACAGCCTCTGGGAAGAGTAAAAATTCTGAAAACAAAACCTCCCATTACAGAAAACTTGATATATTCTAAATTTTAGCCACCAATTAAAAAGCAGCTTATAATCTGACTATGCTCCATAACATGCAAGGAAGAGAAAAGCTAGAGAGAAAAAATAGGTACCTCTTGCCCACTGGGGGCTTTCCTGGTGGCTCAAACAGTAAAGAATCTGCCTCCAATGCAGGAGACCTGGGTTCGATCTCTGGGTTGGGAAGATCCCCTGGAGAAGGGAACGGCTACCCACTCCAGTATTCTGGCCTGGAGAATTCCATGGACAGAAAAACATGACAGGCTGCAGTCCATAGAGTCGCAGAGTCAGACACAGTTGAGCAACTTTCACTTTCCTTTCCTTTCCTTGTCCATTGGCAAGGCTTCCCAAAATAGGTGTCAGGTAATAGGTATGTTTCTCAAAGTTGTAACTAAGCTGGATTATTGTACATCTTTGCAACAAATATCCATAGAGCAACTACCATATGTCAGTCATTGTGTTAACCACCAAGGTCATAAAAATGATTAAAATATCTCTGCCCTAGAAAATCTTGCTCTCTGGTAGGCAATCTAATATGTAAATTTTTAAATCGGTTTAAATAAGGAGTTGGCGAACTTTTTCTGTAAAGACCCAGATAGGTAAATGCCTCAGGCTTTGCTGGCCCTCTTTGTCAAAATAATGCAAAAAGAAGCTTTAGATAATATATAAACAACAGAGAGCAACTGGGTTCCAATACAACTTTTATTGGGGGGGGCACTAAAATCTGAATGTCATATAATGTTCATGTGCCTTAAATTATTCTTCTTCTTTTGATTTTTTTCAGCCGCTTGAAAATGTAAAAATAATTCTTAGCTCCCAAGCTGTACAAAATAAGCAGTGGGCTAGACCTGATGTTCAAGCCATAGATGGCCAACCTTTGTTTTTTAAATTTGATCAGATGGGCCTAAAGCAGGTAGAATTTGCAAAATAAATACATGAAAGGTTAGCACTATCAGAAGCATTTACTGTTTTGGATTGCCATAGATACAAAGATCTCCTTTCTATTTCTGATTTCTCTCATGCATAAGGGCATAAACCATCTGGAAGAGCAGGCTCAGATGGTTTACCAGGGAGGAGCTCTGGGAAGCATCAAATCCCCGGAGGAGAGGAGACGCTGGCCAAGGAGGACAGGAACCATAGAGACCGATGGGGGAGGGCACATCAGCACAGGCACCTGAGGCTGTGTTAGGGTCAAGCAAGAAGCACTCAAAGAGCCAAGTGGGATTTGGATAAAGTGCCATACGTATGAAAAAAATCTTCTCACTTTGCAAAACGCCCAGTGCCCTCACAAGAGCTCATCTTGGAATATACTTAAGACACCTAGAGCCAGACAAATTGGGAGCACACAGGTAAATAAAGAAGAGAATTTAAGACTCTTCTTACTGAATGACTATTTCTTGAGTTTTCTTCACCAGGTTGCCACCCACCTTTCCTTTATTTATTTATTTTTTATTTTAATTGGAGGCTAATTACTTTACAATATTGTGGTGGTTTTTGCCATACATTCACATGAATCAGCCATGGGTATACATGTGTTCCCCATCCTGACCCTCCGTCCCACCTCCCTTCCCATCCCATCCCTCAGGGTCATCCCAGTGCACCGGCCCTGAGCACCCTGCCTCATGCATCAAACCTGGACTGGTGATCTATTTCACATATGATAATATACTTGTTTCAATGCTATTCTCTCAAATCATCCCACCCTCGCCTTCTCCCACAGAGTCCCACCTTTCCTTTAAATGTTGTCATTCCATTTTATGCTGAAATAAGCTTGTTTTGGCCAGAGACTTGCTAAAGGTTTGAGGCTTTGCCTATTTACAGTTTTGTTTTTGCTTTGTGTTTGTGCAAAGAGCCTTAAAAGTCATTGGAAAAATTTAAAATTTACAGAGTAGCTCTTCACAGGAAATCTGTTGCTCATGCCACCCCATCTCCAGCTAGCCCACCTACTCTGTCCTCCAAATACGATCACGTGAAAGAGCTATCTCTATTGAGAGACAGAAAGAAAGTCAAAGATACACACACTTCTACCCTTTGTAGTTAAGAATGATGTGTATCCTGGTGCATATCCTTCCTGCCTTCTTCCCATGCTTTCAGCAGCATGAAAGTATGTTCTCCCCCCAAGGTTAGCAGCTGTGACCTACATTTTCACATTCTGATGCTCTTTGTGGCTTCCTCTTCCCCTCATGGGGCCTAGGATGCCTTCGTTCAAAGCACGCTTTCCAATAGCTGGTGGCTTCATGTCAGGCAAGTCCCTGACTGTTTCCATCATTCTGTGT
Source organism: Okapia johnstoni (assembly GCA_024291935.2). Taxonomy (NCBI): domain Eukaryota; kingdom Metazoa; phylum Chordata; class Mammalia; order Artiodactyla; family Giraffidae; genus Okapia; species Okapia johnstoni. The sequence continues at coordinate 75,636,148 of CM044313.1, read as the reverse complement.
ATGTAGACACCCAAACAACAAGAATGAGGTAAGCACATAAAGCAAAACCAACCTAAGACAGGTCTGGTCTGTTTTGGAGAGAAAAAAATAAATGAAGTCTTAGAATGATATACAGGCAGCATTTTGCATGATTTATATAATAGCAGCTAGATGTCTAATGTAGGTTTCTTTTCAATCAGAAAGTCATATGATTCTTCTCCTGAGTCCAAATTAACCACTTCCATTTTGCTTAACTTATAAAAACAAAGGCTCCCAATAGTCAGCAAAATCATTTTTTAAAGTAGACTCCAGAACACCTTCCTGACCTTGCAAATCATGCTTTATTTTTTCACTTAATGCTTTAGCTCTTACTGACAGCATGTAATAAAATTTTTAAAATGAGAATGTGGTAAAGTTTTGCTTTTATATTAGTGTTTTATGTTAGAATAAGCCTAACTGTAACCTTATGGATAGATAACTTGCTTAGATAAGAACAGCTTATGTAATCATTGTTTCCCCAAACACACAGACAGCACAAATTTGAGATATAGAAGGAGGAAAATAAGGAAGGAAGGGAGGCAGGGAGGGAGGCTCAGTTTCAATCAAAAACATCATACGTGGCTCCATCTCTTTTAGTTGGGATTTCAACTCTATAAATGTTCCTCCCCACACATCCCTCTCTGTCTGACCTGGTGAGAAGCTTGGCTTTCCCTTACTGAGAGAAAAACTCTTCATAACTTCCTTCCCTACAAACATCAGAAACAACTCCATGACATCAATTCCTAGAAGGTAAGTCCTCAGCCAACAAGGATCCTTCAGCTCTTCCAGATATGATACCACCACTTCCCTCTTTACTTTGCCAACCAGCTCACCAACCTTCTACCATCGTTGTTCTTCCAGTATCTGCAGCTGCCGAGAGCAAGAGGAGGAGGCTTTCCTTTCAGGTCAAACAATAGCCTTGGATGATCAAGCACCATGTCTTGGAATATGCCTCTTTTCCCCATTCATCTCTCCCCAAAATATCTATGTCCATCTCCTACTCCCTGGAACCAAAGTTATCATCCTTACAGTAGTCATGTACAGATGCAAGGGTTGGACCATAAAGAAGGCTGAGCACTGAAGAATTGATGCTTTTGACCTGTGGTGCTGGAGAAGACTCTTGTGAGTCTGTCAGACAGCAAGGAGATTAAACCAGTCAATTCCAAAGGAAATTAACCCTGAATACTCATTAGAAGGACTGATGGTGAAGCTGAAGCTCTAATACTTTGGCCACCTGATGCGAAGAGCCAACTCACTGGAAAAGACCCTGATGCTGGAAAAGATCAAAAGCAGAAGGAGAAGAAGGTGACAGAGGATGAGATGGTTGGGTGGCATCACCGATTCAATGGACATGAACTTGGGCAAACTCTGGGAGATGATGAGGGGCAGGAAGGCCTGGCATGCTGCAGTCCATGGGGTCGCAAAAAGTTGGACATGACTTGGTGACTAAACAATAACAACCACATAGCAAAGAGGAATTTAAAGTTGCAGACAGTTAAAGTTGCTAATAAACTGACCTTAGAAAGATCATCTTCCGTTATCTGAGTGGGTCCAGCATAAGCATGAAGCATTTTTTAAAGTGGAAGATGAAAACAGAAGAAGAAATCAAAATGATACAATGTAAAAACAACTCATCATTCCTTGTAAAGATGGAGAAAAAGGGACATAAACCAAGGAATACAGGCAGCTGTTAAAAGGAAACTGTAAGGAAGCAGTTTCTCTCCAAGAGCTTCCAAAAATGAAAACAGCTCTGCTGACACTTTAGCTTTAGTCCAGAGAGACCTGCATCTGACCTACAGAGCTGAACATTATCAATTTATTTTAGTTTTAAGCCACTGAGTTTGCGGTAATTGTTATAGCAGCAATAGCATACTAATACAGAACCCACTGGTGCAATGCAGATCCATGCTGCTTGGGAAAACATCCTCCACTCCTAGATCCTCCCTCAGGCTGAGGCCTAGGGACATAGCTCATCCCACCTAGGCATGTGGACCTAGTCTTCCCATTGCCCCTTCCCTGAAGGCTGAAACTAGACCACAACAATGCGCTCTAAACTCTCTAGACTTTACTTCTAAGGTCCTCTTCACAATTCTAAGGGTGTTTATGCAAATTACTGCCTTGATTGGCCTATAGAACATCCCTTTGCATATGCAGAATCCACTGAGCTCTTCATTCATTCACTGAAGAAACATTTATTTTAGAGCCAAATGATCCTTAAAGACTCTAAAGGAAGTTAAACACTCAAAACGGGCTCCCCTGAAGTGTCTGTCTGCAATCAGTGAGACCTGGGTTTGATCCCTGGGTTGGGAAGATCCCTGGAGAAGGAAATGGCAACCCACTCCAGTACTCTTGCCTGGGAAATTCCAGGGATGGAGGAGCCTGTTAGGATACAGCCCATGGGATCGCAAAGAGTCAGACACGACTGAGCAACTTCACATCACTGAAAACATTAGAGCTATTACTTCTGATGGGGAATGTTCCAGAAAATGACTACTTAAGTAAATGCCTTTGCCAGTACTTTCATTTTTCTCTCATGTTGATCTGCTCTAGATGTCCATCAGCAGACAAATGGATAAGAAAGCTGTGGTACATATACACAATGGAATATTACTCGGCTATTAAAAAGAATGCATCTGAATCAGATCTAATGAGGTGGATGAAACTGGAGCCTATTATACAGAGTGAAGTAAGTCAGAAAGAAAAACACCCATACAGTATACTAACACATATATATGGAATTGAGAAAGATGGTAATGATGACCCTGTATGCGAGACAGCCAAAGAGACACAGATGTAAAGAACAGTCCTGTGGACTCTGTGGGAGAAGGCCAGGGTGGGATGATTTGAGAGGGTAGCATTGAAACATGTATATTATCATATGTGAAGCAGATTGCCGATTCAGGTTCGATGCATGAGACAGGGTGCTCAGGGCTGGTGAACTGGGATGACCCTGGGGGATGGGATGGGGAGGGAGGTGGGATAGGGGTTCTGCATGGGCAACACATGTGCACCCGTGGCTGATTCATGTCAATGTTTGGCAAAAACCACCACAATATTGTAATTAGCCTCCAATTAAAATAAATACATCAAATTTTTTTTTAAAAAAAGCTCTTTATATAAAAACCACTTCATACAAAAAGTCAAAACGTAAATGAGATTCCCAGAGAACCAGTCCTTTACTGGTGGCCCAGTGCAGTGGTGGAGACCCAGATCCTGCGTTAGACTGCTCAGCTTCTCATCCACCCTAGCTCTGCTTCTCACATGCGATAAAAGGACCAGATTACTGAACTTTTCAACTGCTTCCATTTCCCCAGTTGTAAAACTAGCAAAATAAAAACATCTCCTTTATGGTATAGTTGTAAGGTTAAATAAATTAATACATGTAAGAAGCTTAGCGTAGCATAGTTACCACTCTCCACTGTCACACTTTGTCACTACTTTGGTTCTCTCATCATCACCATTTTGGATATCCTACTAATTTCCAGTCTCACCAAAGGCCAGGCTTTTTCCAAAACATGGTTTTCCAAAAAGAAACATGATGATGTACTTTTCTAGTGGCCATCCAAACGCAAAATCTATGCTACTGCGAGGCTCCTTTTGTATTGCTAAACTCTCATTCTCCCTAATGAAGGTTCAAAATAAGTTCCTTCAATGGTTTTAAAGCACAGGTTACTGGAAATTAACTCCCTTAAGCTGTTTTATAAAATTTCTTAGAGTGATTCTTCAAAGTATGGAAGGAAGACCATCAGCATCAAAAGTACCAGGGTGTTTGTTAAAATGTAAATTCCAAGGCCTCACTTGAGATTTAATGAATTCACATGGAGGGCCATAAATCTGAATATTAATGAACATGTTAGGTACTATGTAATTCTTATGCATATGAAAGTTTAAGAAGCATTGCCTTAACACATTTTTAATTTAGAACCTATACTTATTTTATTATGTTCAATAACCCAGCAAGTTTTTTGGGCTCCAAAATCACTGCTGATGGTGATCGCAGCCATGAAATTAAAAGACACTTACTCCTTGGAAGAAAGGTTATGACCAACCTAGATAGCATATTGAAAAGCAGAGACATTACTCTGCCAACAAAGGTCCGTCTAGTCAAGGCTATGGTTTTCCCAGTGGTCACGTATGGATGTGAGAGTTGGACAGTGAAAAAAGCTGAGCGCCAAAGAATTGATGCTTTTGAACTGTGGTGTTGGTGAAGACTCTTGAGAGTCCCTTGGACTACAAGAAGATCCAACCAGTCCATCCTAAAGGAGATCAGTCCTGGGTGTTCATTGGAAGGACTGATGCTGAAGCTGAAACTCCAATACTTTGGCCACCTCATGCGAAGAGTTGACTCATTGGAAAAGACCCTAATGCTGGGAAGGATTGGGGGCAGCAGGAGAAGGGGACAACAGAGGATGAGATGGCTGGGTGGCATCACCAACTTGATGGACATGGGTTTGGGTGGACTCCGGGAGTTGGTGATGGACAGGGAGGCCTGGTGTGCTGCGATTCATGGGGTCGCAAAGAGTCGGACACAACTGAGCGACTGAACTGAACTGAACCCAGCAGGTAAAGTCAACTTTGAAGAAAGGCCAGGCTTAGCTGACCTGTACATCATTTTCTTTTAAGATTTTTTTAAAATAAATCAAGAAAGAAAAATACAAAAGACTGATGTACTGAAAAAGGTGACTCATTAACAGAAAAGCATTGTTATTTCATAGCTCAGACACCACTGAGATGAATGAATCTTAAAATGCATTCTTAGCAACAGAATTACATGTGGTTTTCACAATAAACATTCCATTATCAGAATTTTGATTCTAATATTAGAATGTTTGAAATGTACTCATATATGATAATAGTATTGAAAATGCTAGCTGTGAATATTAATTTTCCTTCGACATGTAATATAATTAACTGGCAATCATCAGCTCTAAAAAGAACATTGCCTCAGCATGTTTATTGTGAAATAAAGGGTTATGTGTCAAAAATGTGCTAGGAATAGAAGGGCTGACATCATCTACAGCTTGGTGTAGGTTTTTCTTACATATCTCCAAAGAAGGAAAAGAAAAACCATGTCTTGGTAGGCAGTGCCAAATATTTCTTAATTTTTTTTCATTTTTATTGGATTTGTTCTGTTTTGTTTTTATTGTGATAGATTAACGTTCAACCCCAAATATTTAAGGAAATTGGTTTTGGACACATATGTCCTCAATTGGCTGTCTCTCATTTTTCAGAGGATGAACAGCAGCCCAGTTGCATCAGAATCTTCTGCTTTCCTTGTTTCAAATGTATATGTCCAGACCATACCTCTAGTCTCTGGGGTTAGGGCCTAGAAACTAGCACTTTTAAAAAGCTTCCCAGGTGATTCCTGCACACAATGACATTTTGAAAACCACTTTTTTGAGAATATATAATGGAACTTAAACTTAATGATGTATCTCTCTTCCTTATTTTTGAAGTTTAAAATTATCTTACTGGTGAACTCAGTAAATATAAATTCGGAAAGTTCACTCATGACATATCCCATTGCACAAGAAATCAAGTCTAAGACTGTAATAAGAATCAATAAATATTTTCCAAACAAAAGAGTAAAGTTAATTATTATTACATGAGGTAATAAAATGGAGACAATGAGCGATGATTTCTTTGACTTTACCGGTATCAGAAAGATGAGTCATTAAAGCCAGATCATCTCTATTAAACCTGTACTCAAAGGCCACAGTAACATTTAATAATCTTTAAACCCACTGAGAGTACTTAAACCCTCTATCCCAACAGATAGTTTTCATTTTTTTCATTTGTCAGGGGGAAATAAAAGCCTGTTTTATATTGACCAAAAATGTGAATAAAATGGAAACCAAACCAACAAAGTTTTGCAATCTGCTATTATTTTTGTTTTAACTTTCTAGAATTCTCTTGATGCAGGTAGTGTTACACCATCCCTCCAAGAATTAATATCCACCCAAATGAATTCTACTTAATGGAGAAGGTTATCTACGGTCAGGTGTTGCAGCTGGCCCCATCACTCATGAGCCCAGTTTACTCGCAATGTAGGTAGGAATCACCGGACTGATTACTCTTCCCATGATACGGTTTGTCCTAAGCTATTTGAGAAATGACTCCTGCCTCCAGTTTGCCTCCCCTAATGCCACAAGCATCACAGCCCTACCTAGCTCCCAACAGATGGCTGGGACATCTACAGCACTTCTTACCCAACTCTACGGATTATCTCCTTGTATTAGTGGTTTCGCTTTTAAATTTACAAACATTTTTTTAATTATAGGAAAGTTACAATAGAAAAAAATTTAGATGATTTTGACATTATATCATATGCTTATTATAACTGAATAAGAATGCAATTATTAATCTTCTTTTCACTTAATATATCATAGCTATCTATTATTACAGCTACGCTTATTTTAATAATTTTGTAATGTTTCTTCAAATGGGCAAAATTTGGTGTATCTAAACTACCTCTACTATTAGGAATTTAAGCTGTTTCCAACGTTTTTCTATTATAAATCATGTTTTGATGAGTATTTGTTTTCTGTATTCCAAATTATTACTTTAGAACAGATGCCCAGTTCTAAGATTTATAAAGCAAAGGTATATTTTTATTGACTTCTGGAAAAGATTATGCCAGTTAACTGACCTCCAACAAGGATATTATTGGTTCACTTTTACAGTATCCTTGTCAAAACTGAATATGTTTCTTTATTCTTGCTAATTAAATAAGGAAAAAATCCCATTGCTAATACTATATTCTGTAGTACCTTTTTTTTCTTCAAGCATATGAATGGTAAAACTTTTTGAAAACTAGAACTAGGGAAGTTGCAAACAAACGGAATCTGAATGGAAGGACGAATGCACAAAAAAATTATAACCAGTCATTGAAGAAGGCTGTGAACATCAGAGAGTATCTTCAGAAAGAGGAAGATTCTGACTGAGTAGGAAAAAAGTGAGTTCAGGATCTGGAGGAGTTCTAAGTGGCCAAGTGGGGATACTACGAGGCTGGAGTTTACAAAGGAAAGGAAGGAAAAGAACTAGATTTGTTGAGCATCTACTATGTGCCAGCAACCATGCTAGATAATTTACAGACAGTTTATTATTTAATCCTGAAAACAGTGCTATTCTCTCCGGTGTACTGAATTAAACTGTTGTTTAGTTGCTAAGTCATGTCTGACTCTTTGCAACCCCATGGACTACAGCCCACCAAGCTCCTCTGTCCATGGGATTCTCCAGACAAGAATATTGGAGGGGGTTGCCATTTACTTCTCCAGAGGATCTTCCCAATCCAGGGATCCAAGCGGGTTCTCCTACATTGCAGGTGGATTCTTTATCATCTGAGCTGCCAGAGAAGCTCAAATAGTATTCCTCCAAAATATTACATCCACCCAGAACTTCAGAATGTGACTGTTTGGCAACAATCTTCACAGATGTAATTAGTTAAGATGAAGCCATACTGGATCAGACTGAACCCTAAATCCAATGACCAGTGTCCTTACAGAAAGATCCTATGAAGACACAGACATCACCATACTCTGGGGAGAAGAATATGTGATGACAGCGGCAGAAATTGGAAGAATACAGCCATATGCCACGTGACCCCAAGGACTGCTGACAATCACCCCAAGACACTTTCAAGAGACAAGGCAGGATCCTTCCTTAGAAACTTCGGAGGGAGCAGGGCTTCACTGACACCTTAATTCTGGACTTCTGGCCTCTAGACCTGACTGTGAGAAAATAATTTTTGTTGATTTAACAGGCTATGTTTAAGGTAATTTGTTACCTTGGCACGAAGAAACGAATATAAATTAGGTATTTTATTCTGGTTTTACAGATAACGACGTTCAAAGAGATTCAACATCCTTCAGGGATCTTTCGCAGAACCAGGTTTCCGACTAAAGCAGCCTGACTCCAAAATGTGTTCTTTCTTCCACATTTTATGGCTTCATGAGAACCTTTGGTTCTAGGCCCGATAATGCCACCAATTAGCTATGTGAAGTTAATTAAGAAGTTTATGTAATTTCAGGGGAAAGGTCAGGGGGGAGGAATAGTTAACAGAGTTTGGGATGGACACAAAAACACTGCTATATTTAAAATGGATAACCAATACGGACCTACTGTATAGCACAGGGAATTCTGTTCAATGGTATGTGGCAGCCTGGATGGGAAGGGAGTTTGGGGGAGAATGGATACATGTATATGTATAAAGTTCTGTTCACCTGAAACTATCACAACATTGTTAATTGGCTCTACCCCAATACAAAATAAAAAGTTTTTTTTTTTAAAGGAGGCTCATATAATCTCTTTTGGTCTTAGTATCATATGTGGAAAACAGTTACTGACTTGGGTGAGTTTTATACCACGGTACATGTCAGCTGCCCAGCTACAGCTCCAACCCTAGAGAGGATGGAAGCCAACTAGAGAGGGAGGCTCGAGGATTAGAGAACTCTCTGAGCACCGCTTCACTAAAGGCATTTCCTGCGCCCTGCCTTCACCCCCACAACCCAGGCCCACAACAGCTCTATAGAAAGAGACCTGTGGAAAAGATGCTTTCAAGGAAGAAAAGGACACTTGAGAATCTTAACATGATGGAGCTTGAGTCATGGGCCTGGTGTTATCAGAGAGCAAACTGTATCTTACTTGAAAAACGGCTTGAGAACAAAGTCACCACTCTCAGAGCACTCTGAAACCAACTATATTTTTCCCTGTTCCTGACTTCAGTGACACCCTTTGCCATACAACACCATTCCTACATTTGGAGTCACAGTCCATTCCCATACTCTAGGAGTAATAAACATCTTGTATTAGACTTACTGCCTGACTCCAAACTATAACTAAAGACCATCCTGAATAATTTCCAATTCCCTGAAGCAGAGTATTTAGCATCTCTCTCTCTTTTCAATGGGAAATAAAATAGCAACCGTAATAGCATCGGTGGCAATTAATGAGCACCACAGAGCCAGTATCTCAATCAACCCTCAGAACTCTAGATGTCATCATTCCTGTCACTGTTCTTATTTTCTCTGGGAAGGTTCTGAACACCAAGAAGTTTGAGGCCATTTATTCACTTGTGCATTTATTAAATCAAGCACGAAGAATAAAAAGAACCAATAAGACATGGTCATGAAATAACAATTTTGATTAACTATATACACACACAAAGGGAAAAATCTGAAAAGATGTAGCTCAGCTGGTAAAGAATCTACCTGCAATGCAGGAGACTCCTAGTTTGATTCCTAGGTCAGAAAGATCCCCTAGAGAAGGGCCTGGCTACCCACTCCAGTATTTTTGGGCTTCCCTGGTAGGTCAGACGATAAAGAATCTGCCTGCAATGCAGAAGACCTGGGTTTAATCCCTGGGATAGGAAGATCCCCTGGAGGAGGGCATGGCAACCCACTCCAGTATTCTTGCCCGGAGAATCCCCATGGACAGAGGAGCCTGATGGGCTATAGTCCATGGGGTTGCAAAGAGTTGGACATGACTGAACGACTATGTACAGCAACATATACACACACAAAAGGAAAAACCTGAAAGATGTGTTACAAAATGTTAAGGACTATGATATTTGGATAAAGGGTGATTTTGATTTTCTATTTGTTCTTTTATTTTTCTACCATGAATATTGATTATATTTGTCATCATAAAAACATTTTTTAAAAGACAAAATCTCTGCCTTTCAGGGATTTGTAGTGAGAGAAGCAGGTGTATCAACAGCCTGCTTAGGACTTCTGCAGTGGTAAACCTTGTGTACTACAACTAGAGAAAGCCTGCATGCAGCAACAAGGACTCAACACAGCCAAAAATAAGTAATTAATTTAAAAAAAAAAACAGGCTAAGTTTATGAGTGATGAGCACAGATTCCCACTTAAGGCTGCCAGATTACCAAATCCCATTTTGTTTTCCCTACTCTATACTGCCTCTGGCGTTATGTTCATTTGCCTGGAGTTTTGCTCATATTTATTTTGCTTCATTGAAATTAAGTTGCAGACTTGCCAGGGCAGTGCCAACAATGTAATCTGAAAGATCAGCCGTTGGAGGCCTCACCCAGGCTGCCGGGTAAGCAACCTCCTTCCCTTCTCCACCCACAGATCTTTGTACCAAAGCAAACGCAGAGGTGGTGACTGTAAGCATTTCATCTGACATCCCAGCCCCCTAAAGAGGTGCTTTAGACACAATTAAATGCTTCTATTCATCTCACAAATTATATTTTGTCTGTCCTATCACTTAAATCTGAACTACACTACATGCTCTTAACAATAACTATGTCATCCACATACAAAGGCTGGTAAAATAAAGTTCAAAAAGAAACTCCACACTCTGTCTCCTTATCTACTTTCTTCATCTGCAAAATAAATATTTCAGTGAGGGTCTAAGATTTCAAAACTGTCCTTCTCAAAGACTACTCAGTTATAGGATTTGAGTCTTGATACATGTTCGCCAATGACTGATCTACTTTCCAGTCCTATAGCCAAAGTCTCATGGGAATAATTTAAATTATTTTAGTTTTCCTAACCTTATAAACATTTCTAGTCTCCGTTCTTATAATTAGGTTGGGGATCATGGCCAACATGGTCACATTCCTGACAATCGTAGTACTGAGCAGAGAATGAGTAATGGATAAACACTTGGACCAGTGGATTAATTTATTGTTGAAATTAGGCTTAGGGGATTTTTTATAAAATCTCAAAAAATATATGGAATAATTATTTCCCTATTATAAACCATACAATGATTAACTCTTAATCTTATTCAGCAGCAAAGTCTCTCAAATTCCCTGCTAATATGTTTCCTATGTCCCGTCTCCTCCTTTCACTTGATCCAGACAGAATTCTTAACCGCTTAGTGGAAAAAGCAACTGAAGCATAAACATGATGCTGAATCCATGCTGGGCCATTTTGTTTCACTGTCCTCCCATAACCCTTCTTCCTTTATACAGTTCAGTGTCTGGATAAAATATTACTTGCCATTGAAAGTCTCGGTCAATTGGGGTCACTCTCTTCAAAAATAAGATGCAATGTGGGAGTCTAATCAGCACATATGATTTAGAACAAGTGTCACAGAGGGACTTGAGCTCATGTCTCACATCACAGCCTGGCTCCCCCTGCACAGTGAGGACCAGCTCTTGTTTTTTCCTTTCTTAATCACAGAACATAAAGAGAAAGAGATGAGAAACTGTGATAAATGGGGACAGGGGATGGGGAATTGAATGGGGTGGCAAGAGACAATCACTTGGTGGTTAGATTCAAGATTCAACTGAATTCACCATGGAAACATCTCACCATGAAAATTAAACTATGGAAATATCTGCCTCATCCTGGAAGCTGCACTGGGCTTAGGTCTACATGCAGTGCTGAGAGCTGAAGTTAGCTGTTGAAGGTCTGAGAAACGAGTGTGTGTGTGTGTGTGTGTGTGTCTGTGCACATGAGCACACAGTTGCTCAGTCACATCAGACTCTTTGCAACTCCATGAACTGTAGCCCACCAGGCTCCTCTGTCCATGGGATCTTTTAGGCAAGAATACTGGAGCGGGTTGCCATTTCCTCCTCCAGGGGATCTTCACGACCCAAGGATCAAATCCATGTCTCCTGCATTGCAAGCAGATTCTTTACCACTGAGCCACTGGAGAAGCCAAAAGGTATGTGAGGATGCAGAAAATTCAAGATAAATGTAGCCCCACACACATTCTTCAAGATCCTGAGTCTTTCTCAGCCACTGGCAAGTGTCACAGTGGCTGACATGTTGGCTGGCCACTGCCCCCACAGGCATCCAGGCCACACACTGGTTCCGTCCTATGGTTGCTGAGGACAGTGATGACGAGGGTCCCTCCAGAGATGAGAACGCTCAGAGCATCATCTGAGTCATTCTGCTGCTTCCCATTCAGGCCTCAAGTGGTGCTCATCTCTAGGTGCCCCACCTCACGGCCTAGGATCGCAGTCCTTTTGGGCTTCTACAGGAGCCAACCTCTCCTGCAGTCAATCATCCAGAAGAGCAAAAAAGAAAGAAAAATAAACAAGGGAAATATAAGAAAGAATGGAATACTGAATTCATTCACAAAATGGAGCTTTTCTATGATCTATGCTACGAGGATTATGAGATTCACAAAGGGTGAAGAGATTTGGGTTTTTTAATTTGACTTCAGAGAGGCAGCACACCACTAGGAATATCTAGCAGAAACCCAGAAAAATCTTTCATCACTTTCAATGAGGGATGTTTTCAGAATTATTGTTTCTACTTTATATATTGAATTATTTGAAATGCTATGTGCCTTGGGTGAAAAAGAAAAATTGCAGCCTCTAGGAAAAAAAGATTTTATGCTACTGGTTAGGACCAAGGATGAATATAAGCTAGAATCTATTTTTAAGCAGCTATTTAAAGTCAAAGACATTTTCAAAAGCCAGCAGTACATTGAAGTACACATATATGGTTATAAAACAAATATTTTCATATTTTGCGGAGTAAGTGCATTTGGCAAATTGGGCACAAAATATTGTAGGATAATTCCGTTTTACCCGAGGGTTAGAGTTTTAAATCTCACAAATAAAATTCACATTTTTAAAAATAGTCTTTTGTGAACTTTGTTGAAAATGACACTTAAAAAAAGACTGAGGTGATAGTATCTTAAAAAGTCCAAAAGAAGACTTTTTAAACATAACATAATCTCTTCATGTTCCAAAAGAATAACAAACCCACTGGCAGCCATGGCTTTTCCCCCAGTCCACCCTCAACCTGTTCATTTCATTTACGGCTTTTCTCTGATTCAGCTCCTTTCTTTGCCTCACACCTCCAACCTCATCCATCGCCACAAATGCCCTCTTTCCACCCTTAAACCATAAAACCTGCCCCAGACTTAGCATTCTCAACAACTATCAGTCCCCTTGAGTCCACCTCTTGTCTAGGATACCCTATATAATATAGATTAGATTTGTGTGTTACATATAATATATAGCATGTACATATTTATACATTATGTATTATAAACATAAGTATATATTTACTTTCACATATAATTATATATGATATATAATGTCACTCCAATAGTGGGTGCTACTACATTCTGAGACTCATAATTCTGTCCATTTAGGCTTCCAAGGCATGTAAAATATGCCTTCATATATTTATCATATATGAAATTTAAAAACATTCCATGGTTGGAATTTCTTTAGCAAAAACAATAATAACATTCACTGAGAACTTGTTTCATAAGAAATAATTCCTATGCATTATCTCATTTAATGCTCACACAACCCCTTAAAGGAATACTATCATGCTGCCTCACTTGAAGTTATTCGGAAGTTTACTTCAGTTAAGCAGATGGTAACGACAGAGATGAGCATCAGTCCGCCAACCTCTTAAGCCCCTCCTCCAACCCACTGAACGGTACCACCTCGGATATCTGGTAGACAGTTGAAAACCCCACGCATTCCTGATATTACCAAAAAGTCAGAACAGAGATATGTTGCAAGCAAATCAATTAAGAATTATCTCCTTGGCATTTCAATTACACCTTCTTTTTCCATCAGTTATAAACCGTTGGGTTAATATCCTACTTCATAACTGCCCTGACTGTTCCTTCTTCAAGCCCCATTCCAATGTAAATATTACAAACTTAAAATTCTGGAATCCTGGGGTTGTCATTGCTTTAGGAAAAGGAACATGAGACCATTCAATCATCATTTTGAGGATAAAATGATTTTCTGCCAGAACTGATTGAGAGCCACCAAAACATACAAGAGATGACGCACCTGAGTCAGCCCCTGAAGCCATAAGTCAGGTGACTCACTTCCAGGTGCAAATCCTTACAAGGTTTCCCCGCCAGCTGAGATCAAAGTCCTCCAGGATCTCACCCCTGTCCCTCTCTCCTCGGTTTCCTCCCATCCACACTCCCTCTGTCTCCTGGGTTTTCATCAGGTTGTCGCCTGCACTTCATTCAGGTTTCCATCTACTTCTCCTCATGTCTCTCACCTTACCTGAAATTATATTTTATATTGTTCATATGTTTACTTGTTTGTTTTCTCTCCTGCAGCATACTCCATGAGGTCTACCCTTCATCCTGTTTACTACAGTAACCCCAGCATGTAATAAATACATGTTGACACAATAGATATCTACTGAATGAATGAATGAATGAATGAACTGAGCATTACAGACCTAGAAATACACAGAATACTTCTGGAAATGTATAGGATTTTTCTTAGCTGATCACCTAGAGGTAAAATTCACTAACGTTCTAATACCCTTGCCCATCTCCATACATCAAAGATCAGCCACTTTGCAATTCAACACCTAAGGGTTGGAAGGTAGAAATCAAACATTTCCCTCTCACTCTTGTTTATTCGGCTCCTTCCACTTTCTGTTAAGTATCAGCATTTAGTCTCCCTTAAGCGGAAGGAGACAAAAGAAAATATACCACAATCGCATACATAATTTTACAACTGAAAACAAGGACTGTCTGTGATTCTGCAAGAGATAAAATGAAAACATCACTTGCATTAGAGAAATAATTATTACCAAGTCACCCATATCTGTCTTCAAATTCAGTCTAACTCCAGAAATAGTCACAGATGCAATCAATAGAACCATTCATGACCTGACTGGCAGGTAAAGGGAACATGGTCATTTCAAGAACTTACACACCCAAACCCCAAACATGTTATAACAACCACTGATAACTACACACACCAAACCCTGCTTTTTATCTTCAGAGAAACTTGGATTGCCCACAAAAATTGACCTAGATTATAAATTGTGGATAGTTGCAAAGATAAACATTTTTTTTAAGTTTTAATGTCTTAGTTTCCAGTTTCCCAGACATCATGGGCTTTTTCCAGAAAACTTCGTGCCTCTCTCTCAGCATGTCTCCTGGTGCAGACCAATTAAATGAGGAACACCAGGGTGATTTATCTGCCTCCCGGTGGCAATGGCCTTGATCCTCTTCATGTTGCTCACCATTGGCTCCAGTTGTGGCTCCCAAGAGAAGGAGGATGAGCTGAAAAAGCAGGCCACACACATGGCTTCAAAGTGAGCTAAACGCTGCCACTTCTTTGGATTATCCTAAAGCAAAAATTTCTTGTCCCATTACCCTGAGCTATTCATCTTCCTTTCTGAGACAAAAGCCCATAGGCACTTGGGAAGTGACTTGTCTGATGATATCAACCAATCACTGAAGATAAAGCAGATTTAAAAGGGGAAAAATTATTTGTGTTTATTTAGTTTATGTCAGTGATACAGCTATCTCAAAGCTGCTCCAAGAGAGGAGCTAGTCACAAAGGAGTAACAAAAAAACATAGCCACTTAGAGTCACTGATGAGGCCCAGAGCATCGCCTTCTGGTGTGCCTCTCCATCCAGCTGGGAGGACTTGTTCCACTGTCCCCACTTTCGCTAAACTCTCTGCCCAAAGGACCACACAAACTGCCTCGCCAAGGCAAAGGAGCAGGGAAATAACAGGCTTCCCTCTTGCCCTTGACCCATGTGGCTAATCCAAGAGGACATAAAAATCCCTCACTGGAGATGCTCACCACATGGAGCAGGCCCGCACAGGCAGTGACTAAAAACTTTGGTCGTCTGTCCCCACATGCCCTTCGGGAAAGATCATCACATCAGCCAGGCAGAGGACAGCACAGCTGACCGACTACGCTTGCTCTTTCACCCCTCAACCCTTCTTCCTTTGGTTGTCCATGGCAACCTGAGTTTTCTGAGAATTTCAAAGTGACTACAAGAAGCAGTGCTCTCTCAATCTGTTGAAGACATTTCAAATAAGGTGTTACAGTGAATCAGCAGGTTGAAAAAACTCTTTGGCGTGTATGGCAAATTGACCCATCATTTTGATCATGCCCAGTTCTTAGATTCTTTCTGGTAGATAATGTTAGTTGCTAAAAATGTTCAGTGTACACATGTCCCAGCTACTATTCCTCAACCTCTCCACCAGGTTAGAAAGAAATCAAGTCTTGTGCCAAATTCTGCCATTCTGTTGACTAATTTCATTAACAAGCTAGAACAAAGGAGTTGATTCAAACTTCTCTGCTAACTCAAAGTCTTAGCTCTCTGTCCTCCTTGGTGTCAAAACCATCACCTTCCATAACAGGTTTTTGTAGGGTGAACATAACATTCCAAAGACAGGGTTCTAGTACTCTGACATACCAACCAGAAATCCTTGTCAGTAACAGCTCAACATACGGTGGTTTAGAGACTAAGCCTTAAGCATTATCGTATAGAAGAGTCTATAGAATTCGCTTATGTAAAAGTGGAGAGTGTCTTTTAAAATATTTTAGCCACTCCATGTGTCTTCACGACCTTCAATTTTGTTAATCCAAGCCCATGTCTAGTATCCATCATGCTGTGCTGTGCTGCACTTAGCCACTCAGTCAAGTCCAACCCTTTGTGACCCCATGGATTACAGCCCACCAGGCTCCTCTGACCATGGGGATTCTCCAGGCAGGAATACTGCAATGGGTTGTCATGCCCTTCTCATCCATCATACTAACAAACCAAAATTTCACCAAATAAAAAAATATTTGCTGAGGAGTGAGGTCAGAGTGACAGAGTACTATGTATATGTGTGTGCACAGTTGTGTGCGTGCATGCTGTGTGCATGTCCACTGCCTTGTGAGGTAAATATTTTCTTTTCATTTTTATTGTGGTTTGTTGGTTTCTTCCCTGTCTGGATTGAGTTTAACTTTCAATCTCCATTCCACCCTTGAATGGAAGAATCCTTCCTGAAAGAGGAAATAAGGCAAAATCTTTATGGTTAAATACCAAAAGACTCTAGTACTTAGAATTGTAGATATTTCCACTTAAAACTGTTTCATCCTTTGAGTTTAAAAGGCAGAAAGGAGAAATTCAACAACTGTTTATGAGCATAGTATTAAGCTGATACTTAATTCTGAGAGCATTGAAAAGGCATTGTTTGGAAATGCATACAGTATATGATCTGATTAATAAAATAATTAAGTGTATGGTGACTGTTTCCATAAATAGTTTTTTCTATAGAAGTTTTTGAATTGTGAACACATTCTTTGATCTCTCAAAACTGTGGCAAAGATAAATCTTTGCTTTGAATTTGAGAAGTTGTTTCTTACTAATGAAGGAATTTATTTGCTTTATTGTTCCTGAAGGCAAAACTGAACTCAGTGAGAAGAGATAACCTGACAGAATCTGTCTAACCATCAGAGCTGTCCAACAGCAGAATGTAATTTTTTTGAAGAAAATTATATTCAGGTCACTACAGGTAAGTCGGTCTGAATTCTTTCTCTCTTTACCCTATATTTCTAGATGCTTTATTTCCTTGCATTCTCCTTTTCTTCCATGCCTAATGACAGTCTTGCACCACCATCTCCAAATACAAATTCATAAACACAAGCGACTACACATCATCCTAAACAAATATGCATCTTGATTTCTTCTGAGATGATTTTTTAAAAAAAACCTTTGCTAACAAATTAAATGTATAGTATAAAAAGAGGAAGGAATAAAGCACAGGGACATAAGAAGAGAATCTACTTGTGAAATACACTTGGTCTGTAAGCTAAAGAAAGGCATTTTTCCAGCTCCAGTTGGGGCCTCAACACCTCTGAAATTCTATTTCTTAATACCTCTGAAATGATCATTTCTAACTGTGATATACTTCACCTACACAAATCCTGTTCTTATTTTTCCCCCCAAAGATTCTGTCTGAACTGACTACTCCACAGTTATCTTTTCTGTCTCTCTTGGAAATAATCATTCCTGGACTCCAGGACTACCTTGTCGTGCTTACTACCTGAAGCACGTGTACCGGAGCAGGTTTGGGCTGATTATATCTTTTATGACACAGGCTCTTTTGCCTACTGCTGCAAGCTGGTGCTATGTAGCCTTGATGATACCCTGCCTCAAGTCTGTCTAACCACCACATCTCTCCTTCTTCTGAAGCCGTCTTCCCTTTGGGGATGCCCACTAAGTACCATTTTTCCATTAGAGCGTGTTCCCACTCTTAGCTTATTCAAAAGTTGGAGATAACTGACATATCTTGAACCCAGTTACTGAAGCCTTGCCTGACCTATGGTGATAACTGTTAATTTCCTCAGATTCTCTTTTGGGGACTTAATCCTTGATAATTCTCAGGGAAATGGTTTACCAACTCTTTATGTCTCTGATATAAGAATACTTAATTACGTATTAAGAGAAAGACACATAACTTTCCCCTAAGGAAGAAAGAAATTTCATTACTTCACTGAAAGATGCTTTCCAATGCAGCATAGTTAAACAATAAAAATCACAGCCTTTGTCTACCTAAGAGGCTTTTTGCACAGGTAGAATAAAATCAATGCTAAAAATTCCAGTATGTATATTTAAGACCAGTGACGTCCTGAGGAACATCTAGAACATGAGACCCCTGAGCTTGTGCAAAATGGTTGTACAGCAACTGGGAAATCAAATAAAGAGATTTTTCCTAAGGGGTCTGATTTACAAACCTGAGTTCCCATGATGCACAGTGGAAAGCATCCCTGGGAAAAGAGACATGAAAAGCACCGATAAAAAAAAAAAGTGCCAATCAAGAACACAATTAGACCAATGGGACCTTCTCAAACTAAACTAGTTTTCAGAAAGAAAAGTTAGGACAGTTGTTGCTGTGGGGAAAATGCTGGTCCTCCTTACTGCTGGAAGATTCAAAGAAAAGAAAGAAAGAAATATTAAGAAAATTGGAGAACAAACAAAACATAAAACCCAAGAGAAGTTGGTTGGACATACATATCAACCACAATGGCACCCAACCAGCAGTCTGAAGCAGCAAAGATTTCTCAAAAAAAAAAAAAAAGTCTAATGCCACATTTCATTCCCTCTTTATTCATCAGGGTTTTCATGAAACAGTATGTAGTACAAATGAAACTTCAGTCACATGGGAGATACCTTCCTGAACACTGAAGTATGTTTTCTAACTAATATTTTTGTATTGCTATGTTTCTTCTACTTTTTGAATTGATTCCTTTTAAATATAAATTCCCTTCTTTCTCCCCTCTAACATTTTATGAATGATATTCATGATACAATAAATTCAAATAATATTTAAAGATGTCTCTCCAGCGAATGTGGGGGTATTTACTGAGGGAGACACAAAAATATAGTTGGCAGTTCTTCATTCAAGCTATTTACACTCCAACATATGAAAACATTATAAAATAAACAGAAGTAATAAATCTAAATAAATTCAAAAAATATATATTTTATACAAAATGCAATTTAAGAAATAAGTACAATGTACTAAAATAATGCAATACAAAACAAATAAATATAACACAATAAACATAATAAATAAATGGGTACACCAACAAATCATATAATGTGCAGTAAATTCAAGTAATAAATACAATATACAAAACATTCAAGCAATTCAAGTAATTTATGCTCAAACATATGCAATGAAGGACAATGTGATACCCACTATAAGCAATATAAAAAATAAGTTTCCCATTTCTCTCTTCCTTGATTCTAAATATAGACCAGAATATTTCTGGTCTTTGGTGACCTTATCTGTAACATGAGAAGGTAACATTGGTCTGCATTATCTCAGGTTTGTTTAAGTAAATACTTTACAGTTCTACAAATATTTGATGTTTGAGGAGGAAGAGTGAGAGTGCAAATAGTGCTAATAGTCTACTCGATATCAGAGCTCCTTCTTACTTACTACGAGAACCCCAATTTTATTTGGGATAGCAGTATGCATGTGCTAGAGATGGCCACGTGAGATCCAGGCAATGAGATGTAAACAGAAACTGCTGAGTGGAGCTTTAAAGAAAGTCCTTTAAGACAGAGATTGGGCCGACATTCCCCTTGAGCCCTTTACACTTCATCCATTTGCCTGGAACATGTATGTGAATTTGAAGGTGCAGCAGCCATCTTGCAACCATGAGTTGGCAAGCAAGAGCAGAACAGAACTATCGTCCCCCAGATTGATTTGTGTTTGTGTATATGTATGTGTGTGTGTGGAAAACACAAATAAATTTCTGTTGATCTAAGCCACTGCCAGATGTAACTCCTAACAGAAACTCAATTCAAAGTGATACAGAGAGTGAAGGAAGACAGAATCACACACGTATAATTAAAATTATATTTAAAACGAAACTTAGAATGAAACTTAGATATCTTCATCCAAAAGGGCTTAATTGTCTTTGGAAACAGGGATTAGAAAAGAAAACATGAAAAGGAAAATTTCCTCTGGATCCAAAAACAAAACAAAAAATATGCAAATATATAATGAAGCACTTGTCAAGCACTCTTACTTTTGAAACCTGAATAATAATTTTTTAATGTTTAATACCATCCCTCATTTCAATCACAAATTATGCCATCAAGTAGTGCCTGACTTGAGACTTCAATTATGCCAACAGCCACCATCTCCAGCAGGTCATTTCCTTGGAATTAGAGCTGATTCCAATAGAACTTGAGCCCACAGTGGCTGGTCAGCAGGGGGTGGCCCCATGTGGGGACAAAGTCTAGCAGGAGCACAAGGTTTAGCAGGAGATGCATTTAACATTAAGACAGACAGATACCTAGGCCTCAAATTCTTAATTGCATTGATGTCCCCTCAAAAAATCAGCAGAACAGTCAAATACCTGACTTAAAAAAAAAAAATTAAATAATGAATGTTCCCTTAGTAAATCCTCTAAGCTTTATTCAGGTGTTGGGTGTAACTACAAGGAAAGCTTTCATCCTCATTTGCTCTCCCCTAGTGAAAATAAGAGTATCTTGGAGATATCAACATGTCTTATTTCACCTCTTCCCCCACACATGCACACATGCACACACATACACATGCACGCACACACACACACACACACACACACACACATCCCTCCCCTAAATGGGAATTTGAGCATTTTGAAGAAATGCTTTTTTTTTCATTTATCTTTTTATCTCTATTTCTTAAAGCCTTCCCTAGTGGCTCAGTAGTAAAGACTCTACCTGCAATGTAGGAGATGTAGGAGACACAGGTTCAATCACTGGGTCAGGAAAATCCCCTGGAGGAGGGCATGGCGACCCACTCCAGTATTCTTGCCTGGAGAATCCCATGGACAGAGGAGTCTGGCAGGCTACAGTCCATGGGGTCGCAAAGAGTCGGACATGACCAAGCATGAGCATGAGCATTTAAGAGTGATTAGCTCAGTAAATGTTTGCAAAGTGTTTGAAAATATTTGTGAAGACAATTGAGCCAAAGGTCCTGGGTCCCAAATCTCAGTTCCACTTTGAGGAGCTGTGTGATCAAGCCGAGTTAGTTAACTTCCTGTGCCTCAGATTGCTGATCTGCAAAATGGGGATATAATGGTTCCTACTGCAGTGTTGTGAGAATTAAACATGTTTGGCAATCACTTAATATTTCTGCATTTCAAAGTCTCCAGGTGGTTAGCGGATTAAATGATTGTCTACATCTGTTATACTTGGAACAATATTTAGCAAAGAACAGGTGCTCATCAAATGCTTGCTATGATTACCAAGACCAGTTATGGACAAATTAAAAAACTATTTGGGCTTCCCAGATGGCTCAGTGGTGAAGAATCCACCTGCGAATGCAGGACACTTGGGTTCACCCCTGGATCAGGAAGATCCCTTGGAGGAGGAAATGGCAACCCACTCCAACATTTTTGCATGGAGAATCCCATGGACACAGGAGACTAGCAGGCTATAGTCCATGGGGTTGCAAAGAGTCAGACACAACAGACACCTCAAAAAACTGAAAAATTATTGAGCTTGATACAACACTCCTTTTCTAGAATTATAAGAATTTATCCTTTAACAAGAAAGTACATATTGCATATAATATTGCTTATATATGTTTTCATAATTCATACTTAGAAACATAACTTGTTTCTAAGTTCCATATTGGATCTTCCTGGAGTGGCTACCTTTGAAAGATTTTCACCCTCCCATTTCTGGCTGAACACTATTTCAGTTTCTTTATTCCAAAGCACTACTGACCAAACTGTGTGCTGCAAACTTTTACTAAATTTTGGGTGATTGTGGACAGATATTACAACACAGTTCAAAACTGTATGTGTGTGTATATATATATATGACACAAAAACTTTAAATATGAGACTCACTGTTAAAAAACCCACTGGCCATTTCCTGCAATAAATAATTTTTATCTGGCTTATTCCTCTCATCTACTCTGCACCTTCTCCTCAGTTTCTCTACCTTCCACAGACCATTCTCCTCACCTTTTCTAACTTCCAGTCTATTGTTGTTCAGTAGCCAAGTCGTGTCCAACTCTTTGCAACCCCATGGACTGAAGCACGCCAGGCCTTCCTATCCCTCACCATCTACCAGAGTTTGTCCAAGTTTGTGTCTATTAAATTGGTGATGCCATCCAACCATCTCATCCACTGCTGCCCTTTTCTCCTTTTACCTTCAATCTTTCCCAGGATCAGGGCCTTTTCCAATGAGTTGACTCTTCCCATCAGGTAGCCAAACTACTGGAGCTTCCACTTCACCATCAGTCCTTCCAATGAGTATTCAGGCTTCACTTCCCTTAGAAGTGACTGGTTTGATCTTCTTACAGTCCAAGGGACTCTCAAGAGTCTTCTCCAGCACCACAATTTGAAAGCATCAATTCTTCAGCGCTCTGACTTCTTTATGGTTCAACTCTCACATGCATGACTACTTCCAATAGCTGCCAGTCTCTAATATCTTGATTCTGTTCCTTTCTTACCCATAATGTTTTAGTCCTCAACTGTCTGCTGCTACTGCTAAGTCACTTCAGTCATGTCCGACTCTGTGCAACCCCATGGACTAAAGCCTGCCAGGCTCCTCCGCCCATGGGATTTTCCAGGCAAAAGAGTACTGGAGTGGGGTGCCATTGCCTTCTCCCCTCAACTGTCTACCTTAGGCTAAATTTCAAGCTTAGGTTTGTACATTCAAAATTTTTAAAGTCATCTTCCTTCTACCCTTTTCAGTTCAAAGAACAGGGAGGTGCTTTGAAATTTCAAATTATGAAGTTAAGATTTCTTACATACAAGTCTCTTTCACTAGAAGCTTCTATACATCATGAGTTCTTTTTCCTCTTTCTGCCTCCTACACCTAAATAAGTAAGACCTACTTAGCACATCAGACCTTTATAACTACTCCCCAGGTAGCAGACACTCTTTAGTATTGGAGAAACAGAAAGAAAAATACACAACACCTTCCTCAAAAAGCTCAGAATAGCTGAAGACATGGATGCTGACACACAACTAAAACACTGTGATCAATCCCACAAGAAAACTGTGTATAAGTATTAAGGAGGGCTTCCCTGGTGGTGCAGTGGTAAAGAATCTGTCTGCCAGTACAAGAGACACGGGTTTGATCCCTGGTCAGGAAAGATGCCACATGCCTGGAGGCAACTAAGCCCCTGTGCCACAGTTCCTGAGCCTGTGCTCTTGACCCCAGGAGCCACAACTACTCAGGCCTGCACACTCTAGAGCCCATGCTCCCCAACAAGGAGAGGCCACTGCAATGAGAAGCCCACAAACCACAACCAGAGAACAGCCCCTGCTCACCACAACTAGAAAAAAGCCCAGGCAGTATCCAAGAGCCAGCATAGTCAAAAAAAAATTTTTTTAAGGTGTAGCTACCTTGGTCAGGTGACAACACTTCTTCACAAACACCTTCTGGCATATGACTGAATCTATACAATCCTTCTAACTCCTGCTGGATCATGCTAAGCATCATAATATAAATATTGTTAAAAGTAGGAAGGGAACTTCCCTGATGGTTCAATGGCTAAGATGCCGCACTCCCAAAGCTGGGGGCCTGGGTTTGATCCCTGGTTGAGGAACTAGATCCTACATGCCACAACTAAGACCCAGTGCAGCCAAATAAACAAATAAATAATTTTTTAAAGAGAATTTGTGTTTTTTTTAAAAAGTAGGAAGTAACATTTTCACTTCTGCTATGGGATTTCCTCCATGTTTCCCTAAAACAGTAACATCAGTGAGTTCTCTTTACACTCTTTCTCATACCAAACCAGTGATGTATCCTCCACAACAGTCCACAGAGAACCCAGGACCACAGGCTAACATCCACCAACTGGGCTGCTCCCACCCTGCTTTTATCACTTGCACAGTCAGCTTCACAAACACTGATTCAGCAGTCCTTGGTACCCTGGTGGGGAAAAGGCCATCACCCTCAGTATTTCTCAAGAGAATTGTCTGGTGGTTAGAATGCCACCATGAGTCACGGAGATGCTAATCCTAGCCCAGGCCCTGACTCATTCTGTGACCCTTGCCCTACACCCTCCACCCTTGGGTTTCCCAAGATACTGGGGTACACTCCTCTATTTACCTGTCACAAGTAAGGAGCTATATTTAGACATTATGAATTAGCTCAAGTTGTAGGACCTTAAGTGATAGAGACTACATGATACTATGAAACAGTGGTTCATAAAAGCTTTCAATTCTCAAACATCTACCAGAGAAATTTGTAAAAATGTAAGTTTATAAACTAGGAAAACATTACCAAAGTTTTCAAGAAGCAGTTCTGGCCAGTCACCTTTATTCCCTGCTTTTCAGGTATGTTTGTGCTGAAGCCCAGAAAGTAGAATAACCTGCCCAAGAATGCACAGTTCTGCAGGGTTCCACTCAGCATCTTACCACTGGAAACATACTGTGAGCCACAAATGTCAACCACAAGCACGATTTTAAAATTTTCTGATTCATGTCAATGTATGGCAAAACCACCACAATGTTGTAAAGTAATTAGCCTCCAAATAAAATAAATTAATTAATTAAAAAAATTTTCCAGTAAAGAAAGTAAAGAAAAAAACAAATGAAATTTTAAAGATAGATTTTATTTAACTTAAGGTATTCTAAATAATACTCTTTCAATATAAGATTTTAAAACTTATTAACTAAGGACTGCATAACTGGTTTAAGCCTGTCAGAGCCCTATTCTGACCTTATTCCCCTATGACCCTTTTAAAAAAGAATTTCATCCTTTTAAATAACTCCTCTTCCCCCACTCCATTCTGAGACTTCTTCACTCTGATTAAATTCCTTTGAAATTCACTTTGAAAACTTCATTTTCTGTTTATTTAGGATCCCTGAGTATGGTGGGGAGGTGGAGTATTAGAAGGGATTTTCTTATTATTTAGCTATTCTCTTTAATTTTTAAAATTTCTGCCTCTCTGAAAGCATTCCCAACAGAAACTAGCCATAGAACCAGCTTTCGCTTCTTCCATTATCAGCTGGTGATCTTGTGGAGAAAACAAAGAATTGTTATTTTCATTCCTTCCAGAGGTTGATCTAACAATGTTAACATGAGGTTCATTCTCAACAATACTATGCCTTACAATGATGTCTATTTGGATTCTTAAACATAATAAGCATGTTTCTAAGTTTACTGATTTCCAATGTTGAATATTTCAACTGAGGGGACTTATAAAAACCTATATATTCACAGAAAGTTACGTGGTAAATGAATAAGACTTAGGCAACACACGCCTTTCTCTCTGCTCTGTAAGACAGATCACATTCCTGGAATTCTCATGTTCACCATGGACAGTTGCTAGGGCTGTAATGGCCCCAGTAAGCTATCCAATGTGCAACTGGGTTATATTTCAAATTTTCTTTGGTACTCACTTTTTTTTTTTTTTTTTGTCCACAAGCAGCAGAATGTAACTAGGCCCTAAGCAAAATTGTGAAATCTATAGGACTGGATTCCTTGCCACGAGAATTCATTTTCCCACATACAAAACCAATATCTAATCTATATCACAGATAAAATGTTGAAATCCAGCTGAAGGTCAAATCCACAGCAGCAGGGTGTTAGTCACTCAGTCATGTCTGACTCTTTGCAGCCCCATGGACTATAGCCCACTAGGTTCCTCTGTCCATAGAATTCTCCAGGCAAGAATATTGGAGTGGGTTGCCATTTGAAAAGTGTTATTTCAGGGAAGGCTTTCAAGAAGGCAGGCCAATATGGGTCTCTGAGAAGAAAGTGAAGCCATGCCCCCACAGGGTTAAAAACTCATCTTGAAACCATGCCTCATAGGGTTAATGGAGACCGATGACTAACAAATTCCTGAGTTTGTCTTGCAGAATGGCTGGTAAGGGTACAGTTGTTAAGTATCTTTCTGCTTATAACCTGCCTTCACTGACCAAGCTTGCCTTAATTATATTTTGACTCTTCAACCACCCTTACAGATACCATCTCTGACTATCTGCCACTAAAGCAACAGGGGTCTTAAGTTGTGTTCCAAGAGCTTGGAGTCAGTTTCTGTTCTGTTTCAAGCCAGCTAAGACTATATGGGACCATTGTCCCTAAAACTGGGCCTGTGCAAATGTGTGATGAATGACCGCTTGATGTCAGAGGGCCAAAAACTTGAATCATGCTAAGCACCTTCATTTTTGAACATTTATCCCATAAAGAAGCATGTAACAGATACATTACCAATTACCTGTCCTTTTCCCTATCTCCAATCACCTCTCCTCATGTCTAAAACCACCCTGCTTTTTTATCCCATAAATATCTTCAGCCCCTTGCCTTCAAAAAGGTGGAGCTGAGATTTGTTCACTTGATTACTTCATGAATAAATCCCTTCTCTGCTGCTTCAGTGTCTCAGTGTTTGATTTGCTGAACATCATCCAAACAAACCTAGTTTGGATAATGAAACCATTTCAATGGCTAACAAAATGTTTGTATGTGTGTGTTTGTAAAAGAAGAATGTCTTAAAACTTCAATCAACTGAGACCTACCAACTATGCAAAACAGGGTATAGGAAGCCAGAAAAGAGGCTACTATGGGCTGTTGTTAATATAAAGATATACTAGATCAAGGACATCTGGATTCTCCTCATAGTTCTACCTTTAAGGGTTTAGATCATGCTGCTGATTTTCATTTGCAAAATTTAATCACCTTTTAAGTTCCTTTAATGTTATATAATGCAAATTTTATGAACAGAAGCACAGAGATGCCTTGGAAAAAGAAAAACTTATGAGCCAGAGTAGGGGAGATTGGCAAAAAATAAACTAGATGTTGTTAACACCCTCCCACGGTTTTCCAACCACACAACCTCCTTGGACAGAGCAAATTTTCTCTTCTGGCACCCAGCTAGGTCTTGGCAAAGTTTAGGGCAAAAAATACCCTGCCCCCTCAATTCACATCCAGCCACACTGGCTATCTCCAAGGAGATCCTGGAAACATAAAGGTAACACAAGGAAGAGTGGGAGGCAGAGCTAGACAGGGAAGTCCACACTAACACAATAACAAAGCATCTGTTACTACTGCCTCCTCCCACCCCGTTCCGGGTACACTTCATGCCCAACCCTGCCTATTTACAGAATTGCTCTGAAAGCACCAAATATCGGACATAAAATACAAATCTGAGTTGTTTATAAAATTTAACTTCATAATTTTTAAATCTATAGTCTATACCGAAATATAAATAAAATAACCGCTAACCATTAAGGATGAAATCCACATTTTTGATTATCAGCACTAGTTCTCCTTGGAAAGAGAAAGTCCACCTTAATCTTCGAGGTCCCAAAGGAGCAATACAAAGCAAGAGAACATCAAATAATACCTGTATGAGAAGCCCAAAACATCCTATCATTAAATTGTGCTTCTGTTTGTTCACTATCATGATATGAATTTCCCTTCTCTGTGGTGCTGCTGACTTCATCCTAACATCTCTACTGTTTTGAAATACATTGTATGCCCAGTAATAGAAACTATGGAAAGGCTTCAAGGCAGCCGTGTTGTTTCATGAGATTTGTGGCCACAAAAGTTAAGCATTTAATCTGGCAGGAACTCAAAGTGCAGGCTACCTCTAGTTTTTGAGCAAACTGTGTTCTAGAAGTATGTGGATTAGTGTTTTGAACCTCAATACAAATTGCAATAGAAACAGGGCTGTGAATGGTGGTTAGGTTCCTTGGCCAGCCTACTGTGCCCATGGTAGCTGGCACACTGTATGTTTACAATAAATGTGGTTGGAAAGAATATTATTTTTTAAATTCTGTACAATCATTCAGGCTTGTATATGCCCCTGCTTTCAATTACTCTTTAGAATACTGAAATAAACCTTCATCCATTCAGTCTCAGGATATTGTGTGTGTGGGTCGTTCCGTTTGTGACCCCAGGGACTCTAGCCCACCAGGCTCCTCTGTCCATGGGGTTTTCCAGGAAAGAATACTAGAGTGGGTTGCCATTCCCTTCTCCAGGGGATCTTCCCAACCCAGGGATTGAACCAGGGTTTCCTGTATGGCAAGCAGATCTTTACCTTCTGAGCCACCAGGGAAGCCCCTCAGGGTATTAATTCAGTATAAACTATAATAAAGGACAGCTGATAAGACTTTCATCTGATGTGGGACCAGGGTATGTATTTAACGGGAAAATGTTCAAAACTCTTCAGATGTAGGTCTAATAAATCAGTTAACCTGAGTGATTTATTTTGAGATCAAGAACAAGATGCAATCATCAGTCACACGAGTGATTTCCCCAGAAATTTCCTTCAGAAGGCAGTATCAAAACGGGAGTTTCAGAAATTAGCAATTGTAGCACTCCCCTATATGCTGAGATTACTCTTAAGAAAAGGCAATGTTCACTTGAATTTAGAAATCTAGATATGCTTTTATGTTTTATTTATAGTCTCATCAATTATAAGACTATCTCAAAAAGCTGTTTAAACATCTACCTTTTAAAGATGTAATAAGATAATCATTCCAATGAATTCCATGGCCTAGAATACTAACTTAGCTAATCATATCTGTCACATTCAATCAAAAGAGGACAGATTCATCTCACACATTAACTCCCAATCTCTAACTACATAGATCTCCTTCTTAAAAGAGGGAGGAAATAGCAAGAATTTTCAAAGATAATAGATGGCTTAGGAGTATTAGTGCTCAGTAAACACACTTATGGTACACATAGATCTTAAAAATTAAAGGGAAGGGATTAAAATATGCTGACTCGTCCACAATAAAAAACTGTTTCTCTTTCTGTAATTAGTTTATAACTACAAAAGAAAAAAAATAAATAAACTTCTCTGCCTCAAAACACAAAACATAAACACGGTTTTGTGATGCTTTGTTCTATACGTAAGAGGGAGGAAATGAATAAAATAATCAATATTTTCAAACTTTTAAAGATTTTATTTACAGACACTTTCTTCTTGGGTGATCATTAATCCAATATCAAAGAATTACTATTTTATTATTACTATTTTATTATCTCTTCCTTTGGATTTGAGTAAGGACAATGCTACCATTCACTTTATCACTTTTTTGTGATAAAGACGCTTCTTATATTTCAATTAACAATTATTCCTTGTCATATGCTTAAAACCCTAGGCAATAAGATACAACAAATTTGGGGTTATAAACTTTATCATGACGATTATATTTGCAAATGAGCCTTCAAAGTGAAGTTAAGAGTGGCCTAAATGAAAGAGTCCTCCAGCCAAAGATGTAGCAATACAGACAGAACTGAAAATCTTAATATTATCTAACTCCCTAACTCCCCAAAATGAACAGGCTTAGCTTGCCACTGCAAATTCAAAATTCAATGCCACAAAAAGAATAGTTGGAGACTTCAACATACCACTTTCAATAACTGACAGAAAAAAACAGAGAAACAACATGGAAATCCAAGACTTAAATTAACACTGAAAACCAACTAGACATAATAGACACGTATAAAATACTCCACCAAACAAAAAGTGAAAGTGAAAGTGAAGGTCACTCAGTCGTGACTCTGAGGTCACTCACTCTGACTCTTTGCAACCCTATGGACTATACATGTCCATGGAATTCTCCAGGCCAAAATACTGGAGTGGGTAGCCTTTTCCTTCTCCAGGGGATCTTCCCAACCCAGGGATCAAACCCAGGTATCCCACATTGCAGGTGGATTCTTTACCAGCTGAGCCACAAGGGAAAACCAAGAATACTGGAGTGGGTAGCCTATCCCTTCTCCAGTGGATCTTCCAGACCCAGGAATTGAACCAGGGTCTCCTGCATTGCAGGCGGATTCTTTACCAACTGAGCTATGAGGGAAGCACCAAACAAAGGCAGAATATATATTCTTCTCAATATATGTTCTCCAGAATAAAACATATGCTAGACCATAAAACAAACTTTGGCACATTTTAATGTACTGAAATCATCTATTCTCTCCAACCACAATAGAATAAACTTAGAAATAAGAAACAAAAAGAAATCTGGGAAACTCAAAAACATGTGGAAAATAAATAACATGCTCCTCAAAAACAAATGAGTGAAAGAAAAAAATCAAAAGAGAAATTTTAAAATATTTTGAGATAAACAAAAAAATGAAGATACAACATACCAAAATATGGGATTCAATTTAAAAAGTGCTCAGAGGAAAACCTATAGCTGTAAATGCCCACATTTTTTTTAAAAAAGAAAGATTTCAAATTAAAAGCAAATGTTCAACCTAAAGTCATCAAAAAAGAGTAAATTAAACCTAAAGCAAGGTAAATCTATTTATCAGGGAAATAAAATGTACAATTAAAAATGGATAAAATCAAGAAAATAAAAAACGAATGAAAATCAACAAAACTGACAAATAGGTAATTAGACTTATACTCAAATTACTAGAAATAATACTGAAATTACTAGAATCAGAAATGGAAGAGGAGATATTACTAAGAACTTTACAGGAATAAAAAGGGTTGCTAAGGAATACTCTGAACAACTGTATGCCAATAAATTAGGTAATCTATAAAAATGGACAAACTCATAGAAAAACCAAACTACAGTACTGACTCAAGAAAAAAAATACAATCTGAATAGATTTGTGAGATTGAATCAGTAATCATAAAACTACCCACTAAGAAAAACCCAGGCCTAGATGGCTCAACCAATAAATTCCGCCAAGTATTTATCAAATAACTAACACCGATTCTTCACAACTCTTCAAAATTAGAAAAGGAGGGAACACTCCCCAACTTTCTTTATGAGGATAGTATAGTGAATGACAAAACCAAGCAAAGAGATCATAAGAAAAGAAAACCACAGACTTATATCTCTTACAAATGTGGATGCCAAAATTCTCAGCAAAATAGCAAACCGAATCCAGCTACTAAGTGAGGTTTATCCCAGGGGTCTAAGATTAGATTAACATCTGAAATCAAGTAATGTAATGAACTGATCACATATCAGTAGAATAAAAAACAAAAACCATAGGATCTTTTCAATAAAGCAGAAAAAGCATTTGACAAATCCAAGATCTTTTAATGATTTTTTAAAAATCCAACTAATAGAAGCAAACTTCTTCAACCTCATAAAGTGTATCTTTGGAAACCCCACAGCTAGCATCATCCTTAGTGATGAAGGACTGGATGATTTCCCCCTACCATCAGGAACAAAGCAAGGACACTATCAAGAAAGTACAAATACAACGCATGGAATGGGAGAAAGTTTTTGAAAATTACTTATAAGATTTGCATCTAGAATACATAAAGTACCCTTAGCAGTACTGTAGTCACTCAAGTTGTGTCCGACTCTGTGACCCCATGTTTTGTAGCCTGCCAGGTTCCTCTCTCCATGGGATTCTTCAGGCAAGAATACTGGAGTAAGTTGCCATTCCCTTCTCCAGGGAAAGTACCTTTACAACTTAATAATGAAAGACAAATAACCCAATTTTAGAATGGGTAAAGGATCTGAACAAACATTTTCTAAAAACCATATATGAGTTGCTAATAAGCATATGAAAAATGTTCAACATTATTAATCACTGTGTTGTATGTGTTCAGCCCCTCAGTCCCGACTCTTTGAAACCCCATGGACTGCAGCATGTCACACTTCCCTGTCCTTCACTATCTCCCAGAGTTTGCTGAAACTCATGTCCATTAAGTCAGTGATGCCATCCAACCATCTCATCCTCTGCTGCACTCTCTCCTTCTGCCTTCAATCCTTCCCAGCATCAGGGTCATATTAGTCATTGCATGTGTGCATGGTAAGTCGCTTCAGTTGCATCCGACTCTTTGCAACCCTATGGACCATAACCCACCAGGCTCCTCTGTTCAAGGGATTCTCCAGGCAAGAATGCTGAAGTGGGTTGACATGCCCTCCTCCAGGGGATCTTCCCAACAAAGGAAGATGGAACCAGGGTCTCCCGCATTGCAGGCAGATTCTTTGCCTTCTGAGCCACCAGGGAAGCCTGTCACTAGGGAAATGCAAATCAAAATCACAATGATCTATACTTTATATCACTCGAGTGGCTAGAATCAAACAGTCTGACAAAACTAAGAATTGGCACAGATGTGGAGAAATTAGCCCCTCCTTACTTGTATGAGAATATGAGAGGTAAACCATAGGCAGCCACTTTGTTATTCAAAGGCAGCCACTTTGTTATTCAAAGGCAGCCACTTTGGATAACAATTTGGCAGCTTCTCAGATGTTTCTCAGGTGGCACTGGTGGTAAAGAACCCACCTGCCAATGAAGGAGACACAAGAGATGTGAGTTCGATCCTTGGGTCAGGAAGATCCCCTGGAGTAGGAAATGGCACCCCACTCCAGTATTCTTCCCTGGAAAGTTCCACCGACGGAGGATCCTGGAAGGCCACAGTCCATGGGGCCTCAGAAACTCAGACAGGACTGAGAGGCTGAGCACAAGCACAAACACACAAGCAAACAGTTCAGTGGTTCAACTTATTTACCATTTGACCCAGAATTCCACTCCAAGGTATACAAGAGACATGAAAACACAGGTCCATACAAAAAATCTCACATAAATGTATATGACAGCATTACTCTTAAGAGCCCAAAAAAATCCAAATGTCCATCAACTAATGAATATACAGTAAGCCCATTACAAACGAACAGGTTCTGTTTCAAGAGCACATTCTGTTCCAAGTCCAACGTGTTTGAAAGTCGGACAAAGTTAGGCTAGGTACCCAACTAACACAATTGGCTGTGCAGTACTATACTGTAATAGGTTTATAACATTCTTCACACAAATAATACATTAAAACGTAGAAAACATTTTTATATAGAAAATATAAAGAAACCATTTTTAATCTTGCAGTGCGGTACGTTGAAAAGTACAGTAGTACAGTACAACAGGTAGCATACGGGGTGGCTTCGAGTGAACAGACAAGAGGAACTAATGACTGGAGGAGGGAAAGGAAATGTGAGATGGTAGAACTGAAGGTAATCGGCAATAGGAGATGGAGGGCAAGCAGCAGTTTCACTCACACTGCGGTTGATGGCACAGGTTCTGGTTCTTTGCTAGATTCGATTCTATCTACCCTCTTGAAAAAACAAACTAGTGATGTCTGGGTAGTAGCTCTTTTGTTTTTCTCATCACAGATAACACAGTTGTGCTGGGTTGCATTCGGAACGGCTGCTGCAACCTTTGTGTATCATTCTACACTCAAGTCTTGAGCCTCAAAAACTAACAGTGCCTCCTCGAAGAAAGAAAATCCCCTGGCCATTTCCTGCAGTGTGAATGAATCTTCTCTCAGCAGTATCAGCTACACCACCACTGCTTTTATGCTGGCTTCTGGACATCCTGGGCTTGAAATAAAGATACTGTACCAGTGTACTCTACACAGTACTGTACAGTAGAGTACATAAATGCACCCCTCGTAGAGGATGCATGCATATGACAATGTACTGCAGACACATGAACATACGTGACTATGCATGTGAATGCACATTTGTATGACTGAAAGTTCAAAACTTGAAGGTTTGTATCAAGGGTACTTACTACATAAACTGAATGTGGCATATCTGTACAATGGAATATCATTCATCTATAAAAGTAATGTATAATACATGCTATCAGTATATCTTGAAAACATTCTGCTGCATAAAAGAAGCCAGTCACATAAAAATGCATAGTATATGATTCCACTTACATGAAATATCCAGAATAAGCATATCTAGACAGAAAGCAGAGGACAGAGAGTACAGATTGTAAGAAGGACAGGGAGGTATTAGCTAAAAAATACAGGGTTCTTTCCAAGGTGATGAGATGTTTTAAAATTGATTATGATGATGCTTGCACATGTCTGTGAATAGACTAAAAACCATCGAATTCTATATCTTAAGTTTGTAAATTGTATGGCATGTGAAATATAACTCAATAAAGCTTAAAAAATACTAATTCAATGCTCAACAAACATTAGAAATTTACCCAGTTCTCTACTACCTCTGATGGTGAAGGAAATGGCAACCAACTCCAGTATTTTTGCCTGGGAAATCCCACAGACAGAGGAACCTGGAGGGTTATAGTCTGTGGGGTTGCAAAGAGTCGGTCATGACAAGCGACTTAGCACACACACACTGCTGCCTCTGAAAGCTTCCCTCTGCAACTCCCCCTCCTAGTCTCTCAATTCAGAATATGTGGGCAATTTGAGTTTGTGTAAGCAGATTACATAGATTATAGTGAATTACAGATCTCACAATCTTTTCTATAAGCATGCTAACTTAATTCTGTATCTTGATTTCTTCAAGTCTGTAAGAGTTGTGTTTGGCTCACTAAAGGAGATGAAGCCTTGTGCTGAACTGATGTGTTATAAATCAGGAGCCCTCAACCCCTGGGCCACAGACTGGAACTGGTCAGTGGCCTGTTAGAAACCAGGCTACAGAGAAAGAGGGGAGCAGTGTGTGAGCATTTGAGGCTTTACTTGTATATACAGCTGCCCCCCATCACTAGCTGGGAAAAAATGGAAACAGTGACAGATGTTATTTTGGGGGGCTCCAAAATCACTGCAGACTGCGACTACAGCCATGAAATTAAAAGATGCTTGCTCCTTGGAAGAAAAGCTATGACAAACCTAGACAGCATATTTAAAAGCAAAGAGAGCAGTTCGCTGATAAAGGTTCATATGGTAAAAGCTACGGCTTTTCCAGTAGTCATGTACAGATGTGAAAGTTGGACCATAAAGAAGGCTGAGCGCCAAAGAATTGATGCTTTCAAATTATCGTGCTGGTGAAGATTCCTGAGAGTCCCTTGGACTGCAAGGAGATCAAACCGGTTGATCCTAAAGGAAATCAACCTGAATATTCATTAGAAGGACTGATGCTGAAGCTGAAACTCCAATACTTTGGCCACGTGATGCAAAGAGCCAACTCACTGCAAAAGACCCTGATGCTGGGAAAAATTGAAGGCAGGAGAAGGGGATGACAGAGGATGAGATGGTTAGATGACATCAGTGAATCGACGGACATGATTTTGAGCAAGCTCTGGGAGTTGGTGATTGACAGGAAAGCCTGGCGTGCTGCAGTCCATGTGGTCGCAACAAGTAGGATACAACTGAGTGATTGAACTGAACTAAACCAAGGAGTGCTTGAATTATTCTGAATCCATCCCCCGTTCTGTCCACAGAAAAATTTTCTTCCACAAAGCCAGCTTTTGGTAGCAGAAAGGTTGACAACCACTGCTATAAATTAAAAGTGGAGTTCAAAGATAAATAAGGAATTAATCACCAAGATTTTCCATGATGATCTAAAGAAGAGAGAAAGGAAAGAAAATGACTGGAGGATAAAATCATTTGTGGGGCTTGCAGGGACCCTTAGCCATCCAATCCACCCTCTTCATTCTATACAAGAAAAAACTGAAGCCCGGGAGAACTCAGAGTCTGATTCAAGATCATGCATCTAATGATGACCAATCATCTCAGTCTGCACAGGTATGGGATAGACAGGGGGAAAGCAACGGAATTCCTGGTGTTAAAACTGGCAAAGTCCTGTCAAACCGCAAGAAGTTGGTCACCTTATATTGACAGTGGCAATCAGTTATGAGTCTACAGCAGCTACTGACTCCTAACCCCGTGGTTCTCCCTTCGAGATCATATTCTCTCAGAGACAGAGCTCTCCGCTTTGAGGAAAATTCTGAGCCTACTTTCCAGTGACTGCCCTCTGGATGAGAATTTTTCAAAATTCAAATTAGACCGTAAGTTAACTTTATTATATGAATATATATTTATATTTCAAGATCAAGTATTATTCTGCCCATAAATTAATCATTTACCAAGCTACTTAATATATGTGATATATATAATATAATATATAAGATACTATAAACTGAACATCATATAACTTTTCATTGTATCACATTAACTACAGCGAGATTTAAATTTTTGAATATCCAGAACTGATGTTTGCTATAACATGCTTCTGTGAAACACGTATGTGGTCTTCAGAGTCTTCATTATCATTGAAGTGAATCACACCAAAACACAAATATGTAAACAAAATCTATTTTGAGTGATTAATCCACCCCCTTTCCTAGATGCCACTATTATTTCATCACAGGCATAAAGATACTTGTATAGACTTCTTTCTTTTTGCCTACCTTAACCAACTGCTGCCCACATGTCCATCCTAGAAACAAATCTGACAGAAGAAAAATAAAATCCTTTATAGCCAAAGGCTACGGGTTTTGTAATCTGACGTCTAGGAACAGAGCTGAGAAGTATACGGAGTCAATGCAGCGAATGAAATAGTATGTCAAAATTTTCATTTGTGCTCCATGATGGATAGAGGAGCAACAGCATTTGTTATATTCTCAAAGGGGTCATTGAACCCAAAGAAGAAATTTAGCCATAAATCTTTCCCAGAACAATGTTATTTCATACTCTCTGCACAAGACACAAAAGCAGAATAAAATGGCTAAACCTAACTCAATAGGGAAGATTGATTAATCCTTGATTAGCACTTCAGAGAACACAGAGAAATGATGACATTCTCACAGAAAAGAAAAAAAAAAGGATTGGGAACAAAGGTACTGAGAGGAAGAACAGAAGCAAAGCAGAAGCATAAAATCATTTCTAATTCATATGGGAAAATAATAGAGTGAGGGGGAAAAGATCAAGCTACTGTTGAGGAGTCTGTCTACCTGAAGCAACTGAAACAGTAGATGCCATCATCAAGTTTAATTAGGTAAAGCGTAAATGTCCTGTGCACCATTACATTAAGGTCTAAATTCAGTTTAGTCACTCAGTCATATCCGACTGTTTGCGACCCCATGGACTGCAGCACACAGACCTCCCTGTCCATCACCAACTCCCAGAGGTTACTTAAACTCATGTCCATTGAGTCGGTGATGCCATCCAACCATCTCATCCTCTGTCGTCCCCTTTTCCTCCCACCTTTGGTCTTTCCTAGCATCAGGGTCTTTTCAAATGAGTCAGCTCTTCGCATCAGGTGGCCAAAGTACTGGAGTTTCAGCTTCAACATCAGTCCTTCCAAAGAATATTCAGGACTCATTTCCTTTAGGATGGACTGGTTGGATCTCCAAGCTGTCCAAGGGACTCTCAAGAGCCTTCTCCAACACCACAGTTCAAAAGCATCAATTCACTGGTGCTCAGCTTTCTTTATACTCCAACTCTCACATCCATACGTGACTACCGGAAAAACCATAGCTTTGACTAGATGGACCTTTGTTGGCAAAATAATGTCTCTGCTTTTTAATATGCTGTCTAGGTTGGTCATAGCTTTTCTTCTAAGGAGTAAGTGTCTTTTAATTTCATGCCTGCAATCACCATCTGCAGTGATTTTGGGGCCCAAAAAAATAAAGTCTGACACTGTTTCCCCATCTATTGCCATGAAATGATGGGACCAGATGCCATGATCTTTATTTTCTGAATGTTGAGCTTTAAGCCAACTTTTTCACTCTCCTCTTTCACTTTCATCAAGAGGCTCTTTAGTTCTTCTTCACTTTCTGCCATAAGGGTGGTGTCCTCTGCATATCTGAGGTTATTGATATTTCTTCTGGCAATCTTGATTCCAGCTTGTGCTTCATCCAGCCCAGCATTTCTCATGATGTAATCTGAATATAAGTTAAATAAGCATGATGACAATATACAGCCTTGATGTACTCCTTTTCCTATTTGGAACCAGTCCATTGTTCCATGTCAAGTTCTAACTGTTGCTTCTTGACCTACATACAGATTTCTCAGGAGGCAGGTCAGGTGGTCTGGTATTCCCATCTCTTTAAGAATTTTCCACAGTTTGTTGTGATCCACACACTCAAAGACTTTGGCGTAGTCAATAAAACAAAAGTAGATGTTTTTCTGGAACTCTCTTGCTTTTCCAATGATCCAACGAATGTTGGCAATTTGATCTCTGGTTACTCTGCCTTTTCTAAATCCAGTTTGTAGCCAAAGCAATCTTGAGAAAGAAGAATGGAACTGGAGGAATCAACCTGCCTGACTTCAAGCTCTACTACAAAGCCACAGTCATCAAGACAGTGTGGTACTGGCACAAGGATAGAAATACAGATCAATGGAACAAAATAGAAAGCCCAGAGATAAACCCACGCACCTATGGGCACCTTATCTTCGACAAAGGAGGCAAGAGTATACAATGGAGAAAAGACAATCTCTTTAACAAGTGGTGCTGGGAAAACTGGTCAACCACTTGTAAAAAAATGAAACTAGAACACTTCCTAACACCATACACAAAAATAAACTCAAAATGGATTAAAGATCTAAATGTAAGACCAGAAACTATAAAACTCCTAGAGGAAAACATAGGCAAAACACTCTCCGACATAAATCACAGCAGGATCCTCCATGACCCACCCCCCAGAATATTGGAAATAAAAGCAAAAATAAACAAATGGGACCTAATTAAAATTAAAAGCTTTTGCACAACAAAGGAAACTATAAGCAAGGTGAAAGGACAGCCTTCAGAATGGGAGAAAATAATAGCAAACGAAGCAACAGACAAACAATTAATCTCAAAAATATACAAGCAACTCCTGCAGCTGAATTCCAGAAAAATAAACGACCCAATCAAAAAATTGGCCAAAGAACTAAACAGACATTTCTCCAAAGAAGACATACAAATGGCTAACAAACACATGAAAAGATGCTCAACATCACTCATTATTAGAGAAATGCAAATCAAAACCACAATGAGGTACCATTACACACCAGTCAGAATGGCTGCTATCCAAAAGTCTACAAGCAATAAATGCTGGAGAGGGTGTGGAGAAAAGGGAACCCTCTTACACTGTTGGTGGGAATGCAAACTAGTACAGCCACTATGGAGAACAGTGTGGAGATTCCTTAAAAAACTGGGAATAGAACTGCCATATGACCCAGCAATCCCACTGCTAGGCATACACACCAAGGAAACCAGAATTGAAAGAGATGCGTGTACCCCAATGTTCATCGCAGCACTGTTTACAATAGCCAGGACATGGAAGCAACCTAGATGTCCATCGGCAGACGAATGGATAAGGAAGCTGTGGTACATATACACAATGGAATATTACTCAGCCATTAAAAAAAATACATTTGAATCGGTTCTATTGAGATGGATGAAACTGGAGCCCATTATACAGAGTGAAGTGAGCCAGAAAGAAAAGCACCAATACAGTATACTAATGCATGTATATGGAATTTGAAAGATGGTAATGGTAACCCTATATGTGAGACAGAATAAGAGACACAGATGCATAGAACAGACCTGTGGACTCTGAGGGAGAAGGTGAGGGTGGGACATTCTGGGACAATAACATTGAAACATGTATATTGTCATATGTGAAGCGGAACACCATTCCATGTTCTATGCATGGGACGGATGCTCAGGGATGGAGCGTTGGGATGACCCAGAGGGATGGGATGGGGAGGGAGGTGGGAGGAGGGTTCGGGAGGGGGAGCACATGTGAACCCATGGCTGATTCATGTCAATGTATGGCAAAAACTACTACAATATTGTAAAGTAATTAGCCCCCAACTAAAATAAAAATAAATAAATAAATAAATAAATAAATCCAGTTTGAACATCTGGAAGTTCACAATTCATGTATTGTTGAAGTTTGGCTTGGAGAATTTTGAGCATTACTTTACTAGCATGTGGCTAGGCTAAGTCACTTCAGTCGTGTCTGACTCTGTGCAACCCCACAGACAGCAGCCCACCAGGCTCCTCTGTCCCTGAGATTCTCTAGGCAAGAATACTGGAGTGGGTTGCCATTTCCTTCTCCAATGCATGAAAGTGAAAGTGAAGTTGTTCAGTTGTGTCCAACTCTTTGAGATCCCATGGATTGTAGCCTACCAGGCTCCTCCGTCCATGGGATTTTCCAGGCAAGAGTGAGATGAGTGCAATTGTGTGGTAGTTTGAGCATTCTTTGGCATTGCCTTTCTTTGGGATTGGAATGAAAACTGACATTTTCCAGTCCTGTGGCCACTGCTGAGTTTTCCATATTTGCTGGCATATTGAGTGCAGCACTTTCACAGCGTCATCTTTCAGGATTTGAAATAGCTCAACTGGAATTCCATCACCTCCACTAGCTTTGTTCATAGTGATGCTTCCTAAGGCCCACTTGACTTTGCATTCCAGGATGTCTGGCTCTAGGTGAGTGATCACACCATCATGATTATCTGGGTCACGAAGATATTTTTTGTACAGTTCTTCTGTGTATTCTTGCCACCTCTTCTTAATATCCTCTGCTTCTGTCAGGTCCATACCATTTCTGTCCTTTATTGAGCCCATCTTTGCATGAAATGTTCCCTTTGTATGTCTCATTTTTTTGAAGAGATCTCTAGTCTTTCCCATTCTATTGTTTTCCTGTATTTCTTTGCACTTATCACTAGGGAGGCTTTCTTATCTCTCCTTGCTATTGTTTGGAATTCTGCATTCAAATGGGTATATCTTTCCTCTTCTCCTTTGCTTTTTGCTTCTCTTCTTTTCACAGCTATTTGTAAGGCCTCCTCAGACAGCCATTTTGCTTTTTTGTATTTCTTTTTCTTGGGATGGTCTTGCTCCCTGTCTCCCGTACAATGTCATGAACCCCATCCATAGTTCATCAGGCACTCTGTCTATCAGATTTAATTTCTTAAATCTATTTCTCACTTCCACTGTATAATCGTTAGGGATGTGATTTAAGTCGTAGCTGAATGGTCAATGGTCTAGTGGTTTTCCCTACTTTCTTCAATTTAAGTCTGAATTTGGCAATAAGGAGTTCATGATCTGAGCCACAGTCAGCTCTCAGTCTTGTTTTTGCTGACTGTATACAGCTTCTCCATCTTTGGCTGCAAAGAATATAATCAACCTGATTTCAGTGTTGACCATCTGGTGATGTCCATGTGTAGCGTCTAAAGGGATGATAATACAACAAAGACCACTGTTATACAATAGAACTTGTTGCTGTTTAGTCACTAAGTCATGCCCAACTCTTTTGCGACCCAATGGACTGCAGCCCATCACGCTTCTCTGTCCATGGAATTTTCCAGGCAAGAATACTGGAGTGGGTTGCCATTTCCTTCTCCAGGGGATCTTCCCCATTCAGACAGCTGGAAACAAAGACATCAGTTTGCTGACAAAGGTCCGTATAGTCAAAGCTATGGTTTTTCCACTAGTCATGTATGGATGGGAGAGTTGGACCATAAAAAAGGCTGAGCACTGAAGAATAGATGCTTTTGAACTGTGGTGTTGGAGAAGACTCTTGAGAGTCCCTTGAACCACAAGGAGATCAAACTAGTCAATCCTAAATGAAATTAACCCTGAATATTCATTGGAAGGATTGATGATGAAGTTGAGGCTCCAATACTTTGGCCACCTGATGCAAAGAACTGACTCATTAAAAAATACCCTGATGTTGGAAAAGACTAAAGGCAAAAGAAGGAGTAGCAGAGGATGAGATGGTTAAATAGCATCCCTGATTCAATGGACATGAATTTGATCAAATTCCAGGAGATAGTGGAGGACGATGAAGCCTGGCATGCTGCAGTCTATGAGATCGCAAAGAGTCAAACATGACTCAGCAACTGAACAACAAAAAAATGTCCCAAAGCACAATGAGAAATTGTTAACACCTGACAGGTTTTCGCTAACAAACCAGGGTAAGTGATTTCTCTTCATCACCTCTCACAAAAAACACATTTTGATGTTGAGAAAAAGCAGGTTTCTTTTCCTGACAGTCCTGAGAAAGCAAGTTAAAAAGTTTTAAATCTCATAAGCAACTGTAAGCAGGCAATAAATTTTTCTTCCAAAACCAATCTTTGCATGATTGTGCCCAGAGGCAAGGGTAGAGCTGGAAGATAATCAACTTGTCCTTTACACTTTAATTTTCTTAGTGACTGGTATTAAAAAGAGTCAACCATATTTTCATCAAGTATCTCTTGTGTTCTCAAACTTAAAGCAGAGACTGAATATATGAGTTACAACACAATAAATGTGTTGAATAATAATGATGAATACTAATCATAGTTAAGCAGGTGATATTGAAATGAAGGAAATGTTATAAATTTAACAGCAAAATGTGTCATTCTTGTAATAAAAGAAAGAAAAACATTGCTGTCCCATCAATAAGGAAATGTAGTAATGATATTTTTCTGAATATTTTACAAACCAGACAATTTTTGTTCCAAGGCCTTCTTTCTGCTCTATTTCTTCATTTTATGCTTGCCTTCATAAACCAGTAGTTTTAATTAAAGGTTTTCAGCAGACATTTTCTAAAATATATTCATAGACTGTATATCACCAGTGAGTGCATGAATACATTTACTATACTTGCACAGTAAAATTATTTTGTGGCTTTCCACCACTCTTATATAAGAAAATATCAATATTTATTATAAACTTTAGCACTTCTAAAAAAAGTTTATGCTCATTAGATGCAATGTTAGTGCAAATATAATTTTCTAGGAGGAAGAAATTTTATCTTCTGAGTAATTTACACAGAGTTTAATTTCATGCATACTCAAGCACTTAACATTATTCAATGAGACAAAATACTATAATGATGCTAGCTCATGGATACTCAAACATATCTCAGGCTCATACTTTTCCATGCTAGTGGATGAAAACTTTCAATGAGAACACTACCATAAAATCAAAATCTGGGGAAAAAGCACTATTCAAATTAATTTACCATTACCAGGATATTACTATTAATTAATATGTGCTGAATAGTATCTTAAGTACTATCAAGTTTACAAAGCAACATACTATATTTTATATGCTATCTAGGAGTGTGAAAGACGCTTGAAAATGCAGAAGAAACGACTGGGAAAAAAACATAAATCAGTAAAAGCCAAATGTGAGATGAAAACAATAAATGCTAGAGAAATCACAGCAGAAAAACATTTCCTTGAAGAAAAGTTGAGGAAAGTTTCAGGAAAGAGGTCAAACCAGTGCTGACCTTTAAATATAAAAAAATGATTTTGAAATCTTAAAATATTACCCAGACAAGGAAGTAGAATTAGTAGATTTCGGCATGGACTTAGTTCATGGAGGAAGATGATAAAGAAATTGACTGGAAGAGATAGGCTTCATTCCAGCAAAAGAGTATGGATCAATAGGGTCCATGGGTAACACAGGACTACAAGGGGAACAACTGTTAGGAGTATAAGATAAAACCTAATAAACAGCACTTGAAAAGAGGCTCTAATTCTCAGCACAGAAGGTGTCATAAAACAACCCTTTGTTTAATACCAAGAATATTTCATTGTGGAAATTCTACTTTATAGTAGATTATTAGTTCTTCAATCAAGAATAAGGCAAGACAGAAAGGGTGTC
The DNA here is from genome assembly GCA_024291935.2 of Okapia johnstoni. NCBI lineage: Eukaryota > Metazoa > Chordata > Mammalia > Artiodactyla > Giraffidae > Okapia > Okapia johnstoni. Next base: position 75,592,685 of record CM044313.1, on the reverse strand, counting down.
AAAATTACACTCAGAACTTTTTCATATAACTTGTACCTGTGTGTGGTGTCTAAAACAGCCCTTTAAACCCATGTGCCCGAATCTCTGGAGGGGAATGCAGTGTGTCTAACAGAAAACAGCTCTACGCAGACTCTACTTCAGATGAGAACCACAGCAGAAGGGCTTTGAAAGACCACATAACGGCACCCTTAATCAACAACACTGCAGGACCAATATATTTTCTTTCCCCAATGCGCATGACATTTAGATGGACAGAGTAGCTCTCCCCACATCCTACTGTTCTCACCAAATACAAGGCATGGGTTTGGTTTTCATTCACTGCACCAAAACCAAACATCTTAACCAGAAGCAAGCAACTGAAATTGAGCAATGTGACACCATGGGAACATAATAATATCAGCTGTCATTTAAAAAGCAAAAAAAAAAACTACCCAAAAAACAGTCAAGAGGTCAGAGACACCACAGTTTTATAGCCTATGTTAACCTTCCATGACATAGTTTTTTGCATCATCTCTTGGCATTACTATATCTCTTTAAAGATCTAGTAAATGGAAGGAAAATTCTCTCATTGAAAGGGTGTCAAATAGAAACATACAAAACAAATGAGCTCATCTTACTATTTATCTAGTAAAGGAATATTTCATTTACTCTAAGGTTTAGTGGAGCATTTAGGGCTCTTGTCTTTGTCTTTTGTTTATCTTTACAGAACTCAGAATTTTCTGGGTTGAAATGCAGGGAAATACATAATGTCATAGCATGGCACATGCTATGGATACCCAGAAAATACCACGTCTTGAATTGAGGACCACCAGCACAGATTGCCCATGGCCCTGCTAGTTATTAGGGACCAAAGAAACAAGACTCTCTTCGCATTCCTTTCTTAGGACACTTGAGAAGGCAGATTCGATTAGAAAAGAGAAAATGGTGGAGAAGTTTTAAGCAAACACCTCATGTCCTTGCTTCTAGGATACATGCTTTCCGTATGAATATTTCTAAAATTGGGATCCCTTTTTCCATAGGCAAATATACTGGATATGGAAGCTTCTCCCTAACGATGCAATTGATGACATCTTAAAGTGTATATCATCTTAGAATCAAGAAAACTTTTTTTATAAATGAGAATATAAAGCAGAGAATTTTCATGTGGGTTTGTGAGGGCACAGAGTCAAGACTGGACAGTCCACAGTCAGGCTGATGAGTGAATTCTGTGGCTTTTTTCCCACCTCTAGCCTTCAACTACAAGCCCAGTTGATGTGACTACGATAAAGCATTTCTGACAATGCCTCCTCACAACCATTTATGATGAGTTCTGCCTCACATATGGAGGATTATCCATGAGAGATATGAAGTCATGTGAGCAATGCCCAACACTGAAAAGCCAGAAGCATAATGCAGAGTTCTGACTTTATCCCAGAAGGAGGAATTACCTCTGCCACCCCCACCTCTCATTCATGTAGTCACTTATCAATCCATTTATGACAATGTAAACTTTTTTTTTCTCTTGTTTGTGTCATGAAAACAAATATCAAGTCAACTCCTGGTATTATTTTGGGAACAGAATGCTGTTTTAGAGAGAAAAATGACCCGGAGAAAAAGTGTCAGGATACAAGGACCTGGATTTTCACTCTAGCTTCTTCACCTGAGTTTTATACAAATGATTTAACCTTGCCTTGACTTCTGTTGATGGTCCCTAGCTAAGAACACCCAACAGAGAAAAGTAAAACACTGACTCACTTTCCAGGGATGTTTTAAGTAGAAATGAGTAATATTTTCAAAGGCTTTACATTGCTATTATTAAAGTTTGGAATTTCAAAATCAAAATGGCTTAATTTTCTTTAAGTTACTTGCTTCTATAAAGGTACAATGCTCTTTGGTTTAATAGAAAATTCATCAGAAACCAAAGCAGAATCTGCAATGGTGAGAGGGTTGGGGGAGCAGAAAAGAGCCTGTGGAAAAGGAAATAGCCACAGAAACCAAATCTGAAAGTTCATATGAATGATATACCACCAACAATGAGCTACTTTAAGCAAAAAGCTTCCTTTCAAATACAAAGCGTCTTAACCACTCTCCACAGTCAGTCCTGAATTTACATGATGGTAAAATTCACAGGGGCTTACCAGGTGGCGCTAGTGGCAAAGAATCCACGTGCCAAAGCAGGAGACGTAAGAGACATGGGTTCAATCCCTGGGTTGGGAAGATCCCCTGGAGAAGGGCACAGCAACCCTTTCCAGTATTCTTGCCTGGAGAATCCCATGGACAGAGGCGCCTGGCAGACAAGCCCACAGAGTCTCAAAGAGTCAGACACAACTGAAGTAACTTAGCACACAAGCATGCAAAATTCACAGATCCAAAGCTTAGCAGCTGCCTAGATCTGAAAAACTGGGCTTTCATTTATGAGATTGCACCAAGAACTGTTTTTGAGAAACAAAGTGAAGGGTAAAGAGCTATAAATTAAAAAGGGCAAATAGCAGTCAATTGCCTTGTGACCACTTTAAAGCCATTAATATAAATATAGATTTTTCTCCTTGAGGAAAAATGTGAGAAGCAATCATGATTGGATAGTCTCCAAGTGGGAAAAAAGCTCTAACTGTGTAAATTAACCAGTTATCAGTAGATCAAGAATCAGATTCAATCATGGAAACACTTCTGCAACTAGGAATGACTTTAACAAAATCAATCTTACTCAAGGTGAAGAGGAAAGTTTGAAAGTTCAAAGCACACATAAGGGCTCCTTCTTCTTAATTACTAACTTAATTACTAACCAACATGGTGGGAAACACTCTTTAATGGAACTAAAATGTTACACTAGAAACTATTTAATGCAAAAGAAGGCAGTAAAGGAGGAACAGAGAAACAGGAGCTATATAGAAAATAAATGGCAAAATAGCAAATGCAACTCCAACTATGTCAATAATATCATTAAATGTAAATAAATTAAGCAACTCAGTCAAAGTCAGAGATTGTCAGACTGGATTAAAAACAAGGTCCAACTATTTGCTGTGCAGAAAACACACTATAGATTCAAAGATAAAAAAATTCTGAAAGTAAAAGGACAGGGAAAGATACATGATGCAAAAAATAACCACAAGAAAGCTGGAGGAGCTACATTAACATCAGCCAGACTAGATGCTAAGACAAATGAAAAAGTTACTAGAGAATAAAGATTTTTTTTAAAAAAATTAGTTTATTTATCTATTTTTAACTTTATAATAATAAAATGGTCAATCTATCAGAAACACAATTATAAACATATGCATTTAACAATAGAACCCCCAAAATATACAAAAACTTACAGAACTGAAGAGGGGAATAAATGACTGAACAGCATTTGTTATTTCTTTCCAGAAGGACAGAAAAATTAGAGAGAAGATCAAAAAAGAAATAGTATTGAACAATACTATGAAACAACTAAGACCTGACAGACATGTATAGAATGCTCTAACCAACAACTGTAGGGTATGTATTCTTCCCAAGTACACACAAAAATGTCTTTAGGATCCACTATAGGCTGGATGGAGAGGGAAATGGCACCCCACTCCAGTACTCTTGCCTGATAAATCCCATGGACGGAGGTGCCTGATAGGCTGCAGTACATGGGGTCGAGAAGAGTCGGACACAACTGAACGACTTCACTTTCACTTTTCACTTTCATGCACTGGAGAAGGAAATGGCAACCCACTCCAGTGTTCTTGCCTAGAGAATCCAGTGGACAGAGGAGCCTGGTGGGCTGCTGTCTACGGGATCGCACAGAGTCGGACATGACTGAAGCGACTTAGCAGCAGCAACAGCAGCAGCGTATGCTAGATGATAAAACAAGCCTCAGTAAATTTTCTAAATAAAATCATACAAAGTGTGTCTGCCAACTAGAATAATGGAATGAAATAATCAATATAAATCAATAACAAAGGAATTTAGAACACTTGCATATATGTGCACATTAAATAACACCTTTCTAAATAATCAGCGGATCAAAGAAGAAAAAAGAGAAATTAAAATCTTTGAGATGAATGAAAATAAAAGCATAACATACTAAAACATGGCATGCAAATAAAGCAATGCTTAGAAGAATATTTACAGTTAGTAATGTCTATATTTTTTTTAAAAAATCTCAAATCAGTAACTTGCCTTTCATCTTAACATACTGAAAAAAGCAGATCACATAAAGGCAAAGCATGCAGAAGGTAGGAAATGATAAGCATTACACTGGAAATTAATGAAATAGGGAAGAGAAAAGCAAAAAAGAAAAATCACGAGACCAAAACATGGTCTTTTGAAAGGACAACGTTAGCAAAACTTTGGGCTAACCGACCAGGAAAAAAAAAAAAAAACATGAGAGAAGACTCAAATTACTAACATCAGGAATGAAAGAGGAAATATCACCACTGATCTCAAAATATTCAAAAAGATTATAAGGGAATACTGTGAACTCATTATATAACTTTTAAAAATGGACAAATTCTTAGAAAGACACAAACTACTAAAACTGACTCAAGAAAACACAGAAATTCTAAACAGACTTATATAATTAAAGAAGTTCCATTAATTACTTTAAAACTTCCCACAAAGAAAAACTTGGACACAGATAGCTTCAGTGGTGAATTCTACTAAAGATTTTTTAATTAATAACAATTTTTCACAAATTCTACTCCTCCAAAAAAAAGAGGAAGAAAATAGTTCCCAAGTAATTCTATGAGTTGTCATCTTGGTAACAAACCAGACAAAGACACTGCAAGAAAACTATTGACCAATATATTCTACTTATATAGTCTCAAAAAGTCTCAATAAAATAATATCAAACCAAACCCAATAACGTATAAAAAGGATGATACATGACCAAGAAGAATTTGTTTTAGGAGTGCAAGGTTTGGTTTAACATTAAAAACTCAATGTAATACTTCATATCAATTGGAAAAAAAAAGGACAAAAACCAAATGATCACATCAACAGAACCAGAAAACACTAACACACTTTCCATAACAGAAACACTCAACAAACTAGGTATAGAAGGAACTTCCTCAATCTGATAAAAGGCATTTACTAAACAAACAAACAAATAAAACCCACAGCTAACATTATATTTAAAGATGAAAGAATGAATACCTTCCTCCTAAGATGAGAACTAAGAAAAGAATATCAACTCTTGCTGCTTCTACTCAGTGTGGTACTGGAAGTTCTAGCCAGAGCAATTAGGTAAGCAAGAGAAATAGAAGGCATATAGATCAGACAGGAAAAAGTGAATCAATCTCCATGTGTAGATGAGATGATCTTATACATGGAATAGCCTAAGAATCCATTAAAAAACTGGTAAAAGTAATAAATGAGTTTATAATGTTATAAGGTACAAGAATAATATACAAAAATCAATGTGTTTCTATATAACAGCAATGAGCAATCAAAAATGAAATTAACAAAATAATAGTAATAAATAGAATAAAATACTCAGCCATAAGCATAAAACTTGTACTCTGAAAATTATTAAACATATATGAAGAAATTTAAAATATTTAAATAAATGCAAAGACAGCTATATTCATGGGTAAAAGACTAACTATCTTTAAGATGGCAATATTCCCCAATTGATGTACAGAATCAACACAATCTCTGCCAAAACCCCAGCTGAATTTTTACAAAATTTGATGAGTGAATCTGCAAATTCATACAAAAATGCAAAGGACCCAGGACAGTCAAAACAAGCTTGAGAAAAAGAAGAACAAAATAGATGGATTCACACATCTTGATTTCAAAGATTTCCACAAAGCTAATGTAAACAAGACAGTGTGGCACTGGAATAAGCTTAGACATATAGATCAATGGAATAAAATTAATAAAATTAAATTAATTAAGAGTAAAATGAATCATTGAAATTAACACTTTAATAAAATTATTAAAAATAAATCCTCACATTTACAGTCAATTGATTTTCAAAAAGAACATAAAACAATTCAATGGGGAAAAGTCTTTCCAAGAAATAGTGCTGGGACAGCTGTATGTAACAGAATGAAGTTGAACCTCTTCCTTATACTATACACAAAACTTAACTCCCAATGTATATTATATGTAAATATAAAAGCTAAAGCTACAAAGATCCTAGAAGAGATAGGGTTAAATTTTAGAGACCTTGGGCAAAGCAAAGCTTAGTGCCTGAAGTATAAGTGACTAGGAAAAAAAAAAAAGATAAATTAGGCTTCATCACAATTAAAACCAGTTGTTTTAATTGGGCTTTGAAAGGGGCTTCTCAGGGGGTGCTAGTGGTAAAGAACCCGCCCGCCCACCAATGCAAGAGACATAAGAGACACAGGTTCAATCCCTGGGTGGGAAGATTTCCTGGAGGAAGGCACAGTAACTCATTCCAGTATTCCTGCCTGGAGAATCCCAAGGACAGAGAAGCCTGGCAGGATGCAGTCCTTAAGGTCGCACCAAGTCTGACAAGACTTATTAGCGCATACGTGCTTCGAAGGATACCTTCAAAAGACAATCCACAGAATGGGAGAATATTTTTACAAATCATAAATATGATGAGACTTGTATCTAAAATATATAAAGGACCCTTACTACTCAATAATAAAAACAGCACAATTGAAAAATGAACAAAGGAGTTGAATAGATATTTCTCTGAGGAAGCAATACAAATGGTAAATATGCACATGAAAAGATGCTTGGGCATCAGTCACTAGAAAAATGCAAATCAAAATCACAATGACATACTACTTCATACACACTGTGAAAGTCACTCAGTTCAATCAGTCAGTTCAGTCACTCAGTCATGTCCTACTCTTTGCAACGCCATGGACTGCAGCACGCCAGGCCTCCCTGTCCATCACCAACTCCCAGAGTTTACCCAAACTCATGTCCATTGAGTCAGTGATGCCATCCAACCATCTCACCCTCTGTTGTCCCCTTCTCCTCCCACCTTCAATCTTTTCCAGCATCAGGGTCTTTTCCAATGAGTCAGCTCTTTGCATCAGGTGGCCAAAGTACTTTAAAAAGCTGAGCTTTAGCTTCAGTATCAGTCCTTCCAATGAATATTCAGGACTGATTTCCTTTAGGATGGACTGGTTGGATCTCCTTGCAGTCCAAGGGACTCTCAAGAGTATTCTCCAACACCACAGTTCAAAAGCATCAATTCACTGGCGCTCAGCTTTCTTTATAGTCCAACTCTCACATCCATACATGACCACTGGAAAAACCATAGCTTTGACTAGACGGACCTTTGTTGGCAAAATAATGTCTCTGCTTTTTAATATGCTATCTAGGTTGGTCATAGCTTTTCTTCCAAGGAGTAAATGTCTTTTAATTTCATGGCTGCAGTCACCATCTGCAGTGATTTTGGAGCCCCCCAAAATAAAGACTGTCACTATTTCCACTGTTTCCTCATCTATTTGCCATGAAATGATGGGACCAGATGCCATGATCTTAGTTTTCTGAATGTTGAGCTTTAAGCCAACTTTTTCACTCTCCTCTTTCACTTTCATCAAGAGGCTCTTTAGTTCTCACTTTCTGCCTTAAGGGTGGTGTCATCTGCATATCTGAGGTTATTGATATTTCTCCTGGCAATCTTGATTCCAGCTTGTGCTTCATCCAGCCCAGCATTTCTCATGATATTCATTATACTCTGCATATAAGTTAAATAAGCAGGGTGACAATATACAGCCTTGACATACTCCTTTCCCGATTTGGAACCAGTCTGTTCCATGTCCAGTTCAAACTGTTGGTTCCTGACCTGCATACAGATTTCTCAAGAAGCAGGTCAGGTGGCCTGGTATGCCCATCTCTTTAAGAATTTTCCACGGCTTGTTGTGATCCACATAGTCAAAGGCTTTGGCATAGTCAAACCAGAGATCAAATTGGCAAAATCTGTTGGATCACTGAAAGCTGCTCAGTTGTGTCCAACTTTTTGCAACCCCATGGACTGTAGCTTGCCAGGTTCCTCTGTCCACAGGATTCTCCAGGTAAGAATGCTGGAGTGGGTAGCCATTTAATTAGTATAGGTATAATTAAAAAGACAGATAGTAACAAGTGCTGGCAAGAATTTGAAGAAATTGGAATCCTTACATATTATTAATTCTCGAGTATTTGAAAAACAGTGCAGCCACTCTGGATAACTGTGTGACAGTTCCTCAAAATGTTGGAGTTATGATATGACCCAGGAATTCTACTTGTAGGCATATACTCTAAAACAATGAAAACATGGCCCAAAAAAAAAAAAAAACACAGTTCACATAAAATCTTTTAGATGAAAGTTCATAGCAACATTATTTGTACAGCCAAAAAGGTAGAAATGACTCAAACAACCACGAACTTGTCAAGGGATAAACAAAATGTAATATATCCATACTATGTAATATTATTCAACATGAAAAAGTCACAATATACTGACATGCTATATAACACAGAGAAATCTTAAAAATATGCTAAGAAGCTAGACACAAAAAGTCCAACTATTATATCATTCTATTCATCTGAAATGTCCAGAATAGGAAAATTCATAGAGACAGAAAGCAGATTAGCAGTTGCCTTAGACTGGGAGGTCAGGGAGGAAACGGGGTGTGATTGCTGACGGGTACATGATCTTTTTTGAGGGGTGATGAAAGTATCCCAAAATGGATTGTGGTGACAGTTTCATAATTCTGTGAACATACTAAAAACCAGAGCTACACACTTTAAAGGAGTAAATTACATGAGGTACAAATTATATCTCCATAAAGCTGTGTGTGTGTGAGAGAACTCATTTTTCACATCATATTCTAATTGTTGCACCAGTCTTTCAAATCCCTTCCTGCTCCACAATTAGATTTCACACTACCTCCTCTTTTCAAAATTGTATCCAACTGTATGAGTGACCCCTGGCTGTGTAACAAACTACCTCCAAATTTAGCATCTTAAAACAGCAAACATAATTATTTCACAGTTTGTGTGGGCCAGGACTCTAGCAGTGGCTTAGCTGCATCCTCTGGCTCAGCCTCTCGACATCTGCCAACACTGCAGCCATCTAGATTTGACTCAGAAAGAATTTGCTTCCGACTCACCCACATGGCTGTTGCAACACCTCAGTTCCTCGCTGGCTACTGACCGGAGACATCACATCAGCTCCCTGCCACAGGGGCCACAGGGGCCACAGGGCAGCTCATCACCTGTCAGCTGACTTCCTTCAGAGAAAGTGATGGTGCAACAGAGAGAGCAGGTCGGAAGTCAGGCTCTTGGAAATGGAGCCCCATCACTTTTGCTGTACTCTATTCCTTAGAAGTGAGTCACCAGACACAAGCCACACGTAACGGAGGGCATTACACACGGGCATAAATACCAGAAATGGGAGTCAACAGGGCCGTCTCAGTGGCTGCCTACCACAGCACCTTACCCTCTTCAATCCAGGCAGCACTATTTCCTCACCAACTCACAAGCACATTTCACTCATTCCTGCCCCCGTGCCTTTACTCTTAACTTACTTTACCCCTTTGTCTAATCCCTTTACCAATTCAAAGTCAGACCACAATTCAAGAGGGAGCTCATATTCCACATGTTCCATGAAACTTTCCCTGATTACCCTTTATTACTCTCAACTCCTTCATGTTTTATAATTATACTACATAATCTGCCCCTTAATTATCTGCTGCCTGGCCTTATTATTCAAAGTATGTTTCTTCTGACAGCATATGCTTCACCTGAGAGTCTGTAAGAAGTGCAGTATCTTGGGACTCTCTCCATCTCTACAGAATCATAATCTGCATTTTAACAAGATTCCCACTGATTTTCATGCGCGTAAAAGTTTGGGAAACATCACTGGGCTATATCACCCATCGCTTTACCTGTGTAGGTCTCATATCCCTGACTACGTTGTAAGTACTATACTTGGGAGACTATTAGCATTTCTTATATCTCTTCCACTCTTACACACACACACTTACACACACATACACACCACACACTTAAGCATATTAAACAGTCTAGTGCTGAACACATAGTAGAAGAATGTTAAGTTAAACCTGCTGAAAAAGAAACACCACTGTGAACTGACTTGAGTTTTAAAAGATTAGAACAATAGATGAATCAAAAGAGCCCAACTATAATCACCTCTGCTATTCACCAGTGTGACTTCAAGCAAGTCACTTAATTACTTTGCATTTTCATTTCTTTTATAAGTATTTATTTATTTGGCTGTGCTAGGTCTTAGTTGCATCACATGGGATCATTTTTTTTTCAGTTGTACCATGCAAATTCTTAGTTGTGGTACGTGGGATCTAGTTTGCGTACCAGGGATTGAACCCAGGCCCTCTGCATTGGGAGCATGGAGTCTTAGCCACTGGATCACCAGAGAAGTCCCTGCATTTCCATTTCTTTATCTGAAAAACTTTTCCTAGCATCAGGGTCTTTTCCAATGAGTCAGCTCTTTGCATCAAAAGTAGTGGAGCTTCAGCTTCAGCATCAATCGTTCCAATGAATAGCCACAGTTGACTTCCTTTAGGATTGACTGGTTTGATGCTGGGAAAGACTCAAAGTAAAAGAAGAAGCGGGCAGCAGAGAATGAGATGTTTAGATGGCATCACTGATTCAATGTACATGAATCTGAGCAAACTCTGGGAGATAGTGAAGGACAGGGAAGCCTACCGTGCTGCAGTTCATAGAGTCACAAAGAATCAGACACGGCTTAGCAACTAAACACACACACATCTGAAAAATTAGGGGATTAACACGGATTCTCCAATTTTCAATCCATTTCAAAATACTTACTAATCCACAGTAAAATTAGAAAGAATATAATTGGATATTGCTCAAAGAGTAAGGAAGAATTTTGGAATCAAAAGAGTCTAAATGTCATCAACAGAGAACATCAGTAATTCCTGCATTGTCGATGTGGAAAAGGTTGCTTAGTCCAGGATCATTTAAGAAAAACCAGGTAACTGTATGTCCTGTAGTTTATTCCTCTCATAACTTACACACCATGCCAAATGTTTCCTCAATTGAAACATAAATTGTTAAAGCTTAAAATAAAGTTTTGGGTGGAGAACAAAAGGCTAGCTAGGAGGACAAATGAAATCTCCCCTATTTGACATTCTGGGAATGCCCCACACTACTTAACTCTACCCTAGGAAAAAAGACAAGCACTGAAAGGCAAGGACTTTGACTCCAAAATAAAATTATGAATTTCCACCTGGGCTCCAACATCTTCTACTATAAAAAGAGGAGTTGGATCTGTTATCCAAAGCAGCAGAACTAGTCTGAGTGGATAAGAGTGGACACCAAAATAAGTTGTTTTGTTCTTTTTTTAAGGCAGTCAATTGAATTTCTTCTCCTCCCTCTAAGGAAGCAAGGTCCAATCCCACCCACAGAGTTTAAAACTGGCATTTCCCCTAAGAACCTGGACTCTTACATCTTACCTTTTGATCTCTAAATCTCTTCAAGTTCAAGGGCTCAACCTGCTCTTCAGGAATAAAGGATTGCACTTCCACTGTCACTGCACCTGCCTCTTGTTCCCTCTGCTTCGTCCTTCTAGCCTCCCTCCTCCTGGAGAGGGGAACACTTCCCCAAGGGGATCTGTTCACTGCACACATTTTTTTAAGGTTCTTTATTGCTAGAACAAGGGCAGGGTGTGGAAAACTGGCATCACTGTGATACAAAAACTGAACATCTGTGGGTGGGAGAGCGAAGAGCTGTGGTTTGAGCTGAGAGGCTGAGTTATGGGGCCACACATGCTCCCACACTTATTTGTTTAAAATGCATCACAGCCCTTCCTTCCTGCAGGACTGCTCCAAAAGACAGAGTCCAGCTACCTACCTTCAAATTTATGAGAGGAATGATGATAATGATGATGATAATAACAGTAATAACACTGGTAATTGGTGCTGTCGGCTGCCCCTGAACAGAAACATATTTTTGGTTTCTGTCCTCAGGCTCCAAAGTGTTTCGCATGATGCAAATTGCCTAAGTGTAGTCAGTATTTTGGCATTTTCATTTAATCTAACTGCCCACTCCCCCATCTTGGCACTGACTTGCACTTTGAAATGTATTGCTGTTCCTGTGAAAACTGGACAGCAAGAACTATTACCAGACTTTGAGATCATTCAGGGCACGCAGGTTCCAAGAGAATCATTATCCCAGAAGCACAAAGTCGAGAGTAAACAAGAGAGCTCAAAATCCACCTAAAGAAGAGAACTCATGTACCCTTCTGGCAGGTAAGTTGTGCCTGCCACCAAACGCTGCTTTGGTAACACTGTCCTGAAATTGCTGAATCTGCCAAGCTCAGGCACCTGGTCAGAAATGGCAGAGCCATCACAGAGCAAAAGCGTGAGTGAGAATAACCCTGGATCAGGGATAGGGACCTGGGTTCTAGTCCCAGTTCCACCACTAACTCTGAGCTTGAGCTAGTGGTTTCTCCTCCCATGCATGCAGGTTTCTATCCGTGAAATTAGTTGAACACCATCATATTTCTCAACTTGTCTATAAATATCTCGCAGGACACTTGTTAAAAATACAGATTTCCATCCTGCTTCCCTGGAGATGCTGGTTCAGTAAGTCTTACAATGAGGTCTAGAAATCTGCATCTTAACAGATGACCCAGGAAAGCCTCCAGAAAGGCAAATGTATGAGACATTGGACCACACGATAACTAAAAGCTCTCCCAGGTCTGCAGAAACCAGTTAATTAATGGTCACTATTAAGCTTACACCCCCTACAAAGCCCAGCTAGATCCTGGAGATGATAAGAATAATAGCTGCCATTTATACAGTGCCAGCCACTATTCTAAATGCTTTGCATATGTGAACTATTTTCATCTTCACAACCCTGTGAGGCAGGTACTATTATTGTCTTTATTTAAAGATGCAGAAACAGATGCATGGAGATGAAGTGATTGGCTAAAGGTAACCTGGCCAATCAGGAAGTAGGGTTGGGATTCAAAGTCAGGCATCCAGCTCCAGGGTCAGGCCCCACGCAGATGATGCACAGTTCAGAATCTCCAGTCCTAGGCAGAAAGCAGTAAGAAAAGCCCTGTAGCAACTAGTAAAGCAATTTGACAATCATCTACTTCATCTGCATGAGTGTTTCAGGAGCCACTTATCGGAGAAACAGGGAGGCCAAGAAGGCAATGCTCTGGGCCCCACCTCTGCTTCAACCTGAGCAAACTGAGTTTTATCAGTTTGATTCACCAAATTCTATGTCAGATTTAATCTTGAGGGAAAAAAGAGTTCTTATAATTAAAAATCATTCATTGAGGTCTCCTCCTTCAGACAGGTGAGAAAAGCAACCTTAAAGGATTTAAGCAACCTTTCCAGAATCACACAAGAGGGCCCTGTCAGTCACCTGAAAAGCCCGGGTTTCCTGACTTCTTTCTCAGAGTTAAAATCAACTTGTCAACATGACAGACTTGAACCATTAAAATTAATATGCATTAACAAATAGCCATCAGACAACTGAAGATATCAGGGCAGCAACATTTGAAAGGTGGCATTCTCAGTGACACCAATTCAAAAGGAAGGTGACCCAGATCAATGGCTGCGTCCACCCTACAAGAACTGTGAGGTCAAGATCTGTAATGGTCCCCTCTAGTAGCTACAGCATCGTCAAAAAGGGAAAAAGGGGAAAAGTCCAACCAACCTGTGTTGAAGTGGAAAGATGACCAGAACTGGAGTTAGAGGATCTGCATATAAACTCAAGCTATGCCACTTCCTACTTGGGTAATAACATGAGTGATCAGACAAGCCACTAAAATGAGGCTTTCACAAGACCCCTCATGTCAATAAGTCTACCACTACAAAGATGTGCAATAAAAGGAGTCTTCCAACTCACAGCTTGGTTTTACTTGCTGGAACTTATGAAACAAAAGGAATCTAATACAATTATTATACCATGATGTTGAGAGCACGGCTGACCACTTAAAGGAGGACTGGAGACCGGAGCCCTCAGGAAATTTTCCCGGACTCCCCCTTTCCTTGATCTTCTGTGGGCATGATGATAATCATAAAAAAATAATGAAGTCTGCGTAGGTACTGATGAGCTCCCAAGCAGATACTGTGATCATTATCACTGCGATTCTGTAAATAACTCAGTTTTACCATCCAGACACCACCCAAGGTCACCAGAGGTTTAAAATTAATGGACACCTCGGCATGGAAATCAGTCTTGCTGATACCACACCCTTGCTCTCTTCTGCCACTGGATAGCAGGCATTGAGGGAGTTGTATATCAGCCTAACAGCAGACTGCAGAGAAAAGGTACTTCTATAGAAAACCAAAATAGTGCCATCAACAGCAAGAAGTTTCACTGAAAACCAGGCCAATATGTGTCTCCTCTCTGTGCCAGACTGAGAGTTCCCAGAAGGAACAACCGACCCATCTTCCCCCATCCTGAATTTTCATCATTCATTCTGTTGACAAATGGTTCAAGTGTTGACTTAGTCTATTCAGGCTTCTATAACTAATTACCATAGACTGGATAGCTTGAAAACAAAAGACATTTATTTCTCACAGTTCTAGAGCCTGGAAGTCCAAGGTGAGAGCGCTGGTATGATCAGGATCTGCTGAGGGCCCTCATTTGGAGCTATAGACTGCTGATTTCTTAATGTATCCTCATGTGGCAGAATGAGTGTGACATAAAAACATTTTCAAGCAAATATAAAACTGAGTATTGTCCTCTAACCGTTGCTGGTTAAGGGATATATTTCAAGAACAGGGAAAATCATACAGAAAGAAAATCTAAAATATAAGAAGAAACAGTGAGCAAAGAAAATGGTAAGTATATTAAAATTTTGAACACAGGCTGTATAAAACAGTACTAGTAATGGGGGAAAGACAGTAAAAATCAGTATTTAGCATTAAAATAATGGACAGTATAACATATAAACCAGGAGGTTGTGACTGGCAATTGGTGTTCAAGTTTTATGAAGTCTTTGTATTTTTAAGAAGTATCTGCAGTTCAACTCTATATGTCAATAAATGTATAAGAACTTTGCTTAATAAAATAAGCTCTCAGATGCAGTGAGTAAATCCTATAGACAAAATAAATACCACACACTGGATCTCACCAAAGAAGGAAAAGAGGATAGTTGATAAGAAGGAAGTGTAAAGTGAGGGGGTAAAAAAGGAAAACTCATTCTGAAAGTTCACTTAATAACAGAACCCTTAGAAAAGAACAGTTCAGGGCATCAACAAGGTAAGAGAATAGAAAGTTCCCGGCTCACATCCCTCCATGGAAATGATGATTTGGTAACCATCCTTGACAAAAGTGCCTTTGTGGGAGATTTGGAATCCACGTAGGAGGTTGGAAAACTATGCTGGAGCCCATCACTGAGGAGGACTGTCTGGAGAAGGCAGGCACATGGCCCAAGGGCCGGCTTTCTGACTGTGGTCCTAAATACGGGTCCTCACCCCCTGGAACTTGGCTCCAATGCTGCTCTGCCATGATGCAGGAGCAGTCCTGCCCCTCTGCTAACAGCCAGTCATCTACAAACCCAGCTGTGAACCCAGAAGTAGCCCCAACCCTAAGTTAGCAGAAGGAAGGAAACAGTAAAGATTAGAGCAGAAATAAATAAAATAGAGAATAGAAAAACAATATAAAAAATTTAAAACCAAGAGTTGGAGTTTGAAACATAAGCAAAATTGACACACCTTTGGCTCTAGCCAGAAAAAGAGAGACTACTCAAATAAAATCAGAAATAAAAGAGAAGACATTACAACAGATGCCTCAGAAATAAAAACGATCAAAAGGTACTATTATGAAAAATTATATTTCAACAAAGTGGACAGATGAAACAGACAAATTTCTAGAACCATACAACCTATGAAAACTGAATTAAAAAGAAACAGAAATTCTGACTAGATCAAAAGGAAAAAAGAGGATTGAATTAGCAATCAAAAACCTCCCAAAAGAGAAAAGCTTCAGATTAGAGCTTTATGGGTGAATTCTACAAGCATGCAAAGAAGAAGAATCAATACCAGTTCTTCTCAAACTTTTCCAAAAAAAAAGGGGGGGGGGAACTACTTCCAAACTCATTTTATGAGGCTAGCATCATCCTTATACCAAAGTGAAAGATATCACAAGAAAAGAAAACTATAAGCCAATATCCCTAATGAAGACAGATGTAAAAATACTCAATAAAACACGAGCAAATTGAACTCAACAGCACATTAAAAGGACTATATCTCATGACTAAGTGGAATTTATTCCCAAGATGCAAGGATAGTTAACCATAAGCAAATCACTCAACATCATACACTACATTAATAGAATGAAGGCTAGAAACCTCATGATCACCTCAAATAGATGCAGAAAAAGATTCTGACAAAATTCAAATCTAATCATTCAAACACTTTCAAACAAGTGTATAAGGAACTTAACCTCAACACAAAAAAAGAGTACATATGAAAAGCCCACAGCTAACATCATAACTAATGAGCGAAAAGAAAGCTTTTCCTCTCACATTTAGTATAAGGCAAGGATACCCACTCTTTCCACTTTATTTAACATAGTAATAGAAGTCCTGGCCAGAGCAATTAGACAAGGAAAAGAAATAAAAAGCATCCAAACTGGAAAGGAAGAGTAAATTTTTCTGTTTGCAGATGACATGATATGTATAGAAAACTAAATATGCAACAGAAAAACTGTTAGAGCTAATAAATAAATTCAGTAGTTTCAGTATAGAAAATCAACATACAAAAAGTTAGTGATGTTCCTATATATAAAACTAAACTAACTGAAAAGAAAATTAATAGAAATATCCCATTTACAACAGAAACAAAAGAAGAAAGTACATAGGAATAAACTTAGACAAAGACAAATGGGAAAACATCCCATGTTCACAGACTGGAACAACTAATACTGTTAAAACGGCTGTAATACCTAAAGTGATCTACAGATTCAATGTAATCCCTATTAAAACCACAATGGCAATCTTCACAGAAATAGGAAAAGCAATTCTAAAACTTATATGCAACCTCAAAATACCCTAAAGACGGTACAATCTGAAGCAAGAAGAACAAAGAGGGAGTCATCACATGTCCCAATTTTAAAACATATTACAAAGCTAAAATGATAAAAGCACCATGGCACTGATATTTAGACAGGCATACATACCAATGAAATAGAGAGCCCCGAAGTAAATGCATTTCACTTACAGTCAATCAATATTCTACAGTAGTACAGTATGAAAAATATACAACTGTATGCATGTATATAGTGGTAATGTATGTAAACAATGTTCAATGCATAGTACTGGGAAAACTGGATACCCACTTGCAGAAGAATAAAACGGAACCCTTATCTCAATCTATATACAAAAATCAAGTCAAAATGGATTAAATACTTAAAATTTAAGACTTGAAACTGTAAAATTTCTAGAATAAAACACAGGGAATAACTTCCTGATATTGCTCTGGGTGATAATTTTTTGGCTATAACATAAAAAGAACCGGCAACAAAAACAAAAGTAGACAAGTGAGACTGAATCAAACAAAAAGCTTCTGCACTGCAAAAAAAAAAAAAATCAACAGAAAGAAAATGAAACATAAAAAAATGGGAGAAAATATTTGCAAACTATATGTCCCATAAGGGGTTAGTATCCAAAATATATACAGAAGTTATACAACTCAATAAGAAAAAAATAATGCCATTAAAAAAGGGCTAAGGACCTGACTATTTCTCAAAAGAAAACATACAAATGGCCTATACAAAAGGTATATGAAAAGATGCTCAACATCACTAATCATGAGGGAAATAAAAATCAAAACCACAATGAGATATCACCTCACACCTCTTAGGATGGCTATTATCAAAAGACAAAACATAACAAGCAGTGTTGGTGAAGATGTGGAGAAATGGGAACACCTATACACCATTAGTGAGAAATACAAATTTGTATAGTCATTATGTAAAACACTATAGAAGTTTCTCAAAAAATTAAAAGTAGAACTACCATATAATCCAGCAGTTCCACTTCTGGGTATATACCCAAAGGAAATGAAATCAGTGTCTTGAAGAGATATTTTAAAGTGAATGTTTATTGTGGTGTTATTCACAATAGCCAAGATATGGAAAAAATCTAAGTGTCAATGATGGATGAATGGATCGAGAAAAGAAGATATTTTATAATTCAGCCTTTAAAAGAAGGAAATCCTGCTATTTGCAACAAGATGGATGAAACTAGAAGACATAAATAAAACAAGCCAGACACAGAAAGATCATTGCATGATCTCACTTACATTTAGAATCTAAAAGGTCATACTAACAGAGGCACAGAGTAGAATGTTGATTGCCAGGGCCTGGGTGGTAGGGGAACGGAGATGTTGGCTAACGGTACAAAGTTTAGTTATGCAAGATCAATAGTTTCTGGAGATCTAACACGCAGCATGGTGACAAGAGTAAGAAACAAACAACAACAAAAAATGATAACTGGAAAATGACAGAGATGTTAGCTAGCTTGACTGTGGTAATCATTTTGTAATGTGTATATATATATCTCAAAACATCAAGTTGTACATCTTAAAAATATACAATTTGTATTTGTCAATTACACCCCACCTAATAAAGCTAGGAAAAAAAGAATAATTTACCCAGCTCCTCTAAAGCTGTTATCTCCATCTTAGCCCAGAGAACTGACATCATAAACCTCCATGTCACTCGTATCACACCTACCCTTTCGTAATCAGACATATGCATGTGGATGATGATGGTTGCTTACATGTTTTTCATCTCCCAAACTCTCATCAAAGCTATGTGAATCTATCTGACTGAGTACTAGAAACCTCCTGGGATCTCAGGTTTCTCGAATTGGGGAGGGGGAGGTGGCAATTTCCTAGAAAAAGTGAGCTCTGACACCCAAACTGAGACATTCTGGCTCTTACTATCAAGTGTTGTAAAAGTGGTTTTACCCACACAGATCTCTTTAAAAATAATAACAACTATATAAATCACCTATTCTCTTAACCAGAAATAAATTATCTAAGTTAACAAAAATATCTAGTTGAAATCAGTTTAGAGTTATATTCTGCACATTAAAATTATGTCCCTAGGAAACATTATCAAAATTCATAAAGGTGCCAACTTCGTATTGTATAGAGTATCTAGGTTAAGGTATGAGATCTGAGGTTGGGCAGGCTGGATTTGAACACCAGCGTCTTTACTTGCTACCTGACCCTCAGCCTGAAATTCGTCATCGATGAAACAGAGATAACACCATTGCTTACAGCTATTGTGAAAGTAACTGAGATAGGCCCATGCATTCAGAAAGGAGCTGGCAGCAAGGAAGTAATCACTCAGTGTTAGCTGTAAGTATTAACAATGTAAATGGAGACAGAATCCGTGTGACTAATCTGTACTAGGCATTAATTTAAATGTCACTAACATTGGACTTTGGAATGCACAGACACAAAATGTTGGCGCTCAGGGACACTTAAAGTTCACTCACTCTCATTTTCCACATGAGGATTTGAGACCCCAAAGACTCAGGGATTTGTCCAAAGTCACAGAGCCAGTCTAGGGAACTCAAACCGGAACCTCAGCCTCTGGGAACCAGTCTGACACGGCTTCTTCTAAATCAGATCTCATGTATTTTCTTTCATCCTCCCAGTAAGAAGATAATTTTCTTTCATTAAAATGGAAAGACTTTTCCTGAGTAGACCCCAGCATGGGGTCTGGCCGAGGCAAAACCAACTTTGAGGAAAAATGTGTCTGGCCTCCCGGAATATAGTTCACCACAGTGCGAAGCAAAAGAATTGAAAGAAGCCAACTATTACAGGCATATTTTGTTATCTTTTAGGACTACTTGTTCAGAGTGTATTCAATTTCATGGACGAATAAGTCTTATCTTTTCAGCAACTGAATTTTCTAAACAAAAATAAATCTGGAAACTTGTACTGACAATGAGATGGAATATCTAAAATGCAGACATACTGTTCTTGAAAATTCAGGCCACAAAATTTTACCTACCAACCATCTGTCAATGCCCTCTCCCCATAATTTAGACATACTTCTGAAAAATAGGTCATATATTGGGGCTGACCTCATTCCTTTTTCATTAGGTATGGAGAAGCCCCATTTTTAAAATATTCTCTAAACTGACTGTCTTTTTTGTGCCATCACCAAATACCAATGAGTGGTCCATGAAGTCATTCTGATGGCCGTCTGATGGAAAACCATGCTCACTGTGAACAAGTCCAAACTTAGCATATCATTCTTTTCAAACTCCTTCAAGGAGCTTTTTTTTTTTTTCTGAGCTGCTGTGGCTACTGTAGGTTGGATTCTGTAAAGAATTTTTCCATCCTGTCTGTAGGAGCTCCCAGAGTCTTCTCATTCATACCCAGAAGGTCCTCTTCTCACCCCAGCACCTTAAGATGGCTGCATTCTGCTGAGATGCAAGGCAAGTTCAAAATTTCATAGCACAGCCTCTCAGCTGACGGGATGAAGGACTGGTATATCTGGAACTGAGATACATTACATCATCTCTGCCATGGCTCGAAGGGGCAGAGGTCACTTCAAAGGTGGCCTCTTTTCCTAGATAAACCCCTTCTAGTCATAGAACAGGTGACAGCTGAAATCACCTAGTCCAACCCACTCATGATGCAGAAAGGTGCACCAAGGTTCAGAAGGGTGGCATTACTCACCAGAGGTCAACCCAGATCTCCTGACTTCTGATTCAGGGCTCTGATGTGGCATCACTAAGTCTACGGCATCCCTGACAACTCTCACTTCTGCTCTGACGTCTCTGCCAAGCTCCAGGGGATTCCCTGAATCTCCCTCTCCTCTACTCACCTTTCCCCAGACTCACCCTGACTTCATTTTATATGTTGTTGTTCAGTTGCTAACTCACGTCTGACTCTTTGCTCTCCCCATGGACTACAGCACACCAGGCTTCCCCATCCTTCACTATCTCCTCATGAGGAGAGGAGAGTTTGCTCAAACTCATGTCCATTGAGTCAGTGATGACATCCAAACATTTAATTCTCTCTCGCCCCTTTCTTCTCCTGCCTTCAATCCTTCCCAGCAGCAGGGTCTTTTCCAATGAGTCCGCTCTTCACATCAGGTAGACGAAGCATTGGAGCTTCAGCTTCAACATGAGTCCTTCCAATGATGTATGTCTTCATTATAATCTTAAGTAGCCCCAAGTCTTGAGTATATTAAAAACTGCAGCCAAATGAAATGTTTCATATAAAACCACAGCACTGCTGTCAAAGGGAGGATAATAATAGTGACCTGACCAATAGAGAAATGGAGAAGTGATCAAACCACAACATTATTTTTAACCTGTTTATAATTATGAAAAGATTTGTATAAGTGTAATTGAACATGTAGTCACATGCACAGTGATTCAAAACTCCCAGGAAATTCAGATGACATTAAAGCAACTAAATTCAAGAGAGCCGTTTTTTCTGCCACTGAGTTACATATCCTGGGAGTGTAAACAAATCAATCTAGGCCTCAGTTTTCTTGACTGTAAAATAAAGTATTTGGAATGTGTGAAGGTGGTCAAAAGGTACGATTTCTAGTTATAAAATAAATGCTCAGGATGTAATGTACAGCATGTTGGCTATTAATAATACCGTATTGTATATTTTGGGCTTCCCAGATGACTCCGGGTAAAGAACTCGCCTGCCAATGCAGGAGACACAGGTTCAATCCCTGGGTCACAAAGATCCCCTGGATAAGGAAATGGCAATCCACTCCAGTATTCTTGCCTGGGAAATCCCATGGACAGAGAAGCCTGGCAGGCTATTGTCATAGGGTAGCAAAGAGTCAGACACGACTTAGCAACTTAACAACAACAACATAGTATATTTTAAAGCTGCCAAGAGAGTAGATTCCAAAAATTCTCATGGCAAAGAAATATTCGTAACTATGTGTGGTGATGGATGTTAACTGGACTGTAGCTGTTATTCTGCAATATAAACAAAAGGAAATCAGTATGCTATACAACTAAAATGAATATAAGATTATATATTGATTATGTCTCTATTTAAAAAAGAAAAAAGTGAAGCATTTAGACTGCCTGATTTCTAATTTCTCCTCTAGGACTAAATGCTACTGCGTGTTTCTAAACACTTAATATGCGAGATGATGCAGGGAGAGTCTGGGGGACTGAGAAAAGAATCTGAGATTGGAAAAGCAGAGGAGAGAGTCTCCCTCCTTCTTTCAGACTTACAGTCTTCACCTTCATTATGAGCCAAGAGGCTTCAAGCTCTGGTCCCTTCAGACCTATCCTTGTCTCTTCCATCATTTCACTCATCGAAATATACAAGCTCAGGGGATGCTTTACACATAAATATTCATAAGGAGGTTAAATCTGTCAACCCTTTATACTTAATATGAATCAGTTTAAGCACTTAACATATTCCTTCTCAACATCTAGTGGATCATTTGATGATGAATCCAATTATGAAAACTACATACATTTTGGATATCAGAGAACATAATTGGGGAACAGGTACTTGTAGGAAGATGCACGGGCACTGGGCCACAAAAGGGCTACATCGGTAGTAAGGCAATTATCTAAGATGAAGGAAACAGAAGGAAAAACAGAGTTTGGAAAATGCTATATAAACCCTAGTTTTAGGGACTTCCCTGGTGGTCCAGTGATTAAGAATCTGCCTTGCAATGCAGGGGACACAAGTTCAATCCCTGGTTGAGGAACTAGGATCCCACATGCTACAAGGCAAGTAAGCCTGAGTGCCACAACTCAAAAGCCTGAATGCCACAACTAGAGAAACCAGTGCACTGAAACTTCTGAGCCTGCAACAAAGGAAGCCTGCCTGCCACATTGAAGGCCCACCACAGCAAAAAAAAAAAGAAAAAAAACCTGGGCTTTACTTGCAGTTTTTCTGGGGCCGTAGTATGAGCTACCTTGGGCTTTGAGCATTTGCTCTGCCTGTTCTGGGTAAGTTCCCAGATGCACAGGTGGCAAATGGGGGGATTCAGCATTGCCCCAAAGTCCCTCAGTTCCATTTCTCCCTGGGAGGCAGGGGTAGACGAGCCCTTGTCTGAGCTCAATCCGTGGACCAGGAAGTCCCAGAGTCCAAGCAATTGACAATATCACAGCATGTGAAGAATATCAGACATGACTTTGAGGACTATGAAATTACCAACTGTAAGGAAAAATGGAACACCACCACTCTGATATAATCAATCATCAAGCAACAGACTAATAATAATTTCACAGATTATCTGTAACAGTATTTGTCTTTACCTTAAAAAGTCATTCAGCACAATCGCAAAACCATTTTTTGAAAATTCTTATTCTAGTAGTGCCTTCATGACTATAAGAAACAGAAACCCATTGGGCCTAGTTCATGCCATCAAAAAGGGAGAAGAGGGCCATAATTTGTGGGGTGAACTCAGGTCCTCATTATCCAATTACCCAGTCCCTTTCTCCAGCATTAAGGTAATGGACAATGAGGGGCCTTAGCCAGGGCACACTCTCCCCACCGCCCCAACCTCCTTTTCTGGAGAAGGTTGTCACACAACCCAGTTCTAACTGAGAGGATACAAAGGGAAAACTGCAGGGGCAGCTTCTGGGAAATTTTTCCTTTCCAGGCAAATAGGGCAATAAAGCTATAACTATCCCTCCCTCTTTGAATAAGGACTAGATATTTGGAGCTAGAGCACCCATCATGCAATTATGAGGGGACAAATAAGTGGGAAAGAGAATCACAGAGCTGCCACTCTGACATCACTGAGTCCCTGAATCTATACCAGCAGTCAACTCCCTCCTGACCACCTACTTTTAAGGCAAAGTATTTGAGTAGCCTCCATAACTCAGATGTTCTCATTTTTCCTGCTGCTAAAATCATACCTAACTAGTTTGGGGAATTTCATGAAACCCAAGGGAATCTCCTCCATCTAAAGTTGAAGTAACCTCAGCCTAATCCCTTGGTACCAACTGCACCCAATGACCTAACCGAACTTCCAGTCCAGCCTCCCTTGACCATGATGATTTCACTCCTATTTCATGTATTTTGTCATATACTAATCATTTTCTCTCTTGCTTCTGAAAAATAAAAATGTATTTACCATTAAGATCTTTCTGAATTGCTTTTGTGGGGCTTTTTTTTGAAACATCAGATTTCAATTTACTTTAATTAAATTCAATATAAGATACTATTTGTTTCTTTTTATGAAAAGTACCCAAAACTAATTGAATTGGATGTTCTTGATGCATGCATTTCAAAGACTTACAATTACAGCAACATTTTAAGTGCAATGGACAAACATCACCTATCATAATTTACCTGTACACTTCTTTACCAGTAACATTAATCATATGTATTCATTAGGAAGTTAATTAAAGTCATCAGCCTTACCATGCTGTCATTACTATGTGATAATTTTTTAAATGAAATAAGTTTATCCATGAAAAATGTTCTTGGAGGAAAAACCTTATCCACACATTCACCTACAGCCCAGAACAGAGAATACTAACTACACAGTTCAGTTCAGTTCAGTGGCTCAGTTGTGTCCAACTCTTCGCGACCCCATGAACCACAGCACACCAGGCCTCCCTGTCCATCACCAACTCCCTGAGTCCACCCAAACCCATGTCCATCGAGTCGGTGATGCCATCCAGCCATCTCATCCTCTGTCGTCCCCTTCTCCTCCTTCCCTCAATCTTTCCCAGCATCAGGGTCTTTTCCAATGGGTCAGCTCTTTGCATCAGGTGGCCAAAGTATTGGAGCTTCAGCTTCAACATCAGTCCTTCCAATGAACACCCAAGACTAATCTCCTTTAGGATGGACTGGTTGGATCTCCTTGCAGTCCAAGGGACTCTCAAGAGTCTTCTCCAAGACTGCAGTTCAAAAGCATCAAATACAATATTGTAAAGTTAAAAAATAGATAAATAAACTAACTTAAAATTTAAAAAAAAGCATCAGTTCTTCAGCACTCAGCTTTCCTTCTAGTCCAACTCTCACATCCATACATGACCACTGGAAAAACCATAGCCTTGACTAGATGGACCTTTGTTGGCAAAGTAATGTCTCTGCTTTTTAATATGCTATCTAGGTTGGTCATAACTTTCCTTCCAAGGAGTAAGTGTCTTTTAATTTCATGGCTGCAGTCACCATCTGCAGTGACTTTGGGAGTCAGGAAATAATGAACTCTTCAGGCAATTCCTTTGAACTTGATACATACCATCCCTTGCAGCTCAGCTGGTAAAGAGTCCGACTGTAATGCAGGAGACCCTGGTTCGATTCCTGGATCCGGAAGGTCCACTGGAGAAGGGATAGGCTACCCAATCCAGTAATCTTGGGCTTCCCTGGTGGCTTAGCTGATAAACCATCCACCCACAATGTGGGAGACATAGGTTCAATCCCTGAGTTGGGACGATCCCTTGCAGAAGGGAATGGCTACCTACTCCAGTGTTCTGGCCTGAATGTATATCCATGGGGTCACAAAGAGTCGGACACGACTGAGTGAATGGTTAACATTGGTAAATCACTGAACTCCAGGCTTCTGTGTTCTAATCAATAATAGTCATGAACCAAATCTTTAAACCATTATATCTACTACTGTGGGCAAGGATCTCTTAGAAGAAATGGAGTAGCCATCATAGTCAACAAAAGAGTCCAAAATGCAGTACCTGGATGTGATCTCAAAAATGACAGAATGATCTCAGTTCGTTTCCAAGGCAAACCATTCAATATCACAGTAATCCAAGTCTATGCCCCGACCAGTAATGCTGAAGAAGTTGAGGATGAATGGTTCTATGAAGACCTACAAGACCTTCTAGAACTAACACCCAAGAAAGATGTCTTATTCATTATAGGGGACTGGAATGCAACAGTAGGAAGTCAAGAGATACCTGGAGTAACAGGCAAATTTGGCCTTAAGAGTACAAAATGAAGCAGGTCATTTTGCCTAACAGAGTTTTGCCAAGAAAACGCACTGGTCATAGCAAACACCCTCTTGCAACAACACAAAAGAAGACTCTACACATGGACATCACCAGACAGTCAATACCAAAATCAGATTGATTATATTCTTTACAGCCAAAGATGGAGAAGCTCTATACAGTCAGCAAAAACAAGACCGGAAGCTGACTGTGGCTCAGACCATGAACTCCTTATTGCCAAATTCAGACTTAAATTGAAGAAAGTAGGGAAAACCACTAGACCATTCAAGTATGACATAATAGATTCAGGAAGTGACAAATAGATTCAAGGGACTAGATCTGATAGACAGAGTGCCTGAAGAACTATGGATGGAGGTTCGTGACACTGTATGGGAGGCAGTGATCAAGACCATCCCCAAGAAAAAGAAGGGTAAAAAGGCAAAATGGTTGTCTGAGGAGGCCTTACAAATAGCTGAGAAAAGAAGAGAAGCTAAAGGCAAAGGAGAAAAGGAAAGATATACCATTTGAATGCAGAGTTCCAAAGAATAGCAAGGGGAGTTAAGAAAGCCTTCTTCAGTGATCAATGCAAAGAAATAGAGGAAAACAACAGAATGGGAAAGACTAGAAATCTCTTCAAGAAAATGAGAGACAGCAAGGGAATATTTCATGCAAAGATGGGCTCAATAAAGGATAGAAATGGTAAGGACCTAACAGAAGCAGAAGATATTAAGAAGAGGTGGCAAGAAAACACAGAAGAACTGTACACAAAAGAGCTTCACAACGCAGATAAGCACGATGGTGTGATCACTCACCTAGAGCCAGACATCCTGGAATGTGAAGTCAAGTGAGCCTTGGGAAGCATCACTGCAAACAAAGCTAGTGGAGGTGATGGAATTTCAGTTGAGCTATTTCAAATCCTAAAGATGATGCTGTGAAAGTGCTGCACTCAATATGCCAGCAAATTTAGAAAACTCAGCAGTGGCCACAGGAATGGAAAAGGTCAGTTTTCATTCCAATACCTAAGAAAGGCAATGCCAAAGAATGCTCAAACTACCGCACAATTGCACTCATTTCACACGCTAGCAAAGTAATGCTCAAAATTCTCCAAGCCGGGCTTCAACAATATGAGAACCGTGAACTTCCAGATGTTCAAGCTGGTTTTAGAAATGGCAGAGGAACCAGAGATCAAATTGTCAACATCCACTGGATTATCGAAAAAGCAAGAGAGTTTCAGAAAAACATCTACTTCTGCTTTATTGACTATGCCAAACCCTTTGACTGTGTGGATCACAACAAACTATGGAAAATTCTTAAACAGATGGAAATACCAGACCACCTGACCTGCCTCCTGAGAAATCTATATGCAGAAGCAACATTTCAAGAAGCAACTGTTAGAACTGGACATGGAACAACAGACTATTTCCAAATAGGGAAAGGAGAATGTCAAGGCTGTATACTGTCACTCTGCTTATTTAACTTATATGCAGAGTACATCATGCCAAATGCCAGGCTGGATGAAGCACAAGCTGGAATCAAGATTGCCAGGAGAAATATGAACAACCTCAGATATGCAGATGGCACCACCCTTAAGGCAGAAAGCGAAGAACTAAAGAGCCTCTTGATGAAAGTGAAAGAGGAGAGTGAAAAAGTTGGCTTAAAACTCAACATTCAGAAAACTAAGATCATGGCATCCAGTCCTATCACTTCATGGCAAACAGACAGGGAAACAATGGAAACAGTGAGAGATTTTATTTTGGAGGGGCTCCAAAATCACTGCAGATTGTGACTGCAGCCATGAAATTAAAAGACGTTTGCTCCCTTGGAAGAAAAGCTATTACCAACTTAGAGAGCATATTAAAAAGCAGAGACATGACATTACCAACAAAGGTCAATCTAGTCAAAGCTATGGTTGTTCCAGTAGTCATGTATGGATGTGAGTGTTGGACTATAAAGAAAGCTGAGCACCGAAGAATTGATGCTTTTGAACTGTGGTGTTAGAGAAGACTCTTGAGAATCCCTTGGACTGCAAGGAGATCCAACCAGTCCATCCTAAAGGAAATGAGTCCTGAATATTCATTGGAAGGACTGATGCTGCAGCTGAAACTCCAATACTTTGACCACCTGATGCAAAGAGCTGACTCACTGGAAAAGACCCCGATGCTGGGAAAGATTGAAGGCGGGAGGAGGAGGGGACAACAGAGGATGAGATGGTTGGATGGCATCACTGACGCCATGGACATGAGTTTGAGTAGGCTCTGTGAGTTGGCGATGGACAGGGAAGCCTGGCATGCTGCAGTCCATGGGGTTGCAGAGAGTAGAACATGACTGAGCAACTGAACTGAAATCTTTAAACCATATCTGACACATCTCTAAAATTCTAAGAGTCGAGGATCTTGCATCATATGGAATTCCCCAAGTTGTTTGTCTTAAACTCTCACAAAGACTAAAATTAGCTAAGGGTGGCAGTTGGAATGAGCAGACATCAAATGAGAGTCGAAAATGCACTCGAAAGAAGAAGTAAGGGCAGAAGCCTCTTCTAGCTGAAAAAAAAAAAAAACAGTGAACTTCAAACTCAATGTGCTTTTTTAGGCATTTAATCACACAAAGGACCCTTCATGTACATTTTTAAATCACTCTCTTTACTCCTTGCTCAAAACAAGACATACAAATTAAAGGGAAAGGGAAAATCACCACTCTCCCTATGGGACACTGAAATTTGGCATTTTGGTTTTGCTGCTCTGTTAGAGGCAAGGATGAGAAGGAAGAAGGAATTTGTTTTTTAATGCTACATAAAGAGATTGAGGTTACTCAAGTGAGTGTGTATTCAATCTGAAAGCAGTCGAGCTGTTTCAGCTATATTGGAATGTCCCTTCAAAATGTTATCTCCATTTCTAATTGAGAAATTTCTGTGGGACAAAAGGAAAAGAAAAAATGTCACTTCATGCACTACTTAAGAATCCCTAAATGATATTAAGGGAAAATGCCCTAATAAATTAGTATTTTGCTAGCAGAGATTTCAGAGATGATTAAAGGGAAGTGTGGAAAATGCAATCTCTCTTAAATCTTGTTTCCCTTTTTAAAACACTAAATGTCATAGATTTGCTCCAAATTGTAACCTTGAATAAATACAATATTAACTTTTATATATGGTGTCCTGATTCTTAAAAATTACCATTTAAAAGCTAAATATGAAAAAATACCTCAACTCACAAGCTCTTTATTTATTTTCACTTACATCACCAGATTATAGTTCATAAGAGCTTCTTCATGTGTTTAAAAACTGAGTTGGGTTTTTGGGTGTATTCAATGTCCTTGCAACCCTTTTATCTCAGGACAGGCAATTTGAATTATATGGCATAAATGAATCTTTGAAGCCAATGACTCTTAAAGCAGCTTAGGTTTAAAGCTGTAACCTGAAATGTGCAGTCAGTTTTGAACTAAGCAAAATATGATTCCCCAAGCCATTACCTGTTAGAATAGTAGAGCCCAAAGACCCTAGTGATCATCAATTTCAACCTCTAAGCTGATACTGAAATTCCTTTGTATTTCCCTTGCTGTAATTTGTTCCAACAAACAAGCTGTTCAGTTGTTTGCTGGAACCACACTAGACAAACTGTACTGTGGTGAAATAACTCCAATCTAATGACTAAGCCCCAATGTGTTCCCAAGGGCTTCCAACGTCCAAGCCCTGCTTCTGCCCTCACAGATACCAAGATGTTATCTCCTTTCATACATCTGCCCTGGGACTATAAAAACCGCACTTCTGTTCCTGCCTTGGATTTCTGTTTTTCACATTAAACGTCACCTTTCCCTTCAACTCATATGACTTTACTTTAAGCCTCCTTTCATCCTCCTCTAACTCACTAGATTCCCAGTCACTTTTTAAATGATGTATACCTAGAGCTATACTACAGTGATCCCAATATAATCAACTGATTCACACTCCCTACAAAGAAATGAAAAATACACTTATACTGTTGTGGTAATGATGTTGTTATTATTGTTCACCATGACAGGAACACATTCCTTAATGCAATCTTTTTTTAAAAAAGGATATTCCCGCATCTGTAAATTGAAGGGGTTGTATGAGACCAATCAGTTCAGTTCAGTTCAGTCGCTCAGTCGTGTCCGACTCTTTGCAACCCCATGAACCGCAGCACGCCAGGCCTCCCTGTCCATCACCAACTCCCTGAGTCCACCCAAACCCATGCCCAATAGGGGAGATATTTTATCAATTGAAACCTCAGGCAAAGACCATTATGCTAAAAAACCAGGCTGGGAATTTCCTGGTTAAAAAAAGAGTATGGAAAGCAATCTCCAAATGTAATGCAATCCCTGTTAAAATTCCAATGGCATTTTCACCAAAATAGAACGAACAATCCTAAAACTGGTATAGAATCACAGAAGATCTCAATAAACAAAATAATCTTTGGAAAAATAAAAGCAAGAAGCATCACATTTCCTGACTTTAAATTATATTACAGAGCTATAGTAATCAAAGCAGTATGGTTTTGGTATAAAAACAGACACATAGATCAATGGAACCGAAGGCCCAGAAATTAACCCACATTTATATGGACAACTGGGCTTCCCAGGTGGTAAAGAATCTATCTGCCAATGCAGGAGACATGAGATATGGATTCAATCCCTGGGTTAGGAAGATATCCTGGAAAAGGAAATGGCAACCCACTCCAGTTTTCTTGCCTGCAGGAGGCTGGCAGGCTACAGTCCATAGGGTCACAAAGAGAAAGACATGACTGAAGCAACCTAGCATACACGCATATGGCTAATTACTCTAAGACAAAGGAGACAAGAACATACAATGGGGAAATAACCATCTCTTCAATATTCGGCATTGAGAAAACTAGACAGTTATATGCAGAATAATTAAGCTGGATTACTTTCTCATATCATATATAAAAATAAACTCAAAATGGATTAAAGATTTTAATGTAAGATCCAAAACCATAAAACTAGAAGAAAACATAGGCAGTATGCTCTTTGACACTGGTCTCAGCAGTATTTGTTTTGGATATGTCTTCTCAGACAATGGAAACAAAAGCAAAACAAACAAATGGAACCACGTCAAACTAAAAAGCTTCTGCACAGCAAAGGAAACCATCGACAAAATGAAAGGGCAAACTACTGAATGGGAGAAATATTTGCAAATCATATATCCAGTAAAGTGTTAATATCCAAAATATATTAAAAAAAACCTCATACATCTCAGGAGCCAACAAAACCAAACAACTCAAACAAAATACGAGCAAAGGATCTAAATCAACATCTTTCCAAACAAGACATATGGATGTCCAACAGATACACAAAAAGATGCTCAATGTTACTAATCATCAGGGATACGAAAATTAAAACCATAATAAGATATCACCTCACATCTTTCAGAATGGCTATCATCAAAAAGACCATAAATAATAAAAATAACAAGTATTTACAAGGATGCTGAGAAATGAGAACTCTTGAGCACTGCTGGTAGTAATGTGCAGCCACTATGGAAAATAGAACGGAGGTCCCTCAAAAAATTAAAAGTAGAATTGCCATATGCCAGCAATTGTATTTCTGAGTACTGATGCAAAGAAAACAAAGAAACTAACTTCAAAAGATATATGCATCCACATGATCACTGCAGCATTCTTTACAATAACCAGTATATGGAAGCAAACTAAGTGGAGATATATATTTGTGAAACTAAGATCATGGCATCTGGTCCCATCACTTCATAGCAAATAGAAGGGGAAAAAGTGGAAGCAATGACAGATTTTATTTTCTTCAGCTACAAAATCACTGCAGATGGTGACTGCAGCCATGAAATTAAAACATGCTTGCTTCTTGGAAGGAAAGCTATGACAAGCCTAGACAGTGTATTAAAAAGCAGAGAGAACATTTTGCCAACAAAGGCCCGTAGAGTCAAAGATGTGGTTTTTCCAGTAGTCATGTACAGACGTGAGAGTTGGACCATAAAGAAGGCTGAGTGCCAAAGAACTGATGCCTTCTAATTATGGTGCTAGAGAAGACTCTTGAGAGATCTTTGGACAGCAAGGAGATCAAACCAGTCTATCCTAAAAGAAATCAACCCTGAATATTCATTGGAAGGACAGATGCTGAAGTTGAAGCTCCAATACTCTGACCACCTAATCAAAGGGTCAACTCATTAGAAAAGACCCTGATGCTTGGAAAGGTTAAAGGCAGAAGGAGAAGAGGGTGGCAGAGGATGAAATGGTTAGATAGCATCACTGACTCAATGGACGTGAATTTGAGTAAACTCCGGGAGACAGTGAAAGACAGGGAAGCCTGGCGTGCTGCAGTCCATGGGGTTGGACAAAACTTAGCAACTGAACAACAAATATATTTGTGACAATATGGATGAACCTGAGGGCATTATGCTAAGTGAAATAATTCCGAGAAAGACAAATACCATAGGATCTCAGTTCAGTTCAGTCGCTCAATCATGTCTGATTCTTTGTGACTCCATGGACTGTAGCACGACAGGCTTACCTGTCTTTCACTATCTCCCAGAGCTTACTCAAATTTATGTCCATTGAGTCAGTGATGCTATCTAAATATCTCATCCTCTGCCGCCCTCTTCTTTGGCCTTTAATCAGCACGCCTGGCTTCCATGTCCATCACCAAATCCCGGAACTTGCTCAAACTCATGTCCATCGAGTCCATGATGCCATCCAATCATCTCATCCTCTGTTGTCCCCTTCTCCTCCTGCCTTCAATCCTTCCCCAAATCAGGGTCTTTTCCAATGAGTCAGTGCTTCGCATCAGGTGGCCAAAGTATTGGAGCTTTAGCTTCATCATCAGTCTTTCCAATGAATATTCAGGACTGATTTCCTTTAGGATTGACTGATTTGACAAGGCTGTGGTCCATGTGATCAGTTTCAGAATCTCACTATACATGAAATCTAAAGAAAAAAAAAAAAGAAGCAAAACAAAAGTGAACCCTTCGATACAGAAACAGATTGGTTGTTACCAGAAGCAAGGGGTAGGGGTAGGAAAATGGTTGAAGACGGTCAATAGGTACAAACTTCCAGGTATAAAATAAATAAGTCATAGAACTGTAATGTACAGCATAATGACTGCAGCTAAAAATACTATGCTGTATATTTAAAGGTTAAGAAAGTAAATCTTGAAAGTTCTCATCACCAGAAAAAGAATGTTAACTATACGTGGTGATGGATGCTAACCAGACATTACGGTGACCATTTCCATGGAATCTCCAGGCCAAAATACTGGAGTGAGGAGCCTTTCCCTTCTCCAGGGGATCTTCCCAACCCAGGGATCAAACCCAGGTCTCCCTCATTGCAGGTGGATTCCTTACCAGCTGAGCCACAAGAGAAGCCCTTTAAATTTAAAGTTTTTCTTAAAAGTAAGGTTATGGATAGGAAGAAGAAGGTTATGGCGGAAGCTGGATGTCTGCTTACTTGAGCACCCCTGCACCACAGTTTCCACTTTTAGGCTTCTCAAATGTTCTAGGAAGCCTTAGATATTTGTTCTGAAAACCCAACCTCCCTCATGGTGCTCAGGAAAATGAAGAAAAACTTTGTAACTCACAGTGTTACTTGCCTCCAAAAACCTTCAAGTGGTAAGACAATTTACATCCCCCAGTCCTGGGTATTACACCAACACCTTACTGTTTGCTCATATTTTTTTAACAGTAAATTCAAGAAGCTTTTACTGTTGCTAGCATTTGCATTTTGATTGCTTTGTGCAGTTTGGGCTTGGCAAATCATCTTCATGCAAGGGCAATATACATGAAAATCAATCTAACTCTATCTTCATTTAGTTTTTAAAAAAGCAAGACTTCTCATTAAAAATTAAGAAGGATAAAAAAGCAAAGAAATTTTAATAAGTAAAATAAATAGTCCCAAAATAAATCCACACACTTAAGGTCAATTCATTTATGACAAAGGAGGAAGAATATACAATGAAGAAAAGACAACCTCTTCAATAAGTGGTGCTGGGAAAACTGGACAGCTACATAAACTGTAGCAATATTTTTTTTGGTCTATCTCCTAAAGTAAAAGAAATAAGAGCAAAATTAAATAGAGCCTTATTAAACTGAAAAGCGCTGGCACAGCATAGGAAACTATCAACAAAACAAAAAGACAGCTTATAAATGGGAGAAAACATGTGCAACAAGGGGTTAATATCCTAAACATATAAACACCTCATCCAACCTAATATCAAAAAAAACAAACAGCAGGATTTAAAAATGGGCAAAAAATCTGAATAGACATTTTTTCCAAAAAAAGACATACAAATGGCTAACAGTTCAGTCAGTTCAGTTCAGGTACATGAAAAAATGCTCAACATCACTAATCATAAGAGAAGTGCAAATCAAAATCACAATGAGAGGAATTCCTTGATGGTCAGTGGTTAGGACTCAGCACTCTCACTGCGGAGGGCCTGGGTTCAATCCCTGGTCAGAGAACTAAAATCTCACAAGTCTCACAGCATAGCATGGCTTGGCAAAAAAAAAAAAAAAAAAGAATTGCAATGAGATACTACCTCACACCTGTTAGAATGGCTATCATCAAAAAGACCACAAGTAACAAATGCTGGGGAGGATACAGAAAAAAGGGACCCCTCCTAGGTTGTTGATGGGAATGTAAACTGGTGCAGCCACTATGGAAAGCAGAATGGAGGTTTCTCAAAAAATTAAAAATAGAACTACCATATAATCCAGCAATTCCACTCCTGGGTTCATATCCAAAGAAAACAAATACATTGATTTGAAAAGATATATACACCCCAATGTTCACAGCAGTATTATTTACAATAGCCAAGATATTAAGGCAACCTGAGTTCATCAATAGATGGATGGATTTTTAAAAAGTTCAATGTGTGTGTGTGTGTGTGTGTGTGTGTGTATAGTTTGTGTGTGTATGTATGTGTATATATATGCAATGGAATATTAGTCATTAAAAGATGAAGTTCTGCCATTTGTACAATATGGATGGTCCTAGAGAGTATTAAACTTAGTGAAATAAGTCAGATAGAGAAATATGTTCTGTTATGCCTTACATGTGGAATAAAAAATGAAACAAACAAATTTATATAACAAAACAGAAACAGACTCACAGATGTAGAGAACAAACTAATGGTTACCACTGAGGAAAGGGAATGGGGAGGGGGCAAAATAGGGATGTGGGATTAAAATATACAAACTACTATCTGCAAAGTAAATAAGATATAAAGACATATTGTACAGCACAGAGAAATCCAGCCATTATTTAATAATAACTTTAAATATATTATAATCTCTAAAAATACTGAATCACTATGTTGTACACCTAAAACTAACAATATTGTAAATCAACTATACTTTATAAAAAATAATACACTAAAAAAAGTAAAAAAAGGGCTATAGTATATGTCTAAAGAATAAAGGACAAACAAAAAGAAGAAAATATAGGGGAAAGCGATGAAATGGAGCAAGAAGAAAAGACAGTCATAGATACAAAAACTCTTACACAGAAGTAAGAGAGGGAGAGAAGGAGAGGGTTGAGACAAAGGATGGTGGTACACTGCAAGGAGATGAAGAATCCAGTGTTAAAGCACAAATGGGATGTGATCTTGTTTCTCTACACACCCATCCAACAGCAGAACCCAACATCCTGGGCACAACTTCCCAGAGGTCCATGGTAGTGAGAATCATTCCTTTCAACTGAGATCACTGCCCTTTCCATACTTGTAGGAAAGAAGTGTCCATCCCAACACTCAACCCTCTTCTCATCTGTTGACCCACGTACTAATAATGCTGACAAATTCTAGTTTATACTTTTCGGATTTCTGAGGTTTTGTGGGACATTCACTTTGTTAACATAATATACCAAAAAAGAGCCTCAATTTTTCAAAAAATAACAATTATAGCTATTACAGATGAAATCTCTAGGGTCACAGCTCCAATCTCTCATTTTGCAAATGGAAAAACCAAGGCTGAGATGACTTTCCCAGGGTCTTATAGCCTGGCAAGGAGATAGCCATGAACTGGATCAGGGAGGGAGCAGAGTATGAGTGCCATGAACACAAAGGCAGATCATTTTCTGAAAAAAGACACCACTAAAACAATCTGAGTCTTTGTCATTCAAGTTTTTTCCACCACACATCTGTACACTTGGCTCTGTCTTGTCACCACTTCCTGGTGTAGGGATTGTTTTCCTTTCAAGAATAAATAAACAGTACAAGCCAATAAACTCTAGAATGATAAATGCCCTCTTATCTCAATATTTTCTTCCCAGAAGATGGAATATTACAAACAAAGAAAATTCTTTTCACCAAAATAATAAATATTTATCATAAGACACAAACAGGACACTAAAGAAAGCCTAGTGGTAATTTTACTTTCTGTCGGTGCAACATTTTCTCCAAGTCCTTGGGGCTGTCAGCCCAGGGTAGACAGACAAGAGAGTGAAGCTGGCTAACTGATCCTGAATACCAGTTTGGCCACATTCTGAGTCCAACTGCCCACTGAGACATGGCATTGTGGTATCAGTTCCACATAAGCAAATTCCAAGCATTAGCTTGCCTGTCCCAAACCAAACCCTTCTCAGTCATGTCTAACTCTTTGAGACCATACGTAGTGTATTCTGCCAGGCTCCTCTGTCCATGGGATTTTCCAGGCAAGACTACTGGAGTGGATTGCCATTTCCTCCTCCAGGGGATCTTCCCAACCAAGGGACTGAAACTGCATCTCCTGTGGCTCCTGCATTGGCAGGCAGATTCTTTACCACTGAGCCACGTGGGAAGCCCATTCTAAACCCACCCACCAAGGGGCAAATGCAATCCCCACATTGACCAAAAGTCCCAAGACTCCTGAGATATATCTTTGGAGATGTAGGAATACATGTGAAAATACACTGAAAACTCCCATGATTCTGACCTCAGAGCTGAAAGAATCCAAGTCAAAGACTCTTATTTCATTGATACACTGAATTGAAATAAACAGGTTATGAGCACTTATTGAGTATCTACTGTGTACAGGGCACTAGATCAGTGGTTGCCCAGGTGTGCCTGAGGGAGAGTAAAAAACGAGTACATTCTAACATAAAACTGTTTTCATTCCAATTTTGAGAAATTGTTAATTCAGACTACAATTGGCCTTTTTCTTGTTCCCACTCCTTGCTTGTCTTGCATACTGTTCTTACTAATGCCTCTTTAAGAAAGTACTATGGAAAATTTTAGGTTAAGCAAGACAATTCAAAAAATTTCTTTGCTAATATGAAACTCAAAGATGATACCTGAATATCAGTGAGTCTTACTACCAGAATCCCTTGTTACACCTACTGATTTGGTTTTGTGGGGATGGAGGCAGGGAGCATGGTCACAGGTCATCCCAACTACAGAACATTCCTATTGCAGCTTCTAAGCCACACTTTGGGTCTCAGTTTTTCTACTTAAAGCAGGGTGCTGAAGTTTCTTCCTCTCAATGATCCTTTCATTCTTCATGAGGAATATGTCTGCCAACCACATCAAAGTCTCCAGACATTAGTTGGAAGACCTGGTGCCTCTTCTTGCTTCAAACAGTCCTATAATAAATAGCTAATGTGCAGAGAAATGACTTTTGTAATCTAGGAGGCAGAGATGAGGGAACATGGGTTCAAGTGGGGTCCCCCATAGTGTAGGCACACATAGCTCTACTACCCTTGGAAATTCAGTTACAATAGACTGATCTAGATGTGATCCTGCCAAAGGCAAGGAGCATACTAGGTGGCATTTGATGGATTCTTCTAGCCTTATAAATTTGGTTATTGATTCTATGCCCCCAAGAGATCTGAATTAAAGAGATCAGCATTATTGAATTTTGTAGAAAATACAGCCATAGGACTGATGCACTTAACTTCCTTTACTGGGCATTCTATTACAAAGAAAATGGATAACCATGCTTCAAGAAGCTGGAGGAAGTAGGAGGAAAAATACAGCCAGCATCTTGTGTGTGTACACATGCGCTCAGTCATGTCCAATTCTTTACGACCCCATGGACTGTAGCCCACAAGACTCCTCTGTCCATGGAATTTTCCAGGCAAGAATACTGGAGTGGGTTGCCATTTCCTACTCCAGGAAATCTTTCCAACCCAGGGACTGAACCCAAGTCTCTTGTGTTTCCTGCTTTGGCAGGTGGATTCTTTACCATTGCGGCACTAGGGAAGCCCCCAACGTCTTCTACTAGAGAACAATATGAAAAATAATTTATGCTGACCCTTTCTGTGAAGTGCTAATATTTTACAGGTAAAATTTCCCAAGATTACTTCACAGTCTAATATATATTAAGCTCCCATTCATGGACATCACAAGGTGCCAAGCACAGCAAGCAAGAAAAAGGATAACAGAAAGCAATTGGTCAGACTTTAAATGCCTACATTTGGCAAATGATAAACTTTTATCAGTTGCTTAGAAATTCTCAAAGCGTTACCTGTTGGTGTTCTGCATCAGAACCACCATGACAGCCTCACAGAAATGCAGAGACCTGGTTCTCAGCTAATGTCAGTGGCATAGAATCTCTAAGTGAAGGGCTTTTTTTCCAGGTACCCTAGTGATTGTGAAGTACCCTAAAGTTTTGAGACTGCTGCCACAGGAACCATCTCAAGTCTGTATTATTCAGGAGGCTCCAGTACAGGTCTCAATGAGGGAATGACTCAATTATATGGGGCTAAAATTTACTAAGAGTCTCATCCTCCCATTTCCGTCTTACACTCAAGCTCACATTCCAACAGAATTCCTTTGGCTCTTAAGGTTGAGAGGAAATTGCTGATGTTCCTGAATTACCCTTAATAACAGCTCAGCCACACTTGAAGAGCTGAACACAGTAATGCTTGATTAATTTGAACCTGTTAAAAGAGAGATTGCACTAACTTGGGAGAAGTCAGAATCAGTAGTCCCTTTTTACTAAAGATTCCCCCCCCACTGTGGAATAATAATGTATTCTAACTCAAAAACTGAAGACAAATTTTAGGTCTGGACTTTTGGCCTTTATGTGGGTTGAGATATCCTTAAAATTTTCTCAACCACTTCACCTATCCCCTGGTCCATCATTACCAACTGCTGTGATTTTTTTTCCTCTGGATTAATAAGCATTCTGGTTCTGAATCCAAGTAACAAAGAGAAAGAACTAATCATTATTAAAACATACAATAGGACTTCCCTGGTGGTTCACTGGTTGCGAATTCGCCTGCCGACGCAGGAGACATGGGTTCCACTCCTGGTCTGGGAAGATCCCACATGCCATGGGGCAACAAAGCCCGTAAGCTGCAACTACTGAAGCCCATGAGCTCCAGAGCCTGTGCTCTGCAACAAGAGAACTGCAATGAGAAGCCCACACACCATGACTAGAGAGTAGCCCCTGCTCACAGCAACTAGAAGAAGTCTGTGAGCAGCAAGGAAGACTCAGTGCAGTCAAAAATAAAATAAATAAACAATAAACATACAATCTGCCAGGCACTGATTTCCTCAGTTCTTTCTCACATCATTTATTTCTCATCATCATAACCCTGGGGGTAGATGTTATTACCCCTGTCTTACAGCTAAGGCTAAGCAACTGCATAGCTACTAAATGATAAAACCAGAGATGATGCCCTGTCTCAGCTCTTCGTGAAAGGAAAAGCAGGGAGCTGCCTTTATTATACTAGCATCTTCTTTCACTCCAAATCCACTTGAAGGGGGCTGCATGTTTGTTACCCTAAGGAATAAATATCGCCCTGGAGAAAAGGGGACTTGAAAGTCCATCTGACTCAGTTTGAATCAAGAAAGCATTTCTCTAACAAGATGTATAACCTTGAGCAAAGCCACTCACTCTCTCTGTGGCTCAGTTTATAAAAGATAAACATCTCCTATAAAACAAGGTACCATTTATTCCATTCTGATAAGGGGTAATGGAAATCAGAAAGTAACAATGTGGAAACTTCTAACATCACAAGTAACAGTTTACAATTAGCTCCTGTTCTTTCCTTCTTTGTTTCTTAAATATCAAAGTATTCTTCTAAAATATCACTGAGGCAATTTATGAAAAGAATGAAGAATCAAAAAGAGTAAATCAGGGAGCAAAGAGTTCCTGGAGAGTGAAAGGAAAAGGAAATATCAGCAGAGGGAGTAAGAATATCTGTATAGAAAGAAACAACAGACGGACATCCAAACCAAACTTCTTCCATTTGACAAATGTGTGAAGATCATTCTAAGAGAAGCTCCATCATGTCTGATGAACACAGAAACCTCACTTAGCAGCATCATATCAAAAAGAACAAATTAAAGAATTCTATGTTCTCACATCCAATAAAAGTTTCTCCCTTTAAGAATACACATGCCCCCTTGAAATTTGAGTTTTATTATTGCTGAAACATGTTAAGAATTTTCTTCATAATACCACACATCATACTGGATTCTATGGCTGACAAAAGAGTTGCAGCTTCATGAAGTTACCTGAGTAGTAAGTACCACATCATCACACCATCAGATGATAAACACACATCTCAACATCTCCTGTCTTGGCCACCACAACAAAACCCCTGCAAAGAAGTATTCCCAGCTTCCTGTTCTAAGCGAGACAGGCCCTCCTCAGGCCACCACAGCACCTCAGAACTAGAGAAAGAAGCTCTCAGAGTTCCTCTTTTTCCTGAGATGAGCACACTGAAGGCTATTTCTCCCTTCCCTCGGCCACCATCCTGCTGAGAGGTGCAGGAGAGAACACTTGTCCAATGACACCACCTTGTCCTGCTTGGCCATCAGTTCTAATACATCACATCCCCTATTACCTGTTCACCAGAAACCTGACCTTCCACATCATCCATCATCTCAAGCATTCCTTACACCTACTACCCAGATCCACTTTCCCAACTATCCTCTACCTCTAAAACTCTTCCCCCTATCGGTCATCAGCAAACACTTTTGTTACGGGTTGAACTATGCCCCTGCCCACCCAAATTGCTATGCATAAATCCTAATCCTCAGAACCTCAGAGTGTGACCTAATATAAAAATAGGGTCATTGCAACTCACAGATTAGGACAAAATGTTTTCAAATGATATGATCGACAAGGGTTTAGTCTCCAAAATTTAAAAACAGCTCATGCAGCTCAATATAAAAAAAAATAATCAAAAAAAGGGGAGAAGACCTAAAGAGATATTTCTCCAAAGAAGACATACAGATAGCCAAGAGGCACATGAAAAGATACTCATCAATGCCAGTTATTGGAGCAATGAAAATCAAAACTACAATGAGATTATCACCTTACCCTAGTCAAAGTGGCTAAAATCTACAAACAATAAATGCTGGAGAGGGTGTGGAGTGAAGGAAGCCCTCCCACACTGTTGGTGGGAATGTAAATTGGGACAGCCACTATCGAGAACAGTATGGAGGTTTCTTAAAAAACTAAAAGCAGAGCTACCACATGATCCAGCAATCCCACTCCTGGGCTTATATCTGGAGAAAAGTGTGGTCCAAAAGGACACATGCACCCCAATGTTCATGGCAGCACTGTTTACAATACGCAAGGCATGGAAGCAACCTGAATGTCCATCAACAGAGACAATGGATAAGGGAGATGTGGTACATATATACAATGGAATATTACTCAGCCATTAAAAAGAATGAAATAATGCATTTGCAGCAACATGGGTGGACTTAGAGAGTGTCATACTGAGTGAATTAAGTCAGACAGAAAAGGATAAATATCATATAACATCCCTTATATGCAGAATCTAAAAAGAAATTATACAAATAAACTTATTTATAAAACAGAAACATACTCACAGACTTAAGAGAACAAACATGGTTACCGGGGGGGAAGGATGGAGGGAGGAGGGAGTTAAGGAGTTTGGGATTGATATATACACACTGCTATATTTGAAATGGATAACCTACAAGGTCCTACTGTATACCACAGGGAACTCTGCTTAATGTTATGTGGCAGCCTGGATGGGAGGGGGGTTTGGGGAGAATGGATACATGTGTATGTATGGTTGAGTCCCTTTGCAGTCCACCTGAAACTATCACAACATTGTTAACCAGCTATAATCCATTATAAAATTAAAAGGTTTTTAAAAATAGGGTCATTATGCAATGATGAAAGACAGTGAAGATGACACAAACAAATTGAAAGATACATTGTGCTCAGAGACTAGAAGAGTTAATGGTGTTAAAATGACCATACTACTCAGGGCAACCTACAGATTCAGTTTAATCCCTATCAAAATTCCAATGGCATTTTTCATAGAACTATAATAAATAGCTCTAAAATTTGTATGGAAACACACAAAAAATATCTGAACAGTCAAAACAATCTTGAGAAAGAAGAACAAGGCTGAAAGCATATGTGTCCTGATTTTAAACTATAACAAAAAGCTACAGTCACCAAAACAGTTTGGTAGTGGCACAAAAACAGACCCATAAATCAATGGAACACAATAGAGAGTCCAGAAATAAAGCCACACTTACATGGACAGCTAATCTATGAAAAAAAAGAGGCAAGGATATACAAAAGGACAGACTCTTCAATTAATGGTATTGTGAAAACTAGACAGCTATATGCAAAAGAATCAAACCAGACTACTTTCTCACACCACAAACAAAAATAAATTCAAAATGGATTAAGGACTTAAGTATAAGACCTCAATCATAAAATTCCTGGAAGAAAACCGGCAGTAGGCTCTTTGATATTGGTCTTAACAGTATTTTTTGTGAAAACAAACAGATGGGACCTAATTAAACTCAAAATCTTTTGCACAGGAAAGGAAATTACCAACAAATAAAAAGACTGATATATCTGACAAAGCATTGATATGAAAGGATACAAAGAACTCATACTTAACTTTAAAAAAAGTCCAATTTAAAAGTGGCAGAGAACTTGAATAGACATTTTTCCAAAGAGGATGTGCAGATGGCAAATAGGCACATAAGGACTTCGCTGGCAGTCTAATAGTTAAGAATCCAACTGCCAATCCAGGGGACATGGGTTTGATCCCTGGTCCTGGAAGATTCCACATGCTGCGGGACAGCTAAGCCTGGACACAACTATTGAACCGACATCCTACAACTACTGAAGCCCACATGCCATAGAGTCTGCACTCTGAAGCAAGAGAAGCCACTGAAATGACAAGTGTGTGCACCACAATGAAGAATAGCTCCTGCTCGGTGCAATTAGAGAAAGCCCATCTGCAGCAACAAAGACCCAACATAGCCAAAAGTGAAATTACACCAATAATTAAAAATAAAACAAATAGGAATATGAAAAGACGTTCAACATCACTAACCATCCAGGAAATGTAAATCAAAACCAAATGAGGTATCACCTTACATTTGTCAGACAAAGTATTGGCAAGGAAGTGGAGAAAAAGGAAGTCTCGTGTACTGTTGGTGGGAATGTAAACTGGTATAGCCACTAGGAAAACAGTACGGCGGTCCTTAAAAAAATTAAAAACAGAACTACCATACAATCCAGCAATACATATATATAGTTTATACAATAGAATCTCTATTGCTCAGCCATAAAAGAGAATGAAATCTTGCCATTTACAACAAAATGGATGAACCTAAAGAGTATCATGCTAAGTGAAATGTCAGACAGAGAAAGACAAATATCATGTAACTTCATTTATATGTGGAATATAGAAAAACAAAACAAATGAACAAATACAATAAAACAGAGACAGTCATAGATACAGAGAACAAACAGGAGTTGCTGGGGGTGGGACGGAAGATGAGAGAAACAGATGAGGGAGATTAAGAGGTATAAACTTGTAGTTACAAAATAAATGAGTCATGGGTATGAAATGTACAGTGTAGGGAATACAGTCAATAAGTACATAATACCTTTGTATGCTGACAGATGGTAACTAGACTTATTGTAGTGATCACCTTGAAATATATAGAAATATCCAATCACTATGTTGTGCACCAGGAGCTAACGCAGTGCTCCAGGTCAATATTTCAAAATCACACAAACTCATAGAAAAAGAGATCTGATTTGTGGTTACAAGGGGCAGCAGTTGGGTGAAGGGTAATTGGATGATCCCTGTAGCTCAGATGGTAAAGAATCTGCTTGCAATGCAGGAGACCCAGGTTCAATCCCTGGGTCAGGAAGATTCTCTAGAGAAGGGAATGGCAACCAACTCCAGTATTCTTGTCTGGAGAATCCCATGGACAGCAGACCCTGGCAGGCTACAGTCCCTGGGGTCACAAAGAGTCAGACACAACTGAGCAAGTAACATTATTACTACTAATCAAAAGGCACAAACTTCCAGTTATAACATTAATAAGTACCAGAAATATAATGTACAACATAAATATAATTAACTCTCCCATATATGTGAATATTGTTAAGAGTAAATCCTGAGTACTCATCATAAGGAAAAAGATAAACTTTTTATTTATTTAATCTTGTATCTATATGAGATGACAGATGTTCACTAGACTGATTGTGATAATCAATTCATGATGAATGTAAGTAAAAATATTATGTTGTACACCTTAAACTTATGCAGTGCTATATTTCAATTATAGCTCAGTAAAACTACAAGAAACAAAATTTAAATTAAAAAATAAAATGCAAAAAATAGGATCATTGAAAATATGATTAGTTAAGTTAGAATCGAGTCATATGGGAGTAGGGAGACCTTCTATTAATAATTCAACATGACTAGTGTCCTCATAAAGAGGAGAAATTTAGAAACAGGCACACACTCAGAGAGAATGTCATGTTGGATTTATGCTGCCCGAGCAAAGAACTACCAGAAGCTAAGTGAGAGGCCTGGAACAGATTTCTCCCTGGTGGCTACAACAGGAACATGGCCCTTTCAACATCTTGATTTCAGACTTCTGGCCTTCAAAATTATGAGAAAATAAATTTCTGTTGTTCTAAGTCACCCAGTTTGTGGTACTTTGCTATTCAGCTCCATTCAGCTCATTCAATTCTTCTCTGAACACCTCCTTCCCCTAGCTGTTTTGTGGTGACACAAGTCTCCTCCACAGCCCTCTTGAAGGAAGGACTTATTCTTCTTATACCCCTCCATTCTTCAAAGTCTGGAAGTGGAGTAAGTATCCATCTTGCTCCCATTGCTCCCTCTAAACGAGTCCTTCTC
Source organism: Okapia johnstoni (assembly GCA_024291935.2). Classification (NCBI taxonomy): domain Eukaryota; kingdom Metazoa; phylum Chordata; class Mammalia; order Artiodactyla; family Giraffidae; genus Okapia; species Okapia johnstoni. Next base: position 75,547,793 of record CM044313.1, on the reverse strand, counting down.
TCTCTTTGCTCAAAAGCTCAGATCTTGTAAAGTTCAAGCCTAACACTCTCCGTACTTGTTACTGTCACCTACAAATCCTGGTCATTCTTCATCACTTATTGATTACATTTTATCACCTGCTACACAAGTTCCTTTCTTCCCCTGCTGCTGCTAAGTCACCTCAGTCATGTCCGACTGTGCAACCCCATAGATGGCAGCCCACCAGGCTCCCCCGTCCCTGGGATTCTCCAGGCAAGGACACTGGAGTGGGTTGCCATTTCCTTCTGCAGTGCGTGAAAGTGAAAAGTGAAAGTGAAGTCGCTCAATCATGTCCGATTCGTAGCAACCTCGTGGACTGCAGCCTACCAGGCTCTTCCATCCATGGGATTTTCCAGGCAAGAGCACTGGAGTAGGGTGCCATGCCTTCTCCTTTCTTCCCCTACTCCTATCAAAAATAGTAATAATAATAATTACTGGCATCAACACTCTCATGTCTCAGTTCCTTCACCTCCTCAAGTCCAAAGAGCCCAGACAGCACTCAATCTTGTCGTCACCATTAACTGTGTCACCTTCAAAATAGCCTCAAGCTTCCCACTCTGAACACCATGTTCTATATTTTCAGTTCATTCACTCTGTACACCTTTTCCAGCAGCTCTTTGCTTCCATTTACCAAGGCTTCCAACCCACGATCATCCTACTTTCCCTCTCAATCACTCTTCTTAGAAATCTTTCCCTCTCTTACTATCTAGTTTGAATCCCAATAGTCCTTAATTAGAATCACTGCGATGGAAACACCTTTCATTCTTTCTCTCTTTTCATTTTAGTACAACTATATGGCAAAAGCTCCAACTCTGAAAAAACCCATCAATCTGCCTACTGCAGATCTTGGCCTGAGAAGCTGAATTTGCTAGAGTAAAATATACAAGTATGTTGTTTAATCTCCCTTTAAAGTTATGACTATGGAAATACATTTAGCAGCTACTGTCCAACCCTATCAATTACCTACCATCCTCCCAGTCAGAACGTTTCATTCCTTGAAAAGTTGAACCCCTGGATTTTCATCACATTTCCAGTGATTTATTGGTGATCATATTATTCAAGTAACAGACCCATTTAAAACTTTGGAACAGTATGATATGTCAGTTAGTTGACCTATTCATTACAATTGATCTTGCCTGCAACCTTACCTCAAGCACACACTTCAGGGTTTATACTCTAGATGTTTGTCATTACTAACATCACACAATCTCAGTTTCTAGCATTTTATTCTCTAACATTTAACTTCTATCTTTCCAGTTCACTTTTTCTTTCATATTCACTCCAAAACTCCCTTGGTCCTACTGGGTCATCAAATCCATTGATCCTACCACCTACCCTTCTCAAGCCCCTCCTTCACTTCTTACCAAATTTAGATCCAAGATCTATCATTTTAATCACTCTGGCATACATCCTTATCTAGCTTACTTCCTTAATACTTACCTGACAAAGTTTAAAACTGCTAAAACATAACTCTATACATACTGTACATCTGCAACCGAGCACTGGACTGTGGCTAGAGAAAACACAGAACCATGCTGACTGGTCTTTCAAGTACAACCTCAAGTTTCAAAAATACTTCCCAGCAACCTTCTACATTTCTGACTTTCCCATCCACAAACACCTCTTTTCATATCTTTATTTTCTCCCCAAACTTCCATCCTTACTCTTAGCTGAAATTCTTGCCTCTTATTATCCTACTAGAATGATTCAGGAACTAATTTCCATGCCCTTCCTACACCAAGTTTACTAGCCTTTCTCCATCTGTACCCATACCCTCTGCTTTCCCTCCTGTCACATGGATGAACTCCTCCTACTAATCTAAAGCTAACCCCTTCTTTAATTATCTTGATTCCAACTCCTTATCCCTACTCAAAGACTGCTTCTACAATTACTCTTTCTCCTGATCACAACATCAGTTTTCTCTTCACTATACAACTATGTTGTAATTTGTCCCATCTTAAAAATACCCATCTTGACCTCACAACTCCCTCCAGGACCTGGTCCATTTTTCTATTCTCATTTATTGAAAAAAAAAAAACAAAAAACTTAAATGTCTGTAATAGCTGTGTTCAGGTTCTCAATATCTCTAATCTGATGTTAACTCAGCATTCCACTAAGCTCACTCAAATCACCAAATCAATTGTCAATGCTTGGTCCCCATCCTTTAACTCTCAGCAGTATCCAGCACAGCTAATCATGTCCTTCTTGAAACACCTTCTTTACCTTGGCTTCCAGGACAACACAATTTATGCTTCACAGGCTGGTTCTTTCCATCTACTTCATAGAATCCTCCTTCTCTTGTTTAGGGCTTCCATGATAGCTCAGTCGGTAAAGAATCCACCTGCAATGCAGGAGACCTCGGTTTGATTCCTGAGTTGGGAAGATCTGCTGGAGAAGAGATAGGCTACCCACTCCAGTATTCTTGGGCTTCCCAGTGGCTCACCTGGTAAAGAATCTGCCTGCAATGCGGGAGACCTGGGTTAAATCCCTGGGTTGGGAAGATCCCCTGGAGAAGGGAAAGGCTACCCACTCCAGTATTCTGGCCTGGAAAATTCCATGAACTTTTCTCTTTAACCACAATGTTGTGGGGTGACCAAACCTCAGGTCTAGATCTTCTTATCTCAGACTACACCTACTACCCAGGTGCTTAAGTCTAGTCCAATAGCTTCATATTTGGTCCATATGATGACTCCCAAATCACAACCCCTGATCAAACTCTTATGCCTATCCGATCACTCACAGCATATGTCTTAGTATTCCGGAAACCCAACTCATGCTTCCTACTCTACAGTTTCTAAAAATATCTCCTCCTACAATCTCCCAGTAAATGAAAGACTATCTCATTACTACACTATTTATCCAGTAAGAGTATTCTTTGATTTTTCCCTTTCTCAGACTCTCCACATTCAATCCATCAGAAAGGCTGTTTCACACTACAATCTCAGTACATCCATGTAGAATGAATGGATGGATGGATAAACGAGAAAGTGTGAGCAACTGTATTGTACCAGAAGTCAGTTCAGTTCAGTCGCTCAGTCGTGTCCGACTCTTTGCAACCCCATGAACCACAGCACACCAGGCCTACCTGTCCATCACTAACTCCCTAAGTATACCCAAAACCATGTCCATCAAGTCAATGAAGCCATCCAGCCATATCATCCTCTGTCGTCCCCTTCTCCTCCTGCCCTCAAACTTTCCCAGCATCCGGGTCTTTTCAAATGAGTCAGCTCTTCACATCAGGTGGCCAAACTATTGGAGTTTCAGCTTTAGCATAAGTCCTTCTAATGAACACCCAGGACTGATCTCCTTTAGGATGGACTGGTTGGATCTCCTTGCAGTCCAAGGGACTCTCAAGAGTCTTCTCCAACACCACAGTTCAAAAGCATCAATTCTTCGGCGCTCAGCTTTCTTTATAGTTCAACTCTCACATCCATACATGACCACTGGAAAAACCATAGCCTTGACTAGATGGACCTTTGTTGACAAAGTAATGTCTCTGCTCTCTAATATGCTATCTAGGTTGGTCGTAACTTTCCTTCCAAGGAGTAAGTGTCTGTTAATTTCATGGCTGCAGTCACCATCTAGGGTGATTTTGGAGCCCAGAAAAATAAAGTCAGCCACTGTTTCCACTGTTTCCCCATCTATCTGCCATGAAGTGATGGGACCAGATGCCATGATCTTAGTTTTCTGAACGTTGAGCTTTAAATCAACTTTTTCACTCTCCACTTTCACTTTCATCAAGAGGCTCTTTAGTTCTTCTTCACTTTCTGCCTTAAGAGTGGTGTCACCTGCATATCTGTGGTTATTGATATTTCTTCCGGCAATCTTGATTCCAGCTTGTGCTTCTTCCAGTCCAGCGTTCCTCATGATGTACTCTGCATATAAGTTAAATAAGCAGTGTGACAATACACAGCCTTGAGGTACTCCTTTTCCTATTTGGAACCAGTCTGTTGTTCCATGTCCGGTTCAAACTGTTGCTTCCTGACCTGCATACAGGTTTCTCAAGAGGCAGGTCAGGTGGTCTGACATTTCCATCTCTTTCAGAATTTTCCACAGTTTATTGTGATCCACACAGTCAAAGGCTTTGGCATACAGTCCAAAGATACAACTGACAGCATGCATTTTTAACATAAATTTTTAAGAACTCATGAGGAACATATGAGGAAATGAAACTTGTAATAAAGATGCTGAGATTTACAGCAAGTCCTCACTTCTCAAATTTGATTACTTCCACTTAAATTCCTGGTAAGGTCTGCCCAGTCACTATTTGGGGAAATCTAATTTTCCTTATGTTAACTAGCTTAAATAAGTTCTGGATTGCTGCATTTTCACATCCTTGCCTCCAAATTCCAAAACTTCCATAATCTATTGATTGCCAGAGACTGCTCAGGTGAAAACTTGGAGAACAAAACTAATTAAACTAACTTTCTAGATGAAAGGAGCAATAGCTTTGATGTACCAGAGCAGAAAGAAAATGAGTCCTATCAAATTATCTCTGGGAGCAACCTCTGAGGGTGGAATAATAAGGTATTTTCCTCAACTTCACGTTTCAATGAAATATTTTCATTCTGCTTCTCAACCCAAATTCAATTAAAAATGTAAACAATTAATATTTTTAGGAATGAAAAACATTCATTCACTTTTCTTCGCATATACAAAGAACATGAGTGCCTCTAAAAATGGCTTTGTTGTTGTTGTTCATATGCTAAGTCGTGTCCAACTCTGGGACCCCAGGGTTGTAGCTGCCAGGCTCCTCTGGTCCATGGGATTTGCCAGGCAAGAATACTGGAGTGAGTTGAAAAATGCCTTGGGTCATTGCTTTTTACATAAAGGAACAGAAATATTGAGCCAGGGTTGATTCATGTAGCCCTTAGCATCTTAGTTTGCTGACCATCATCCACACTCTTTTTAAGCTCTTTTAAATTCAGAAAGGACTTACCAGATGGTAAGAGTAGAAATCACACACGTTTCAAAACAATTTGTCTAAAGCCCAGGTTGTAAACCTATTTCTCACACTGACAAGTTAGTCACGAGACAATTCCTCTAGACTTGGCCTCCCACAGAGGTATCCCAGAGTCACAGGGGTACTACCCCTGGAAAATCACTTCATAACACATGAACTCTTAACAGGAAGTCTGTGGCATTATTTTAAAAACCCTTTCTCCTAGGTAATGAACCTAGTCATTTCTGTTTTTCCATCCTCAGTATAACAAAGCTAATGTACATGAAAAGATCAAGAAATAATGCTGAAAAAAGTGCAGAAGCAAGCATTTAGAGAGGAGAAGAAAGTTTCAATAAAAGATGGAAACTGTAGACCATCTGTGTGTGCTGAAGGTATGACTGAAAGTGTCACATGATGTGTGTTTTTCAACCTTCAGGAAGAAATTGCTGAGACCAAATAGATGTTGAACACAGCTATTAAGTAAAGCTGTGGTGACCTTTTTGCTACAGTGGGACTTAATGGCTTAAAACTTGAGTTCTTACAGTTATTTATGAAAAAAATTAATAAAAAAGTCTATGCAGCTGCTTCCTTCATAAATCTGGAAAAACTGCCACTTAAAGTCAAAGCCCTGTACTCTATGACTACTAATGTAGCCTTGAATAAGTCACTTAACTTCTCTACCTTCAGTTTTCTCCCTAAGAAAATGAACGACAATAGCATCTGTCTTGTCGGGCTGATTTAAAGATTGATAATGTTAATAGCCAACAGTGAGTAAGTGTTACTATATACCAGGCACTATCAAAGTACATCGGTAGTATGCTGCTGCTGCTGCTGCTGCTGCTGCTAAGTCACTTCAGTTGTGTCCGACTCTGTGCGACCCCATAAACGGTAGCCCACCAGGCTCCCTTGTCCCTGGGATTCTCCAGGCAAGAACACTGGAGTGGGTTGCCATTTCCTTCTCCAATGCATGAAAGTGAAAAGTGAAAGTGAAGTCACTCAGTCGTGTCCGACTCTGAGCGACCCCATGGACTACAGCCTACCAGGCTCCTCTGTCCATGGGATTTTCCAGGCAAGAGTACTGGAGTGGGCTGCCATTGCCTTCTCATCGGTAGTATAAATTCACTTAATCCCTACAGCAACTATATGAGGTAGATAACTACTATCATTATCCTTCTTTTGTCCAAGAGGAAACTCAGGCACAGAAATGTGCTTCAAGGACCAGAGCATCAGCATCGTTTGGGAGCTTGTTGTTCAGTTGCTCAATCATGTCCGACTTTGTGACCCAATGGACTGCAGCACACCAGGCTTCCCTGTGCTTCACCAACTCCCAGAGCTTGTACAAACTCATGTTTATTGAGTTGGTGATGCCATCAAACGATCTCATCCCCTGTCATCCCCTTCTCCTCCTGCCTTCAATTTCTCCCAGCATCAGGGTCTTTTCTAATGAGCAGGCTCTTCACATCAGGTGGCCAAAGTATTGGAGCTTCAGTATCAGTCCTTCCAATGAACATTCAGGACTGATTTCCTTTAGAACTGACTGGTTTGATCTCTTTGCAGTCCAAGGGACTCTCAAGAGTCTTCTCCAGCACCACAGTCCAAAGCATCAATTCTTCAGTGCTCATCCTTCTCTATGATCCAGCTCTCACATCCATACATGACTACTGGAAAAACCATAGCTTTGACTAGATGGACCTTTGTCAGCAAAGTAATGTCTTTGCTTTTTAATATGTGTCTATGTTTGTCATAGCTTTTCTTCCAAGGAGCAAGCATCTTTGAATTTCATGGCTGCAGTCACCATCTGCAGTGGTTTTGGAGCCCAAGAAAATACTCTGTCACTGTTTCCATTGTTTCCCCATCTATTTGCCATGAAGTGATGGAACCGGGTGCCATGATCTTAGTTTTTTGAATGTTGAGTTTTAAGCCAACTTTTTCACTCTCCTCTTTCACATTCATCAAGAGGCTCTTTAGTTCCTCTTTGTTTCTGCCATAAAGGTGGTATCATCTGTATATCTGAGGTTATTGATATTTCTCCCGTAGCTTGTTAGCAATGCCCATGGCATTTGTTGTTGTTGATATTCAGTCACTAAGTCACGTTCAAGTCTTTTGCGACTCCATGGATAGCCCACCAGGCTCCTCTGTCCATGGGATTTCCCAGGCAAAATACTGGATTGGGTTGCCATTTCATACTCCAGGGGATCTTCCCAGCCCAGGTTGAACCCACGTCGCTTGTGTCCTGCATTGGCAGTTGAATTCTTTACCCCTAGAGCCCCCTGGGAAGTGTGTGTGTGTGGGGGGGGGTGTGTGTGTGAGATTGGATTTGGTTGAAGTTATTATTACTTAACACTTAGCACTGACAAGAATTCGACGCTCAGAATTCTAGAATTTCCATTCAAAATGGAATATAAAGAGCTAAGAATTCGTATCTCTTGGTTTATTTCTATGGAAATTGATACTGAGAGAGAGAAGGAGTAATTTGACCAAGGTCAACGAGTAAATTAGGGGCACAGCAAAGACCTGAGCTTGAGCTTCAAAGGTCTGCAATTATGCACACAGTACTGGCTTCTCTTTACTTCCTGCTACTGTACAGGTCAAAAAAAAAAAAAAAACCAACTGAGTAACTTAGCAATTAGTAGATGCAAGTGGTTTCACATTACTGTTTAAAGTGTTCTGACGCCCACAGAGGAAATTCTAATGTCTATGAATATAAAATATCTTCAAAATCTGTTTCTTCAGAAACCAACTGCTTACTGGCTCCACAGTAAATTGAGTAGATTTTCTCTTGGGTGTTATCCTGGCATTTAGCCACGGCACTGATGCAAAATTAGCATTGTGTAATATTGTAAACTCTGGGCAATAATGTAGCTAATTTTCCCTAACAAGCACTCTTTCTATCCAGCATTAATCTTTATCTTTCTATCCATTTTCATATGAAAAAACTTTAAAGAGTGACAACACTTTGATCTTTTCTAAGTTGCATCGTATTCTCCCCTACAAAAACAGGAGTCCCATCTCATAAATATTAATACCTGTCTTAGAATTAGTTCAGAAAAAGTTTGTTTTCTGCTTACCATCTCCACACTGATATTCCTTTTGCATCTGTAAGAACAGATAACTATGCTTGACTGTCCATCTCTCCTCTTACCACTACATTTCTCCAAGATTTTCAACCATGCAAAATATATTCATATTATTCTTTCAGGAAGTTACTTATTCTTTCTTCAAATTGCTCAAAATTCATTTCTTTCAAGGGGCTTCCCCAATGTCTCAGCAGGTAAAGAAACCGCCTGCAGGAGATGTAGTTGAGGGTTTGATCCCACAGGTTCGATCTGGGTCAGGAAGATCCCCTAGAAAAGGAAATGGCAACCCATTCCAGTATTCTTGCCTGGGAAATTCCATAACATGAATTGTCGAGGTAGACTAGAATTTCTTGAATATTAGGCATTTTATTAATCTTTACTCTGTAACCAGTAGTAAAGACATAACATGCATAATCCCTGGCTTCACTTCCTATACAATACTATTTGTACAGATACCAGGTATCCTTAGTCATATTATTCAGTTTTCATTTGGCTGGTTTGCATGCATGTTCCCTGTTCCTGAGCCCTCCCCTCTTTGCATTCACTGCTCTCCTTGGTGATACAGGATTTGCTATGGATATCTGGCAAGAAGAAAGTTTTGTCTTCCTGTGGAAAGTGGGTGAATATTTATACCCACCCTTCCTAGACTGTATTTTCCCTAAAAGTGAATTTTCTTCAAGGATTTAAAGAAGTAGAAAGCTTCATGTGTGTTCAATTGTATTAAAAATTAAAGAAAAAAACAGAAAACTATTCACCAAATTATTAATACATTGGACTTCTAAGGATATTTGGATTGTGGATGATATTAATCTATCTTTTTTTGCTTTTCTGTATGTTTCCAGACTAATAAAATAGATTAACAATAATTCTGAGAAGCCCAAAGTTGTTAGAACAGAACTTGGGTTCATATGGGCTCTAGACAGTAATTTCAAATATACTGGACAAACATCACTCCAAAATTCAAACAATTTTTTAAAAAATAATAAAAATGATTAAAAAAAAAGAAAATAGTCAACCCAATAACTTAAGAGTAATACGCAATCACAAAACAGATGAAATTAAATTTAGATAAACCTACATAGGCCTCTACTCACAGCACATTCCAATTTGACATCATGAAATAGAAATCACCAAAATCAAGAGGGTAGACAGGCCTTTGTTATTTCTCCCTAATTTGTTCCCAGACTCAAAGATCCAAAGAGTTACAACTGACAAACAAAGCAGAGGTTTCTTTCTACTTTCTCTATTCTACTCTGTGAAAGAAAGGAGTAACTATAGCCTTTTACCCTCCTAATTACAAGGTACTCTACGCAGCTGCAAAAAAAGAAAAACAAAAACAATAAACTATTCAATTCAAAAAACAGAAATTATATGATTTGCATTATCTCACCATAAAGCATATTATAATAAATTTTTTATTAAAGTACAATTTGGAAATTAGAAGAGGAAAATTACTTTTAAATAACCCTTGGATAGAACAAAATACCAAAATTACAACTACAGGCCATTTGGAAAACAATAAAAATAAGAGCACTACCTATAAAAACTTGGAAAACACTGCTGCATAGTCAAAGAAAGTTACTTTAAAGCTTTTATTATTAATTTCTACAATGTAAAATAAATGGGCAAAGTACTTAACTCAAGGTAGAAAGAGTAAAACAGAACAAACTTCAAGAAAACCAACAACAATAATTAATAAAATACAAATCAATAAATAGTAAAACAGAGGCAAAATAGAATTCATAAATAAACTCAAAAGCTAACTATTTTAAAAGAACAATAAAAGAAACCAATTAAGACAAATACAGTTTAAAAACAGAGAGTGAGAGAAAAAAAAAACAGATACATTTTATGAAATTATAAAAAAAGGTCAAGCTACAAAAAATGAAAGAAATTGGTTGTATTTGGAAAAAAATAAAAGACTGATAAGCACGGAATAAATTGGGAAATCTGTCAAAGAAATTAGTTCAAAAAATAATGAATGGCTTACATAGTCGATAGGAAAATGTTTCTGTTCTTTCAAGTGACAGATAATCCCTTTGCTGTTAAATTGTTCAAAAGCATAGAAAAAAATTAAATACATCATAACTAATTTTACAATCTAAAATATTATAATCTTTATAGAGAAATCTGACAAAGCAAAGAAACTACAAACACATATAACTTATAAAGATTACTGTAAGATTTATAAATAAAATAGAAGCAAATTTAAACTTTCAATGTAATGTAAACATTAAAAGAAAACCTACACACCATGGTCTTGGCCAGTTACGAAATATTCCAAGAATCAACAGATGGTTCTTTAATAATAATAACTGATCACATCAGTAAACCAAGGGAGTTAAAGTAACCATTGAAATAGATGCCGAATTAGCATGTGGAAATAATTAAATATTTACTCTTGATCATTTTTAAATATATTAATAAAGTAGAAAAAATGTTCTTGATTCAACACCCAATGGTCAATATCATACCCACTGTCAAAACACAAGAGAATTGCCACTGACAAGTGTGCCTGAAGGGACAATTATTTATCACTGTTTTAAAAGCCTCACCAAAGCTAATAAGATAAAATAAATTATACATTTAAAAGAAGCAAAGACAGAATCATCATTATTATTTGCATGTGGTGTAATTCTTCACCTGTAAAACTCAACAGAATCAGTTTAAACATTATCAACGAGAAAATTATCTAAAAATCCGTAAGTTAAAACATATTTTTAGTTACAGAAGAATTCTCTAAGATTGTACACTGTACTTCCTAAGGTTAAGGTTTCCTATACCAGATAACAGTAAACAGAATATGTGATCTATTTTTCTCTATTCATGTAATAAATTTGCAGTTGGTGAGGCTGTGGTTGTAATCTTTTTTTCTTATTTTTTCTGTTTTATTTTTTTCCAAACTTTTTTCCTGGTATAGGACTTTTTATTAATTTTTTATTAAAATATATTTGATTTATAATATTATATTAGTTTTTGGTGTACAACATTCAGTTCAGTTCAGTTCAGTCGCTCAGTCATGTTCAACTCTTTGCGACCCCATGGACTGCAGCACACCAGGCCTCCCTGTCCATCACCAACTCCCAGAGTCCACCCAAACCCATATCCATTGAGTCGGTGATGCCATCCAACCATCTCATCCTCTGTCGTCCCCTTCTCCTCCTGCCTTCAATCTTTCCCAACATCAGGGTCTTTTCCCATCAGTCAGTTCTTTGCATCAGGTGGCCAAAGTATCGGAGTTTCAGCTTCAACATCAGTCCTTCCAATGAACACTCAGGACCAATCTCCCTTAGGATAGACTGGCTGGGATCTCCTTGCAGTCCAAGGGACTCTCAAGAGTCTTCTCCAACACCACAGTTCAAAAGCATCAATTCTTCAGCACTCAGCTTTCTTTATAGTCCAACTCTCACATCCATACATGATCACTGGAAAAACCGTAGCCTTGACTAGACGGACTTTTGTTGACAAAGTAATGTCTCTGCTTTTCAATATGCTATCTAGGTTGGTCATAACTTTCCTTCCAAAGAGTAAGCGTCTTTTAATTTCATGGCTGCAATCACCGTCTGCAGTGATTTTGGAGCCCCCCAAAATGAAGTCTGACACTATTTCCACTGTTTCCCCATCTATTTCCCATGAAGTGATGGGACCAGATTCCATGACCATAGTTTTCTGAATGTTGAGGCTCAAGCCAACTTTTCACTCTCCTTTTTCACTTTTATCAAGAGGCTCTTTAGTTCTTCACTTTCTGCCATAAGGGTGGTGTCATCTGCATATCTGAGGTTATTGATATTTCTCCCGGCAATCTTGATTCCAACTTCTGCTTCCTCCAGCCCAGCATGTCTCATGACATACTCTGCATATAAGTTAAATAAGCAGGGTGACAATATACAGCCTTGACGTACTTCTTTTCCTATTTGGAACCAGTCTGTTGTGCCATGTCCAGTTCTAAATGTTGCTTCCTGACCTGTACACAGGTTTCTCAAGAGACAGGTCGGGTGGTCTGGCATTCCCACCTCTTGAAGAATTTTCCACAGTTTATTGTGATCCACACAGTCAAACGCTTTGGCATAGTCAATAAAGCAGAAATAGATGTTTTTCTGAAACTCTCTTGCTTTTTCGATGATCCACTGGATGTTGGCAATTTGATCTCTGGTTCCTCTGCCTTTTCTAAATCTAGCTTGAACATCTGGGAGTTCACGGTTCACATATTGCTGAAGCCTGGCTTGGAGAATTTTGAGCATTACTTTACTAGTGTGTGCTGCTGCTGCTGCTAAGTCACTTCAGTCGTGCGTGTGAGATGAGTGCAATTGTGCGATAGTTTGAGCATTCTTTGGCATTGCTTTTCTTTGGGATTGGAATGAAAACTGACCTTTCCCAGTCCTGTGGCCACTGCTGAGTTTTCCATATTTGCTGACATATTGAGTGCAGCACTTTCACGGCATCATCTTTTAGGATTTGAAATAGCTCAACTGGAATTCCATCACCTCCACTAGCTTTATTCGTAGTGATGCTTCCCAAGGCCCACTTGACTTCACATTCCAGGATGTCTGGCTCTAGCTGAGTGTGAGTGATCACACCATCGTGATTATCTGGGTCTTGAAGATCTTTTTTGCACAGTTCTTCTGTGTATTCTTGCCACCTCTTCTTAATATCTTCTGCTTCTGTTAGGTCCATACTATTTCTGTCCTTTATTGAGCCCATCTTTGCATGAAATGTTCCCTTGGTATCTCTAATTTTCTTGAAGAGATCTCTAGTCTTTCCCATTCTAAAACAGTGATTCAATATTTTATATAGGTTGTACTTCATTTAAAGGTATTATAATATAGGCCTCCCTGGTGGCTCAGAGGGTAAAGTATCTGTTTGCAATGCAAGCAACCTGGGTTCAATCCCTGGGTTGGGAAGATTCCCTGGAGAAGGAAATGGCAATCCACTCCAGTACTTATTATAATATAATGGTTATATGTCCCTGTGTTGTATCGTATATCCTTGTTGCTTTTTTTTTCCGAAAGGCATTTTATTTTAAACATAGCAGTATGTACTTGTCAAAGCAATCTTGAGAAAGAAAAACAGAGCTGGAGGAATCAGGCTCCCCGACTTCAGACTGTACTATAAAGCCACAGTCATCAAAACAGCACAGTCCTGGCACAAAAATGCAAGTATAGATCTCTGGAACAAGATAGAAAATCCAGAAATAAACTCATGTACCTATGGCCAATTAATCTATGACAAAGCAGGCATGACTCTAAAATGGAGGAAAGACAGTCTCTTCAATAAAAAATTCTGGGAAAACCGGACAGGTACATGTTTAAAAAAAAAATGAAATTAGAACTTTCTTTAACACCATACACAAAAATAAACTCAAAATGAATTAAACCCCTAAATATAAGGCCAGATTCTATAAAATTCTTAAAGGAAACTTAGGCAGAGCACTCTCAAATAAATCACAGCAAGATTTTTTTTGATTCACAGCCTAGAGTAACGGAAATAAAAAGAAAAACAAACAAATGAGACCAAAAAAACAACAAATGGGACCTGATTAAATTCAAAAGCTTTTGCACTGCAAAGGAAACCACAAACAAATGAAAAGACAACTCGCAGAATGGGAGAAAATATTTGAAAATGATGCTACAGACAGGGATTAGTCTCCAAAATTTATAAACAGCTCATGCAGCTCAGTATCAAAAAGACAAACATCCCAATCAAAAAACGGGCAGAGGACCTAAAGAGACACTTCTCCAAAGAAGACATACAGATGGCCAAAGATGCTCAACATAGCTAATTATCAAATAAATGCAAATCAATATTACAAAGAGATCACCTCACACCCATTGGAATGGCCATCATCAAAAAATTTGCAAACAATAAATGCTGGAGAGGGTGTGAAAAGAAGGGAACCCTACACTGTTGAGGGGAATGTAAATTGGTGCAGCCACTTTGGAGAACAGTATGAAGTTTCCTTTAAAAACTAAAAATAGAGCTGTCATATGATCATTTTTAAAACTTTCTTCACTTTAGTACCCAGTGGAGGAATTCAGGATCCACTGAATCTTCCCTGAGTTTTCTGAGAAAAATCAAAGTTTTCCTTGAGTCTTTTGAGAAAATCACATCTTAAATGGCATCATGTATTCAGCAGTCACCATGTATTTACTTGTTTTTTTCCCTCAACAGAATATGTTCCCCATCCCAGAGCACAGTGATGTACACTGAAGATACACAGATGAATTTGATCTTAACTGGCTATACAACACAGAAAAAGACACACATGAAAATTCAAGGGGTATATAACATATAATAAAATCATATTCTGTGAGACCACAAAAAAAGGCAATTTTTACTCTTAGGCCCTTTGACATACACATTCAAGGATCTTTACACATAACCATAGACCCACAACTACAGACTAAGAATAGTGTTGAAATGACTGAGTTAATATATCAGCTACTCCAGGAAAAAACAAAGGATGCCTTAGTGTTCAAAGTTATCACCATATTATTGTACATGGATAGTTACTTGCTAAAAAAACAAACAAGAACTGCCTGTCTGTTAGACAATCCCTTAGAAGCCATTTTGGCCTTGATTTGATGTGCTATTTTGTTGTTAACAGCCAAGTGGATTGACGCTCCTGCCCAATCAGCAAGCATACTGCCATGGCATAATACTAACGTGAAACTCCTTGACTTCCAACAGCACTACCTACCAGCCGCTTTAACCTTGACTGTAAATACTGAAACACAGTTGAGCTGTTGAGACTGTCCTGAGCACCCTATTCCACCAAGTTAGATTTGTGGCAGGATGCTGGAGCAGCGGCCACCTGGCGGGTAGAGAAGAGGCAAATACACAGAGGGCAAGTCAAAGAACTGTTTTCATGCTATGGAGGCCCAATAAACAGGATTCAGAGATCAAGAATCAGCTGACTTTAAAACAGGCTCTGGCCTGAGCACAAGTCTAGGAGAAAGGTCACAATTTTGGTGAACTTTGCAAACAATGGCTTCAGATGCAAATTACAGATTAAAATTCCAGTGCAACCTTCACATTTGTCCAGTGAAGAAGAAGAAATGTTTGATTTGACATTAATCATTTCAGCCTCAAATACAGATGGTAATCAATGAAATATTTACTGAGCATCTAATACTCTGTATTATGATCTATGTTAGGAGCTACAGAGAAACCCCAAAGAAGTATAGGATGTGATCCCTGACTTGAAAGCAATTATAATTCATTTAAGAAGTCATACACTTCCATAATGCCTTCAAGTCATTCTACAAAACTCCTAATAAAATTATAAATAGTTATTAGACCAATTTTTGAAATAACTATTACTCTGAAAAGTGAAAGTTGCTCAGTCATGTCCAACTCCAGGCCAGAATACTGGAGTGGGTAGCCTTTCTCTAGGGAATCTTCCCAACCCAGGGATCAAACCTAGGTCTCGCAACTCCAGGCAGATTCTTTACCAGCTAAGCCACAAGGAAAGCCCCAGAATAATGGAGTGGGTAGCCTATCCCTTCTCCAGCGGATCTTCCCAACCCAGGAATCGAACCAGGGTCTCCTACACTGCAGATGGAGTCTTTACCAACTGAGCTATCAGGGAAGCCCATCTATTACTCTATGATCCTCTAAGCTCCATCATTTCAAGGACAATTACCTCCTAATCCAATGCCAATACTTACTTCCAATGCCTAGTGCATAGTATTTGCACAACAAATATATCTTGAATAGATGGATATATGATGGACATGTTCAGTTCAGTCCCTCAGTCGTGTCCAACTCTTTGCGACCCCATGGACCATAGCACGCCAGGCCTCCCTGTCCATCACCAACTCCCGGAGTTTACCCAAACTCATGTCCATTGAGTCAGTGATGCCATCCAACCATCTCATCCTCTGTTGTCCCCTTCTTCTCCTGCCTTCAATCTTTCCCAGTATCAGGCTCTTTTCCTATCAGTCAGTTCTTCACATCAGGTGCCCAAAGTACTGGAGTTTCAGCTTCAGCATCAGTCCTTCCAATGAACACTCAGGACCGATCTCCTTTAGGATAGACTGGCTGGATCGCCTTGCAGTCCAAGGGACTCTCAAGAGTCTTCTCCAACACTACAGTTCAAAAGCATCAATTCTTCAGTGCTCAGCTTTCTTTACAGTCCAACTCTCACATCCATACATGACTACTGGAAAAACTTTTAAAATGAGTTTTATCTGAATTGTGCTTAGTGTAAATATGCACAAAGAAGGGACACAGCTTGAAGGGCTCTACATGGGAAAAAGTTTATTACTATCTTTAACATCATCTATAAAGGTTAAGACAAAACCAAATACACTCCCATACAGGAGCTTAGGGCTTCCCTGGTGGCTCAGTGGTAAAAAAAAATCCACCTGAAACGTAGGAGACACTCGTTCAATACACCAGTTGGATCCCTGGGTCTGGAAGATCCCTGGGAGAATAAACTGGCAACCCACTCCAGTATCCTTGCCTGGGAAATCCCATGGACAGAGGAGCCTAACAGGCTACAGTTCATGGGGTCCCAAGAGTCAGATTCAACTCAGCAACTAAACCACCACCACCACCATGCTGTGCTGTGTCATTCAGTTATGTCCAACTCTTTGCAACCCTATGGACAGAGGAGCCTGCCAGGCTCCTCTGTCCATAGGGATTCTCCAGGCAAGAATACTGGAGTGGGTTGCCATGCACTCCTCCAGGGGGTCTTCCCAACCCAGGCATCGAACCCAAGTCTCCCACATTGCAGGCAGATTTTTTACCATCTGAGCCACCAGGGAAGCTCAAGAATACTGGAGTGGATGCCTATTCCTTCTCCAGGGAATCTTCCCAGCCCAAGAATCGAATCAGGGTCTCCTGCATTGCAGGCAGATTCTTTACCAGCTGAGCTACCAGGGAAGCCCATACATTAAAATTCTATTTAAAATGTCTACTTGGTTTGTTAATTAAAAGATAACATTGCAGCTCCAGAGCCCTACCAGTAAGGCCCTACTGCCCACCAACTGTCTCTTCTGGTCTGCTAAGCTTCCTTATACCATTTTGCTGAAAGTGGGAATATAGTCCCATTCTTGATTCCCCTACAACATAGAAAACCAAGCTGTAAAATATAACAAATCTATAGTGAATTTGGAGACAGCATGAGTATGAGACAGAAACCTACACTGTTGGTAGAGGTGACCACTTTGGAAGTCTGCTGAGCGCTTTCCTGGTGATACCTAAGCGTCTGTAGGTACTTGCACGGGCTTCTTGTCCCATGTTCTGATATTTTTACAGATCCCTGAAATCTATCGAGATCATCCAAACACTGCCACCACGTTTAGGCATTAAATTGTTCAAAACCTGCGCGTCTTCTCCTGAGTCATGATCTGATCATTTACCTGAAGCATTAATCCTCTAGCTACATGCCTAAAAAATCACTGTTCTTTTTTTTTTTTCTTCATTCAGTAAATATATTTTCATCATCCCTTTTCCTGATATCGCTGGTAAATAGTTCTATCCAATAGATAGTTCTCACGTTTGTTTGATTTGCCCTTTCTTCTCAGAATCATACCTACTCTGCATTCAGACATGAACTTTATTTTCTCACTGTTTTAAAAATTAGCATACCTTGATTTATCCTTTTATTTCCAGTGTAAATGCATATCCCTGCTTATGCGCATGCTCTATTATTCTCACTGCTTTTGTTCTTTTGGATCATGATGGAATTCATAATGTTATAAAACCTGGCAAACTAGGGGGTCTTTGAATGAGGGTGCAAGTACCCCTGAGTCCTACAAAAATGTTCCAAGGGTAAGCAAACATGGGCAACTTTAAAGCAATGTCTTTCCAGATCCTCAGCTTCATTCTTAGAGTATAATCTAAGTAGAGACATCTTGTTGGACCTTTTCTTTCATAACTATATACGTGAAAATCCATATTCATTTTTCACCTGAGCACCACGATTTCTGACAGCTATCATCTATCACTTTCATGCATTGGAGAAGGAAATGGCAACGCACTCCAGTGTTCTTGCCTGGAGAATCCCAAGGACGGGGGAGCCTGGTGGGCTGCCCTCTATGGGGTCGCACAGTCACACACGACTGAAGCGACTTAGCAGCAGCAGCAGCAGCATCTATCCATCCCTTCTATGTTTGCTTATTTGTTCTTATCACATACCCAGTAGATTTAATGAGAATACGCTATCATTAATACACCTTTTGGCATACCTGGTATTTTCCACTCTTTTGCCTATTGAATTTCACTGAACCTCATCTCATTTCCATAATCAGTAATACTCAGATGCAAATAATAAGCTAATTTCATCATGAACGCAATTTCGTTATGAGCCCTTTTCCAAGGTTCCAGTTCAAGATGACGTCATAAGAGGATTCTGAACTCAACTCCATCCACAAACACAATGGAACCTATAACTACAAATGGAAGAACTGCCTGGGGAGGTGGGGGCGGGGGGAGTAAAACCTGTCTAAGCAACTCCTATTATTCCACCAAGCAAAAGAAGGTTCACATCAAAGCTGTAGGAGAAGCAGGACACATCTCACCACAAACCCCACCCACGCAGCACAGCGTCCCACAGTCAGGAGGGAACCCGAAACTGGAGCTTCTCTCTGAGGAGGGAAGGGGGTTTTTGAACCCCACATGGGGCACCTTCAACCTTTAGTTCATACACCTGAGGGACAATCCCCTGAAACACCCAGCTTAGAAAACCCACGGGACTTCTGCCGGACTCACCTGCACGCATAGGTTCTAGCTTCAAAGCCGCCAGCTGCTGAAGCAGCTGCTCCCGGACTTTGGGTGAGAGAAGCTCACTTGCTTGTCTTGGAGCTTCCTCCGAGGGGAATGATTTCCTCTGAGGGGAAATGATTTGACACTCATTTGAGGGCCTCTTGGGGAGCATCCAGAAACAGACTGGAGGGCGCCATGTTCGGCTCTCCTCCTTCCGCGCTTCGAGCGCCCGCATCTCGCGAGAAGCCAGGTCACGTGCATCTGCAGCTCCCGTTCTATGCCTGGTGCCCTGGCTTTTGCAACCACCGCCCAAGACATGCTTCTAGATTGCCTGGTACTGGTGGTCAGCAGAGCTTCTACTAAGCAGTCCCGTAGACCTGTATACATCTGCGTGAGCCTTTTTCGAATCAAGTTTATGTTTACGTTTATAAATATGATTATATAATTACTAAAAACTTGCAAAATATGAACTTTGTGTCATAATGATAATAACAAAATTAATCTATTCGGCGTAAAATATGTATTACTTGCTGCTGCTGCTGCTGCTAAATCGCTTCAGTCGTGTCCGACTCTGTGCGACCCCATAGACGTCAGCCCACCAGGCTCCCCCGTCCCTGGGATTCTCCAGGCAAGAACACTGGAGTGGGTTGCCATTTCCTTCTCCAATGCATGAAAGTGAAAAGTGAAAGTGAAGTCGCTCAGTCGTGTCCGACCCTTAGCGACCCCATGGACTGCAGCCTACCAGGCTCCTCCATCCATGGGATCCTCCAGGCAAGGGTACTGGAGTGGCTTGCCATCGCCTTCTCCGATTTATTACTTACAGACATAGAAAACATGTTAATTTCAGATTTCAGTTCATATACTTAATTTTTGGGAGGTATGTATTATCAATATAACACATCCAAGCATAAAAAATTACATTAGATTAAAAATTTGTGGAGAGTTGAATAGACATGAGTTCAAGAAGAAAAAGAATGATACGTATAAATTTTCTGTTTATTAAAGTAATCTGGATTACATATTTGAACAAGGCAGTGTGGCTGTTGAATTGCTATTGTTTTAAGATGCCACTGGAAATTTTTTTTTAATTATCTGACAATTTGTTGTAATGCTAATACTTATAATTGGCCAGAAATTACATTATTTTCAACAACTTAGGGTAAAATTATTTTAGCCATTAACCTAATGTGGAAGAAATACATAGATTTATCTGTATTACTTTAACTGATGGACAAACAGAAAGCTCAAGATCTGCTTATGGTAGGCTGTGGAGTGCATTCTCCACCATGCATGTTGGTGCAAACTTAGCTAACATGATTTTGCTCTGAGGGTTTGGTTCCTTTTTAAATTCCTCAGTTGGGGCCCTTCTGTGACTGACATTAGATTTCCCTGAAAACTAGTCCAGATAGCTGTGCTGAGAAAACGCATGGAGGAGTGAATCCTGTAGGTGTTGGTCCAAGGGAAGAAATATAAAACCAAATAAAGGCGAGTTTATGGAAAAGGGGAACCAGTTCCAACACAATGCCAGGATGCTTTCTTGATGCTTAAACATGATGGGTCCTTTGTAAATCAGATAGACATGCCAGAACTTCCTTAACACAGTAATAAGAAAGTCGTCAGAAAAGTCAGGGAGGCTAGAATATTAGAGCAGATTTATTATGTAAGAACCCAATCCTCATCTATGTTCCCTCGGAGGACCCAGTGGATACCTCTTCATTAGAGCAACAGAAAGCATGGGCAGGGCATGAGGAGGCTCTTTAATAAATTCAGTGAGGGATGTCCTCTGAATTACACTATTTATAGTAGAAGGTGTTATCATACAGCTTTGCTCTCTAGTGCCAAAAGATATGATTCCAGAATAGCAGGGATCAGGTGTTACTTTTTAATTTCTAAAAGCACAAGGTAGTTACCAAGTCATAAGGTCAGAAGTACATAGCAGTCGTTTGTTGATCTAGATAGATAGAATGATAAAAAGAATACATTCAGGATCAGATCCAGAAGGCACCAGGAAATTACATGAAAAGGCAGCACAGACTCGCACATCACATACATTTGTTGTTTTAACACCAATCCCTCAGTTTGTTTATAAGGTCTCATGGGGGAAGGTAGGGCTGGCCCCTTTCAACCTACTTACGGACAGAGGAAGCAAAGCAGTCCTGGTGCACAGACGAGTCAGTGCAATGTTGGTGCTTACAAAAATGGACTGCTCTTGTATCATAGTCTCACTCAGCAATGGTTTTAATGGGCAGAGATGAAAGGAAATCTTTCCCAGTAGGCACAACAGCCAGCAATCTGTTTGGTTATTCATTTTGTGTGGAGTTCTTCCCTGGCAGTCCAGTGGTTAAGAGTCCACGGTTCCATTTCAAGAGACACAGGTTCTATCCCTGGTTGGGGAACTGAGATTCCCACATGCTGCATGATGCAGCCAAAATAATTTTTTTAATGTATTTTGTGTGCAAATAGAAGTGATCCAAAGTAAGATACACACTGATTCCTATGCAGGTGAATGGCTTAAATGATTGTTAGTGGTCTGGAAGGAATTATATTGGAAATTGGGGACAAAAAAAAAACTGAAGAAGAGGTGTGTGGATGACCCCTGGAGATGGCCAAGATATGCATATTTTTTTGTTTCATGGTAATACCCATTGCCTTCACTGCCACCAGAGTAAGTCCTCTCAGTGGTAAACCTGACCTTGTCACTCCCTTGCTTAAAATTCTTCAGTGGCTCCTTACCTATCAAATGACACTAAGGTTCCTTATTTTCCAGCGTAAGGCTTTCCAGGATCCAACCCTTGCTCATCTTTCTAATCTCGCTCTCTGCTACTCCTTGGCAATTCTTGCCTGACTCCTTTACCATCCCTCACCTCTTGTACTGGCCTTGCAGTCCAGAGGAGGCTAGAATGACCTCCTCCCTTTTGTACACTGCCCCTCACCCCACCCATCTACCTGAATAAATGTTATTTTCCCATCACACTTCAGATTGCTGCAGTCTTACTCCAGGAGGCCTCATCCAGCTTTCTCTTCCCAAATCATACCCCATACTGCCCTACACTTATCTCCCTGTTGTACTAACCAGTTGCTATTTTAAGTTTCAGTTCATCCACCGGTTTGCTTCTAAAGGCAAGAATCTTCTCATTTGTATCTCTTTATCCCCAGTGCATGGCTTGTAACCTGAATCACAACAAACAATATATTTTGCAGTAAATATATTTAAAAAGGAAAGAATGTGTAAGATACTTTATTCAATAAGTGTGTTCCTAAAAATTTAAATAGAATGGTTTTGGGAAAAGCCAGATCCTATATATTTGAATTTCTATGTTAAGGTAGACAGATCACTCCTGTAATCATGTCTGACTTCCTAGCCATGCAATACTGAAACACCTGCTATCTAGTGATTAAACTGCTCTGACGCAAGTGTCGTCCTGGATTGAGGCCCGCCACTCGAAGGTGCCCTAGTTACTCGCAGCTCTCCTAGTCGGTGGTGAACCATTCTCACGCGTGACCAGTGGCACCATATATCCCAGCTTACTGGGTTCTAGTTTTCCATGTTTCTACTGTTCAGCTTTCATTACTGCCTACTTTTTCATGTCTCTGCTTGACGATCTAGTTACTCCAAAGCCTATGTCTTCCACAATTTACCTTCTGGAAACTAATTGTCTCTGAGCCCTGCTACCTTCCAGCTCTACCTGGGTTAATTGTGTGACCTTTGAATATCTATGACTCACCTGCCCCATATCTTGGGCTTGGTTTGGACCAAAGTACATGTATGCTGTCTTTCCTGCCTGCTTCTTTGACATCCAGTTCTGAACCTTCCTGCAGATTCATTCCATTTTTGGCCTGGATTTCTTTGCCTGGATTTACAATCTTGATCTTCCCCTGGCCATTGTCCCTCTCTCATTACCAGGATGGTACATCCCCAAATTATTAAGTTTGTGTGTAAATCCTTATTTTATTATATTGAGCTTGCTTAAAGTGAATTATAATTGCGATACAGAGCAGAACAGAGCTTAGGAAAGAATTCAAAGGTAATGACTCTCTTTGAGTGAATGCAACATTCAGAACTTCGTATGAGATGATTTTGAGGAGTAGTTGGCAAATTTAAGTCTGGACCACATTTTAGAGACCACTGAGTATGAGCAAGTTTTCTACATCAGGAACATGAGAGTATGCTTGGGGATGGCCAACAAACAAGCTCTTATGATATCATCAGAAAGTGTCCATTAACATGACAGCCGCTTCTTAGTTCATCAGACTCTGTCTAGCTACCTGCCTTAAATTACTTCATTACCAACATGGACTTAGCCTCTCCAAATTTTATCAAACATTTTTGTTTCCCTCCAAATCTGTGGAATAATATTGATAGGAAAAGGAAGCTGAAACTCTGTCCCAGATAAGACTTGAGTATTATTTATGTATTTATGTTAGTAATGTTTCCATTATGTTCATGATCAATTTGTTGGTGTTTCCCTAACTCATCCGCATCCTTCTTTCAAGTAATAAAAACAACTTTTCAGAAGAGCAAGGCTTCCTTATTGTGCAGGATGATATTAGGCACATCATGGATGATTGAGACTGCCTCTGCTTTTATGGATACCTTGGAATTTGGCTACCTGCTCCAAGATCTCCTTCCTTGTTCTTTTTTTAATTCCCTTGAAAACTATGCTTGGGATTAATATGGAAGTCCATACTGTTTTCTCATCACATCCCAGTTATTTATAAACCACCACAGAAAAATGGTTAACCAGGTCATCTGTTGATCTTTGGCTATCTTTTCAAAGAAACATTTTCCCCTTCATTTCCTTGTTATTATTTAGTTGTTTTAAAGTCTACCAAGTCACTGAACTGTTTGATCTGCAGCTTTTCATGGAAGAGAATCATGTTTTGCTGAGTCAAGTGCAGCATGCTGCTTTCTGTATACTGAAAATGTGGTATTGATTTTTTAAAATCATATTTGATCTGGGGGAATATATTACTGCTGAATTACTATATCTTTTTGAATTGAATACTTCACAAATGGATTCAAGATGGTCCTTTATGGATTAAAATACTTCTGAACAGTACATTATCTATAACAACAAAATAAATCATTGGTATGTGAAGAAAATATTGATTCTATCTTACTCTCCCCTTTAATTTGAACTTTACATCTAGTATTTCATTTTTAATGTAACAAGATGGCATTATATACACATTGATTACAGCCTAGAAATGTTGTGAGTTAACATTTCAACAGAATAAGTATTCTTTGTTTCAGTTAAAATTAAGCTGAAAACAAAAGCTAAAATGGCATTTTTAAAATAATTTGATATCAACATCTTATCAGTGACTTTTTCATGAACTCAGAACAATCTCATTAGAAAATTATCTATCTCATGAGCTGCCACAAATAGCTGAGAAACTAGATTTTAAGCTGGCTGCAACCAAAAAGAGGAATTTGAAAATATCCAAAAACATTTCTCAGCCTATGGAGAAACATGCTTATTTAACTCACATTCTCCCACTTAGACCATATGAATGGACTCTTTTTCATATAGTGATTGCAGGCAAGGGTATTGGAAACAACATCACAGTTATCCTCAACACGATCATCACCATACCACCTGTGGGCATAACAAGGTTGAAAGGTATTTTCAAGGGGTTCATCCTAATGAAAGAGGGTATAAGTGTCCAACATAGTTTCAAAATGAAGAGGAAAATCCTGGCCATGTATCAAGCATGAGGTTAGTTATCAAGTGTCTAATATAAAAATATTAAGAACTAAGTGAAGGGAACACAGCTGACACAAGATCCCCTTTCATGACTTTTGAACTACTGTGTTTTCCATGTCTATTATCATCAACAATAACAGGATATAAAGGCTACTGTGGGGATAGATTAATATTTTAGGAGAACAAAAGAAAATGACACTGATGGTTTAAAAAATATTCCCAGGGAAGGAAAATGAGAAATAATAAAAAAGGATTGTACTTGGGGTTAAACCCCTATCAGGTCCTATAAAGTGCTAGACAAGTTAGGTTAAGTTATATGTTGATCAAAACATGCATTTGTAGTTGTTGACACTATCCATCCTATATTACAGAGGAGCAGTTGGGCTCAGCAAGTTTAAGCAATATGTCCAAGATCACTCGGCTGAAAGAAATGAGGCAGAATTGAATACCGCGCT
The DNA here is from genome assembly GCA_024291935.2 of Okapia johnstoni. NCBI lineage: Eukaryota > Metazoa > Chordata > Mammalia > Artiodactyla > Giraffidae > Okapia > Okapia johnstoni. Next base: position 75,522,883 of record CM044313.1, on the reverse strand, counting down.
CACTTACTGCAAAGATCGTTTGTTCCAGTACAGATGTCAGTGGTTCTCAAACTTCAACTCATGTTCCTATCACCTAGGAATCTCTGAAAACGTATTTCTGCCTGGGCTCCGCTCAGGGTCAGTTGAATATGAATCTCTAAAGGAGCCAAACATCAGCACTTTTCAGAAGCTCCCCATGTAATCACACATGTGTAGCCAAGATTGAAAACACTGTGCTAGTAGAAGGCCACTTAAAGACAAAATTAATAGGCAGTGAAAAGGCCACCTGTCCAGGAACAAAGTAAGCAATATTATTTATAAAGACCTTATTGACAGAGTTCCTGTGAGTGGCCAAAACAAATATTTTTGGGTAGAAGCATATCAGCAGATGATTCCTTTCAGCATGTTTACAGCTAATTCACAGCCCAAAAAGGAAGTTGAAAAACAATGATAAGAGGATATAACTTCCTGATAAAAACTTACAACTGCATAGATATTTCCTGTAGGAAATGTCTAAGTTAATTGAGGCATAAGAATTCACTTGAAAGGCCACTGCAAGAAAATAAACAGAGCTTAAAACTTGTCCTTTCCCTTTGCAACAAGGCCCTTTTACTTTCAATGATTCAGTATCTAAAGCTTTAAGAAATGTGCAGAATACCATCAAGAGAGAGGTCAAGTTGGAGTCCTAGAGAAAACGTATAGATCTTACTTCAAGACTGGGAATGGGAGACATCACTTAGAGAGGATAGAGATTAAAAAGGAAAGGTGCTTAGGACTGAACTTTAAGGACCTCAAGAGACACAGGAAGGAGTGGTAAAAGGTAAGAGGAAAACAGGAGAATGTAGGGACTTGAAGCTAAAAGAGGTGAAGGCTTCTAGAATTGAGGAGTATTCATCTGATCAATCACTGCTGAGAAATCAGGGAAGATAAAGACAGAGGAGTGTCCATTGCATTTGGCAATATAGATGTCCCCAGTGACTAGAGATATTTTTTGTTGACAGCTTAATTCAAAGTGTACAGTTAAACTTCACTCATGCTCTGCCAAGACATTAAAATTCCTATTGTGTCTGATGGCCAAAAAAGTCGGAAATACGTAAGTTTTACAACCTGAAATTTTAAAGTTCTTTTAGCAACAGCTAAACTTCCATTCTTTAGTGGGAGGGAAGCAAGAGTTAGAAAAGCTGAGCTAGAAAAGAGAAAAATACATATTAAACCTTAACTTTTTTTCTTCCACTTTTATTGAGATATAATTGACATACAGAACTGTGTAAGTTTAAGGTGAACAGCATGATTTGATTTACGTATTTCATGAAATTATCACAATAAGTTTAGTGAAAATCCATCATCTCATACAGATGGATTAAACAGAAAAATTCAACATATTTAAAAAGAAAAAAATTAAATAGAAAAAAAAATTGTTTTCTTGTGATTAAAACTCTTAGGATTTACTCTCTTAATAACTTTGATATATAACATACAGCAATGTTGATTATATTTATCATGTTGTGTATTGCACCCTTAGTAATTGTTAATATTTATCTTATAACTGAAAGTTTGTTCCTTTTGACTACCTTCATCCAACTCCCCTTCTCTCCACCTTTCACCTCTGGCAACCATAAGTCTGATCTCTTTCTGTGAATTGGTTTTATTTAACCTTAAAATTCATCTTATCTATTTTGAAAAATAAATCAGTTCTAAACTTCCAGTTACCTCTCTTGACTCATAAAAATTTACATAAAGTATGCTTTAAAATATTTTATTTCTTTACATCAAATGTCTGTAGATGACAAGATGCTTCTCAGAACACTGTGGTTGAAGGTATATTTAGAAAAGTGTGGAGTTTAGACATTTATTTTAAAAGTGAAGAAAATCATACTGTATGATTTCAATTATATGACATTCTGGACAGTGAACAGTAAAAAGATCACTGGTTGCCATGGTTTCCAGAAGAAGATGGGGAGGAATGAGTAGGTGATACACATGGAACTTGTCAGGCAATGAAACAACTCTGTATGATACTCGACTAGTAGATACATGACATTATGCATTTATCAAAACTCACAGAACTTTATAAAACAAAAAGTAACTTCAATGTATACAAAAAACTTCTTAATCATTTATTTATAAGATCTGAGCATTTCTAGAAGGAATGAAACCATGATAAACTGTGTTATAAATACATAAAAAATCTTCAATGAAGAGTAGTTGAGGAGGAAAGGTACCAACCTAAGTAAATTTAGAAACAATTAGAGTCTACAAGACTAAAGGAAAAAGGAAGTGCTTATAAGCACCGTACTTAAATTAATAAAGTTATATCCCATAGGAGAACAAAGTATAGTGATAAAGCTATTTTCCATTAGCTGCTGCTGCTCTCTATATGTACTATAACTGAACAGTAAATAAATGGATACCAGATAGTGGGAGTGAGGTTTCCCAATGTAGCTGTGGGAAGTTATGGAAGAACAAGCAAAAGAGGCTGGGATGGCCCCTTTAGTAATTGCTTACAATTGGAGATATCAGTATGAACTCATGTTTAGCTCAATAATACATACATGCAGTTATATATAGAGAAATATTTACAGATGTTATAAATATATATATATATATATATATATATATGCACATACATTTCCTTACTCCATCAGCAGAGAAGACCTAGAAGTAACAATACCCCAGTAACAGCAAATACACTTAGCAACCAAATCTTGGTTTCTAATACCATTCACTCATAAAAGAAACCAAGATTCCTTGGAAAAATGGCTGGTTCTAAGACTGGGGCAAAAAACATATAAAATAAGCCTGGAACATCTTATAGTGCCAGAAAGTTCAGAAGTACAAAAAAAAAAAACAAAACAAAAAAGCTTCACATGGATGGAGGGAAGCCAAAAGGAAACAGGGACCAAGGGAAGGAGTTCCCAATGACAAAATGCTAGAACAATTTGAGCAACAAAATAAATAAAATAGCATTCATTTAGAACACAAAGTATAAAATAGATGTCCATGAGTCCATGCTGACACAAATGAACAATTGAATGAAATAAATAAGTAGAGGGAACTGCCCCCTCTCACGCTTCAGACACCAGCCCAAGTTGTCATCTGTGCTTCTGACTGACTGGCTGTAAGTCAAAAGTTCCCAAGATTGTCCTCAGGTTTGATGCACAGAAACATGTTACTAGATTGAGAAACAGCCCCACAGAAGAGATGCATTGGGAGGGATATAGAGAGAGGGCACGGAACTTTCACGCCCTCTCCAGGTGAGTCCTTCTCCCCAAATCTCCAGGTGTTCGCCAGCCTAGAACCTCACCAAACCCCATCCCCGTAGGTTTTTAAGTAGGCCTCATTACCTCGGCATAGTTGATCAAATCACTAGTCTCACTGAAGGATTCAACCTTTAGGCCCTCTCCCCTTCACAGAGGTTGGAGGGGTGGGGGCGTGAGGGGGCAGTGAAAGTGTCAACCCTGATTGGTTCTCCCAGCCACCAGCCCTCATCCTCAGATGTTCCAAAACTCATCTCATTAATATAACTAAAGACACTTTGGGGCTTCCCTGATGGCTCAGATGGTAAAGAATCTGCCTGCAATGCGGAAGACCCAGGTTTGATCCCTGGGTGGAGACGATCCCCTGGAGAAGGAAATGGCAACTCACTCCAGTAGTCTTGCCTGGAGCATCCCACGGACAGAGGAGCCTGGTGGGCTACAGGCCACGGGTTCACAAAGAGTCGGACACAACTGAGCAGCTGAGCACAGCACAGCACAAAGACACTTAATCATCCTCAACACGTGGGAAATTCCTAGGGTGTGGGGAGCTATGAGCCAGGAACTGCAGACAAAGATCAAATATAGATGAGAAATATATTGTGGCCACCTGAATGATCAAATACGTATTTCTTATAGATCACAATATCACAGTGTGCCACCTCAAAATTCATATGTGGAATCCCCACCCCCGAAGGTGATAGCATTAGGAGATAAGACCTTTGGGAGGTGATTAGTGGTGTTTCCAGAAAACTTTGAAACCCCTTCCACCATAGAAGGATATAAGTCTGTGACCAGGAAGAAAGCCCTCACTCTACCTTGCTGGGACTCTGATCTCGGATTTGCAGTTTCAAATGTCTGTTGCTCATAAGCTACCCAGTCTATGGTAATTGGTTACGGCAGCCCAAATGGACTGCTGTAAGTATTTCACAATTATTCTCTTATTTGATGATCCTCACACATCTGAGAAAAATAGAGAAAAGAAGAAAAAAAGCATTCCAGATTTATATTTATTGGAAAACATGATAATAAAATGTACAACATATCTTTTTAACCAAAATGCACATGAAATGAGTAAAGCAAAGACCATGAAAAAGACACCATGTGACCCACTAGGTATATTTCTTCACATGTGTGAGGCAACTCAGATGAATTTCTCCCTGGTGAAATGTGACTCGTTATGGAGAATCCTTTCTTGCTCAGTGGCTTCTGTCATATCCACCTCTTTGTGACCTCATGGACTGTAGCCTTACAAGTTTCTCTGTCCATGGGATTCTCCAGGCAAGAATACTGGAGTGAGTTACCATGCCCTCCTCCAGGGGATCTTCCCGACCCAAGAATCAAACCTGTGTCTCCTACATCTCCTGCCTTGCAGGAGGATTCTTCACCACTGAGTCACTGGGGAAGTCCAGGGGGAATCCTCACTATTTAGCCTTGTCCAGGCTTATCAATTTCCATGCAGCCACCTATAGGTAACAGTAATACCCTGGATCTTACTTCTTAAGTGACTGTGATTGTAGCATTCCAAATCTGTAAATAGAAATCCAAACAAGTTTTGTTTATTGATTATACACTGGGCTATATATTATATTTTTAAGTTAAAATTTTAAATTGTGAAATTCAACTAAGTTTTAATGTATTCTGTGATATTTGACCATTTGTGATTAGCTATCTGGAAGATTTAATAATAAAAATTCCAAAATCCAAGATCTCCTTGACAGGTTAAGAAGTTGAAATTCAAGACAGTTCTCACTGGGGAAATATCACAAGAAGTTTCTTCTCAACTAACAAATATTAGATATGTCAGCAAAGAACCTGAAATTGGCCACCACGCCCAGGATCCGCTTTGTCTGACTCTTGGATTGAGGCAGTGGATCAGACTTATAAGCAAATAGGGGTTTGGTTCACCACATCCTGGTTCCTGCAGGGTTCCTCTGCAGGTCACCCTCTCTCAGTCCTGCATGGGAGTAGATGAGAACTTAAGTAAAAATCTCAATTTTACCCTTATAAGAAAGGCCTGCATTCCAAATCCTAAAATGCTATCTTCAGTTCAGTTCAGTTCAGTCGCTCAGTTGTGTCCGACTCTTTGCGACCCCGTGGAATGCAGCACGCCAGGCCTCCCTGTCCATCACCAGCTCGAAGTTTACCCAAACTCATGTCCATTGAGTCAGTGATGCCATCCAACCATCTCATCCTCTGTCATCCCCTTCTCCTCCTGCCTGCAATCTTTCCCAGCATCAGAGTCTTTTCCAATGAGTCAGCTTTTCGCATTAGGTGGCCAAAGTATTGGAGTTTCAGCTTCAACATCAGTCCTTCCAATGATACTATCTTATTTTACTGGAATTTTAATTGCCTTTTGAACACAAATTCCTGAGAACTTGTTTGAATTTTACAGACTTGATTATTTTTTAATATGATATGATGTTTTTATTTAAAATTTTGAAACACACAAAACCATGACATATTACATGAGTTTATATTTTTTCCTTTTTTATTGAAGTATAGTTTATTTGCAGTGTTGTGTTAGTTTCAGGTATACAGCAAAGTGATTCAGTTACACATTTTTTTGCATATTCTTTTTCATTTTAGATTATTACAAAATATTGAGTATAGTTCCCTGTGCTATACAGTTATTCCTTGTTCAGTTCAGTTCAGTCACTCAGTCGTGTCCGACTCTTTTCGACCCCATGAACCGTAGCACGCCAGGCCTCCCTGTTCATCACTAACTCCCGGAGTTTACCCAAACTCATGTCCATTGTGTCGGTGATGCCATCCAACCATCTCACCCTCTGTTGTCCCCTTCTCCTCCCACCTTCAATCTTTCCCAGCATCAGGGTCTTTTCAAATGAATCAGCTCTTCGCATCAGGTGGCCAAAGTATTGGAGTTTCAGCTTCAACATCAGTCCTTCCAATGAACACCCAGGACTGATCTCCTTTAGGATGGACTGGTTGGATCTCCTTGCAGTCCAAGGGACTCTCAAGAGTCTTCTCCAACATCACAGTTCAAAAGAATCAATTCTTTGGTCTTCAGCTTTCTTTATAGTCTAACTTTCACATTCATACATGACTACTGGGAAAATCATAGCCTTGACTAGATGGACCTTTGTTGGCAAAGTAATGGCTCTGCTTTTTAATATGCTATCTAGGTTGGTCATAACTTTCCTTCCAAGGAGTAAGCGTCTTTTAATTTCATGGCTGCAATCACCATCTGCAGTGATTTTGGAGCCCCCCAAAAATTAAGTCATCCACTGTTTCCCCATCTATTTTCCATGAAGTGACAGGACCAGATCCTTGTTAGTTATCTATTTTATAAATAGTAGTGTGTATACATTAGTCCCAAACTCTTAATTTATCCTTCCAACCACCTTTCTCCTTTGGTAACCAAAGTCTGTTTTCTTTGTCTGTGGGTCTGTTTGTTTTGTATATAATTTCATTTGTATCATTTTTTTTTAGATTCCACATATATGCAGTGTTAGTGGTGGTGTTGTTTAGTTGCTAAGTCATGTCTGACTCTTGCAACCCCATGGACTATAGCCCACCAAGCTCTTCTATCCATGGGATTTCCCAAGCAAGAATACTGGCTGCTGCTGCTGCTGCTAAGTTGCTTCAGTCATGTCCGACTCTGTGCAACCCCATAGATGGCAGCCCACCAGGATCCTCTGTCCCTGGGATTCTCCAGCCAAGAATACTGGAGTGGGTTGCCATTTCCTTCTCCAGGGGATCTTCTCAACACAGGGATTGAACCCAAGTCTCCTGCATTGCAGGTGGATTCTTTACTGCTGAGCCACCAGGGAAGCACTTCATATAAGCAATATTATATGATATAGGTCTTACTCTGTCTGGATTATTTCACTTGGTATGATAATCTCTAGGTCCATTCATGTCCCTGCAAATAGCATTATTTCATTTTTTATGACTGAGTAATATTCTATTGTATAAATATACCACATCTTTATCCATTCTGTTGGTGGATCTTTAGGTTGCTTCTATGTACAGATGTGAAATTGTAGACAGAGAGATTTATGGTTTAGTTTGAATATGCACAACATGGAATACATTTTCTAATGTATTTTCCCTCTCAAATTCTTTTGAAACTAAAAGACTATATTCTCTCCTGGGTAGCAAATTACCTAGAACTAGCATCTTAGAGCAAGACTGAGCATTACAAGTCATCTAATTTCCTTTCCCATTTTGACTGTTGGGAAAAAATGTATCTCCATTATAAATCTCAAATATTCAGCTCAGTTCAGTCTCTCAGTTATGTCTGACTCTTTGCGACCCCATGGACTACATCACACCAGGCTTCCCTGTCCATTACCAACTCCTGGAGCTTGCTCAAACTCATGTCTATCGAGTCACTGATGCCATCAAACCATCTCATCCTCTGTCATCACCTTCTCCTGCCTTAAATCTTTCCCAGCATCAGAGTCTTTTCCATATCAGTGTATGGAAATACAGTGTTGCAAATATCTTGAAATATTATTTTTTCTCATCACTACTAGAAGTTATGTAGTCATCAAATCTGTGAATTAGATCTTGATTCAATGCAATAATAAAGCACATATCACAAGTTTTTGAAAATTTGGCAAATGTTTTTCAATATTGTCAGTTTTCTTTGAAGTTTCAAGTGTTTAATTCTATGCATTAAAAATGTTATTCTGAGAAAATATGTATTATTCTGCAAAGGACCCTTAGACTTCACAAGACTGCCTGAAAGTTCATAGTACTAATAAGATTGAGAACCCCTACATAAAGTCATATAATTAGAAATATTTTAATATGTGATTACATACAAATTGGTTTTGTTTACTGCATTCTGATTGAACTAAGACATAAATTCTACTAATTAATATTGCCCAAACTGGAAATTGCATAGTTCTCAAGTAATTTCTCATAATATATACTCCATGAAAGGATTTCTTTTGGTTAACTTTATCAGTCTTTCATACTTGCATCATCAAAGAACCTCAGTTGTTCTCAGCCACTTCACCTGTTCTTAGATCCTTCACCCTAGGCAGAGCAGATCTACATTGAGCTATAATTTCAAGAGAGATTTAACTCCTATCATACTTCCTTTTCTACTAGACTCATGGGGATTACTGATGCCTATAATTCCTTTAGGAACTTAGGGTTCAAAAATGGTCCCTTCAAATTTTTTTCATATCATAATTAGGGATAAGAATTAATACTCATGTGGACAATTACTAACACTCGACAGAGGTATAAATATCTAACAACAAGACTTTTTCCAAAATGAAAGTTTTAACAGGAGAACTACATAATCCAAAAGAAGCATCAAGCAGGAGGCAGAAGAGAACAGCATGCAGAGGGAAGTCAGAAAGAGAAAACCAAATATCACATATTAACATGTATATGTGGAATCTAGAAAAATAGTACTGATGAACCTATTTGCATAGCAGGAATAGAGATGCAGACATAGAGAGCAGATGTGTGGGCATGGAGCAAGGGGATAAGCTGGGAGATTGGAATGGACATATATGTGTAAAACAGCTGGTGGGAAGCTGCTGCATAGCTCAGGGAGTACAGCTCAGTGCTCTGTGATGACCTAGATGGGTGGGGTGGGGGAGGGAGGGAGGGAGGCCCCAGAGGGAGGGGATATATGTATGCAGATAGCCGATTCACTTCACTGTATAGCAGAAACCAACACAACATTTTAAAACAATTATACTCCAATAAAAAAATAAAGAAAACAGAGCCCCAAATTCTCTCACACAATTTTGTCTAGAGTCAGCCCTAAACTTCAATAGTTCATTTAATTCTAATAATTGTAATTTCCAGTTCCTCAGCTTTGCATTTATCAAACAGGAGTGATGATATGGTGCTTGTCATGTGTGTATTGACTGTGAGACAAGGACTCCCAGCCTCCTGGGTATCAAGTGCTTTGCATCTATTCGAGCACATGTCACATGCCATGGTTGGTAATGGCAGAACCATCTCTTCATTCTGACGATCTTGCCATGGCCTGTCTTTCCCTCCTCTCATTCTATAGTTCTTCAATCTTTAGGCTTCCCACAACGCAGGAAGAGACCAATTACATGTGTTTTTAGGCTGACGCATTTTCTGATGGTAACAATCAGTATTTAAGCTAATTAGGAAAATTCTTTTGATGTCTTTTATTTCTTTCACAATTAGTCTCCTGCTGTGTGTGTGTGTGTGTTTGTGTGTGTATGTGTGTGTGCTTTAAAAAATAAACTCCCAGCCAGTGGTGGGGAGGAGAGGGAATCATTTTACCATCTTTAATTTCTATCTGGTTTCAGGGAATTGTCCATCATCTGGATATTTCTCCCTTGAAGAGCCTATAAAATGGAAGATATTTAGGGAGAGATTGAGTTACTCTGAACTGATAATAGAATTCTGAACCCAGGTCCAAATGGTGGCCTGATATGAAAAAAGATCAAAAGTCCCATAATGCTCTCTTTTGTGTGGGTCAATTTCCTGTTTCCACCAAATCCATATGAAAATTCAAGTTGCATTTCCAGACTCTGTGGCACAGATGAATTCAAGTTGCATTTCCAGACTCAAGTTGCAAAATTCAAGTTGCATTTCCAGACTCTTTGGCACAGATGAATTCAGTAACTAACCAACATCAGAGAGTGAGACCCTAAGGGAGGGAGTGGACACAGGAACAGAAACGAGACATGAAGCACAGGTCGGAGCTTCTGCTGGAGAAGCGTGTGATTAGAGGTGCTCTTCAGTTGAAGACAGAGAGCACAGGAGGGGGCCCAAAGTCTGCAAAGAGGCAAGTCCTCCAGAAGAAAATCTGCAGCTTGATGCTGTGGAAGGCAGACTATGAGTCTCCAGCTGCCTGTTTTTTTCTAACAGTTCCCAGAGGCAATGATTGGGCCAATCAGTGCTGGCCTGGAAAAGGAGGGCAAGTGTGATCAGAGGCAAAATCCAAAGTCAAAGTATTCACAAGGTCAAAATATTCACATGGTCTCCAGGGTAGCTCACAACTAGAATTCATTCAGCCAGTGTTTAAGGCAAACCTACCAAGAATTCGAGAACAGGATGCTTGCGCTGAAGGTGCTCAGGATCCCGGGTAAGAAGGAAGTGCTTAGGCCACTCACAGATGCTGATACAGCTTGGTTAGTCTCTGTGGACGACATTCACAGAGCACTGCGGATGGGCTCACCCAAAGAGCACCCCTGAGGCCCCGGCAGGAAGCTCCCTTGACTCTTAAAGATGACACCCACAGATGGCAATCACCATCTCATGTGTGCGGATGTGGCTGACAGAAAAAAACAATAATCCTTCTTCACCACCTGTATGCAAAGACTGACACTGGGTTGACAGCTGTAGAAACGTCTCACTGCTCCGGATATTAGGGGCTTCCTCACATTCTGAGTTGGGCTCCTTTCTTTTGCTCAGACAAAAAAAAAGTCAATTCTTTATCCAGCTAGTTGCAAGCCATCTTTATTTATCCCTGGAGAATCCCTAAAATCATTGACCAAGCTCCACCATTTAAAATCATAGGTCAAGTTCCCTTTGAAAAAACTTCTCACCCTCTCTTTTATGTAGGATCCTCTCTCAATGTTCAGCTTCTTGTTACACAACTTCCCCTCTCCCCACTCTACTTCCACACAAAATTACACACTACTCCAATATGACCATAATCCACCATACACACTACTCAAACATGAACACAACCCACCATACTGCTGAAGCTGTGAGAATCACCCAGGTGTGCGATGTTCCATTCTGTTTCACAGCTCCAAGCCGCAGAGCACATCACCTCCCTCAATAGAATACCTTGTTTCTCTTTTTCACTTGATGAAATTCTATTCATCCTTCAAAATCCAGTTGAACCACGCCTGCCACTGTGGCAGTACCATTCCTAAAAGTCATTCTTCCTCTCTGTTGCCACCTTTAGCTCTTGTATCCATCATAACATTGAGATCTTTATGTGACTCCACCTTTGAAGAGTAATGGTTATTTTTGAGCATTTAGAATGGCTCCTGAGCGTTGGGATGGTGCAGAGGGATGGGAGGGGGAGGGAGGTGGGAGGAGGGTTCGGGAGGGGGAGCACATGTGAACCCATGGCTGATTCGTGTCAATGTATGGCAAAAACTACTACAATGTTGTAAAGTGATTAGCCCCCAACTAAAATAAATAAATAAATAAATAAATAAATAAATAAAAATAGAATGGCTCCTGAAAAATAAATCACTGATGAATTAATAAGGAAGTTAATTAAATTAATAAAGAACTCATAAATAATTACTTCTCTGATAACATTGTTTTTCAGCAAGCATTGATTTACTGCCGTCGTATCAGCAGTATTATGACACATCTGAGTGACCTAAACTTGTCATTGTAAGTCATCATTGTAGCTCAGAGATGAAGCTAAAGGAAAGATTAAAAGGTTAGATGCAAATTTGTAACTTGAAGAAGCCTCAGAGTTCTCAAAAAAAAAAAGAAAAAAATGGAGCTTCTCCTCTATAGACCTCCAATTTTTCCTGTGACTTAGATTTAACCATGGACCCACACTCTGTCTAGAAGCACAGCAAGGTCACTCTGACCTGATTCAGTTCCACATGAGCAGCTCACAGCAACTCCCCACATCATTTCTAACCTGCACCAACCAGAACCAGAAGCAGGAGAGAAGCTCAATCTTAATTGGTCCCTGACAAACAATACCCAACACTGCCTCAGTCATTAAACGGTGGGATCCTAAGTGTTCACACATGGAAAAGATCTAGAAATCACCTGTTTTAACTTACCCACGAAGTAGGAATCTTCTCTACAATGTCTGGGGCAAGTGGTCACACACGTGTGTGTGTGTGTGTGTGTGTGTGTGTGTGTGTGTGTGTGTTCAGTCGCTAAGTTGTATCCGACTCTTCGCGACCCCACAGACCGTGGCCAGCCAGGCTCCTCTGTCCATGCGATTTCCCAGGCAAGAATACTGAAGTGAGTTGTCATTTCCTTCTCCGGGGTATCTTCCTGGGATCCTCAGGGATCTCCAGGGATCAAACCCATGTCTCCTGCATTGGCAGGCTGATTCTTTACCACTGAGCCACCAGGGAAGCCCCTACCTCTTCTTCTCTGGACAAGAAGCCCCTTATCTTGTGAGATGCCTATGAACCTCTGCTGGGCAACTGCTGAGATTAATGAGCAAATATATTTAAGGCACATAGCATTAGTACATAGTAATTGCTCAATAAATATTGACATTATTGTCATTAACAGCTCCCAAATCCTCTTTATTTTGCCGACAATTTCTTTTTTAAGATACAAAGCAATGTACAAGGGGCCAAAACAGTGTGTCTAGTATACCTCAGCTGGTATAAGAGAAAACAGACATAAGGATGTGATGGTGTGTGCATGTGTATGTATGGTCATGTTTACAAAGCTTCCTGAAGAAATCCCCAGCTACTGCTGCAGATGATACCCATGGTAAAAACCCAAATGCTTGTGCCAAAGATGCATCCAGTCCTCTGATGACAGGAAATTTCTGGGTTCTTAGCCAAAGAGGAACAAAAAGCACTGCCCCCAAGCTTCTGCTGTATACTGTCACCTGGACCTTGAAGCAATATTACTATATCCGGAGTCCCACAAAATCCATCACTCATCTAAGCCAGTCCAAGACACGAGGCAGGGAGCCACCTTCCCGACTTCTAAGCTTTCCAAAGATCAGCTGTGGACCACCTAGGTATTCCACCTAACCATCACCTAGTATCACATAACCTCAGTTGGGGAGAATGAACACACGCAAAATATTCCCACTAAAATAAGTAACTGTTTCCGCATCTGCAGTAACAAATTCCCATGTGAGGAAAGAAATGATCTAAAGGGCACAATATCTACAGAGAGGCAGCCCTAGCTAGAGTATAAACACCTTTCAACACTGTCACAGGGAACCACTCAGTGACTGAGAACTACAGCTCTTCAAACATATACTTTTCTAATTATGGGCTAAGTTCTGCAATTATAAAACCAACTACCCCATTCCTGTGGTTTCCTCAACAAAAGAACTATTTCTGTCAGAAGTACATTCAAGTCTCCAGTTCATGGAGATACACTTTGAATTGACAAGTCGGTTTTGCCCTCACTTCTATCACTCCCAGACAGATTTAAAAGGCCTGAACTCTATGATATAAGAGCCAAGTTTCAGTAAGAACACAGATCCAAGGTATTTATCTTCTCCCCAGAAAGTTGTGCAAGAAGCTCACACACAAGGAATAGGATCTTAACTTGGCTACCCAGACACCTAAAATTCATTCATGAGTTCATTAAATAAACATTTAGAGTATCTTTTTTTGAGTGAACCATCTATTCTTCTTAACTGGTTTCCCTTGGATATGTTATCATTTATGGAGTACCTGAACTTACGGTCATCAGGGGGGAGGGTGATAGGAGAGGGGTAGTTAGGGAGTTTGGGATCAACATGTATACACTTTGCTGTATTTAAAATTGATAGCCAACAATGGATTTACTGTACAGCACAGGGAACTAGGCTCAATATTCTATTATGGAATATTGATTTTCCAAATTTCAAATTTGGAACAGAATTTGAAAAAAAGAATATACACATGTGTATGGAACTGTACAACTGAATCACACTGGTGTACAGCTGAAACTAACGTGCCATTGTTAATCAGCTATATTTCAATAGAAAATAAAAAGCTTTTAAAAAAATGTATGGAGTTCTTATACGAAATGTGAAAAAACATGCATAGTTCCCACCAATTCCACTAAAATTCTGTTGTGCTTATTTTCCATTACCATGAAAATTTTTCTGAGTTTAAGATAGAAATCACTGCAAAGGTGCTATGTGTCTAGCACGTTAATGTCATGTGAGAGAAAAAGATTGTGCATCAGCATATGCTCGTATAGACATGAAATGCCTCTGGAAGGACATACAGTAGTTAGTGTAAGTGATGCCTGCGAAGACAGAAAGCAAGCAAGCAAGCCTGTGTGCATGCTCAGTTGTGTCCGATTCTGCGACCCCATGAACTGGATGGGGTCCTCCCCAGGCTCCTCCGTCCATGGGGTTCTTCAGGCAAGAACACTGGAGTGGGCTGCCATGCCTTCCTCCAGAGGATCTCCTCAACCCAGGGATCAAACCCACGTCTCCTGCATTGCAGGCAGATTCTTTACCCACTGAGCCACCAGAAAAGCCCCTGAAGATAGAAACTACAGGGTTAAGTGACAGAGTAAAATCCCAGGAAACTAGAGAGTTAAGTGACAAGGTAAAATCCTAGGTGGTCAGGCAAAAATAAAAGTTAAATACTGTTTCTGATCTTGGAGCCTCAAGAAGCAAGTGAAAAGCAAATACATGATTTTCGTTGTATGCTCTTCTACTTTTTTATTCCCAAATTATGTTCACACAGTGAACATTCAAAACATTGTAAGAAACATGGCACAACACTGACGTACTCTCCATAAACTTAGAATTAGCTTTTGAATAAAAAATTCTGTTGCAGCTTTTTCTTGACATAGAGATTCTCCTTGTACTTTCCATCAGTGACAAAGCCCTCAAGCCCTATCTCCTAGCCCACCAGAAAAACAGCAAAAGTGAAAGTTGCTCAGTCTTGTCTGAATGTTTGTGACCCCATGGACTACACAATTCATGGAATTGTCCAGGCCAGAATACTCGAGTGGGTAGCCTTTCCCTTCTCCAGGCACTCTTCCCAACCCAGGGATCAAACCCAGGTCTCCCTCACTGCAGGTGGATTCTTTACCAGCTAAGCCACAAGGGAAGCCCAAGAATACTGGAGCAGGCCAACTCAGGAATCGAACTGGGGCCTCCTGCATTGCAGACGGTTTTTTTTTTTCACCAACTGAGCTATCAGGGAAGCCCTCAGAAAAACAGCAAGTTCCTCACTTAAAGCAAATAAGTGAGTGTACTAATTTCCCATTGCCATGGTA
The DNA here is from genome assembly GCA_024291935.2 of Okapia johnstoni. Classification (NCBI taxonomy): domain Eukaryota; kingdom Metazoa; phylum Chordata; class Mammalia; order Artiodactyla; family Giraffidae; genus Okapia; species Okapia johnstoni. The sequence goes on along the minus strand of CM044313.1, from coordinate 75,507,761 downwards.
ACAAATCACCACAAATTTAGTGGCTTAAAACAACACAAATTTATTATCTTATGGTAGTGTAGGTAAGAAGTCTGGCGTGGGTCTCACTGGGCTTAAAATCAAAATGTAGTAGGACCTACATAGAGGGCTGGGATGGGGAAGTGGAAGGGAGGCTCAAGAGCGAGGGGATATATGTGTACATATAGTTGATTCACACTGTTGTACAGCAGAAACTAACACAACATTGTAAAGCAGTTATCCTCCAATTTAAATTTTTTTTTTAATGTAGTATGGCTGCTCTGGGGAAGAACCTATTTTTTGTCTTTTCCAGCTTCTAGAAGGTGCCCACAGTCCTAGGTATGTGGCCCTTCCATCCATCCAAACTTACCACGGCTGGTCAAGTCTTTCTCATATTTCATGATCCTAATGCTAACTCTTCTTTCACACGTTTCCCCTTTTGAAAATCCCTGTGGCTTCACTGAAAGTGAAAGTGAAGTCGCTCAGTCGTGTCCGACTCTTTGCTACCCCATGGACTGTAGCCTACCACACTCCTCCGTCCATGAGATTTTCCAGGCAAGAGTACTGGAGTGGGTTGCATTTCCTTCTAATCCAAGGTAATCTCCCAGTTTGGAGGTCAGCTGATTAAAAATCTTAATTCCCTCTGCAACCTTAATTCCTCTTTGCCATGTAACATATCTACAGGCTCCAGAAATTGGGGCATAGACATCTTTGGGTAGCCATTATTCTGCCTTACATAGTAAATACATACCTACATATATATATATACACACACATATAAAGTTTCTGAAGAGACATAGCCTCTTCCAGGGGATAGCTTTTATGTTATAAAGTATAATATTCAAAATCCTTGTCTGAACTAGATGTTTTTGATTCCTTTGGCACTGTTGGCATCCATTCCAAGTTACAAGAGGGGTACTGTACTTAAGACAGTCTATTAATAAATGCTCTGCAACATGACTTCCTAATTCAGAATCCTAGGTCCGTTACTCACATTGTGTGACTTATGTCTGTTTCCCCATTTGTAGAATGAAGATAGTATTAATATCTATATCATAGGGTTGTTATGAGGCTTAAATAAGTTACTACCATTTAGAACAGTGCCAACACATAGTACTCAATACATGCTGCCTGGTTTAACTTGATCCATACCTGCATGACCAAGAGTGCTCAAAAGGAATCTCTCCCAGGACACACAAATGGTCAACCCCAAAGTAAAATCCTGCTTCTATCCAAGAGTCTTGAGAAAAAAGAAAATTCGTTTAAATCCACCTTTGAATATCTAGTTTTTTCCTTCTGATTTGCCAGTCTGGAAAAATACCAGCCAGTCCAGAGCAACCCTAAGAACCTAGTAATCCTACTGTTTTTCTGCTGTAGGTGATGAGGATGAAGACAGTCTTTGCCCTCAAGGAAACTGCCACACAATGGGTAGATGGTACAAACAGGAAACATAAGTAAACAAACTGAACAAGAAAACTGTTTTCTAGTGCCCCAGATAGATTGGCTCTAAGTAGGCAAAGGGAACGATTCCATTTTGGCCTATTGGCCACCACTGTCCTGAGTCTAAAAGTTCTGCTTAGCAATTCTCATTGCTGACACAAAGGAAGCTGGACAAAAGATTGTCTTCTGAAGAATCTACTCTAGCTAGCACTGTAGTTGCATAATTGGATCGAGCCACATTTCATTAATCTTCTGATGAATCTTTCCACTAGTTTCTAGGGATTGTTTCTAGGAAAAGCTATAAAGAAAAGCTCATTTATTCCCCTAGATTTATTATGTTAAAGGATTATCCGGTGTACAAACTCAAACACAATCACAGGACCACATGGTATCTTAGTTCAACAACTAAGCATTATTTAAAACATAAAGATTACACTGGAAATCCTTTGGATTTTTACTATTAGAACTTGGTAATAGGCTATCCACATTCCCATGAAATTACTGCCAAATTGGAGTCACTAAATCTATCTCTACTTATTCTCCTTTCAAGTGTTTTGGCAGCCACTCTACCGTGTAATTTAAAGCACTTAGGAACTAACAACACCTGAATGTCAACACCAGAGAATAAGAGTTCAAACTTTATATTCTACACTTTATCATGATTGTCAAATGAAATTTAACTTTATATTATCAAATACAGCAATTTCTCTCCATGTAGTAAGCTGTATAATTAATGAGCTAAGGAGAAACTAAATACTGTCTGCCAAGTACGCTATTATAATCTGACTAAATCCAGCTCTCAGTCATTCCATAATTTTCATTACACCTGTGAAAATGTTCCAGGTTCATGGACTCCTATTTTAAGTAGTCTCTAAGCAGATGAAACTCACTTTAATCCAAATAATATAGCCAGACTATGAAGCAAAAAATTTAACATACTTGTGTATAGCTCCCGTTTAGAAATTTCAAAGTTATAAAGCATATTAATCAGTAAAGTCATATCTATTGAGATTTACGTTATATCAGATTATCAGTAGTTTTAAGTTAAAAACATATTTTTTTATCTTTGCTCAGAAATTGTTCAACACTCTTGGTCTAGTAAAAAAGAAAAGCAAAGATTTCTTTTTTAAAAAGTAGCCAAAGGATTTAGATTTAAAGATTTGAAAAGTGTCTTAGAGATCACAAATCTTCATCCTTAATTAAACTAAGCCCTGAATAAAAAAAAAAATTTTTTAAAGAGAGAGAATAGCAAAGATTTATCAAAGAGACTGAGTCTAAACCAAATAAGATGCTGTCTAACCACAGCAAAAGACTTCATTATGACTTGCTTTTATTTGTGTCACTGTATTTGGTTAAAGCGATTTTTATGAGGTTTTTTTTTTTAATCTGAACTTATTCATTCATTCAAAAACTGTTAAGCATCATCCACTAAGTGTTCTAGGCACTGTTCTAGAAACTCAGGATACACAGCTAAGGGCCAAGAAATGCACCATCAGGATTCCAAATATTGGGCAAAGACTAAAGGTGAGCACTCGAGAGCAGCTGACATGACTGCTGGAAAAGAAGCGCCGTATTTCAGGAGTAGGGTCCCGAAACTTTTTAAAAGACTGTGAGGTTTCAAAGATCTGGTGTTAAGAATAATCGGACATGAATAACAATTTGGAAGGTAAGACAAAGACGCGAAACACTTAAGACAGGCCCAAGGAGAAAACTGAGAGAAAGCAGTGAGCAAATATAAAAAAAATAAGGACAGAATGACTGGGCACAAAGAAACCTAGACTAAAAACATCTAGTGGTCACCAGGAAGCCTCAGAGAAATAAATCTGACAACTCTGAGTGTATCAGTCTCATCTTTGTTTATAAAAAACGAAAAGAATGATGAATTTGGGATTGTTTCCCCTCATATTCCAATCAATAGAAACTTCCTTTTCGCAATGAGACTTTAAACAATTAGGGAAACATTTTGGTTTCCAGCTAATGGGTTTAATAGTGATTGCCATTTCAGGAAAAGCACTTCATCCAGTTGTAGACATGCCAAAGGTGGAAGAGAGGGGAACAGAAGCATAAACTGTACTAAAGGCCCTCACAGCTGGCTTTGAGTCATTGGAAAAATAATGTTTTTCCTCTAATAATCCCTTAAAGATTGGGGTTGGCTTTCTTTGGGGATGAGAATGTGCTGGCCCAAGAACAACTGTTGCTTCAGCGCTTGAGCACTGATGTTCTGTTTACTGTGCCAGTGCCAGGCATTCCTGAGTAATACATGAGCATCCTTGAGAAAATACACTCATAGTAGAGGTGAAAATATTTAGATACCAGTTTTTTAGTTAACGGCATGTCCAAACCTCCCTCGTCTTCTCCTCTAGCTCATCTTCCCCAAGCCTCTATTTCCTTCTTCCCTGCTCTTCACCAGAGAGAAAGGACAAGTACTCTGGGGCACCAACCCTCGGACCACAGATATGTCGAGCACCATGAGTAATCTCTTAGTTTGGGGCCTGATTTTCCAAAGTTCCACCTCACATTTGCCTCCATGAGGGTTCCATTTTAAATATATTGAAGCATGTTCTTGCTTTATGTAGTCATTGATTTTTCAACTGCCCCACAAATGTCAATATATTAAAATTTACTATAAATACAGGTGTTAATGTGATATAGGAGGATGATAATTAAGCTAGGATCATTTTATCAATGAAAGATAATTGGTATGGAACTAATAGGGTACATTTTATGTGTTAGGTATTTTCTAAATTAATTTCTTATTTAGTTTATTCATGCAATATTCAAGTGTCTTCTCTACTGATTTTTTTAAATTAGATTACACCTTGCTGTGTGACTAGGTTGTCCTTATCATATAAGAGCTTCTTTAATGTAAAACTGAAAGTTCTGAAAAGCAAACTGTAATAAACACATCCCTTATGGGATATTCTGTTAATTTGGAATTGCTTTAGCTACAAGTAACAGAAAAACTTGACTAGCAGGCTTAAGCCACAAGAAAATTACTTAACAAAAAGACGAGAGAGGCCATCCGAAGACTGAATCAATAACTTAATTATATCATCAAAGATGCGGACTCTTTCAAATTTCCTGCTCAGCTATCCTTGGTATATACTTAACATTTTCCCTTCAGGTCAAAAAGATAGTTATCAAAGCTCCAAACACCCTGTCCTCACAAAATAGTAGGACTTTTCCAACACAGTGCTGCTGCTGCTAAGTCACTTCAGTTGTGTCCGACTCTGTGTCACCCCACAGATGGCAGCCCACCAGGCTCCCCCATCCCTGGGATTCTCCAGGCAAGAACACTGGAGTGGGTTGCCATTTCCTTCCCCAATGCGTGAAAGTGAAGTCGCTCAGTCGTGTCCGACCCTTAGCAAACCCATGGACTGCAGCCTACCAGGCTCCTCCACCCATGGGATTTTCCAGGCAAGAGTACTGGAGTGGGGTGCCATTGCCTTATCCATTCCAACATATTACTTACCTTCATTTTCCAAAACAAGAACACATGCCCATCCAGACAAGTTACTAACAAGGAGCAACAAGACCGCCCTAACCTCTTTACACAAGAAATGACTTTCACCCAGGGGCTGGGTGCTTCGGCATTGAAGGTAAGCTACCAACAGAGTAGGCCATGTGTGTGACCCCTCTGAAGCCAGGAGTCTGGTGGGCTACAGTCCAGAGGGTAACAAAGAGTTGGACACAACTGAGCAACTGACCACCACCACCTCTAAAGCCAAGCATGTAACAGACAGCCTTCTATGTAACTAATTGGTGACACTATGACTCTTGCAAACAGGAATCAAAGCTGAAGAGAAAAGCTGATTAACAGCTGTTGCATTTGAATGTCCCTATGGCTTTATTCCCTTCATAAATCACAGCCTTGTCATGGTGAAGAGGCTTGCTTAACTCAATGAAGCTATGAGCCATGCTGTGCAAGACAGATGGGTCATCGTGAAGAGTTCTGACAAAACGTGGTCCACTGGAGAAGGAAATGGAAAATCACTCCAGTATTCTTGCCAGGAGAACCCCATGAGCAGTATGAAAATTCAAAAAGATATGACACTGGAAGATGAGCCCCCCAGGTCAGAAGATGTCCATTATGCTACTGGGGAAGTGAAGTGAAAGTGAAAGTCGCTCAGTTGTGTCCAACTCTTTGCAATTCATGGACTATACAGTCCACGGAATTCTCCAGGCCAGAATACTGGAGTGGGTAGCCCTTCCCTTCTCCAGGGGATCTTCCCAACCCAGGGATCAAACCCAGGTCTCCCGCATTGCAGGTAGATTCTTTACCAGCTGAGCCGCAAGGGAAGCCCCGAGGAAAAGCAGAGGGCAATTACTATTAGCTCCAGAAAGAAAGAAGCAGCTGGGCCAAACTAAAAACAATCCTCAGTTGTGGGTGTGTCTGGTGGTGAAAGTAAAGTCCAATGTGGTAAGGAACAATATTGCATAGGAACCTGGAACATTAGGCCCATTAATCAAGATAAATTGGATGTGGTCAAGCAGGAGGTGGCAAGAGTGAAGATCAACATTTTAGTGATCAGTGAACTGGAATGGACAGGAATGGATGAATTTAACTCAGATGACAATTATATCTACTACTGTGGGCAATAATCCCTTAGAAGGAATGGAGTAGCCCTCACAGTCAATACAAGAGTCCAAAATGCAGAAATGCAGTACCTGGGTGCAATCTCAAAAATGACAGAATGACCTCGGTTCGTTCCCAAGGCAAACCATTCAATATCACAGTAATTGAGACCATTTGACCTGTCTCCTGAGAAACCTGTACGTGGGCTGAGAAGCAACAGTTAGAACTGGACATGGAACAACTAACTGACTGGTTCAAAGTTGGGAAGGGAGTACGATTAGGCTGTATATTGTCACCCTGCTTATATAACATCTATGTAGAATTCATCATGAGAAATCCTGGGCTGGATGAATCACAAGCTGAAATCAAGCTTGCTGGAAGAAATATCAACAACTTCAGGTATGCAAATGATACCACTCTAATGGCAGAAAGTGAAGAGGAACTAAAGAACATCTTGATGAGGGTGAGAGAAGAGAGTGAAAAAGCTGGCTTGAAACTCAACATTAAAGAAAACTAAGATCATGGCATCTGATTCCATCATTTCATGGCAAATAGAAGGGAAAAAAGTGGAAGCAATGACAGTTTTTATTTTCTTGGGCTCCAAAATTACTGTGGACAGTGACTGCAGCCACAAAATAAAAAGACGCTTACTCCTTGGAAGAAAAACTATGACAAACCTAGATAGTGTATTAAAAAGCAGAGACATCACTTTGCCAACAAAGGTCCATGTTTTCCAGTAATCATGTATGGACGTGAGAGTTGGACAATAAAGAAGGCTGAGTGCCAAAGAATTGATGTTTTTGTAATTATGGTGCTAGAGAAGACTCTTGAGAGTCCCTTGGACTGCAAGGAGATCAAACCAGTCAATCCTAAAGGAAATCAGTCCTGAGTATTCTTTGGAAGGGCTCATGCTGAAGCTGAAGCTCCAATACTTTGGCCACCTGATGCAAAGAGCTGAGTCATTGGAAAAGACCCTGATGCTGGCAAAGAGGGAAGGCAAATGGAGAAGGGAGTGGCAGAGGATGAGATGGCTGGATGGCATCACTGACTCAATGGACATGAGTTTGAGCAAATTCCAGAAGATAGTGGAGTACAGAGTATATTGGCCTGCTGCAGTCCACGTGGTCAGAGTTGGACATGATTGAGTGACTGAACAGCAACAATACGGATTTATTTCCAAGTCAACAGATCCTCTCTTGCATGGAGAAACACCACCTCTGATGTCAATAATAAGAAATAAATACTACTGTCTACTATGTTCAGCTGGGATTTGGCAAGAATAAGTGGGAAGGTAAGAAGACAAAAAAAACCAAGGATAACAGTTTCATTTTTGCCTTTGGGAAGTGCAAAAATCTATGATGTCTTAGGTCAAAAAATTTCATTGAGAGACCCAGACAGTGTTTTATTCTATGAGCTTCCAATTAGCCCCATTCAGCTCTCACTTGTAGCAAACTCAATTGCCAACGAGTTTCGGCCCTGTACGCTGTATCTCACAATGAGTGTCCTGGGAAGTCTACAAGAGCTCTGATGCAAAGGTCAGAACACTGCTTCAACTTCAAGATCAAAGAGCTTAGACACAACATCTTCCATACCCTCAACACTGTCCAATCATCTTTGTAACGTAATGTCGCTATTAAAATAGGGAGCAAGGAGTCAAAGGTCTGGATTAAACAATGGTTCCTACTAACTACACACACATTGCAAACTAATTCAAAATCTGCTTTAGAGTATACATCTGACAATATGGTCGATTGAGAAAGAGCTTTCCAGATTTACAGTCAGAAATGTACCAAAGAGAAAGAAAAAAATGCAAAACAAAAGAGAAAGAAATTAAAACTATAATCAACTTAAGTGGAAACAATACTGTCTGTTCATGATTGCTCTTCCCATCATTGGTCAAATTAGCAAAAGTCCTGGACTGATTGACACCAAACTAAAGACTTCAAATGACCCTGGCCTAATGTTCAGCAGTGCTGCATAGTGCAAAAAGGACAGTAATTCACTGAGCTGGATAGCAGCGAGCCTTTAGGAACATTGCTTAAACTTTATGAGTCTCAGTTGCCTTATCTACAAAATTATGAAAACAAAGTCTGTGCCACAGAGTTGGAATGGGACCAAGTCAAATAAAATAAAAGGTGCTCATTCATTACCATATTGATAAATCAGGGTAAGTTTTTCTTAGGAACATCTTAAACACATGGGGTACTAAATAAAATAAATGTATGGGGATTGAAGAGCCAAGGGAAAGGTCTTTATATGATATATTTTCGTGACAATTTATCTTTCCTCCAATGCAGTTGCTTTTATCCAGGTTGTCTGAGTATCCCATAAGACTTGCTAATTACAAATTTTGGACATGTCACATATTCAGAGAAACTGAAGATGAAATGACATAAAATCCCAGTGCAAGTCTATAAGCCAAACGTGATTAGAAAAGTTTTGACATTTATGTTGTTGCTGTTTAGTCACTAAGTTGTAGCTGACTCTTTTGCAACCCTATGGACTGTAGACCGCCAGGCTCCTTTGTCCACAGGGATTTCCAAGTCAAGAATACTAGAGTGGGTTGCTATCCCCTTCTCCTGGGGATCTTCCTAACCCAGGGATCGAACCTGCAGCTCCTGCTTGGCAGGTGGATTCTTTGCCACTGAACCACTGGGTCTTCCCTTTGACATTTACACATAAATGTCTCTGAATTAATTCATCTTTCCATTTTCTAGGTCTTTCTTTAAAGACTTTCTGTCTTTATCTCAGTTTCTGTCTTTGTAACACACAATCACACACACACACAGAGGTCTGAGTTAGTAAGTGGGGCAATGATTTAGAGAGGTGGGGCCAAGAGGCTAGACGATGCTAACCAAAGCAATCCATCGATAGTTATCTCTCTGAGGTTAAGTTTCCTTCTGTATATGTGTATGTAGGACATTTGCTCTCAATTTCATACTTCATTTTTCTTTAAGTGCTGCCCTTGGTGTTTATTTTAGTCTGCAAGAGACAGGCAGGTAAGCAGGGAAAAAATTTTCCAAAGTAATCCTGCTAGTTCCTTGTAGCTATACGTTCAGCTCTCAGCTATAGGTTACCACTGCTGAACACTTTATTTGGTTTATTTCCCTGGTTGGTAATTTACCTACCATTTTCCTCCTGCCATTCTTCTCAAAACTGGCAGATTTTTCTCTGAGCTACTGTCTCATTTTTTATGATCTGCCAAGGTGATCCTTAACAGATATTTCAGAATCAAATTTTATTTTCTTTCATGTTTAATAAGCCAGTTATGCTTCTACTTCGGTGACTTTTTTTCAATTCTCTGCTTTTTTCCTGATTAAAAGCATGATTTCTTTAATAAAATTTACTTTGTAATCTTAATTCTTAAACACTATGTGTACATATAGTACATGTTCCTCCCTCGTTAATGCTAAATTTGGTTTTTATAGGCATGCCCCCTTTAGATATAGAACCTTGTAAATAGTTGTGTGCCAAAATCTACAATGCATAAGAGAGAAATAATTTGAGAGAATGTTATATATATTTTCTTAAGATCCTAGAATTTTTATATTGAGAAGTTTACAAAGTTTAACAGTTTAACTGTTTTGCTGTTTTGTAGAATACTTCCCCTTTCCTTTTCTCCTGTCACACCCATCCAAATCTATATGTTAGGGTAAATGAGGAAATTCAATAGGCGCATTTACAGAGTATTTAAGACAATATAAATCATCCACAAAAGACAACTAACTGATCTCTTCCATGTTGGATCCTGAATTATAGCAGGTTCTGCTGTTCTAAATAGTCATACTCTTCAAGCGATATATTTCCAAGGGATTTCACAAAAAAAAAGGAAGTGAAAAATAATTTTTTTTTTCTTTTGGAGAAAATAAGGAAGTGGCATGGTTTGCCAGTAGACTGAATCTCTTTGGGCAAAGTTTTCTAAGGACAGTAGGATTGTTTCATATGCTCCTAAAAGGGAAAAAAAAAAAAAGACAGAACCTTCACCTAAGACCCACTTTTGTTGAAGTCCCTGCCTTTGGTTCTATGAGGAAACTTTTCAATCCATTCCACAAACCTGCATCAAGCACCTGTACTGTGTCAGGTCCTAAGCTAGGGATTGGGAAGAGTAAAAAATAGTCAAGTCTCTAACGAGCTGCTAGGCTGGAAGGAGAAACAAACATATGGACTAATAATTAAAATACTGTGTGCTGAGAAGCATAATAGAGCTTTCCGCAAATTGTTTGGGGCAATACCAGTTATTCCAGTTGAAGGTCAGGGAAAGCATCCCAGGGGCAGTGGCACATTACAGAGCATAAAGAGCCCTGCAAAATCTGTGCAGGCAAGTCCTCCTTCTCCCTCCTGGTTTCGCCAGATTAATTTCAAAAAGAGCAGCCCAACAGTGTATCTCTTTAGGATGAATCATGAGAGCGCTTGGCAACTGCCAGCCCTAATAGCATCTCCAAGGAAAGCAATTAACTAGCAATTTTCCTTTATTATTTCACTCATCCACGTAATTAAATATTCTTAACATACTTATTTCATAGTATTTTATGAAGAATGATAATGCTATGTTACTGTATACTAATGATAATATAATTAGCCACCAGTTTCACATGCTTTGATGTATTCTTTCAAAAAATTATTCTAAAATACAAGTTTAATGTGAGGTTAAGATTGCACTAAGCCATTTCCTCTAAGATGCTACTGCTTGTCTTTATTTCACAGTGGGGAAATAACATGAAAGGCTTGCCTTAAATTCTTCTGGTTTTCGAGGAAACTGTAAAGGTTTATATGAGTATATTAAAAATCTCACTGATCCTTCAAAAGTCAATCCTAAGGGATTTTTGCCCAATTTTGCTTTAAAATATATGGCTATTATCATCGTGTTATCTTTGTCACACAATATGAATATGCACACACGTAAAGCACATCCACACATATGTATAAATCTTTTGTACATATTAATATTTTATAAATATAAACACATATACATATATAGTTCTAGGTATGATGTGTACAGTAAAGAACGCTTTAACTTTGCCTCATATCTCATCTCTATGTTACAAGTGTCAGAAGTTATTTTTCTTCAATCCCTTTCATAAAGTTTTTAATGTGTCAAGATAAAAATTCTATGAAATAATGCCATTTGCAACAACATGAATGGACTTATATACTATCATACTAAGTGAAGTAAGTTAGACAAAGGCAAATATATTATATCACTTATATGTGGAATCTAAAGAAGAATGATACAAATGAATTTATTTACAAAACAGAAATGGACTCACAGACAGAGAATGAATTTATGGTTACCAGGGGATCAGGGAGGAAGGTGGGAGGGGAGGGATATGTTGGGAGTTTGGGACTGACATGTACACACTACTATATTTAAAATAAAATGACTTTCCATGAAAAAGATAGTATCTCCCTTATATACAGGATTCTTATTTTCAATGCATTTTTATAACTAGCATCTTATTTATACCCACAAATGTTTACATGATAAGTGGTGAGAGAATTTAGAATAAATTAAGGAACCTCTTAAAAGTCAGGAGATGGGGAATTCCCTGCTGGTCCAGTGGTTAGGACTCCACACTTTCACTGTCTTGGATGTGGGCTTCGCCCCTGGTTGGGGAACTAAGATCCCACAAGTCTTGTGGCGCAGCCAAAAAAAAAAAAAGTCAGAGGATGAGTTTTAATAGTTGTATTAAAGGTTGTATTATAATAATTGTTGACCCATAAGGCTGTTAGATTAGAAGCGAAGCAAGACCAAGGATTTACTTTAGAGGAGAGTCCTTTGTGAAACTGAGACCACAGCCTCTGTGATTTCTTGTCACAGATTCCACTGCTTTCCACTGTGTCCTTTTCAAATATATATCTGGTGCACAAAATTACAGCTCCAGGCACTGAGCCAAAATTATGTGGTACCTTCTTGTTCCCAAATACTACAAGACAGTTAGCTTCACACTTCCCTTAAGCTGGCTTTAAAGTAAGGTAAAGTGTTAGTCACTCAGTTGTGTCTGACTTTTTGCGACCCCATGGACTGTAGCCTGTCAGGCTCCTCCATCCATGGGATTTTCCAGACAAGAATACTGGAGTGGGTTGCTATTTCCTTCTCCAGGGGATCTTCCTGACCCAGGGATTGAACCCAGGCCTCCTCCATTGCAGGCAGACTTTTTACCACCTGAGCTACCAGGGAAATCCCTCCCAAGCTGACTTTGGGGTCAAGCAAGCTGGCCAAGAACTTTCTCTTGGGTTCTTTCTTTTCTTTCGTACACAATTGTTACACTTTTTGTAGTTTTTAAAAATTTTGTGGCCATGCTGTCCAGCTTGTGAGATCTTAGTTCCTCGCGTTGTGTGCATGCTCAGTCGCTTCAGTCGTGTCAGACTCTTTGCGACTCTGTAGACTGTGGCTCACCAGGCTCCTCTGTCCATGGGATTCTCCAGGCAAGAATACTGAAGTGAGTTGCCATTTCCTTCTCCAGGGCTTAGTTCCTCAGCCAGGAATCACACCTGTGTCCTCAGCAGTGAAAGCGCAGAGTCCTAACCACTGGACCCCCAGGGAAGTCCCTGTGCAAAATTATAATTAAGGCCAATGCAGAACTATTTATCCAAAGAAGTCATCTGTGCAGTGGCTTAACAGAAGTTAGGCTGTGTCATTCTTTGAATACCTCATTACTCAGTGTTGCTGATCCTCCTGTGTCATTAACCATAAAACACCTGGGATTTTCTGCTCTGCTGTGTATCTCTGGTTGCCTCACTAGAACAGAAGTACATGACACAATCAAGAGCCCATTTATTAATACCATGCAGGAGTGTAGTGCGTACACTCTACAGAACATTTTGTCTTAAGAGAAGAGGTTGGTTTTTTCAAAAGCCTAATCTACATGCTTCCGTGATTCTGAACAGTAGCAATGCAGCATGAATATTGAGAGATAAGATACATGTGATTTCCGAGTGCTTTCTCTGTCTGTTCCTGACTGCGAATATACGCGTGCTTTTTAAAGAAAAAAATGTTAAAAGGAAGATTACCAAACATGAAAGCTCTACCACCAATTTTGAATCAGAGTGGAGGCTGTGATTTCATTAAAATGGGTTTCCACAGAACAGAAAGTTATTAACATTTTAGCCCTTCTCTGCCTCTCATCATCCACCATCAGTCATTTGTCAGCTCCTTCACAATATTCCTTATTTTCTTGATCCTATTTCCTCTCATTCAAGCCCTCATTGTCAAAAGAAGCAGTAGAATAAATAGTTCTCAAGGCTCTCTTCTGTAGAACACTGTCCAAGAGACACCCTTAGATTTCTATTTAACTCACATCTTAGTGGTTTTCTCTTAAGATTTTCAGGAGGTTAGACAATTAACAGATTGTCTTTTCTCGATGGAATGTGTTTGCCCCAACATTTTTGTTAAAAATTTAACACATCTGCAGCTTGTATGTGATGGTATAATATAGTATAAGATGGTATTTATAGTACAAAATTATATTTTTCGTTGTTTTCAACTTAATATAACAGTGGTTCATAATATTGTGTGAAGACAATTAAGAGTTCTGATACATGAACCACTCTGGGCTTCTAAACCTTCTGCTTCCGGTTACTCCCAGAATCACCTTCCTAAAGCACCTCAATCTCTCTCCTCTATGAAAAAATGTAATTGGCTCCCCATTGTCTATGGAACAAAATCTGAGCAGAGCACTCAGGGTCCCTTGAGCCACACTAGAATGCAGTGCTTTTGCAAAAATAAACTTCCCTTCTGTACAATAAGGCTTGATACACGTGTGTGTGTGTGTGTGTGTGTGTGTGTGTGTGTGTGTGTGTGTGTGTGTGTGTGTGTGTACAGTCGTATTATACTCAGAGACAGACATACCATATTCACTTATAATATAGTCCTGGAATCTATGATTTTTTTTCCCAAAAGAAGCTTATTTAACTACATGTTGTATTCTGATTCCTAGAATGTTGACGTTCACTCTTGCCATCTCCTGTTTGACCACTTCATGGACCTAACATTCCAGGTTCCTATGCAATATTGCTCTTTACAGCATTGAACCTTGCTTCTATCACCAGTCACATCCACAGCTGGGTGTTGTTTTTGCTTTGGCTCCATCCCTTCATTCTTTCTGGAGTTACTTCTCCACTGATCTCCAGTATCATATTGGGCACCTACCAACCTGGGGAGTTCATCCTTCAGTCTCCTATCTTTTTGCCTTTTCATACTGTGCATGGAGTTCTCAAGGCAAGAATACTGAAGTAGTTTGCCATTCCCTTCTCCAGTGGACCACATTCTGTCTGACCTCTCAACCATGACCCATCCATCTTGAGTGGCCCCACACAGCATGGCTTAGTTTCATTGAGTTAGACAAGGCTGTGGTCCATGTGATCAGACTAGCTAGTTTTCTGTGATTGTGGTTTCAGTCTGTCTGCTCTCTGATGCCCTCTCTCGGTGCGTACCATCTTATTTGGGTTTCTCTTACCTTGGACGTGGGGTATCTCTTCACAGCCACCACCCACCTTGGACGTGGGGTATCTCCTCTAAGAAAGGCAATGCCAAAGAATGCTCAAACTACCGCACAATTGCACTCATCTCACACACTAGCAAAGTAATGCTCAAAATTCTCCAAGCCAGGCTTCAGTAATACATGAACTGTGAACTTCCAGATGTTCAAGCTGGTTTTAAAAAAGGCAGAGAAACCAGAGATCAAATTGCCAACATCCAATGGATCATTGAAAATGCCAGAGAGTTCCAGAAAAACATCTATTACTGCTTCATTGACTATGCCAAAGCCTTCGACTGTGTGGATCACAATAAACTGTGGAAAATCCTGAAAGAGATGGGAATACCAGACCACCTGACCTGCCTCTTGAGAAACCTGTACGCAGGTCAGGAAGCAACAGTTAGAACTGGACATGGAACAACAGACTGGTTCCAAATAGGAAAAGGAGTACGTCAAGGCTGTATATTGTCACCCTGCTTATTTAACTTCTACTCAGAGTACATCATGAGAAATGCTGGGCTGGAGGAAGCAGAAGCTGGAATCAAGATTACTGGGGGAAATACCAACAACCTCAGATATGCAGATGACACCACCCTTATGGCAGAAAGTGAAGAAGAACTAAAGAGCCTCTTGATGAAAGTGAAAGAGGAGAGTGAAAAAGTTGGCTTAAAGCTCAACATTCAGAAAACTAAGATCATGGCATCCAGTCCCATCACTTCGTGGCAAATAGATGGGGAAACAGTGGAAATAGTGGCTGACTTTATTTTTTGGGGCTCCAAAATCACTGCTGATGGTGATTGCAGCCATGAAATTAAAAGAGGCTTACTCCTTGGAAGGAAAGTTATGACCAACCTAGACAGCATATTAAAAAGCAGAGACATTACTTTGTCAACAAAGGTCCCTCTAGTCAAGGCTATGGTTTTTCCAGTGGTCATGTATAGATGTGAGAGTTGAACTATAAAGAAAGCTGAGCGCCAAAGAATTGATGCTTTTGAACTGTGGTGTTGGAGAAGACTCTTGAGAGTCCCTTGGACTGCAAGGAGATCCAACCAGTCCATCCTAAAGGAGATCAGTCCTGGGTGTTCATTGGAAGGACTGATGTTGAAGCTGAGACTCCAATACTTTGGCCACCTGATGGGAAGAGCTGACTCACTGCCAAAGACCCTGATGCTGGGAAAGATTGAGGGCAGGAGGAGAAGGGGACGACAGAGGATGAGATGGTTGGATGGCATCAACGACTCAATGGACATGGGTTTGGGTGGACTCCGGGAGTTGGTGATGGACAGGGAGGCCTGGTGTGCTGCAGTTCATGGGGTTGCAAGGAGTAGGACACAACTGAGTGACTGAACTGAACTGAACCGTATTCTGAACCAAGAAACTTGAACAAAATCAATTACAGACATGCCCACAGTAATAGACTAGAAAATAAACCTGAAGGTATATATCCTGGGACTCTTAGATATAATAAAATTATCCTTCAAATCAAAAAGTAAATATGATCAAATACTGTAGATCACCAAAGGACTGGTACATATTTAGCACACAGGACTACTCTAGTCCCTAATATTTTGCCTGAAATTAATATGTAGGCTATGCGTGCATACTAAGTCACTTCAGTTGTGTCCAACTCTATATGACCATGTGGACTGTAGACCACCAGGCACCTCTGTTGATGGGATTCTCTGGGTAAGAATACTGGAGTGGGTCACCATGGCCTCCTCCAGGGTATCTTCCCAACCCAGGGATTGAACCTGGGTCTCTTATGTCTTCTGCAAGTGGGTTCTTCACCGCTAGCACCACCCATGAAACAGACACTAAACTGCTCATTAATAATGATAATGTTTATATCCTGAAAATGTATAATATTTAGTTGAGTTATTTGGACTGCTCAGATCTCGCTAAGAAAGTTTTCCAAAGAAAATTGGATGGATGTGTTTTCTAAAAATAAATTTCCTTGTTGTGAGGAAATATCGAAACTCATTCTAATTTCTTTAGAGATTTTTTCAGGCAAGTATGTCAATATGTGGGCTACCCAGGTGATGCTCGTGGTAAAGAACCTGCCTGCCAATGCAAGAGACAAGAGAAGAGTGTTTAATCTCTGGGTCAGGAAGATGCCCTGAAGGAGGGCATGGCAACCCACTCCACTATGCTTGCCTGGAGAATCCCATGGACAGAGGAGCCTGGCGGGCTACAGTCTGTCTATTGGGTGACAAAGAGTTCGACGTGACTGAAGTGACTTATCACGCTCACATGTATCAATATTTTCATAGGTGTTATGTTGTTTCTCCCACTGAAATGCATTGTTTTCTTCAAATAAGAACTGTTCAAACATTCTATCATTTCACTTTGTCTTTCTTAGTTTAATGGAAAGCTGGTTGTAAATTGGATACAGACCACCAAGAAAAAAATGGATTTTATTTAACATTTTCTTGATACTACTTAGAGAGAGATCATCTCCTTTAGAAACCCATTTTTTAAAAGTTTTCATTAGTAAAGACCGTGTATCAATTATTTTAAATCATTTCATTTCTTATAAGGAATCTCACAGCAAATTCACCCAAGTGTCTACCTTCAATTAAACAAAAGAGGCACAGGAACTAAGAATTTCATGAAACAAGAGTTGGGAAGAGATCAGAGCTGTGGGGATGAAAAGTGCTTCATCAGGGTTTTACCCTTTGCCATAATCTGGTTTTACTACCAGGGCCCTTTGCTGAACCATCCTTTTCCTTTGAATCTCTTTAATACCAATCAAAAGAACCCTAGAATGAGAGAGTAAACTGTACAACAACTTTAGAAAACTATTTGGTAGTATTAATATCTAATAAAGCTGAATTTATGCGTATCATATGGCCTAGCCACACCTGAGTATACATTGAATTCAAATACACATATATCTAGCCACCAAATACATGTCCTAACACATTTGTAGACAAATTATTCAAAATGGCCAGAAAAACAGAAATACCTAAATTCCATCAACAGTATGACTGATAAGTGAAAGATATATATTTACACATTATTCACAAATGAGAATGAACAGGAACTATAGGCAACATGAAGACTCTCATCAACATAATGTTGAATGAATGAAGCCTGATACAAAAGAGCACATAGCGCATAATGTCTCTAATATGATGCAAATATGATTGAAAGTATAAGAAACAGACAAAAGTAGTCTACTAATATGTTGTTAGAAATCCACATCATGGATACCATAGGTGGGAAGAGGAATTAGGGACAAAGAACAGAACATAAAGGGGTTTTAGTGGGGCTGGTTGTGTTTTGCTTTTGATCCAAGAGCTGGTTAGATAGATACGTTCAGGATCTGAAAACTTAATGAATTTTATACTGATGATATGTGTACTCTTTTGATATGTGTATATTTTACTTTGATCAAGTTTTTTTAAAAGAAATCCAGGAAGTCAAACGTCACTTCCTGCTGCGAAAAAAGAAACATGACCATCTAAAAAATATGACCATCTAAAGAACATTCAATCCAGTTGGTTAAAGTTTTTGTTTTTGTCTTTTTTTTTAGGTA
The DNA here is from genome assembly GCA_024291935.2 of Okapia johnstoni. Classification (NCBI taxonomy): domain Eukaryota; kingdom Metazoa; phylum Chordata; class Mammalia; order Artiodactyla; family Giraffidae; genus Okapia; species Okapia johnstoni. The sequence goes on along the minus strand of CM044313.1, from coordinate 75,489,733 downwards.
AAGACTATCAGAAACCTGAAAATGAAAGTGAGTAAATATCTCACTTTATCTTACATACACCAAGTAGTTTGTTTAAGGATCACCTTGAACACAGTTCTCGTGAAAGACAGTATCTACGGTATACTACCCCAATTTTTAAAATCAGACCTTATTCTTATGAGTTAGGTAACTGATGGAGGATTAAACTTCATGGAGAATCTTAAAAGGTCAAGAAAATGACAGATTTTCTTCCTCTGGAAATTTGCTGTGGCTTCATCACCCTGAAAATATGTTTCTCCGCCCTCACCATCATTTCCCCAAAACTGTTTTTCTTTAACAAATTGAACATGCAGAAAACACACTCTTACCAATTCTTCTGCCATTGTGACACTGATGTAAACTATACTTCCCAAGACCAAGACATGAACGTCTCGTAATGATAACAGCTGGACACTTGGAAGATGTTAGCAAATGACCATGCTGATATTTTAAATCTGGACTTTCTTTGGATGCCAAAAAGCATATTTCTGAGATCACATTATCTTCTTCAGGAGTCACACATAGCTCAGAAAGTTCCGTAGAGACAAGATACAGAACAAACCATAAACATTCAGAGGAGAAAATGTATTGACAGGTCTACTCACTGAAAAATTGCTTAGACCCGGGCAAAAACTCTAGCTTCCCTCTTTGTGGGAATAAATGCAAAATATCTCTTCTGACTGACTCCTTCTCCTTAAATACCCTTTTGCGTTCTCTCCTAGAAGATCCAAAAACACAGGGCAGGTTGCTGTTACACAACATCATTTATAGTCCTTTGGAATATTTTTATTTCAGCAAACAATCTTTTTATCACCTACAAGAACACATGAGCCAAACTTGAGTATGAAAATAAACATTATAAACATATGCCTAAATTATATCATACTCTTAACAACATACTCCTTTCAACCTCACAGATGCTGAGAGTGTTAAGATTTGGAAAGGATATTCAAATCATTTATATTAAGCTTTTGTTTGGCTATGTGGCATGTGGGAGCTTAGTTCCCCAATCAGGGATTGAACCCACATGCCCTGGAGTGGAAGCCTGGGGCCCCAACCACTGGACCGCCAGGAAAGTCCCTGGATTAAAGCTTTCATTGTACAATCAGTTTAAGATACCTGGCTAAGGGCATGCAAATAAGAAAGCTTAAATTAAGACTAGAACCCTGTCTCAGCTTGCTAATCCCTAGTCTAAGACTTTATGTGCTATATCAAGATGTCTTTTGAGTCACTAGAAATTAAATGACTGGATGCCCATCTAGTTTTTTGGATTATGCATCAGTACTCAAGCAAAACCAAGAGTTGTAAGCCACAAAGGATGAAATAAAGCTTTCTATGAACCGGACATTCTTCAAGGAGGTACATGATCTGGAGGAGATACTCAAATCCACCAACTCGCACAGCTGTTATATCACATGATGAATACCAAAGAAGGAAATATAAAAAAAGAAAACAAAGCACACACATGCACGTGCACACACACACACACGCTCTTCCTTACCTTGCCTTATTCCATCCTGACAGCCATTTATATTCTGACAAGAAATGTCCAGAAAGAGATGAGCAACAGCCTCCCAATGTTACCAGAGAGAAATAAAGGGATCAATTCCACTGCAGACAGCTCTTTCAAGAACCTAAAAAGTCAGTAAGAAAAGAAAGGAATTTCCATTCATTCTTTTATTCATTCAACACATTTGTATTTCATGCCTGCCAGATCTAGGTATGGTACTAGTGAGTGAAGATACACAGATAAAATATCCTAGTCCCTGCTCTTGGGATGCTGGCAATTAACTAGGCAGCCAAGAGAAAGAACTTACAAGGGATAGAGTTTGGGTATACAGTGAAGAAGAGGGAAGAGAAGGATAAGGAAAGAGTTAATGCCAAGACCTTTCTAGGAGTAACAAGCAAAAACATGAGAAATTCTATCATTTTCTTCCCTGAGGGATCTTCCCGCATTCTTCCTATCTTGATGGTTCTCAAAGTGAAATCACTCAGTCGTGTCCAAGTCTTTGTGACCCCATGGACTGTAGCCTACCAGGTTCCTCCATCCATGGGATTTTCAAGGCAACAGTGCTGGAGTGGGTTGCTATTTCCTTCTCCAGGGGATCTTCCCAACCCAGGGATTGAACCCCAGTCTCCTGTGTTGTAGGCAGACGCTTTACCGTCTGAGCTACCAGGAAAGTCAAAGGGTGAATCCAAAAATAGAAGCTTCAGCATTACCTGAGAACTTGTAAGAAACAGAAATTTTCGGTCTCTACACCAGAACTACTAAACCAGAGGTACTCTGTGTTGTAACAAGCCCCCAAATAATTTTGATGTGTGTGAAGTTTGAGAACTTTACTAGAACTTTACATTGTACTAGTTAAATCAAAGCCAAATTGGGTGAATGAAAGACTATATGCTCAAACAGTTAAGAACAAGTCTTGTCTGGTAATTTTCCATGTAAATGTACTAGTCTAAAAAATAATCTTTTGTCAGTAATGTACTAATCTATATTTTGAAAATTTTGGTTTTATTCACCTTTGAAGAAAGGAATGGCAATCCACTCGAGTATTATTGCCTGGAGAATCCCATGGACAGAGAAACCTGGCTGGCTACAGTCCATAGAGTCGCACAGAGTCGGACCCAACATGCTAAGACACAAAGTGACACAAAGTGACTTAGCATGTTTGGAGGCCTATATACCCTGTGTATGCTAAGATCTGCCACACAAGTAAATGACTGATAAATCTGAAGTAAATGCTTTGCATTTTACCTGGAGTCTAGTATCTTGAACGGAGGTCAACATAGATGATACTTCAGAAAGCACAGGAGGGTTTTACGAAACAAACTACACAATACACTGATGGAATCACAGGGACTACAGCATTGAACATCTCAGGCTATGTGATATCTGATGTTCAGGGTCCACTTAGTTCTCTGCATCTCCTCTAGAATAAAGTTTTTCTGCTTCAGTTTCTCTGTAGTTTGCCACATGTCCACCCTTTGCCCCAACTCTGCTAGACCTTAGAGCTCTAGATCTAATGTGTTTAGCTACATTCTCAAAGTGTCTTGACATCTTGCCTCTTTGGTTCAAATTCTCAAGAGAAAGAATTTGATAGTGCCAATGTGGCTCAATAGTTCACTTAATTGTGACCTTGGGTATTAATAAGGAAGTCAGGGCACAACAGAGGGCTGCGTGGTCACAAAATCTAACACAGTAGGAATGACCTATTTGGCTCCAGAGAGTTCCATCTAACTTCAGGATCCTCTGAAGCAACAGTGCATCCTTAATTTATGAATCCCCAATGAATGGTAGATAATTCATAGGAAAAACAATTGATTCCTGCAAAAGAATTTTGAAAGAGATAATTTGATTACATATCAAAACCTTATATATATAGCCTTCACCTCAGAAATTTAAATTCTAGGTTTTTATTCTAAGGAAAAAATTAAGATGTGTCCAATAAGAAATAAGCCCAGTGAATTCCCTGGCGGTCTAGTGGTTAAAACTCTGCACTTCCACTGCATGGGACACAGGTTCGATCTCTGGTCAGGGAACTAAGATCTTGCATGCCACATGATGGGGCCAACAACAACAAAATACAGAGAGGCGTTCAAACACATATATAAGTGTTCAACACTTAGCATGCAGTGACGTGCTGAGTCACTTCAGTTGTGTCCAACTCTTTGTGACCCCATGGACCATAGCCCATCAGGTTCCTCTGTCCATGGGATTCTCCAGGCAAGAATACTGGAGTGGGCTGCCATGCCCTCCTCCAGGGTATCTTCCGACCCAGAGATCAAACCTTCTTCTCTCTCGTCTCCTGCTTTGGCAGGCTGGTTCTTTACCACTAGCGCCACCTGGGAAGCCCATAAATTCACATATATAAAAGTTCAGTTTAGTCGCTCAGTCGTGTCCAACTCTTTGCGACCCCATGGACTGCAGCACGCCAGGCTTCTCTGTCCATCACCAACTCCTGGAGCTTGCTCAAACTCATGTCCATTGAGTCGGTGATGTCATCCAGCCATCTCATCTCATCCTCTGTCTTCCCTTTCTCTTCCTGCCTTGGATCTTTCCCAGCATCAAGGTATTTTCCAATGTCAGTTCTTCCCATCAGGTGGCCAAAGTACTGAAGCTTAAGCTTCAGCATCAGTCCTTCCAGTGAATATTCAGGACTGATTTCCTTTAGGATTGACTGGTTTGATCTCTTTGCAGTCCAACGGACTCTCAAGAGTCTTCTCCATACTTACAAAACAAAACAAAAAAATTTTTAAAGTGAAAAACAAATAAGCCCCCCCTAAAAAAATGTTTGTCACAGCATTGTTTTTCATAGAAAAATTATAAAAGGAAACTACCTAAATATCTAGAAACAGGCTTTTTTTTTAAATTAATGAAAGTCATTTTTACTATTTATTGCTTCTACAAAAAAAAAATCCATCATGATCTATCTTTGGTGAACTTTTTCTCCTTCATTAAAAAAAAAAAAATCAGTAAGCCCTGACATTGTTTTAATACTAGCACAAGGAAATTGCAAGTGGATTGCCTCCCACAGTCTATTTTTCTTGTCTGGATTAGAGTCACCATGATGATCAAGCTGCAGCTGCTAGCTGATCTCTTCCAGCTGTGGATTTGACCTGCTCCTACCAGTTCCTAATTGAATTTACTTGCTTCCCCTCTTTTTTCCACTTCAGTTGAGGCCTCCCAATCATAAAGTCCAAGGCTGCTTCCTTGCCTCCATCCTCCAGTCCAACAGCAGAAAAGTCCAAGTCTCTGGCCCTAAAGCTTAACTAGGATAAATTTTAGACATTCTCCTTAATAATTTAATATAAATTTCAGAATCCTGGCTAAACAGCTAGAGCCTTTGACTTGATTTAAAATACTTGAATATCCATGTCCTCTATCTCAGTAGATAAGAGCAACATGAACTGGAATGCTACAAACATTCCAGGTGTATCTTTTCTTTAATATAAAGTCCACAAAAGACTACAGAATTATAGTGTTAGAGCACAAATAGCTGGGATTAATAGAATGATTTTCCCAACCTGGAATCTCTTCATCTGTCAGAACGCTGGTTAAGGGGACATGGAACTGCAGTTGTGTGATAATTTTTAGTCTATTGCTGAGAACACAACCTTGAAATTTTTTTACTATAAATTCAGGACTTCAGCTGGAGACATGGGTAACAGGCCCAGAGGTGTCTGTTAAGATCTGGCAATGAGGTCAATAAATGTCAAAGCAACTTACATCATATTCAATGACTGCAATTTCTTAATAACCCCCAAAGTCACCACATTTGCCATTAGTCAGTGCCTACAACATGGACATCTGAGTGCAATGTGACTGGCTTGGCTGAGAATCTCAGAATTACAGTGAAAGCTAAACTCACTCCTAAAAGTGATTTGAAAAGCATGAAGAATACTCTGCTGCTCACTGGTATGGCAAATGGAAGGATCCTATTTTTGTGCTTTCTTAACCCACCATGTTGTCAACCTCAGACACTTGCTGTCCCTAAGTTTCTTCATTAGTAAAAGGAATAAACTTCAAAAGGGTCAATAAATTAAAGTTTAGAGCTGTTCTGGTTGAGGTGGACAAGATGGAAACAGAATTCTGCTATCCAGTCTCCCCTTTGATTCCCTCCATTTCTTCCCTGTTCCCAAGATGGCTGTAAGTAAACCTTGGCAGAACCTAAAACTCAGCAGAACCCACAGTGACAACCAATAGCCTATGTGATTTCTAAGGAACCCTCCCTAGTAAAACAGCATTCACTTTTATGTGACTATGATTTATTCATAAAAGTAAACATTGATTACCCAACTTAATACACTGGCACTCATCACTAAGCAGGTGTTCCATGAGAGTTGAATGAATTGAAATTGTATTTGTTTAACTGATGATCCAGTGAAACTTTCAGAAAAGTAAAGAGTTCCAAGACTTGGCTTACTCATTTTTTAGCAAATAAAAGCATAATCAAATTATAAGCCAATTTAAAAAATAAGGGCACCTTTTATTTATTTTTGGCTCCTGTTGCTAATACTCACTTGGAGTTCCTTATATTTTATTATTCCTATAAGTCACAGAATTTATCTCGCTTTTCACCATATGCCATACAGAGTGATATCAGAGTGTAAAGTGGCCTTTCTCTTTGGAGACACTCTGAGCTGGTTCTAATCCTAGTTCTAACATTTACTACCTATGGAACTTCAGGCAAATTTTAACCTATACACTTTCTTCATCTAAAAAACAGGTATAGGAAAATAGGGAAGATGGAAAAGTTTTGAGAATTACATGAAATATCACAGTAATTGGCAGCTAGTAAGTGCTCCATAAATGACAATTGTGGTTATTGTTATTTTTTTTAATTGATTTAAAAAGGGGCAGATTACACAGCACGTCCTAGAAGACTATTCCTCTATTAAGGTGTTGTGAGGGAGAGATATTAAAGAGGTAAAAGAAAGATAGCTGCTTTACATCAGGAAGGGGAGTAATGTTGCATCATGTTGACCATGCCTGGTTAATGGCCTAGGGAGAGTTTAACTTGAGCTTTCTACCTCCCAAATAATCATGTGCCTTCTTGCCAGGCCAAATCTTTCCTATAATTTTTTTCTTTAGAATCTTTTGAAAATTTTATTTTGTTTTATTTTGTTGGCTGTGCTGGGTCCTCGTTGCTGTGTGGGCTTTTCCTCTAGTTGTGGTGAGTGGAGAGTGGGGGGCTATTTTTTGTCACAGTGCATGGGCTTCTCATTGCGGTGGCTTCTCTTGTTGCCGGAGCACAGGCTCCAGGGTGCATGGGCTTCAATAGTTGTGGCTCCCAGGCTCCACCACACAGGCTCGACGGCTGTGGTGCAAGGGCCCAGCCATTCAGCAGCATGTGGGATTCCCCCTGGATCAAGGAACCCATGTCTCCTGCATTGGCAGGCAGACTTATTACCATGGAGCCACCAGGGAAGCCACTCTTCAGAATCTTATTCTATCTTTGAAGGGGAAGTAAAATACTGATCTTAGAATCTTATAGTAAGAAAGCACCTCACAAGTTATCTACTTCACCCATAGGAACTTCTCCATAAAGGCTTTAGCACATAGCTTTTTTTAGCTGTGGTATCTCTCCAAAGGGTTATGCCTGAGACATCTATTATTTTTGTCTTCCTAGTATTCTTCTGCTTCTGAGAACAATACAGAAGATCCAGAACTTCCCTTTACCCAGAACATAATGATATGGTAACCAAGTCAGCGGTCTCTTCCATAACCTTCCGCGTGACCACAGCTGATTGATGCGGGGTATGCTTCTCAACCCAGCTCATCAATTTTAGGATTTCAAGACATGAAGCACCAGGAGTTGTCAGTCTTTCTTTGGCAGCTGTAACTGTTAGATGGAAGGCTTATGAACTACCAACATCTATGCTCTCTGCTTTCATTGGAAAGCAAAAGCAGTGATTTAAGAAAGCAGCAAAAAGGATAAAGTAGATGTGCAGACAGGAGCAGAGGTTGGGGACAGGGAATTGTGACAGCATCTGAGGCCTTGTTCCTGAAGCAAAGCCATGTTGCTTGGGACCTGCCAGTGGTTTTTATAAATTTACTTTGGGCTTAATTGAGGGAGGTTGATTACACTGTATCAAGCTACTAAAAGAAAGAAAGAAGGAAGGAAGGAAAGAGAGAAGGAAAAAGGTGGAGGGAGGAAGGAAGGAAAGAAGAAATACAGGGCACTAATGTATGGATTAGGAGGCTAAGGTCAGAAATATCCCTAGGAATGAATTTTTAAATGGAGATAATCACATTCCAGGGCAGACAAAAAGCAGTGAAACTTCCTGTACCCAATAAGTCACATGCCAGTGGCTGACTGCTCTGCCTTCTTTTAAGGAAGGTGACCGATGTATCAGTTCACCCCTAGAAAGTCCCAGTTTACTCACATTGTCCAAGAGTGCCTCTCAGTTAGCTCCCTCTGTCAGAGCTGAAACTGCCCTGGTTTGAACAATCATGTCTGGGTCACTCCACTTCGGCTGGATCTGGAGTTGCCAGTGCCCACTTCTGCCATTCCCTCCCCTCTAACTCTACTGCTTTCACTTCTGCTTCTGCCACTATTTTCCTTCTCCACCGTCATGTGTTTGACAAAGTACTTATAAGTACAAATGCCAAGAAATATGGACCATATGAGGAAGCTAAAAAAAAAATCCACAAAATGGTTAAATAACAGTGCCAAATAGTAAATAACAGCAATAAGAATAAATGAGGTAGCACATGTAAAACATATTAAACAATTTTTTTTTGGGGGGGGACACCGTAAGCTCCCAGTACAAAGCTAGTGGAGATGATGGGATTCCAACTGAGCTATTTAAAATTCTAAAATAAGAAGACGCTGTTAAAGTGCTGCACTCAATACATCAGCAAATTTGGAAGACCCAGCAGTGGCCACAGGACTGGAAAAGATCAGTTTTCATTCCAATCCCAAAGAAGGGCAATGCCAAAAATTGTTCAAACTACCACACAATTGCACGCATTTTTGCATGCTAGTAAGGTTATGCTCAAAATCCTTCAAGCTAGGTTTCAGTAGTACATGAACCAAAAACTTCCAGATAGACAAGCTGTATTTAGAAAAGGCAGAGGAACCAGAGATCCAATTGCCAAACCTCGTTGGATCATAGAGGAAACAAGAAAGTTCCAGAAAAGTATCTACTTCTGCTTCACTGACTACACTAAAACCTTTGAGTGTGTGGATCAGAACACATGGCAGAAAATTCTTAAAGAGATGGGACTATCAGACCACCTTAGCTGTCTCCTGAAGAATCTATATGCAGGTTAACAAACAACGGTTAGAACTAGACATAGAACAACAGACTGATTCAAAATCGGGAAGAGAGTAAGACAAGGCTATATATTGGCACCCTGCTTATTTAACTTATATGCAGAGTACATCATGTGAAATGCCAGGCTGGATGAATCACAGGCTGGAATCAAGATTGCCAAGAGAAATATCAACAGCCTCAGATATGCAGATGATACCACCCTTATGGCAGAAAGTGAAGAGAAACTAAAGAGCCTCTTGATGAAAGCGAAAGAGGAGGATGAAAAAGCTGGCTTAAAACTCAACATTCAAAAAACTAAGATCATGGGGTCCAGTCCCATCACTTCATGGCAAATAAAAGGGGAAAAGTGGAAGCAGTGACAGATTTTATTTTCTTGGGATCCAAACTCAGTGTGGACAGTGACTGCAGTCATGAAATTAAGACACTTGCTCCTTGGAAGGAAAGCTATGACAAACCTAGACAGTGTATTAAAAAAGCAAAGACATCACTTTGCAGACAAAGGTCCATACAGTAAAAGCAATGGTTTTTCCAGTAGTCATGTACAGATATGAGAGTTGGACCATAAAGAAGGCTGAGCACCAAAGAATTGATGCTTTCCAACTGTGGTGCTGGAGAAGGCTCTTGAGAGTCCGTTGGACAACAAGATCAAACCAGTCATCCTAAAAGAAATTAACCCTGAATATTCATTGAGAGGACTGATGCTGAGGCTGAAGCTCCAATACTTAGGCCACCTGATGAGAAAAGCTGACTCATTGGAAAAGACCCTGATGCTGGGAAAGATTGAAGGCAAAAGGCTAAGAGGGCAGCCGAAGATGAGCTGGTTAGATAGTATCACCGACTCAATGTACATTAGTTTGAGCAAGCTCCAGGAGTTGGTGAAGGACAGGGAAGCCTGACATGCTGCAGTCCATGGGGTCACAAAGAGGTGGACAGGACTGAGCAACTGAACAACAACAGCATTGGCATTGTGCTGCTCAATATGATTACCTTGACCTTTCTAGGGCCATGCATAAGACAGTTAGTGAAAAGGCATAAAACAGAACAAAAATTAGAATTTATCTCATTTTAACATTTAATTTAAAAAGAAATGTTCCCTGATACCAGCAATCTGAAACAATTATTATGAGTTCTGTCTGGAAAGTGATTTGTCTAATAATCACAGTAGAATTTTCTTCTTTCTGATTTTGGTGCTTCATCAAAGGACAGGCAAGGATGTTATTGTGGACAGAATGAAAAACAGAAATAGTTTTACTTTGAAGGTTGCTAAATAGTTTGGGGTTTTTTGTTTTAATGTTGATAAAAGGGTGATAAACAAAGGTACACAAATTGAAACTTGTAACGTTTCTCTCTTAACATGGTCCTCAGGAAGACAACACTCTTTTCTTTTAAACAAGGACAATTACCAGAAAGGTAGATAAAAAAGTACAGAAGACATGAGTGTATCATTAAGTCATGATGTATGCTAAGAAACAAAATCTTAGTCTCCTAGGGTGATAAAAATAACTATTTATTGGTAATACTGTATTATATCTCACCAGATTCCCTCCCCTCCTCCCAGGTAGGCTCCTATTACACATATTAAGTCACATTAAGTCCTGAGTCATTTCAAAACCTAAAAGCAGGGGGTAGTTATTAATAATAAATTAAAACACCCAGCCTTTCTACACCAATTTTCCTCCCCGGAACACCAAGTAATCTCTATTATTTCACAACGTTCTTTGGAGGAAAATTCAGGTGGGTATTATTACTGCCATTATATGGTTAGAGGAATTACACAAGGAAAGCTGAATAAAAAATGTTGTGGCTAAACAGGGATTACAACCCCTGTGTTAGTAAAGGGAAAAGGGAGGATGCTGTGGGAAATATCACTGGTAAAATGGATCATTAAGTAGCTTATTGATATGCTATAGAATGGCTCATGGTACTCTTTTAACACAGAGAATAAAACATGGGACATCACAGTTTCAACCTTGTAAATGTAATTTATGCATGTAGGTGTGTGTTACAAAAACCGTATCATACTATGCATATTATTTTATGACCTGTTCTTTGTGTGTGACACCATATTGTAAGTAACTGACCTACATCTGAAGTAAAGTGAAGCACTCAGTCATATCCGACTCCTCGCGACCCCGTGGACTATAGCCTACCAGGCTCCTCAGTCCATGGCATTTTCCAGGTAAGAATATTGGAGTGGGTTGCCATTTCCTTCTTCAGGGGATCTTCCTGACCCAGGAATCAAACCCCGGTCTCCCAAATTGCAGGCAGACGCTTTACCCTCTGAGTCACAAGGGAAGCCATACATCTACGGTAGATGTAAATAGACATACATCTACATCAACAAATTACCAGTGACTCCCATGGAAATCTCTGTAAAAAAACATCGTCACATTCATGCACCAATAATTTAAGGAGCAGAATTAGTAACAGCCAGCAACTACAATAGTCTGTGGTCAATCACTTTTACAAGCTGAGGTAATATTTTCTAGAGTTTAAAGACGCACTTAGATGTATCAAAAATCATAAAAATGTAAATATCCTTTGCCCCAACCGTTTCCCTTTAGAAATTTTTCCTTAGTGTGTAATAGGGCAAGTTACAAAGATGTTTGTACGAGGATATTTATGGCAGTACGTTAATTAATAGAAAGGGTAAGCAATCTAGCTAAACATGAAAAAAAATGGATTTAAATAAATTAGGATGCAGGGACTTCCCTGGTGTTCCAGTGGCTAAGACTCCAAGCTCCCAATGCAGAGGGCCCAGGTTCAATCCCTGGTCATTGAACTACATCCCACATGCCACAACTGAAGATTTAGCAGGTCACAACTAAATAAGCCAGCCTGCCACAATGAAGATCGAAGATCCCACAAACTGCAACAAGGCTCGGTACAGCCAAATAAATAAATAAATAAATAAATTTTATGTAAAATAATCAAATAAATTAGGATACATCAGGAGTGAATGCAGAAAACCTTAAAGACGATAGTGTGAAGTATGGAAAAATACTCAAGATATGTTTAGACTGATTATGTATTTTTTTTAAAACAGTTTACATCAACATGTGTGTCTGTATGTGCATTAGAAAGATAAAATTCAAAATTCTAGTAGTGCTCCTCTCTGGATTGTGAAATTACTGGAAACTTGTTTTAACGTTCATTGGATTTTCTAATTTTTTTTATATATATATATAGGCACAGAATACTTACCCAAGGTAGAAATTAACATGATGTGGCACATGTTTTTATAAATACTAGATGTTCTAGGAGCCCCTAACTCAGCCTGGAGCTTAGAGGAAGGTTGGGTATGGCCTCCCAGACTAGTGTCTCCCTGAAACTTGAAGGATACGTGGCAGTTAGTCAGTTAAAGACGAGCAGTGATGAAAAGCCTTGGAGGAATGTGACAGCATGACCCAGTAAGAGTAGTTCACAGGCTGCAGGAAGGGTAATTAAAAAAAGAACTAAAAGTATCTGTTCAGTTTTGAAATAGAGGAACTCAATTTTGACCTAAGTCTGTGTAGTTTTGGTGAAAAGATGAAGCAGAAGCCAGATGGTCTCAAGCTAGCAAGGGAATGGGAGGTGGGGAAGCAGGGGGTGAAGGCGAACACTGGTTCAGGGAATCCTGACGCGATGATGAAAGGGGTGGGGGACAGCTAGGCGATATCCAGCTGTGAAAAGGTTTCATTTTCTAAGATGGGAGATCTAAAGGATTTTAGCTAGAGAAAGAGCCAAAATAAAAGGACAGGATGATTTTTTAAAAAGAGGAAAGGTAGGGTATGGGTGATAATTTGACATTTCTAGTTGGGGGTGGTGAAAGGGGGAATCCAGAGCAGGGTGGAAGGCTGAGGACTCCAGCAGTCGGGCCAGGTGCTATCACAGGAACTCATCTCTTAGTTTCAAAGTGCAGACAGCTCACAGAATCATAACTGCATTTTCATAGAAGATAGGGCCAGTGAGTAGCTGTGGCCAGAAAAATCCAGAAAATATCTAGTATAATCAGAAAAAGGTGGTGGAAACAAAAGAGCACAGTATTATCTCACCTCTGTGTGACAACAAGAAACATCCAGTGAGATTTCCATAACCTCACCTAAAGAAAGACGTTAAGATACTGGAAGAAGTACAGAAGACAGGAACTACCAAGAGCTGGAGCGGCTGGGAAGCACGCGACAGGAGTGCAGAAGAAAACAAGATTTGCACTTTTCACCCAGAAAAAACAGAGCCTGTCAAGGAACATTTCTCATTTCCTGGCTTCTAGTCTGAGTATCAAAAATCATTCTTAGTATCAAAAATGTTTGAGAACACACATTTAAATGGAATCATTTTTGATTGGGAAAAACACATCATGACAAGAAGGATTCACAAACTGAATCATTTTTTAAACTAACTTGCATTTTAATAATCTCAGCAACATCTACATATTTTTTGACATGTGTGTATTTGATATGTGTGACGTTTATACATTTATTCTACCAGAAACAGAGTTTGGGTACACATAGGAAACTGCAGCTCCCTTGAAATAATTCTGGTCTGCCACTCACCATTCCACGCTTGTCCAGAAATCCTCAGACCACATCTGAGAACGACTATCCTCACTTATGGCATCCCACATGGCTCAGAAGTAAAGAATCCTCCTGCCAATGCAGGAATGGCAAGAAACACAAGTTCAGTTCCTTGGGTCAAGAAGATCCCTTGGAGTAAGAAATGGCAACCCACTCCTGGAAAATCAAGTGAGAGGAACCTGGCAGGCTACAGTCGATAGGATCTCAAAGAGTCAGACATGACTGAGCAACTGGGCGTGCATGCCCTCATTTATAAAATCCTGAATTTGGTGAATATGTATCTTGTCACCTAACACCCAAAAGCTGAAATTTAATTTCATTTTTTAAAAATGAAACTTTGACAGCTGAAAGAATTATATTTAGAACACAGTAGTCTTTTGGAAGATTTGTAAACATTATCTCAGAAACAGCATAAAATGAAAAACAGAAATTTTCCAGAATGTTTATATAAGTCACCAGATGATACTTCTGTAAGTTCTAAAGAAAATTGTTTTTCCAGAGGCCACAACCTTTCGGGTGACATGAGGGAGCGGTGCAGGGCTATGTCATGATACCTCTTGGTGCTGCTAAGCCAAATACACTAAGTCTTGTCGTTGTTAATCCTCACATTTATGTCCCGATCAGGCTCAGTACAGAGGCACACGTGCACTCAAGATATGACTGATTCATGTCAATGTATGGCAAAAACCACTACACTGTTGTAAAGTAATTAGCCTCCAATTAAAATAAATTAAATAAATTAAAATAAATAATTTTAATTAACAAATCATTAATTAAAATAAATAAATGTATTTAAAAAGATATTCTTCAATAAAGAGAAAATGAATCCATGAAAACAAGAGATGGAGACTGGCAGAAAAGCAAGCCAGTTCTGAGACTCAGTCATTTCACCGTCCTGCAGATGAAGCACAGAAATGACTTAATGGAGGCTTCTAAGAACCGATTTCATCTGGATTCCCAGCAAGATAGAAACTGGAGACCGCAGTGAGACAGAGAAGGGCTGAGTTCACTTTTTCATAACTGAAAAAATACAGTTTGGAATTTGCATATACCCAATCCCACTCAATTTATTTTCGTGGGCAACTGGTCGGTTGGCCCCTCTGCTGTTCCTTTCAGCACATCTGTACCTGCTTTGTAATCCCCCTGTACGATCTGCATTTGAGTCTGCCGACCTCTCTACTGACCACAATCTCCCTAACTTACTCTATGAGCCTCTGGACTAGCCATTCGAGAAGGAAGAGCAGGATGAACAAAGCAATTATAATCTTCACGAACAATCTGTATTCATGCTTTTGTCGTTAACTAGTAAGAATGGTAGGTATTTCCGTCAGTCAATAGAATAAATAAAATTCTAAAATTTTAGTAAACTGAGGTGGGAAAATAAATTCACACAATCTTCCTTTGTAAAATGAAAAACGAGCTCTATGATGTTTTTTGTTTTGTTTTAAAGAAGATTCTACACAGCCCAGTTTCTGACTTTGACTCTATTAATTTTAATAGCTGTCTTGGTTAAATTAATCACCCCCTCTGGCCCTCAGCTTCCTCTTTGAGACCACGTGCAGGTTGAGTCAGATGATCCTTCATGTTTCCATGACCTCGAAAATTTAAATGCCTCTCTGCCTACTGAGAGATTTCATCTCTGGTTCATATTGTTTATGTTAAGAAAGGATAGTGGTGGAATTTCTAATTGTGTTCGCCATCTTCTCATTCATTAACTGAGCCCATAAAATGTTCCTGAATTGCTTCTGGAACTAACAATTATTCTTCCACATTTTGAAACATAAAGTCAAGATTGGAATCACCATAGCTCAATCAATTTAGATCCATCTTTAGAGAAAAGTGAGTTCATTCATTATCACACAGTGCAGCGCTAAGAGGACATCAGAATTAGCAAGCACTGGGGTCACAGAGAAGAAACCTAGAACCGGCTTGCAAACATCTTAGAATAAAATAGGGACAAACTGTTAACTGAATATTTCAATTCACTGTGATAACTACTAAGATGGAGCAAAGAATACATAGTTTGGTTATACATTACATTTTGAATATTTGATTATGTCTTCTTCCAGTAGACTCTAAGATCCATGAGGGCAGGAACCTAGATTTTTCTGGTCACTACTCCCCCAGAGTATAGTGTATGATTTGTATATATGTTTGGTATAAAATAATGAATGAGTGACCAAAAAACATGGACTTAAAAGAAGTGACCTTGGTCTACTAGGAAATAAGTACATTAAGGACAAGCATAGAGGCCACATCCTGGAAGTCTAGCTTGTTTCCTTGTCAGTTAATTTTTTTTTTGTATTGCAGGCATGAAGAACATGATTCATATATTTCCATTTACCTTGTTCATTCCAGAACACATTTTTAACATTATACAGCTATAAAATATATATATAAATAAAGAATTTTATATGTGGAATTCAATGTCTAGAACCTTTGAATTAATGTAAGGGAAAAATGAATACCTCAGAGGGTAACTACTGCCATTTTTGGTTTTGGTTCATTCACGTGGCAGTTGTCACATTATGTCAAATTCACCTTTACCACCACCAAAAAAGGACAAACACCAAATTAAAAAACACTTTAGATTTATTGCTATCATTTTTTTTTATTTACTGCTGACTAAGAGTATGATTTCTGGAACCAGATCCATTTTCTCTACCTGTGTGACCTTCAGCAAGTTACTTAACCACTTTTTGCCTGAGTTTCCTCATCTGAGAAATAAGAACAATAATACTACCCCATAGAGCTGTTATGAAAATTATGAGTTTAATATGTGCAAACCTCTTGGAAGAATACCTGTCAACATGGTAAGCTCTAAGTGTTTGCTAAATATAAAAACTCAAAACGATACACTGTTAGCCTACTTCATTGGGTTAAGGCATTGTAAGCTAATGCATAATGAAGACAATTCTTCTGGAATTATGCTGAAATTTTCAAAGAGGAAGGCTGTGGATTCAGAACAACCCACATTAAAATAAATTGGTTGAATAGAGAGCTTGAAGAGGAGAAAAAAATTCTAGAACATGCTAAAATGAACTAAAACGGGTCACTTAATTGCTTCCATTTTTTCATTAGAAAATATTCCCCTCAGGGAAAATTGATGACTCAAAGTTAGAAAGAATACCAACAGTAACATTATTTCTGAAAAAGTGCATAAAGATTTTTAACGGTATTAGGTTTGACAAAGTTTAGTGAAAAGGAACCAAAAAAAAAAATCTATCCAATAAATGCATTTATAATTAGTACCTTAAAAGCATATATTAAGAGTCTCGTGTGCTATATAAAAAAGACAAACAACAAAGATTTACTGTATAGCACAAGGAACTATTTTAAATATCTTATAATAAACAATAATGGAAAAGAATAGGAAAAAAACGATATAGGTATATACAACCAAATCACTTTGCTATAATATTGGAAAATAACACAGTATTTCAAATCAACTATACTTCAATTAAAAAAAAAAAACTTGCTCTACTGACAGTTAGTAGGCAGGCAAGAGCATACATTAAAGCAGTGATCCCTAAATTTGACCAAGTATCACAATTTCTGGGGAGCTTTGTAAAAATTGACACCTTGGAGATTTTGATTCAAGAGGTCTGAGGGAGAGTTCGAGTTGGTTTATTTTTTTTCCCCAGTTCTCCCAAGTGATTCCAAGTACAGCCAGGTCAGGACGAATGGCTAGAACACTTGCTGCAGGGAAGTCTCTCGTGGTGGGTGGGCAGCTGACTTGTCTTTTCAGTCCCACCTCCTGCACCCTTGTTATCAAAAATGATGTCAAAAGCCATCAACTGCAGACAGGTTGAAGTCATAAGACATTGACACATGTTGCCTAACCAACCTGAGAGTCCAAGGTGAGCAGCAAAAAAAAATGAACTATAAGTCTCATGATAAATGAACCTGCATTCAGCTTCAAAAGTCTAATGCCAAATTGCAATAAATGGTTTCACAGGTCTTCCACTGAAGTATTTCCAGACACACGGCCTACTAGGTGACACAGATGTCTACAAATGTCTACAAACACGGTCCCATTACCCTGTGCCTCAGACCAGGACCTTGTGTTCTGTGCTGGATTTATAAGAGGGAGGTTGACCAGGCTGATCCTTGGTAAGTGTGCACCAGTGTGGCCAGATTAACTGGTAAAATAATGAAATACTTTAGTGTCAGACTGCTTAGAGCCTCCAGTCATTTCAGCCTCTGCCCCAGGACTTCACCCCCCTTCCCAGGAACCAAAGGGTTACTATTAGGGCCAGCCAGTGACTCCATTCTATGCTAAATGCATTGTTAATATTTTCAATTTGGAAATAAATGAGAAAAGCAACTCATTTAGCTTTTCTCAGGAGTGGGTGTGGGAAGGAGTGGGAATGCCTGGAAATTACATCAGAGGAAGAATCACTGAAGAACAAGGGATCTTTAGCCTGGAAAGGAGAAGACATGAGATGGAGTGGATTCAGGAGGAATACCAGCAATGCCTTCAAATACATGATCGAGCCTCATGTGGGAAACCGCTTAGATTTATTCCGAGTAGCTCTAGTGTGGCAGAATTATGCACAATGATTGGAAGCTACAACAGACTGACGTCAATTTCATATAAGGAAGAACTTTGGAATCCGGTGCCGCCCAACAGTGGAACTGGCTTTGTGCGAATCATGAGCTTTAGGAAGCAGCACAGGAAGAAGTAGTGACTCTGAGAAGAGGGTGACAGCTGCAGGTGCTTCTGCTCTGGATGGTGAACTACAGACATCAGTGGTTACAAATCTAAGCGTTCATCTGAATCCTCAATGGAACTTTTTTTAAAAGATAAACTATATTTTTTGAGCAGTTTAAGTTCAAAGCAAATTGAGAAGAACATACAGAGAATATTCATACATTCCCTGCTCTCACAAACACACAACCTTCCCTATTGTCAACATCCTGCACAGTGGTACATTTGTTACAGTTGATGAATCAACTACATTAACACATCATTGTCACCAGAAATCCATGTTCACATTAGAGTTTACTCTTAGTATTGTACCTACTATGGGTTTTGGAAGATGTATGATGACACGTATCCATCATTATCAATGGAACGTTTTAAATATCAGGCTTCTTAGTCTTTACTCCAAACCTACTATATTAGTATCTCTTGGCTTTGGAGTTTGGGAATTAGCATATTTTAAAGCTCTTTGTGCGATGTTGACATGCAGATAATTTTGGAAATCTGCACTCAATGATCTGCAAGTTTTTTTCCAACCTTCAGATTTTACAATTCTATTAAATAAAAATCACAATAATTCTTTCAAAGGAGTGGGACTCTTGAAAACTGACCAGGGCTTGAAGGAAAATCTGTGGAGTATATACATTAACAGCATGTCAAGCACTACGCTAGACCCCTTTAATTCTTACAAGAACTCTACAAGGGCAGTATTAATATATATTCCCATTTAACAGAATACAAAATTGAGGCCCAAAAAGGTTAAGTAACCTGCCTAAGATCACAGAGCAAGTAAAAGACAGAGCTGGGATTCAGTTGAGAGCTATTTCATCTGCCTTCTTTCTCTTATACTATTAGATCCCCAACAAACTCTCAATTACTTGAAATTAGCGAATGAAGACACATAATTTCAGATTATTAATAGTGAATTATTTTGTGTTTGTTGGTTCTTAAAAATACTATGTTCAGCACATGGGAACGATGTGTTGTTATATGACAACCAGAAAACAAGATTTTATGCAATAATCAAAGTTCCTTATACAAAGCCAGGGCTAACAGAGCCAATTCGTTTTCTCCACGAATTTGAAATGTTGGGCTATGTATACTATGATAACCTAAACAAAACATACTATGAATCATCTGAAAGGAGAGAGAAGGACCTGATCATCTCTGGTCTGGGGTCCTATATGGAGAGGTGGCCAATTGTGTATTTTCACAACAGAAGACTGACCTGTTTCCTCAGCCCCAGAAAAGAACAACTCATTTCCTAGAGCTGTACTTTGTCCTTTCCCATGGGACATGGAAATAGAATGTAATAGTTATTAAGATCACATACCTTTGAGTCAAGCCTGGATTTAAATCTGGGATTGTCACTAACTAAATACGTAATCTTGTGGAAATGATCTAACACCTCTAGATTAGTTTCCTATTTGTAAAATAAGACTGATGATATTTCAATATCTACCTCCCAGGTTACCATGAGGATTAGATGAGGTGCTGTGTGTGAAGTACTTACCAGTCTTCTGATACTCAGTAAGCACTCAAGACATATTCACATTTGTGCGTATATGCTAAATTGTTCAGTTGTGTCCTACTCTGGACTGTAGCCTGCCAGGCGCCCGGCCCATGGAATTTTCCAGGCAAGAATACAGAGCAGGTTGCCATTTCCTACTCCAGGGGATCTTCCCGACCCAGGGATCAAACCCGTGTCTCCTGTGTCTCTGCTGCATTGGCAGGTGGACTCTTTACCACTTAGCCACCTGGCAAGCCCTAACGTTCATGTTGTTACTTGTTAATGGAGAAGCCAAGTCCAACATCATTTCTGTCTAGCTGGGATAGAAACCAATTATTGATATCTCCAAGGAGTGTGTGTATGTGTTGGGGCTGGTGGAGGAGGGCAGGGTTTAACCTTCCCTTGGGTCTTCAAGGATTTGTTCCCAACCAGATCTAGAATGTAAAGCCATTAGGAGGAATGGAAGCAAGGTTAAGTACTGCAAATGAGAAGTGAAAAACTGAGATGGTAAGACAGAAATGGGACTATATTAGATCATGAATAAATACCCTTTCTCCTGACTAATGGATTAGGACAGGCTGAATGGACTAGTCAAAACAATATATTCCATAACACATGACAAACACCAGTGCACACATCTTTGGTGGACACTGATTTTGAGCTTTGGAGGCCCTCGCTGAGCACTGATGCTCCTTTCTCACTCAAAAGTATTTCCTCTTTTCTGACAATCAAAAATCACCTTGTATAAGGTGAAAACTCTAATTAGAAAAGATGCGTGCACTCCAATGTTCATAGTAGCACTATTTACAATAGCCAAGACATGGAAACAACCTAAATATCCATCAGTGGATGAATGAATAAAGAAGATGTGGAATATATATATATATAATAGACTATTACTCAGTCATAAAAAGGAATGAAACAGTGACATTTGCAGCAACATGGATGGGCCTGGAGATCATCATAATAACTGAAGTAGGTCACTCAGAGGAAGAAAAATATCATATTCCACTCATGTGGAATATAAAAAAATGATACAAATGGACTTATTTACAAAACAGAAATAGACTCAGAGACATAGAAATCAATCTTATGGTTACCAAAAGGGAAGTGAGGGAAGGGGCAAATTAGGAGTTTGGGATTAGCAGATACACACTACGTTACATAAAATAGATAAATATCAAGGACCTACCCTATAACACAAGGAACTATATTCAATATCTTGTAATAACCTGTAATGGAAAACAATCTGAAAAAGAATATATATATAGATACATAAATAAAACTTCCCTGGTGGCTCAGATGGTAGAGATTTTGTATGCAATGCAGGAGATCCAGGTTCGATCCCTGGGTCAGGAAGATCCCCTGGAGGAGGAAATGGCAACCCACTTCAGTATTCTTGCCTCAGAAATCGCATGGACAGAGGAGCCTGGAGGGCTACAGTCCTTGGGGTTACAAAGAGTCAGACACAACTGAGTGACTTAACACCACATATATACATATATGTGTATAACTGAATTGCTTTGCTATAAACCTGAAACCCACACAACATTGTAAATCAACTATAGTTCAATTTTTTTAAAAATTAACAAAAGTTAACAAAAATCACCTTCTACAAATTAAATCACCATCAGTGTCCATTAAGAAAATAAGGCTAGTTTAGCACAATAAAATGCCTCAGGTTTAGAAATAACACATGTTATTTAGAAATAACAATGTCTAAAGATCCACTATGATATCAAAGATTAAAGAACCTGCTGGGTGGGTAAACAAACACATCCTGAGAAAGCCTATCTGTGTGAGAGATAAAATTACTAATTGGTTGGTGGTTTTGTCACTAAGTTGTGTCCAACTCTTTGTGTCCCCACCTCCATGAACTGTAGCCCACAGCTCCTCTGTCCATGGGATTTCCCAAGCAAGAATACTTGAGTGGGTTGCCACTTCCTTCTCCAGTGGACCATGTTTTGTCAGAACTCTTCACTATGACCTGTCAGAGACCCAGGCATCATGCATTGCAGGTGGTCTCTTGCATTGCAAGTGGATTCTTTACTGACTATGTTGGTGGTTGCCAGCAGAATCACTGATTAATACCCAGAAAATAAGGAGTTCCTTCTTGGGTGATTATGGTATAAGTGGACCATCTGCTAACAACTCAAAAGGGAACCATTTCTGATTTATGAGAGCATACACAGAATAAGCTAATTTGTGAAGTCTGTTTGATGTGATAAAAGTAAATAATTCATTTAAATTCCTCTCACAGATTGTTTTATTAAAATATCTTTTTTTTAACACCATTAAAATTTAAGGCAAACTACAACCATATTGTTTAGGGCTAAATAATTAGGAGGTAAATCTACAGTGAAAAGCAAGTACATGAATACTTTGCTGTCCTTGTCAGGATCCTTACTCATGGGAGGAAGGAAGAGAATTAGATTAGGTGGGGTCACTCAGGAAGTTTCCAGCAAAAAAATGTGCCTCTTTCTTGGCTTTAGTGATGATTTTTACTGGTGTTTGTTTTTTTATATACTGATGTTTGTTCTTTACACAGGTGTTTATTTCATAATTCGTTAAACTAAACTAGTTTTTCATAGAAATATTAAGGTACTTGTCAAAGAAGTAGATATCTAACAGTAGTTGTTTCCAGTAGGGAGTCGTAGAATTGTGAGAGTCTTTTGCAGTGACTGTTAATTTCCTTAAAATACTTCAATATCATTATTGTGATATTATAGGTGCTGATTAACTCAAATTTTAATTCTAAAAATTTTCAGCAACATGGTTTCAAGAATGCTTAGTCTAGGATTACATCAGAAAGAGCCAGTCTCCAGGGCTGGCTACTCTAAGTACAACTATCCATGTCTCAATCAACAACTGATCCTTTGCCAATTAGAATGTTATGTCAAAAATGGGTTTTTATCAGTGAAACTAATGGCTATTTATCTTCATCATGAATGTAGAAATTTTCTCCTCATGGTGCCATTAAAGATATTCAAAAAATGTAGATTGTTTTGAGTTGTTAAAAATCTACCCACACTTGCATGCACAAAAGAAGTAAATATCCTGTCCCCTTAGAGGATGGATAATCCCAAATATACCCTATATCTAGTCATTGACTTGGTGGTATAAGACTGACTAGAGGACAGGGAACCATGGCAATGTGGACACTGACAGCTGAAAGGATGATTGCAGTCTCTTCATGGAGTCTACAGATGAAGTTACAGATAATTTTTGTGCCTGCTTATTATTGTTTGTTGAATACATATTTGAATATACAGCAGACCTTAGCCTAAGATATGTAACCATTATAATCTGGTAGTGAGGCTGTGGAAAGAAACCAGTGCCACCTCAAATATCTATCGTAGCGATTGACATCTACCAAGAAGGAAGAATCACTTCTTAATCACATCACTAACATGACTTAGGTTGGTTCAGAACAACAGGGTCTTTTGCGTTTTCTGACATTTTTCTGATATTATTAACATCTTAAAAATTGAATGAGTGCTATTTTGCAAAGAGAAAAAGCAAACATTCAGTAAAAAAAAAGTTCAAGAGACATAAGCAGGCATTTCAAAGAATAAACCAAATATGGTCAATAAACATAAAAAGAGCTGTTCAACACTATTAGTAATTAATCAAGTGATAATATCATAAACCACACAACTGCACTCATCTCACATGCTAGTAAAGTAATGCTCAAAATCCTCCAAGCCAGGCTTCAGCAATATGTGAACCGTGAACTTCCAGATGTTAAAGCTGGTTTTAGAAAAGGCAGAGGAACCAGAGATCAAATTGCCAACATCCGATGGATCATTGAAAAAGCAAGAGAGTTCCAGAAAAACATCTATTTCTGCCTTATTGACTATGCCAAAGCCTTTGACTGTGTGGATCACAATAAACTGTGGAAAATTCTGAAAGTGATGGGAATACTAGACCACCTGACCAGCCTCTTGAGAAATCTGTATGCAGGTCAGTAAGCAACAGTTAGAACTGGTTATGGAACAACAGACTGGTTCCAAACAGGAAAAAGAGTATGTCAAGGTTCTATATTGTCACCTTACTTATTTAACTTATATGCAGATACATCATGAGAAACGCTGGGCTGGAGGAAGCAGAAGCTGGAATCAAGATTGGTGGGAGAAATATCAATAACCTCAGATATGCAGATGACATCACCCTTATGGCAGAAAGTAAAGAAGAACTAAAGAGCCTCTTGATGAAAGTGAAAGAGGAGAGTGAAAAAGTTGGCTTAAAGCTCAACATTCAGAAAACTGAGATCATGGCATCCAGTCCCATCACTTCATGGCAAATAGATGGGAAAACAGTGGAAACAGTGTCAGACTTTATTTTTTGGGGCTCCAAAATCACTGCAGATGGTGATTGCAGCCATGAAATTAAAAGATGCTTACTTCTTGGAAGGAAAGTTATGACCAACCTAGACAGCATATTAAAAAGCAGAGACATTACTTTGTCAACAAAGGTCTGTCTAGTCAAGGCTATGGTTTTTCCAGTAGTCATGTATGGATGTGAGAGTTGGATGGTGAAGAAAGGTGAGCACTGAAGAATTGATGTTTTTGAACCTTGGTGTTGGAGAAGACTTTTGAGAGTCCCTTGGACTTCAAGGAGACCCAACCAGTCCATCCTAAAGGAGATCAGTCCTGGGTGTTCATTGGAAGGACTGATGTTGAAGCTGAAACTCCAATACTTTGGCCACCTGATGGGAAGAGCTGACTCACTGGAAAAGACCCTGATGCTGGGAAAGATTGAGGGCAGGAGGAGAAGGGGATGACAGAGGATGAGATGTTTGGATGGCATCACTGACTCAATGGACATGGGTTTGGGTGGACTCCGGGAGTTGGTGATGGACAGGGAGGCCTGGCGTGCTGCAGTTCATGGGGTCGCAAAGAGTCAGACATGACTGAGCAACTGAACTGAACTGAACTATCTTAAACCCATTTGGTTGAAAAATGTGTGCATACATTAAGTCTGACAAAGCCAAGTATTGGAGAGGATGTGGATCCATAGAATCTTTTGTTCATTGCTAGAGGGAGGGTGAATTAGCTCAATGACTTTGGAAAATAATTCATCATTATCTCATGAAAATGAACATTCACATACCCTTTTTCACTCCTAGGTATACACCCAAGAGAAACTCTTGTGTCAGCACTTTAAAAGACGTGCTCAAGAGTGTCTATAGCAACACAAAAGCCAAAATCTATGAATAACTCAAAAACCCATCAACAGAAAAAAAAAAAAAAACATGTTATATTCATATGACAAAATAGTATCCTAAAATCAACATGAATTAAAAACAATACTCAACAATATAGACAAATCTTAGCAATCTGGTGTTAAATACAATCTTATATGGTTACACATATATCATGATACCTTATTTGGGAATAGAGATGCAATTAAGCTATATTAAAATAAAAGAGAGAAACCAAGGGAAAAAGAAACACAGGATTAAGAACGATGCCTGCTCAGGAAAAGAAAAGTGAGGGGTGGTATGAGAGAGACAAAACAGATAATGTGATGTAAGTTACTATTAAGAACTTACTTTTATGATGGGTTCATGAATGATGACATTATTAACAGTGATAGATGGATAGACTGAAAGCAGGTCATACATGGACCAATGATGAGATTATATCGTGAGACATGCATTGAGATTTACCTAATTCTGTGCACTTTGAAGACAAAATAAAAATAAAAATGAGAAATTATTAAAAATAAAAATAAAAGGTAAATACCTATATATAGTGTGTAACACTATTGTGTTAAAGTCTAGATGAAAACTGATTATATCTCACATCAAAATACTTGGTCAAGATTTGGTTGAGTTGAATTATTTTTCAATACAAGCTTGAGTTTTTGTTAGTGTTTGGTTTTGTTTTGCATTTTCTGTTCCAGCTGTCGTATGCAAGTAGAAGTCTGATAGTTCTCTGGCTCTGCAGTTTTTAAAGTGAAGACGGTATCAAAAGAATTAGAAGACACATCTAATAAAAGACTATTGTCTAAAATATACAAAGAACTCACAAAACTCAGCAACTAAAAAGCAACCAAAGAGTTTAACAGACATCTTACCAAAGAAAATGTGCAGATAGAAAGTTAGCAGATGAAAAGATGCTCCATATCGTATAACATCAGTGAAATGCAAATTGAAACAACAATGAGATACCACTATGCATTCTAGTAGTAGAATGGCCAAAATTCAGAACACTGATAAAACCAAATGTTGACAAGGATGTAGAAAGCAGGAACTCTCCTACATTTCTGGTGGAAATGCAAAATGATACAGCCACTTTGGAAGACAATTTGGCAGTTTCTTATAAAACTAAATATACTCTTACCGTACAATTCAACATTGTGTTCCTTGGTATTTATGCAAAGGAGTTGAAAACATGTCCACACAAAAACCTAGACACAGATATTTATAGCAGCTTTACTCTTAATTGTAAGAACATGGACACAACCAAGATGTCCTTCAGTAGATGAATGGATAAATAAACTTTTATATCCAGACAATGGAATATTACTTAGTACTAAAAAGAACTACTCTGTCAAGCCATGAAAAAGACAAAGAGGAAACTTAAATGCATACTACTAAGTTCAGTCAGTCAGACAAGCCTATCGGTATGATTTCAATAATATGACATTCTGGAAAAGGCAAAATTATTATGGCAATAAAAATATCAGTGTGTTTGCCGGTGGAGGAGAGATTGGGAAAGATGAACAGACAGAGCACAGAAGATTTTTATGACTATAAAGACACTCTACATGATAGCATAATAATGGTTGGATGTCATTATTCTTTTATTCAAATGCGTAGGATGTACAACACCAGGGGTGAACCTGAGGGCTTCCCTAGGGCTCAGTGGTAAGGAATCTACCTGCCAACTCGGGAAACACAAACTTGATCCCTGATGCAAGGAGATTCCATATGACACAGAGCAGCTGGGCCTGTGTGTCACAACTATCAATCCTGTGTTCTAGAGCCTCGGAGCCACAACTACTGAAGCCCGTGTGCCCTAAAGCCTGTGCTCTGCAACAGAGAAGTCCATGAGAAGCAGCCCATGCACTGCAACAAAGAGCAGACCCTGCTCACTCAACTGGAGAAAAGTCTGCATGGCAACGGAGACCCAGCACAGCTAAAAATAATAAATAAATAAATGTTAATAAAACTATAAAAAAAGAGTGAGCCCTAAGGTAAATTAACGACTTTGGATGGTTATAAGGTGTCAATGTAGGTTCATGAATTGTAACAAACACACCAATCTGGTGAAGCATGTTGACAATGGGGGAAGTTATGCATGTTGGGGGGCTGTGGGTTTATGGAAAAATCTTTGTACCTTCCTCTCGATTTTGTTCTAAATTTAAGACTTCTCTAAAAAAACAAAGTCTTTAAACATGTGTATATATGTATACATACACATAATCTTGAAGGCAATGTTAATGTGTTATTGTAAAAATTTTGCTTAATTGAAACACTGTACTATATGAAATAATGCCTTTCTCCTGAGAGTTTGCACTCTCCTGGGAATACAAAACAACCTACTTAATTCAAATTGAGTAAGACTAGTCAAAAACAACCCACTGAATAAATAAAAATCATGAATATACAGACACACAGCCACCATCTGGAGAGATATTTAAATGCCAGGTGGAGATGTGTGAGACAAGCTGGTTGGTCCAGGTTTGTCATCCATGAATCAGCACCAACTATGCATGAGACTCTGTTCTAAATTCTGAACATAGAGCAGTAAACAGCAAGATGCCTGCCTTCGTGGAGCTTACATCATAGTCACATCATGAGCAATGGTACAAACAACACACGACATGCAAATAGGGGAAAAACAGAATAATCTTGGAAGCCTCTCTGAGAAATGGGTCATTTAAGAATGACATGTGGAACCAAGTCATATCTAGGGAGGAGCATTCCAGACGAGAAAATAGCAAGTACAAATTCCTGAGGTGGAAGATTTCTTCAGGTATTGGAGGAACACTAATGTCAATGTAGGGTTGAGGGAGATTGGTAGATGATGGTCCTAGGCTGAACCTATGGAGCTCCCTGGAGACCTTGTTAAGCTGCATGGAGGGGAAGGAAGTCTAACTGAAGTGGTTTTGTGAGAGACTGGGAAGGGAGGAGGCTGAGATGGCTGTACTGCCAATTCTTATTTTTTCCAATTTTTTTTTTTCTAATTTTTTGAAAATCTTCTGGCCACACTACTAGGAATCTTAGTAAGATCTTAAGGATCTTAGTTCCTGGACCAGGGATGGAACCTGCACCCCCCCTGCATTGGCAGCGTGGAGTCTTCACCACTGGATGCCAGGCAAGTCCTAATACTACTAATTCTTTTGACGACTTTATTCAAAAAATATATCCCAGAGATGAAAGACAATACTCTGAATGCCAGAGGCCTAGATATGTTTCTCGTGACTTTGAAAGAAGATTGTGCTACATGCAACACACCTTACTGGAGAAGATGGGGGACAGAGATGCTGTCAAGAGCAGGAGCCTCTCAAGGATCTCTCTTTAGCCTCCTTCTCCCTTGGAAAACCTCCTCGACCCAAGTCTCTCCCCTTTCGTTTCCTCTTCTCTCCCGTTCTCCGCTCTCTTCTCCTGTCTCTCTCTTCATCTAGGCCCACTGACTGCATGATTAATCACATATCTCCTCACCGCCCCTACCTTCCCCTACAAACCACCAGCCAGAAGCTAACAAGCTGTTCCAGGTCAGGAGCCCCTTGTCCTCGGCCCTCCTCAGCCTGTAGTCTCAGAAGTAGCTTTCAGGCAAAATTGCTCCCTTTCCCCAACATGGCTAAGCCAGCCTGAGTTTGAGAGAAATCAGTAGACAAATCTGTTTTCTTGTCCTATCCTGTTGCTGGAGTCTCCAATCATGGTGGGAAGGTTGGTGCTCTCTAAGAGGCTGTCACTAAGATCAGGTCTCTGGTAACAAGGGACAGACTCTGGGTGTAGAGGCCAAGTTGGGGGTGGGAGGAGTTACCCCTGCTCTCTGTCCTTCAGTGGAAAGTGTGGGAGGTCACAGTTATTCTATGTGTGCCTTCTGAGATCTCTAAGTGAAGCACACGGGAAAATACTCACTTCAGTCATGTCTGACTCTTTGCGACCCTGTGGGGTGTGGCTGGCGCCTCTGTCCATGGGATTCTCCAGGCAAGAACACTGGAGTGGGTTACCAAGCCCTTCTCTAGGGGATCTTCCGGACCCAACGATCAAACCTGCGTCTCTTAGGTCCCCTGCATTGGCAGATGGGTTCTTTACCACTAGCACCACCTGGGAAGCACCTGAGAGGCAGACCTTAATAGATAGGCTTTGGCCCTTTGTCTAAATTGTTTTAAAGGCACTGACGTTTCTGTGAGGTTCAGAGCCCTAAGATACTGCTGCTTCAGATGACCACCTGGTATTGACTGGATTAGAAGGTATCTGAAAACCTCCAGGAAGTAGACAGGAAAAGGGAGGGTGAATGGGGTGGGAGGAGAAGGCAGATTTATAGATACTGCAAACAACTGGGAACATTTCTAGCTGGAGGTGTCCTCTCTGATAGTGCTAAATGGGTTAAAAAGCCATCTCATCCCATCTGTTCTGTGGAACAAATGAGAAACCAAAGCTGTGAGTGAATAGGCATTGATTTGGCCCTGTGATGCTTTAATGAAGTTTAAATGAAAAATAACCCCCCAGCTGAGGCACACAGCAACAGGAGCCAACTTTCCGGGAATGTTAATCAAGAATACCACAAATCATCTGCATAGAATAGGACCAAAGTTTCTGTTTAAGCTTCATTGAAATAGAAATCTAAAATTTTTGCAAATATAACATGTGGGTCCAGGAAATTTGTCTTTTTAATTCATTAGTTACTATTTCAGCTAATTAGATAATAAGGGCACCAACTGAAGCAGGATTTAAAGTTGTGAGTTAGCTCCAAGTTCCAGAAATTTTTTACATTGAGAAGAAATAAAGGACCTGTGTATTTTGCCCCCAAATACTGAGACTTTTTAAATACCTCAGGATCACTTGAAATTATTCTGTATCTAAGGGCTTCCCTTGTGGTTCAGCCGGTAAAGAATCTGCCTGTAATGTGGGAGACCTGGGTTCCATCCCTGGGTTGGGAAGATCCCCTGGAGAAGGGAAAGGCTACCCACTCCAGTATTCTGGCCTGGAGAATTCCATGGACTGTATAGTCCATGGGGTCGCAAAGAGTCAGAGATGACTGAGTGACTTTCACTTCACTTCACTTCAAGGAAAAACATACTTAAATGCATCAGCTTTTTTTATGCATCCTCTATATTCACAAATTCTCTCTAAATCTAAGAAAGAATGTGTTTATCAGTATACACATACTGATAAGAAAGAAAATTTCTCAGGTCCAAAAAAACACCCAGCAAATTTTACAAAAAGGCACTCTATCCCACTAAGAAACTGCAAGCAGAGGGACTTCCCTGGTGGTCCAGTGGCCAAGTCTCAGTGTTCCCAAAGGGGGGGCCTGGGTTTGATCCCTGCTCAGGGAACTAGACCCTGCATCCCATGACATGTGTGCGACTAAGATCTTACACAGCCAAAAAAATAAGTATTTTTTAAAAAAGAAACTGCAGGCAAAAACAGCTCCTACTATGGACCCTGAGCTGGTCAACAGGAGACAAGAGAGGCCAGAAACTGGGAAGAAGCGTAGCAATGCCATCAGCCAGGTCAGGGGCGGGAATGGAGGATGGAGGAAAGCCCTTACTTACCACTTTCAGGGGGAAATCCCTTGCCAATAACTTTTCTCTTTTACAGTTTTCTTTCTCCAGTTAAAATGTATTGGCTTCACTGTGACCCCAGCTCCCCTGGAAGCTTCCTTGAGAACATATTAAGGCATGTTGATATCTCAAAGCCTTCTCATAATGTTCAGAAAATGAGACCAAAGCTATTGAGACCAACTTGCAAGGACAATGACCACAAAATGAAACAGGAAATGTGTTTCAACAATCCCAGCAGGCTGGGCTTTGCTGGGCTCTATTATGATAAACACACACTCTAGTAGGCTAACCCTCACAGAAAACATACATTCTGCAAATCACAGGGGAGGCCAGTGAGCAACCCAGTCTCAGATCACTCTGTTAACACCTTCCCTCACTAGGAAGGTGAGAAAGAGGAACTATAGGAAGACAAAGGTGGAAATCAGCCAACTATCTTTTGGTAAACCTTGAGCTTCTGCAAGGATATGAGAAAGATAAACTCTAGGAGGAAAATTAAGCTTGTCTCTCTACTAACTGAGCAGCTCATGAAAAAGCTGCTTCTCATTTCCAGGGATGTTGAAACACTTCTTCCCAGAAGTCTTCTCTCTGACTAATAGGAAGAGAGTTGTAGCAAATCACTTCTGAGGTTCCTCCCTCAGGCAAAATTGCCAACTTGGTAAAATACATTTTCTGGATTTTCGGCTCCCTCTTTGATGCTAAGCACTTGGTGGTTCCTGTGACTAATGTGATCATCTCCATTTCCTGGCCCTTACTGGGGTGTCAACAATCCCCTACTCTGAATATTTTCCCACCTTTTCCCTTTCATGTAAAATGTCTCAGTCCTATGTTCTCTTTCCCCAGATCCTGTCCTCAACCAAAGCCACAACAAATTAGTCATATAAGCAAATCAGCCAGCAGATGTGCTCTACTGATGTGCTACAGATTAATATCTGTAATCTTGTTTAAAGGCTTGTTTTTTTTGAAAGACATTCTATTGGGCTGAGTGACCTTCAGAATCTCTCCCAACTCTAATGTTATAAAATTTGATGAGTAACTCCGATCACAAAAATTTTAAACCTTGGACCAAGCTGGTTGACAGGTTGACCTTTCAGATCTTTTGGTTAGATCATTTGTGTTGTGGATACCTGTGGAAACATGTCGCATCTGCTAGCTGCCCATCAATTCAAAAGTTTAATAGCAATTTTAGAGGTTATTATTGGTTGTCTTGCTGTATATCCTATGGAGAACTGAAGATGACCCAAATCCTTTGCTGTTCCTCTCATCAATAAACTTGCCTATTTTCCCTCCGACATGTAATCTGGGCTGGCTTTGTGATTTCTTTAATCAGTGTGTATATTTATTCAGTCAGTCGTGTCTGACTCTGTGATCCCATGAACTGTAGCCGCCAGAATCCTCTGTCCATGGAATTCTCCAGGCAAGAACACTGGAGTGGGCTTTAATCTATGGGCTATGGTAAAACTGACACTTTCCCAGCTCTGACTGGGATATGAGATATGAATGCTTATTCTTTCACATCTTGGATCCTTAAGCTGCTATGTACAATAAAGAGGTCCAGCTACTCTGTTGTAGAGGCTAAGAGGAGAGAGAGGAGAAACAAAATGATTCCTGGGCAGTCCCTGTCTGTTCTAGGCATTTCAAGTGAGATGCCAGGTTAGTTAGTGTTAGTTGCTCAGTTGGGTCAAACTTTTTGCAACCCCATAGACTGTAGCCCACCAGGCTCCTCTATCCACGGAATTCTCCAGACAAGAATACTGGAGTGAGTTGCCATTCCCTTCTCCAGGGGATTGAATCCGGGTCTCCTGCATTTCAGGTAGATTCTTTACCATCTGAGCCATCAGGAAAGCCCAGACATGTGAGTAAATTCATTTTGGACTTCCAGCCCTAGAAATCCTCCAGATAATTGTATTTTCATGAATAACCCCAGATAAGACAACCAGAAGAACCACCCACCTAAGCTCAGTCTGTAGATGTTTGCTAATATTTCAAGCCACTTAAGTTTCAGAGTGGTTTGTTACATTGCAGTAAATAACTGAAAGGCATCCCTGAAAACTTTCTTTGAGTGAAGGAGGAATAGATAACAAATGAAAGAACTGTTTAATGAAATTCCTAAACTATTCTCATAGTTATTCCACCCTCCAGCATACACCTACTCCTTGTATACTATGGTACATCCACAAGTTCATTTAACACTTTCTCAACTGTACACATTTATTTAATATCTGTTGCCATCCTTGCAATTATAAATTGTAATCTCCTGCTGGCCAGGAATCAGGAATTCTTAATAGGTCTTTCATAAAGTCTTTTTAGCAATAATAATTTCAGCAGACATCTTCAGCAATAATCAGTGGAGTTTCCTATAAATCTTACTATTTTTCCACACAGAGAAGTCCAGAAATGGAACCTCAGAGAGAAATTGCATTTTCAAAATTCAACGTCACCCTTTCGGCTTGAAAGAGCATTGAAATCATAAACCCTTTTCAGTGTGGTCCTCCCAACAATAAAATGCATTACATTGTGCCCACAGGCTTATTCTGTGGGAGCAGTCTTTACTGGTTAGTTATGAGGTCAGATATTCTGAAGGAAAATTTTAAAGATTTTTAAAGATTTTTTTAATGTGTACTGTTTTTGAAGTCTTCATTATTTTTTTTTTTTTGCAATATTGTTTCTGTTTTATATTTTTGGTTTTCTGGCAAAGAGGCATATGAGATACTAGCTCCCTGACCAGGGATTGGACCCACACCACCTGCATTGGAAGGTGAAGTCTTAACCACGGAACCACCAGGGAGGTCCCATGAAGAGAAACTTTAAACTCCTCTGCCATGCATTCATGTGTGACAAATATCTGATACCTGTGTGGAGACTCTCAGGCCAGAGCCTGCATTCTTGTCTTGCTGCCTTATGCCAAGGAGTAATCCTGAAAGAATCCATGGATAAAAGAGATCATTACAATGTGCTCAGTTCAAAGGCTTAGAGTTTGCAACCCTTCACCAGAATACCACTAGGCCCCTCATCATCTTTCAAAGGTCAAGGAAAATTGAAATGTTGATTTAATTTTTTTCATAAATCTTTCAAAGTTAAAATGGTATGAATTCCTTTAGAGTAAAGGATATTCAACTTTTATTCTACATACTTCTGAATTTGTTGGGATTTTTAGAAGTGAAGTGAAGTGAAATCCACTCAGTCGTGTCTGACTCTTTGCGACCCCATGGACTACACAGTCCATGGAATTCTCCAGGCCAGAATACTGGAGTGGGTAGCCTTTCCCTTCTCCAGGGGATCTTCCCAACCCAGGGATGGAGCTCAGGTCTCCCACACTGCAGGCGGATTCTTTACCAGCTGAGCCACAGGAGAAGCCCATTAGGGATTTTTAGAATATGTATTAATTTGGGAATTTAAAAAAAAAAATAAATACAATCAGCAAGGAAATTCAATTGTGTCTAAAATATTCATACCAATGTTTTTTTCATTCTCTCTGGAACAGTCATAGCTCAAGTCTAGAAACTCTGAAGTGTGATGATGGGGATAGAAAAGCCCATTATGTATGTCAACAAAGGATTAATATTGTCATGCTTTATCTTAATGTAACCACAATTGATTTACACATGCATTGAGATGTTTTGTGTCCTTTCCTTTGCACTGCATTAATCCTCACATCAAATACCAAACTCTTAAACTCTGAATAATGTAAAATGCCAGTGTCTGTCTGTAATGCAAACTGTCCCCCACATAATGTGATCTACAAGTCAAAAATCAATCATGCTCCCTAAATCTCTTCTCAACCAGCCTGACTCAGCTTGAAATCCTTTCCAAAGCCATTTTTTGGATTAAATTGTCGTCATGCCTACAGGAGACCTCTCCAAAATACAAATAGTGATTTTCTTAAAGGAGTAGCCAATTAACCTGCTAGAATCAACAGCTTTACCGGATTAAATCATTATGACGCAAGGCCCAGTTCCAAACAATGGTCACTGCCGATAGGTCTTAACTTCCTCACCTTTTTTGCAACTTGCTATTAATTATAGTGATCGTGATTATCAATCAATTTACTAAACACTCATAATTAATTGGACTTGCCACACATTATTTCTAATACTGGTACAATTTTACAAAATACAATTTTCCCCATTTCAAGGATTAGAAAGCCGAAACCCGTGAGGCTAGGTGATTTGTCCAAATTATCATAGTCCCTAAGAAACAAAGTCAGGATTCCAACCAGAGCTGTTTGAAACCAAGACCCACATTCTTTCTACACTGTGCTTACCATACTTTAGGCCTCTTTTACAATACAAGAGAGGGCTGCGCCTATGACCAAGTCATAGATTTGGCTTATTTGTGGGGAAAGTTCCTTTTTGTCTATCATATTCTTGCCCTCTGGAGACAGTGGCAGAAAGGTCATTGCAATCACTTACCAACCCAGTCTTTTTCCTACACGCACCCCCTCCTCCAGCCCCGGCCCTTAGTCAAGCCTCTGGTCTATCTCATCCCTCTCTGGTTCCTTTGGTCTAGATATAGCTTTAGGAGACTCACCAATGACTATCATAATATCCTGTTGAGTTCAAACAAAATAATTTTCTAAAAGCAAGGATAATTGCACTTCAAGGTGTTTAATAAATAATAAAAAGATAATAACTCAAACTCCATCCAAGGGGTGCTCTTCCTTCTCAAAAACCTTTATACCCATTAACTAATTGGTGCTTTAATGTAATAGTAAATGTGTTTTAACCCATGGACACAAAAATGTCTTAAGGCAGAGTAGTTCTGACTCTTGCCTGGCAGCAAAGGGGGTTCTGTCTCTCATTTTGTGGGGAGTTGCTTTTTATTAAATGTGATGAGGACAGAGTAGAAAGTAAAGTGAGAACAAAGACCGGGAATTCATGGAAATCTCTCCATTTATTAGCCATGTTGCTCACAAGGCACTTGTTTTGATAATATGTTCCTTCAGCCATATCATTCGCTATTTTAAAAGGTGGCTTCCATCGATGATATGATGTGGTAAATGATGTAAGGGAAAACTGAAATCTCAGTGAACTATTATATGAGTTAACCTCAGACTGGCTAAAAGACTAAGCTAAAAGTAAACATATGTGAGTTTGTTGCCAACCAGCCCTCTAAAACCTAAGGAAATGCTTCAGACAATATGATAGTTCCCTGCTTCAGTGCTGGCTTCTATATGAAATTGTGGTTAATTTAATCTACTGTTTTACTGTAATGTGTTCTAATAGTTAAATAACAAAGCATTTTTCTATTAATTTCTCTATTATTTGAAGACTTTCTTTAAGGATTTTCAAGTGATCATTATTTGCATCAAAACAAGTAAGGGGTATAACTTTGAAACTAACTCTGGAGAAATACATGAGACTCTTCTTGGGTTCATAGAGCCAAGAGACACAGAAGTATAATCCAAACTAAATAGAGTGCTGTACAGAAATGTAACCACATACAACACTCAAGAAATCAGCTCTTGGAGCCAGTAAGAAAGAGATAAAATCCAGCCCACAAATCTCTTGACAGATGGATGGGCCTTTGAAAAATTGTAACAACTTGAACCAGCCTCCTTAAGTTTTATTTCAACCTCGGGAACAACATAAAAATCCAGATTGACCTTTAGTATGAAGCTTTGGTTCTCTTTTGGCTTAAGGAGGTTGCTTTTAAGAGAAATTCTGGTAATTTTTCTTACGTTCTTATCCTTCCCTTAGCCAAGAGGAACTCATCCCTTATAAGCAATCCTTAGACAGTATAATAGACTGAATGTTTATATCCCCCCAAAAGATATACTGAATGTCTAACTCTCCACATGACTGTATTTAGAGACGGGGCCTTTCTGGAAGTAATTAAGGAACTCATAATGGTATGAACTCATGAAGGTATGGCTTTGACCTGATAGAATCAATATCCTTATAAGAAAAAGATCAGAGAGTTCAGCTTATTCTCTCTGCCCTGTGCACAGAAGGTGACAGTTTGACTTCACAGGAACCAAATCTGCTGGCCCCTCAATCTTGCAATTCCCAGCCTCCAAGACTGTGAGAAAACAAATTTCTGTTGGCTAAGGCCCAGTCTATAGTATTTTGTTATGACAGCCCTAGCAGGCTAATACAGACACCAAATTAAAAAGAAAGTGTTCTGTTTGATATTCTACTGGATAAGAACCACATAACAAAAGAATATTTGCCATTTAAAATCCACAATGCAACTCACTTATTTAGTTTTTTCACATGAAAGAATCCAGTTAAAGATCCTGGAGAATCATTATATGGCAAAAAATTTTGATTTTTTAAAAATTACTTTGCATGTTTATTTTAATAAAAGAATTTCTGGCATCAAAAAAGAATAAATTACCTAAGAATAAATTTAATCAAAAAAGGTGAATGACACCTGTACACCAAAAATTATAAAACACTGATGAAATAAAAGGAAGCAGAGTTCAGTGATGACCTAGAGGAGTGGGATGTGAGGGTGCGAGGGAGGCTTGAAAGGGAGGGGATATATACATCCTTACCGCTGATTCACATTGTTGTACAGCAGAAACTAACACAACATTTAAAGCAAGTATCTTACAATTAAAAAAAAAATCCTATGTTAAACTATAATAGAAAAAAATTTTAAGGAATATGTGCATACGTATAACCAAATAATTTTGCCATATAACACAAATGGACAACAATGTCCATCAATTTTGCTTCAATAAAAATAAATAAGAAAAAAGAAATGGAAGAAGACACAAATATTCTGTCATCGTGAATTAGAAAAATTAATATTGTTAACATTTAAATACTACTCATACTACTCTACAGATTTAATGAAATCCTTATCAAAATTCCAATGGCATTTTTCACAGAAATAGAACAAGCAATCCTAAAGTGTGTATGGAACCACAGCATATCACAAATAGTCAGTGCAATCTTGAGAAAAGGAATAAAGATGGAGGCATCACACTTCCTGATTTCAAACTATAGTTATAGTAATCAAAGTTATAGCGATCAAAATAGTATGGTACTAGCATAAAGAGGGAGAAGGCAATGGCACCCCACCCCAGTACTCTTGCCTGAAAAATCCCATGGACGGAGGAGCCTGGTAGGCTGCAGTCCACAGGGCCGCGAAGAGTCGGATACAACTGAGCGGCTTCACTTCCACTTTTCACTTGCATGCACTGGAGAAGGAAATGGCAGCCCACTCCAGTGTTCTTGCCTGGAGAATCCCAGGGACGGCGGAGCCTGGTGGGCTGCCGTCTATGGGGTTGCACAGAGTCAGACACGACTGAAGCAACTTAGCAGCAGCAGCAGCATAAAGAGAGTCACACAGATCAAGAAAATAATAAAGAGGGTAGAAATAAGCCCAAGTATGTGGTCAATTAATTTACAACAAAAAAAGCCAAGAACATACAATAAGGAAAGGACAGTCTCTTTAATAAGTGGTATTTGGAAAACTGGACAACCACATGCAAAAGAATGAAACAAGACTTCTATCTTACATCATACTCAAAAATTAACTCAAAATGGATTAAACACTTGTACGTAAGAACTGTAACCATAAACTCCCAGAAGAAAACATAGGCAGTAATCTCCTGACATTGGTCTTGGCAATGAGTTTTTAAATCTGACACCAAAAGAAAAGGCAACAAAAACAAAAAATGAACAAGTAAGACTACCTCAAACCAAAAAGCTACTGCACAGCAAAGGAAACCATCAACAAAATGAAAATGCAGCCTACTGAATGGGAGAAAATATTTGTAAATCATATAGCTGATAAGGGTCAAGTATCCAAAAAAAAAAAAATATATATATATATATATATATATATAAAGAACTCATACAACTCATTAGCAAAAAAAAAAATTGATTTTAAAATGGGCAGAAGATCTGAATAGATATTTTTCCAAAGAAGACATGCAGATGGCCAACAGGTACACAAAAGGATGCTCTATATCATTAACCATCAGGGAAATTCAAATCAAAACTACACTGAGATATCACACTTGTTAGAATAACTAGTGTCAAAAAGACAAAAAATAACTAGTGTTGGCAAGGATGTGGAGAAAAGGGAAGCCTTGTGCACTGTTGGTGGGAAAACAGTATAAATGTTCCTCAAAAGATTAAAAATAGAACTATCATGTGATCTAGCAATTCCCCTTCTATGTATTTACTCAAAGAAAATAAAAACTAACTTGAAAATTCATGTGCACTCTCACATTCACTGCAGCATTATTTACAATAGCCAAGATACAGAAAAAACCAAAGTGCCCATCAATGAATGAATAATATTCTACTTTAAATGAATAAAGGTGTAATATATGTATACAGTGGAATATTATTCAACCATAAAAAAGAAGGAAATCTTGCCATTTGCAACATGAGTGGATCTTGAGGGTGTTATGTTAAGTGAAATAAGTCAAACAGAAAGTCAAGTACCATATGATGTTACTTATATGTGAAACCTAACAAAAAAGCAAAACTGAATCCACATTTACAGAACAGATAGGTGGCTGCCAGAGGCAGGAGTGGGAGCAGACAAAATGGGCGAAGGGCATGAAAGGGTACAAACTTCCAGTTATATAATAAATAGGTCATGGATGTAATAACAGCACAGTGACTATATATATGTGCGTGTGTTTGTCATTCAATTGTGTCCGACTCTTGTGACCCCATGGACTATATAGCCCACCAGGTTCCTCTGTCGGTGGAATTCTCCAGGCAAGAATACTGGAGTGGGTTGCCATTCCCTTCTCCAGGGGATCTTCCCGACCCAGGGACTTGCACTGCAGGCAGATTCTTTACCATCTGAGCCACCAGGGAAGCCCCATAGTTAATAATGCTGTATTGCATATCTGAAAGTTGCTAACAGAGGGAGATTTTAAAAGTTCTTATCACACACAAAAAATGTATAACTATGTATAATGATAGATGTTAACTACACTTATTACAGTGATTATTTTGCAATATACACAAATATTGAATCAGTTGTACACCCGAAACTAGTGTTATCTGTCAATTACATCTGTTTTAAAAGCTAATAAATATTAAAAATTGTAAATTATTATGTTTTATGCCTATAGTTTATATAACATTGCATCTCCACCATGCCTCAATAAAAAAGAAAAAAAAGTCAAAATTTTTTTATTTTAAATTAAGAAAAAAAAGAATTTACCGTAGAACTAACTGATTGGCTCATCTATATATTTACATTATTTGCCATTCACAGCTCAAAACCTAGAGGTACAGTAGGATCCCCTACAGAATTCTAATACATCAAGGATAGCACTAAGCAAATATTCCTTGATCTCCACTTCATCATAGCCCCCATTCTAGGTACATTTAAGGTCACATGAGTAATTCCAGCCAAAAGGACTCTGGGTGGAAAATGCATGTGACTTCCAGGCCAAGGCAGCTGAGAGAGCCTGTGCACCTCTGCCATCTCTGTTTTCCCACCCACAACAACAGAGGCTGCATTTCCCTATTCCATAGCTGCAGGATGAAATGGGAAGTAAGCAAGAAACAAGCCCCTGAGATTTCAAGGTTTTATTTGTTGTGGCAGCTAGGATTAATTATCCTAATACATCTTGGAACCCTCATTTTGCAAAAGACTTTGTGACTTCAGTGCTATTTGAAACTTGAATGCAGACTTCAACCTACCTGCCAAATTACCATAGATCATGAGCAACTGAACATGGTAGATCAACAAGGTAGATCAAGCATCATGTCTCCATGGGAACCACTTACACTCCTTCTATGTTCCTTGGCCTGAGCTATGTGATGTGGAAAGACAAGAAGGAAAAAAGACACAGTTTAGATTCTCATAATGCTCGTAGTGTTGTTTCCAGTAAAGTTTTAGACTGCTGTCTCTCCTAACCAGGATGTTACTAATTGCTGGGGCTCTGTTGCTTTAAAAATTGCATAATTATGCCACACTCAGATTTTATATACACCTAGAATGATGATCATATGAACCAAGAGGATAAGAAATGAGGATTTAATTGATACCGTTGGTTTCTACTCCAATTAGAGCAATAAAATTCATAAATTGACTTACAGTAACTTTCCCCACCACATCCCTGCCAAAGTGCTTAGAGCCTGAAAGTGTAATTAAAAATAATCAAAGAAAATAATGCTAATTAAAACCATAAGCAGGAACTAGGGTGATAGTTAGATTAATGGACATCTTAGTAATCGTACATTTTCTTATCTTCTTTCAAAAGACCTAGGAACCTTCCGTGGTCACTCACCTTCTTTTTATCAGTGGGAAAACTGAGGGACGCGGAAGCTCTCTGGATGGGAAACAGGGAAGACAGGCTAGACTGAAACCCATGTGGACCACTGAGTTATTTGTGGACCTGGGCTCGCTCTCTCTTCACATGCTCTTCCCCTTTGCCATTTTCCATGCCATTCGCAGGTGTCACTTTCTAGCTCTCAGAAAACTAAACGTTTAGGTTTGTTTTTGCCTCTTTTGCCTCCATGGCATCAACCTGAAGCCTTTGAGTTGCTAGGAAAGCAGGCGCACTGCCTGGTCCTTCGTGACATTCCTCCACTTGCTTCTTCCGGTATCTGCTTTTGAAAAGAAAAGAGAGAAAGAATGATTCACTTAATGGATCTTCCCTTTCTCTAAGACCCAGTGGAATCCTAATTACTAAAGCCTGTTGTAGCGTTTTGTCAAGCATATGGACTGATTAGTTTATCCT
This sequence comes from Okapia johnstoni, assembly GCA_024291935.2. Taxonomy (NCBI): domain Eukaryota; kingdom Metazoa; phylum Chordata; class Mammalia; order Artiodactyla; family Giraffidae; genus Okapia; species Okapia johnstoni. Next base: position 75,448,751 of record CM044313.1, on the reverse strand, counting down.
CTTGAAAGAATTGAGAGGCCAACTCTCTCTACTGGAAACTCCCTTTACGCAGAATAACTTAAGTTGTCAACTGATTCTTCCAGCTTCCATAACAAGCACTTCAGTTGCTTCCTTCAACTGTCTCAGTACAGGAAAAAAAAAAAAAAAAAAACCACCTTCGTTAAAGAATGTGAAGGAAGGACTTCCCTGGTGGTCCAGTGGTTAATACTCCATGCTTCCAATGCAGGGGATGTGGGTTTGATCCCTGGTCAGGGAACTAAGACGTCACATGCTGCGTGGTGCAGCCAAGAAAAAAAAAAAGAAGAATGTTAAGGAAAAAAAGAGGAACAAGAATAGTGAGCACTTACTACAGGATCATACACAATTTTATTTTGTATTATACAAGTTTATTCATCTAACTCACAAAAAAATGATGCATTACAAATATAGGCATGATGTTTGTCCAATTATGATAGTTAATAAAAGTTGTCATCATGTGACATTAACATTAAAACATTTAAAAAAGTCTTCCTCTGAGAAGATTCAGTTCTTTGATCTTCTCTGTCAAGTCTCCTGATACTAAGAATCTTAAGTTGACTGTAAAGGCGTTTCTCTGTTTCCAGTTTTCTGAAACTTGCCAGAAGGAATCAACATGCACAGTAACATAAAGGAAGCTTATTTTGCTGGGTGTTTCCTCCATACAATCACTTCTATTCCTCCATCGTTCTGAAGTGAATTACATATGAGGTGGATTGGAAAGAACTGGGAACTGGGAATTGGAACACCTACAGGCTGAATCTGGCTTTGTGCATTTGTCAGCTGTGTCACTTGAGGAAGTCACTGAACCTCTTTATGAAACACTTCCTCATCTACTATAAAGTGAGCACATTTCCATATTTTCTGCTTTGATTAAAAAAGATATATTAGCTTTTTTCCTTTTTTTTAGAGGATACACACTATTTAGGATACATCCATTTGAGAATATTTCCCATTTCCCTTACATATCCACATTTCTATCACTCAGCGATCAATGATCAGTCACCTACTATATGTCGGACCCTGCCAGGTACTAGGGATACAATCATCTTCTACAAATCCAAAATTGGGTGGAAGGAACAGTTATGAACACAAGTAACTCTAAAGCAATGTTATCATTGCTGTACTAGGGAGACAGCCCAAGTGCCACAGGAGAACAGACAAGGCAGAGCAGTCAGGAAAGACTTCAGAAATGATGTGACATTTGATTAGTGGTTTGATAGATGAGTATTTCATATTTTTGCCTAATAACTTCTCTTTCCACCTACCACTAATTTAGTGGGGTTTTGGTCTTCTTTCATGATACATTAAACACAAAGTGTTTCAGCTAATCTAACCATGACACTAAGCAAAATTTCCTGGTTTTTTTTTTTTTTTTGGCTGCTCTGGATCTTCATTGCTGCTTGAGGGCTTTCTCTAGGTGCAGTGAGCGGGGGCTACTCTCTAGCTGTGGTGTGTGGGTTTCTCATTACAGTGGCTTCTCTTGTGGAGCAAAGGCTTTAGCAAGCACAGGCTTCAGCAGCTGTGGCGCCCAGGCTTAGTTGCTCCCAGCATGTGGAACCTTCCCAGACCAGGGACTGAACCCATGTCTCCTACATTGGCAGGTGGATTCTTATCCACTAGACCACAAGGGAAGTCTAAAATTTCCTTCTGACCGTACAACAGCAACTCAGTTGCCAAGATAAAGACTACATGTCATCTCTCTGTTGGTACGAGAATGGATCCAAAAAAATTTAAACATAAGGGAATATAGATGTGGCCTGAAAACATTGAGTCGATTGAAGCCATCCAAAAATCCCATGGTTCCCCCTCTTTCATAAGGAAAGGACTTTTAGAAGACTATGAATGCCCTGTGACTCTACAACTTCTTCTACTTTAGAGACCCAAACTTCTAGATAAGAAATTCTAGCCAAGGAATTAAGCTTCTATTTCTCTTAGGGATATTCTCAACCAATAAGGACATATGCAGACCCACATGTGCTGTAGGGGCTCAGGCATCTCTAGCAGCACATCCATAGCAGCACACTCTAACCAGGCTGTGTCACACACTCACAGCAATGCATTTGAACCAAGCCAAGTAACCAATTTTCTTCATATCAATAACTGCATTAGGGTAATATTGGTACAGAAAGATTCACAAGTTGGTGCGGCAATATGCCAAAGTGAATAGAATAAAACCTTAAAGATGCGAGCAAAATGGGGCCCTCTAAATGGACCTTAGATAAAATTGCCCTTTTTATATTAAAAGTAAGTTCTCATGTCAGACAAGAGTTCATTGAAAGGGGGAATATGGATGCGCTGTTGTCAGGGCTGTGTGTATGTGTATGTGTGTGTGTGTGTGTGTGTGTGTGTGTGTGTGTGTGTGTGCTGAGTCATGTCCAACTCTTTGTGACTCTATGGACTATAGCCTTCCAGGTTCCTCTGTCCATGGGATTCTCAAAGCAAGAATACTGGAGTGGGGTACCATTTCCTTCTCCAGGGAATCTTCCCTATCCAAGGATCAAACCCACGTGTCCTGCATCTCCTGCACTGGCAAGTGGATTATTTACCAGTAGTGCCAAATTCCAATCCTTTGCAAAGTAATTTATTCACCTTGAAAATGTTCATACTCTTAGACAAGCTTCTAGGACATAACCCTATTTACAGAAAAATCTTTATGCATGAAGATGTTCATCCTAGGATTGCTTATGGTATAAAAAACCCAGTACAATCCAGAAGTTCAACAATAATAGATGATTTATTAAAATTATTGTACATCTATATATTAGTATACAATAGACCCATTAAGTACAACTTAAACCCTGTATTTGAGTGAAATAAACTGACTGTCATTTCCATTATCTCACTTTTTAATATTTTCCAAGTTTTTTCTAGTGATATTAGGAAATAAAATTTAGTGCTTTGAATTCAATGACTCAGAATGGCCCTCTTTAGGAAGAGTGTAAGCGATTAATAGATCCACAGACAGCCAGACAGATCAATGACCAACATAAGCCAACCCAAAATCCAAAAAGATGTCAGTGATCTAGAAAGCTAAGAGAGGCACAGTGATATAAAGCAGAAAAGTTAGATTCCCAGAACTTATGAGTAATAAGAAGATAAATGCAGAGGGTGGGGGAGGAACGCTATTAGAAATGCATCTGATTTTCTGAATATTTTGTACGATAGATGAATTCAGGCTGTCTCTGCTAATGATTCCTAATTTAACCTAAGCACTGATTAATTCAAAAAATCTTTATTGAAAGCTTGCTGTATGCTGTCAATATGTTTGGGACACAAAGATAAATATGACATTGTCTCTGCCTTCAAGAGTCTTAGCAGAGTATGGCTCAGTGCTATGGCTGTTAGTATAGCTGGATTTAATGAATGCAGGTATCTTCCTCCAAAATTACATAAAAATAAGAAATTTTAAAATATTTCATTTGAACTGGTGGGAAGGAAGAAAGATTAAATTCCAAAAAACTGAATGATGAAAGAGATTAACTTTTGGAGTAGAATGTAAGTTAAAAGTTCAACAATTCATTTACTCTCACACAGCTGCTAAAACCCAGATAGGCAAGAGGAAGGAGTCAGCCCACTAGAAGTGAGTCAGTTGGCTTTGACCAACTGTTGAGTGCCTATTGCAGCCAGAAGAAGTGTAAAGAAAGGCACTGCAAAACAGTGCACAAAAAATACAACATTGACCTCTTCTGCAAGAAGCTTCCACACTGATTTGGGCAACAAAACATACAAAAGAAATAGTTAAAGAATTTTTGTGTTCTAAGAAAAAGTTTAAATTGAATGGGCATGTATGTGGTCCAATCATCTCATGTGTATGTAGCCTAAAACAGTTATCAGGTTTTATAATAATACTTGTTTAGTTTAGCACAGGTTTAGTACCTGTACTTGTTTAGTACCTTGTTACCTTTACCCTAGCAAAGTAATGCTCAAAATTCTCCAAGCCAGGCTTCAACAATACATGAACCATGAACTTCCAGATGTTCAAGAGGGATTTAGAAAAGGCAGAGGAACCAGAGATCAAATTGCCAACATGTGCTGTATCATCAAAAAAGCAAGAGAGTTCCAGAAAAACATCTATTTTCGCTTTATTGACTATGCCAAAGCCTTTGACTGCGTGGATCACAAAAAAATGTGGAAAATTCTGAAAGAGATAGGAATACTAGGCCACTTGACCTGCCTTCTGAGAAATCTGTATGCAGGTCAAGAAGCAACAGTTAGAACTGGTTATGGAACAACAGACTGGTTCCAAATCGGGAAAGGAGTATGTCAAGGCTGTATATTGTCACCCTGCTTATTTAACTTATATGCAGAGTACATCATGCAAAATGCCAGTCTGGATGAAGCACAAACTGGAATCAAGTTTGCCAGGAGAAATATCAATAACCTCAGATATGCAGATGACACCACCCTTATGGCAGAAAGTGAAGAAGAACTAAAGAGCCTCTTGATGAAAGTGAAAGAGGAGAGTGAAAAAGTGGGCTTAAAACTCAACATTCAGAAAACTAAGATCATAGCAACCAGTCCCATCACTTCATGGCAAATAGATGGGGAAACGATGGAAACAGTGAAAGACTTTATTTTGGGGGGCTACAAAATCACTGCAGCCATGAAATTAAAAGACACTTGCTCCTTGAAAGAAAAGCTATAACCAACCAAGATGTCATATTAAAAATCAGAGACATTAGTTTGCTAACAAAGGCCTGTCTAGTCAAAGCTATGGTTTTTGCAGTAATCATGTATGGAAATGAGAGTTGGACTATAAAGAAAGCTGAACTCCGAAGAATTGATGCTTTTGAACTGTGGTGTTGGAGAAGACTCTTGAGAGTCCCTTGGACTTCAAGGAGATCCAACCAGTCCATCCTAAAGGAAATGAGTCCTGAATAATCATTGGAAGGACCGATGCTAAAGCTGAACTCCAATACTTTGGCCACCAGATGCGAAGAACTGACTCACTGAAAAGACCCTGATGCTGGGAAAGATTGAAGGTGGGAGGAGAAGGGGATGACAGAGAGAATGAGATGGTTGGATGGCATCACCGATGCCATGGACATGAGTTTGGGTAAACTCCAAGAGTTGGTGAAGGACAGGGAAGCCTGGTATACTGCAGTCCATGGGGTCGCAAAGAGTCGGACATGACTGAGCGACTTAACTGATACTGATACTTGTACATTTACTTTAAAATTTTTGTTTTGTTTTGATTTTTGTCATGTAGAATATTGCCTTGGTGTAATGTACTCTGTATTTTTGTAACTTTTTTATTGTAAAATCTTTAAATAAAATGTTTAATACTTCTTTAAAAAAAACAAAATAAATATAAACACACACACACACACACAAAAGAACCAGATAAAGAAAACTTCTAAATTGCACTTGTCAATAAAACCAAATCAAAGAATAATACATGGAAGTGAAGAAGACACCACACAGAACAGGAAGCCTTATCTAGTGAAGGAATCTTAGAACATTCCATTGAAAGAGGTATTTGAAGCCACATTCTATGCATTTCTGCATTGAAAAATGGTTCACTCAATGGAAGGGGAACAAAAAAGTAACATGCAGAATAAGGTCTGAAGGTGGAGCTTGGCTTGACTCTAGCCCAACAATGCTCAATTCTGATTGCACCTGGGAGTTTTTCTTCTTAATTGAAGCATAGTTGATAAAGAATCTTACACGTTACAAGTATATAATATAAAGATTCACAAACATAAAGGCTCTATTCCATTTATAGTTGCTGTAAAGTACTTGCTATATTCCCCATGTTGTACAATACATCCTTGTAGCTTATTTTATACCTAATAAATTGTGTTTTTTATCCCCTACCCCTACACTGCCCTTCCCTGCTTCCCCCTGGTAACCACCAGTTTGTTTTCTGTATCTGTGAGTTGGCTTTTTTTGTTGTTATATTCACTAGTTTGTTGTATTTTTTAGATTTCACGTATAAGTGATATCATATAGTACTTGAACCGAACAGACATTTTTCCAAAAAGGACATGCAGATGGCCACAGGTACATGGAAGGATGCTCAACATTGCTAATCATCAAAGAAATGCAAATCAAAACCACCATGAGATATCACCTCACACCAGTCAGAATGTCTATCATCAAAAAGGCTGCAAATAAATGTTGATAAAGATGTAAATTAAAGGGAACCTTCATACGTGGTTGGTGGGAATTGCCAATTGGGGCAACCACCGTGGGAAAAAGTATGGAGTTTCTCCAAAAACTACCATATGACTTAGCAATGCCACTTCTAGGTATACATCCAAAAACAAAAACGCTAATTCAAACAGACACTTGCACCGCAATATTCATAGCAGCATTATTTACACTTGTCAAGACATGGAAGCAACTTAGGTGTCCATCAATAGATGAATGGATAAAGATGTGGTATATAAAAACAGAAAGAAATTTTACATTTGCAGTAACATGAATGGACTTGGAGGGTGTTATGCCAAGTGAAATAAGTCAGGCACCTGGGAACTTTTTTTAAAATTAATTTATCTGTTTTAATTGGAGGCTAATTATCTGGAAGCTTTTAAACACACCCACACCCAGAGGTTCTGTCCTCACTGATCTGGCTAGGGCCCAGACATTAGCATTCTTAAGAAAATTCCCCAAATGATTCTAATGTTCAGTCAGTCTTGAAAACTCCTGGATAAAGGGTATATGAAGCTAAACAAAGGGAGACAAGGTACTTGAAATGGGAAAGAGTAGACTGTGAACATCTTGAAAGCAGGGATCATGTGTTTATTCATTTCTGTGTGAACATAATGCTAAATTAATAGTTTTGAATGAATGGTTGAATAAATGAATGAATACAATAATTTTTAAAATATCATTATAGGCACTTCAGCTAATAAGTAAGACGATACTATTGTTTAAGGGTGGTTACTTCAAGATAATAGCAGAAGGGAGCAGAAATAGGTAACAGCTAACATTCAGTGGGTATTTCCAATGGGCCAAGCAATTTACATGCAGTACATCATTGCATACTCACAACCAGTCTATCACATAAATGATATTATCCCAAGTTAGGGAATTGAGACCCATCGTCACTCAGTGGTGATCAGCAGCAAAGCTGTAATCTGGCTTTGCAAAAATGACATAGTAATTCCTCTTGGCAGATTCCTAAGTATATATAAGCAAACAGTACACAAACCAACACAGGCTCAAATTTCTCAATGGATTTCCATCTTCTAATCTATTCTAGTGATGCAAATGGCATGTGACTTAATTAAGATATTTACCTAACTACAAGATTAGCCCTCTTAACAGTAATCAGACAGGTGGGTCAACATCTGGTGTTTCTGGAAAATCATTTCTATTGCCTTGTCTCAGGTAAGATTTTTATTGGCAATGTAATAGAAAAGAAAACATATCTTATTTCACTCTCTTTTAAAATAGGAAATATAATCGCTTTATAATTGAGGAGAAATTGTTCACTTCTGTTCACATTTAAGGAAATTTTTCTTTTCATCTTTTCAGAGCTTGTCTGAAAAGAAATGTCTCCTCTTTTCCAGATGCCATGTGTTATCTAGAGTAGCAGGATTATATGCAAATAGAAATAAGAAATCAATAAATTGAAGAAGGTTTCTCACATTCATGTGTTAAAGACTGTGACTGACCTTAAAAGGCAACTCTGGATGACTATAAGAGATCTAGCCACTCAAAAGAGTAAATTTGTTTACAAAGTAAAATTGAGGACCTTTTAGGTAATGTTACCTTCTACTCAAGGATAAATAGAAGACTTCAATTTAAAAAGGGACAATTTAGCCATCCATCCCAAGGGAGAAAATGAAAAACCACCTTATCAGCATTAGCAATAGTGATATAAACATAAGCACATTAATTTCTTTGTGATTCTTTGTAAAACCAGAAACTGGATTTTTTGAGAATACATGTGTTTGGGTATAACCAAAGCCAATTTACTTGAACAATAATTTTCAGTATATTGCCAGCTGGAAACAGCTGAGTTCTTCTGTCCTTAAAGTACTTTAACTTTGCAATTTCAACCACAAAAATAATTTAACCTGTACCCATTTTTCCATTCTCCCTCCTTTTTATATTAATTATCACTTGAAAACTTTGAATTCCCTATTACAGCTTTCGACTCAAACTCAGCAATTGCTCTCTGAAATATTTATTTGTTCACTAATGAAATTAGCTCATGTTTTTTAAATATCAAGCTTTTATTGTCTTTCTGGTCTGTTCCTCCTCTCTTGGATCCATATATAACTCTATCCTATCAATATCATTTATTTTTAATTGGCATCAAAACTTCAACGTTCTAATTGGGAGCTTTGTGTTTGGCTCAGACCGTGCACTGGAGATACTCAATAAACCTCTTGTAGCAGTCTCTGAATTGCTCTGAAAGTAAGAAAATAGCATTATCTAGAAATTTCCTTGAGCTGTCTTTAGTAGTAGCTTGATGGAACAACAGACTGGTTCCAAATAGGAAAAGGAGTATGTCAAGGCTGTATATTGTCACCCTGCTTATTTAACTTATATGCAGAGTACATCATGAGAAATGCTGGGCTGGAGGAAGCAGAAGCTGGAATCAAGATTGTCGGGAGAAATATCAATAACCTCAGATATGCGGATGACACCACCCTTATGGCAGAAAGTGAAGAAGAACTAAAGAGCCTCTTGACGAAGGTGAAAGAGGAGAATGAAAAAGTTGGCTTAAAGCTCAACGTTCAGAAAACTAAGATCATGGCGTCTGGTCCCATCACTTCATGGGAAATAGATGCGGAAACAGTGGAAACAGTGTCAGACTTTATTTTGGGGGGCTCCAGAATCACTGCTGATGGTGATTGCAGCCATGAAATTAAAAGACGCTTACTCCTTGGAAGGAAGGTTATGGCCAACCTATATAGCATGTTTAAAAGCAGAGACATTACTTTGCCAACAAAAGTCCATTTAGTCAAGGCTATGGATTTTCCAGTGGTCATGTATGGATGTGAGAGTTGGATGGTGAAGAAAGCTGAGCGCCGAAGAACTGATCCTTTTGAACTGTGGTGTTGGAGAAGACTCTTGAGAGTCCCTTGGACTGCAAGGAGATCCAATCAATCCATCCTAAAAGAGATCAATCCTGGGTGTTCATTGGAAGGTCTGATGTTGAAGCTGAAACTCCAATACTTTGGCCACCTCATGTGAAGGGTTGACTCATTGGAAAAGACCCTAATGCTGGGTAGGATTGGGGGCGGGAGGAGAAGGGGACGACAGAGGATGAGATGGTTGGATGGCATCACCGACTCGATGGACATGGGTTTGGGTAGACTCCGGGAGTTGGTGATGGACAGAGAGGCCTGGCGTGCTGCAATTCATGGGGTCGCAAAGAGTCAGACATGACTGAGCGACTGAACTGAACTGAACTGATGCCTTCTTGCAGAAAAACTTACCCTCTGGATCTCCTGAATTACCTGGAAAGATACTTAGAGGGAGTGGAAGGATCTTTCTAATTTATTAGGTATGAGACTGGGACTTCTCCATAGACCAGCCTAGGAGGGCTGCTCTGAAAAAGATAAAGGCCTTCCTTGGGCAGGGTTGCCAAAGGAAAACAATGAAGTCCTGACCACTGGGAGACATGGGCTATCACCTTATATGCGTGTGTGCAGGCCAAGTTGCTTCAGTCATGTCCGACTCTTCGCGACCCCATGGCCTGTAACCTACCAGGTTCCTTTGTCCATGGGATTCTCCAGGCAAGAATACTGGAGTGGGTTGCCATGCTTTCTTCCTTCAGCTTATATAGTAACTGTAAATTCCATTTCTTCCCATTTTCACTCTGTACACCTCTCACCACTATACACACTTCATCATCATTTCAAAAAGAAAGAAAAAGGGAAGTGAACATGGTAAAATAGTTCAAAAATTGCATAATCAAGGGCAGAACTCAAACCATAAAACAAATTGCTACAGTAAAACCACCGAATCCCAATTAGATAAAAACATCACCAAGAGAGGCAAAATCTTCTGCCTAAACTTGGTTCAACTAAAAGGAAAGTATTTTGGGAAGGTAAGCTCGGCCAGAAGGTGATTCCACATGAGGTCCCAGTGGTCATACATGCTTAACACCTAGAAGAGCTTCACTCAAAACTGTTGCCATCAGCAGCCTATGTAATAGAGCTCTTTGCCCAGCATATAGCGCAGATTTTTCCTTTCTTCATCAGCTGTGTACATATGGTGGTCTTCTTCTCCTTTTCCCTTCCTTAAATTACTACTTTGCACAAAGACTAGATTTTTAGTCATCTTTCTTTCATGGCAACACAATGCTTTGCAATAAATGCTTGTGGGATTCAAAATTCTAAATGGAGGCTGTACTATTAACATAGGTCTTTTAATTGCAAATAAACCAATGGGAAGATCTATTTCTATACATGCAGACCAGTTCTACAGGACTACCATGCAGGAATTTCTTTCAGCAAATTGATCCATAAGATGTCATGTATTAAGCATGTTTTAAATATTGCATGCAAATGCTATATGACAACAACTTGAATATTAGTCTTCAAAGTTGTTACTTTATTAGATGATATTAGATGATATCATCTAATTATTTTACTAGATGATATTTAACTATTATAGCCTTTCCTTTTTATTTCAATACCAAAATAAAAAGTGGAGCAAAGGGAGATTGATTGTGCCTCTTTTGCACAACACAGAAAAATTACTAATTTAAATACACAAATACTAACACATTTCATGTTTCAAAATTCTAGTTATGGTTTCTATTTCAACACTGAACGACAACAAAGGCTATTCTTTAATTTTTTTGAATTTCATTGGAGCATAGTTGATTTACAATGTTGTGTTAGTTTCAGGTGAGGTGTGCAGCAAAAGTGAATCAGTTTCATATATATATATCCTCTTTTTTCTTTTTCAGGATTCTTTTCCCATATAGGCCATTACAGAGTATTGAGTAGAGTCCTCTGTGCTATACAGCAGGTTCTTATTAGTTATCTATTTAATATATAGTAGTTTGTATATGGGGCTTCCCTGATGGCTCAGTAGAAAAGATTCCGAGTGCAATGCAGGAGCCACAGGAGACGTGGGTTCGATCCCTGGTTTGGGAACATCACCAATCCCTTGGAGAAGGGCATGGCAACCCACTCCAATATTCTTGCCTGGAGAATCCCATGGAGAGAGGAGCCTGGAGGGCTACAGTCCATAGGGTTGCAAAGAGTTGGACACGACTGAAGTGACTTTGCAGGTATACAATGTGTATATGTCAATCCTCTAATTTTTTTTAACCAAACCAGATCAAAAGAAAGCAACATAATTTCCGTAGGACTTTAGTCAATAATCTGCATGGCTGCTAAATTTTCTCTAAATTCATCTCTCCACTCACAAAACAGAAATTAAAGAAGTTGGAAGAATTTTTTCAAGTCAAAACTATCATACCTCCAGTTCTCTGGTCAGCTAGGTTAAGTACAAGAAGTAGAGGAAATATTTCCACATACAAACTTCCGTCCCCACCTCCCTTTGCATGTGAAAAAATTCTCTAAATAGAGTAGTAACAGTATAAACAATCTGAGGTCTCAACTTTGTTCAAAGCTTTACCACATTCTCTCCATTTAACTTCTTCAAAAGCTTTATGAGATCAGTTCTGTTGCTCAAGTTTCTCCAGGTAACTTTTTTCTTCTTATAGGAAAAGGAAGACTTGTCCAAGGTCTTACATCACAATAGGAGAGAGGGGATTGGGACCCTTTACAATTTTGAGGAAAATGAAGCTGAAAAAATTAATTTACAAGGAACCGTGGATGGTGAGAATAGGTTCCTTTCTCTTATTCCAGTTGAAGATACTGTTTCTTTTTCTCAAATCAAACAAAAGTAAATTCCCCATGCGATAGTAAAGTAACCCAAGTTTTCACTAACCAGCTAGCTGTGTGGCTTTGGGCAAGAGCCTCAGCCTTATTTGGTTTCAGCTTCCTTATCCCTGAAACAGAAATGAGAAAGACTAGTCCCTTGAGGTGGTTGTGAAAACTAAGTGGGATAAAATATAAAAAGCCCTTAGTATGTATTAATCACTCAAGAAAGAAACTTCTATTAAACCGTCAAAGGAAAAGATAAAGCCCCTGCGCTCAGGAACTAGAGTTCAGCAGGCTTTAGCCTCGGAATAATTCCATTTCCACATTCGGAAGCTACTGGCCTCTGTCAATACCAGGAAGGGGTCCCTACGAACCCACTCTCTCCCACCTTGACTCACTCCCGAGGAACTCTTGCCTCTACCTGGCTCTTAGGAACAAGTCACCTGATCCCAAGAGGTCCTCCTCTTCACCCCATTCATGGCCACTAGGACATATGTAAATACAGTTTATTACACAAAACAACATGCATCAAAAATTCAGTGTCAAAATAGCTTTCTATTCCAAGGTGTGGACCTCCTTACCCCAACCCTTCATAGCCCTGAGCTCATAACCACAGTTCAGTTCAGTTCAGTTCAGTTGCTCAGTTGTTTCTGACTCTTTGCCACCCCCTGGACTGCAACAAGCCAGGCTTCCCTGTCCATCACCAACTCCTGGAGCTTGCTCTACCTCATATCCATCGATTCAGTGATGCCATCCAACCATCTCATCCTCTGTCATCCCTTTCTCCTCCTGCCTTCAATTTTTCCCAGCATCAGGGTCTTTTCCAATGAGTCAGTTTTTCGCATCAGGTGGTCAAAGTATTGGAGTTTCAGCTTCAATATCAGTCCTTCCAATGAATATTTAGGACTGATTTCCTTTAGGATTGACTGGTTGGATCTCCAGAGTCTTCTCCAACACCACAGTTCAAAAGCAACAACATTTGGGTTATTTCCTGTTGCGGGCTATTATGAACATCTGCATGCAAGTCTTTGTGATGACATGTTTTCATTTCTCTTTGTTAAGTACCCAGAAATATAATTGCTGAGACACCTGCTAAGGATGTGTTAAACTTTTTAAGAAAGCAGCAAACTGTTTTCCAAAGTGGCTGTATATTTTTGCATTCCCACCAGCAATGCTCCAGTGGTGCTGTACCCACACCAACAACTGACTTGTCAATCTTTTAATTTTAGCTATTCTAGTAGGTAGGTAGTGGTTTCACACTGTGGTTTTAAATTGTATTTTCTTATGACTGATGGTAAGTGTAAGATGAAATTGGTATTTAATGTGCTAATAAGGAAGAATGCTGCAATTAAACAATGACACAACACTTTCTTATCACTTAGAAATTGTATTTTGTAAGTCTCCTTGAAAAGCTCTCTTAGACTTATTTAAGCATAGTCTTATTATTATAAATCCTTCACACATAAATAAAAGAAGGATATATAAGCAAAATTAATTGGTGAAGAAAACCCTAAAACTTCTTCAAATTTAGAGTCCAGCTCTCCTAAATGACCTTTTGGTTCTGTTATTGAGGTTAGTGTTTTCCATATTACATTGACATTTGTGTCAACCATGGTACTGGAAAGGCAGCCTTTTATTTTGGAAGTCTGCACCATTGTGGCTTCTGAGATTTTTCTCCAAGTCACTAACAATGTTCTACAAATTTTCATGCTGACACTTACTTGATTTTACCAGACTGAATTCCTTATCAGAAAAGATTAATATTCCTTCTTCAAATGGCTTATAGATTAAAGTGGCAAAAGGTTTCAGTTGTCCAATCATACTACCAGCAATGATAACCAAGATTGCACATGCTCAGGCAATGATAAATGAATGAGCTGCCCAAAGGTAGTAATTGTAAAATGTCATCAATGTAAGATAACATCCCAGCCTCAGAGATGTAAGAATATGTAAAAAGATGACTCTTTTAAACATGAAATACAGTTTCAAAAAAGCATACTTTTCAAAAAATTGTCTTCTTTATCTTAGATCTGTATATTCCAATACAGAGAACACACTAATAAAAGCTGAACATCCACCATTCTTAACCTGCATCATGCAGTTTAGCAACTAATTAATCATAGTCTTAAAATACACTCAAAGCTTTGTAAGTTGGTTTTCTGTCCACAAGGAGGCCGCAAGTCCCTCTTCTTCAGGAAATTTACCTCTGATTCCTCTCACATTGTTTACACTATGGATTCTCAAATTTTATGTAATGATCCTTTAGAGAGTCATAAAATCATTTTAGTGGGTCATGACCAGCAGTTTTTAAACAAAATAGAATAGAATAAAAACCATAAAAGTGTAATACATAGTAAAGGTAAGGGCCACTTCATAAACTTTTCAAATGGTTCGAAAATGTTTGTTTTGGTCAAATACATACTTGAGTACTGGTTGTGATAGCTAATGTATTTCTTAAAGCCTGCTGTAATCAAAAATGCTTGAAAAGCACTACCATAATAGCATGAAAAGCATACAATAATAATGATTCATTGATTTTTTCAAACAGAAGTCAATTTTAAACTTTTTTGAATGGCCCATATTTTTGGTCCAATTCTTTAAAAGTTATTACCAGATTGGTGTATTTTTACCTTCTTTCAGTGAGGGTGATACTGGGGGGAAAAAACTTAAATTCTTGTCAGTTTATATGATTACAATATCACAATCTGACATACTTCTGTTTCCAAGGGGAAGAGTTTCAATTGCTGATTCACAAATGAGATTATCAGAGTTCAGTCATCTAGACTGGACCCAGATTTTTAAGTCCTGGGTGGTTAATTATTTAGCACCCTTTCTAAACTGAAATTCTTTAAACAATTATTTAACATTTATTTGAAAGAAACCTCTCTCCTCAATTCCTCAATCAGTAAGTCTGTCCCCAAATCTGCACACTCAAACCAGTGACACAAAAACTTGATCCATCTCTCCTGAAAGCAGTTCCAGGACTATTTGCAGTTTTTCAAACACACCATTTGGGCTTCCCTGGTGGCTCAGACAGTAAAGAATTAGCTTGCAATTCAGGAGATGCAGGTTTGATCCCAGTGTCAGGTAGATCACCTGGAGAAGGGAATGGCTACCCACTCCAGTTTTCTTGCCTGGAGAATCCCATGAAGAGAGGAGCCTGGTGAGCTACATACAGTCCATGAGGTCGCATAGAGTTGGACATGACTGAGTGACTAAGCACATAAATTTCACGCATATAACTTATCAAAATAGCTGTTATCTCCCCACCTCCTTCTTCCAACTAAATGTGATAGTACTATAGGAAGAATTCTGGTACATATAATTTATTCCATCTGAGTTACTTTTTCAGTATTGCACTGATCAATTGGATTGCTCCAGAGCTGTCTGGCTAACTTACCTCTCACTGCCCTTAATCTAGCTCTGGCTTTAATAAGAAAGCCTCTACCCTGGAGCCAACAGACATGAATGCCTATCCTGGCTATGTCACATGACAAGTGACTTCTGACATTTTATTGGCTTTTCTGTATCGGCTTACAGAGAAATCCAAATGAACATTTTGGCCAACCCAATATTCAGACACGTTGGGCTCCAATTTCTTCATCTACAGATGAAATGAGCTCTCTGACTTTATGTGGTCTGATATTCTTTCTATCTCCATAATTCCATATCTTTGATGAGTAGTTTTCATATCTGCTCCAAAAGATGGGAGTTATAAGAAGAAGAAGTATGGACTCAAGACCAAGCCTTCCTTTTAGCCAAGAAAATTCTACTATAATCAGTTTTGTTTGTTTAACATGTATAAGGCTTCATTTGAATGAATGATTCTGTGAACAAAATAAATAAATAAATATAGGAAATGTATCCAAATATTCTCTGAGTAGCCTCTATGTGCCTGACATTGTTCTAGGTCCTAGAGTTCTTCTTATAAATAAGACAGAGAAGGTCCTTGCCCTGGTGGATATTTGAGAGAGTACTTGTGTTATTTAACTTGTAAACTTGAAAGCACTACACAAAGTAATATGCTAACTTACACTGAATGAAGATAATTTTGAAAAAAACTTATTTTATCATTAAAATATTTCTATCAGACATAGGATTGTTACAGTCCATAAGAAAACACTGAAATCATTGAAAACATTTGTATAATCAACTGGAATGTAAGAATATGGTATAAAGAGGACTGACTTTCTGTAAACTATATCTAACGAAATCAACTTAACAACATTGTTACAGCATTTCCTTTCAGATAAGGAAGTGCTGATAGAGATTAAAACCATGAGGACAGAGCAAAATAAACAAGAATATACCAGTATTATTTTTACTTTTAGTAACAGCTGTCTCTTTCACAGCTGCTTGAGGACAGGAGAGATATAACTACTATATACCTGTTTCTCTCAACAGCATCTACAATAGGACTTCGTTACTTATTAGCTTAATGAACGAAATTGCCGAGCACTTAACTTCGGGAGATAATACCCCACTGCCCCCACCACACAAAGCAGAGTGACTACCCCACTCTGGTTTACCCAGGACAGTCCCACTTTAAGCCTTCTTTAGGGTAATAGGACCCTTTTCCACCCTCAGAGAGTCAGGTTTTACTAGATAAACCATATGCTTGCCCTAATTATAAGTTTCAGTCACATCATCCTGCCTTTCAGCTGCTTTTTTTAAATTTATTTATTTTATTGACATATAGTTGCTGTACGATGTTAATTTCTACTGTAGAGCAAAGTGATTCAGTCACACATGTATATACGTATATTCTTTTTCATATTCTTTCATTATGATTTATCACAAAGTATTGAATATAGTTCCCTGTTCTATACACCAAGACCTTGTTGCTTATCCACTTACTATTGTTCTCAATGCTTAAAATGACATGTGTGTGTAAGAAACTCTAGACTATTTGGCTCCACTTCCCAGTTTTATTTTACCCTGTGAACAGACAGTGCATACCTTGAGAAATCCATTCCTGTTCCCCTGTCATTATGCTATTACAGACAATGACAATCCTCTGAGGGAAAGTTTATTTTTGAGAGACTGAGATATACCACAGCCACACCTTGCCCTGTGAAGTCAAGGTCACCAAGAAACTTGCGTGAAAAGCAAGAAGTCTCAAGCTTCTACCAGAAAGACGTGATCTGGAGGGAACCCTTCACCTCAGTCCTGGTGATCCAACATTTCTATGAGGCGGATATGGCCCACTGCCTGCTACATCCAGGGATTTAGGAAAATAATTAGATCACGTCTGTTAATTACTTTGAGTTCCATGGAAAACAGATGCCAGATAAATTCCTGGCTTTGTTCGAGGAATGCTGCAAAAACCAGACTGTAGGAAAATTTCTCACTAGTCATAACGTCAGGGAAATTATCCTAGACTTCAGGTTCCTGAAACACACATGATGATAATAACACAATAGCACCATCGGATTTTTAATCATCTGCTCTCTCACACCAACTCCGTGAAAGTGGATAGCGAGACAATACCTCAGAGAAAATGGTGGCCCACAACATTACATCAGGGATGGGCCAGCCTGAGTAGCCAAGTTGCGAACACAGAATAAGTCTGATGAGAAGTAAGAGAAGTACACATCATTTGTATTGATATTCCCTGGTGGCTCAGATGGTAAAGAATCTGCCTGGAATGCAGGAGACCCAGGTTCATTCCCTGGGTTGGGAATATCTCCTGAAGAAGGGAAAGGTAACCCACTCCAGTATTCTTGCCTGGAGAAGCCCATGGACAGAGGAGCCTGGGGGGCTACAGTCCATGGGGTCACAAAGAGTTGGACACAACTGGTAACTAGCATTACTGCACTCAATAAAGTTCAGGCCAGGGCACTGAGCCATGTAGTTCTGATTTCTAATCCTCCTTTTGATCTGGGCCTAGCAGTGACGTAAGCAGCCCAAATCATGTACTAGATGCCCTAAGAAGGAGGTCCCAGGAAGGAAGTACCACCTCTCTTCTTCCCAAGGTGAAGTTAATTCCTACCCAGTTTTAGAAGTCTAAAATTAGACTAAAGATTTCTGGAGGCATTCCTCTGACCCTAGGGAAAGTCTGAAGCTGGAGGCCCACTCAGGTACTCTTAAGAAATTTATAAATTTATGTCCTGTCAATGGGTTTACATCTCCCTCTGTTCAGTTCGGTTGCTCAGTCATGTCCAACTCTTTGTGACCTCATGGACTGCAGCAAGCCAGGCTTCCCTGTCCATCACCAACCCCTAGAGCTTGTTCAGACTCATGTGCATCAAGTCAATGATGCCATCCAACCATCTCGCTCTCCATCATCCCCTTTTCCTGCCTTCAATCTTTCCCAGCATCAGGGTCTTTTCTAATGAGTCAGTTCTTCGCATCAAGTGGCCAAACTATTGGAGTTTCAGCTTCAGCATCTATCCTTCCAATGAATATTCACCCTGGGCCTATATAATATAGGATATATATCCTAAATTTAATTCTGGTAACAGGTTAAAATACTTAACTCCCTTTTCCTCTTCATTACTTCCTAGCTACCCCCACCTTCTTACCCAAAATTGATTAGTCACTTGTTGTTGTTCAGTCACTAGGTCATGTAAATCATGTCGGACCCTGTGACCCCACGGACTGCAAGCTGTCCTCCTCTAACTCCCAGAGTTTGCTCAGATCATGTCCATTGAGTCAGTGGTGCTATCTAACCATCTTATCCTCTGCCACCCCTTTCTCCTCCTGCTCTCAATATTTTCCCATCATCAGGGTCTTTTTCAATAAGACAATTCTTCGCATCAGGTAGCCAAAATATTGGAGCTTCAGCTTCAGCAGTAGTCCTTCCAATAAATATTATACAGGGTTGATTTCCTTTAGGATTGGCTGGTTTGATTTCCTTGTAATCCTAGGGATTCTCAAGAGATATATCCAACTGAATGCAGAATTCCAGAGAATAGCAAGAAGACATAACAAGGCCTTCTTAAATGAACAACCCAAAAAAATAGAGGAAAACAATATGAGAAAGACTAGAGGTCTTTTCAAGAAAATTGGAGATATCAAGGGAACATCTCATGCAAGGATGGGCACAATGAGTCACTTAAGCTCTATTTTAATTTCCTCATTGGCAAAATTGCCAGGGCAATTTGGAATGAAGTAGGGACTACATTTAGGCAACAACAACACAAAGTATTAGAAGAGTCCCATATGTTTTCATGAAGCAAAGGCATGGCTATTATTATCTCCCTACCAATCATCCTGGCCAAGTGTAGGGACCACAGTGAAAGAAATCTAAGGCACCAACATCAAAGGCAAGCTAATTCTGTTGCTACAACAAAGGATGGTTGTGGTGTAATCAGAGCCCTAGCTAGGTCTGTAAAGCACTTCATATACCAGCAGTAGTGACTGCAGTTCCTCCCTAGGTTCTTTTCTCTTTGTCTTCAAATTGAGTTTGGAGCCAAAGCGACTTGCCTTGGGCCCCAAACAACTTGCTTCCATCCACCCTGCCTGTAGAGAGGACCCAGAACCAAAAGTGGGGACCCTAGGATCCAGCACACTCCCAACAATACTGTGTGGCCTTGACATAGGCATTTAACCTCCCGGACCAATTTGCTTCACTTGTGCCATGAAGGGCTTGGGCTTCATGAACTTTAAGATCCTTTCATATTTAAATATCTTCAATTCCCTAAGACTCCCCCACTATTTCATTCCCTCCTTTCAGTTTTCTTACAGTTGCGCTCATGTTCCCAAGCTCTTATATATGTAATCATCTGACAGAGGCAGAATAGCACAGAGGTTAAAAAGCACAGCTTTGACACTAATATATAAATAAAATAGATGACTAATAAAGACCCATTGTACAGCCCAGGAACTCTACTCAGTACTCTGTAATGACCTATGTAGGAATAGAGTCTAAAAAAAGACTGGAGATATATATATATATATGAGCTTCCCTTGTGGCTCAGCTGGTAAAGAATCCACCTGCAATGCAGAGAACTGGGTTCGATCCTTAGGTTGGGAAGATCTCCTGGAGAAGGGAAAGGCTACCCACTCCAGTATTCTGGCCTGGACTGTAGTCCATGGGGTTGCAAAGAGTCGGACATGGCTGAGTGACTTGCACTTCATTTCACTTCATGTATATGTATAACTGATTCACTTTGCTGTACAGCAGAAAGTAACAAAAGAATTTTCTAAATAACCTAAGTTTACCTCTTGGAAGACACAATTTTTTGTGTATTAACCATTTTGACAGAAATCTAGTTGAACATTACCTTCTTACTTACCTTACTGAACAGAGTAAATGGACTTAAATAATTTCTTAGAGGAATTCTGGGGTTTCAGTGCTTAGGATTCTGTGCTCTCACTGCCCAGAGTCTAGGTTCGATCCATGGTTAGGAAACTAAAATCCCACAAGGCGTGAAGCATGACCAAAATAAGAAAGAATTTCTTGACCACTCAGAACCATCATTATAAACCAGCAGGAGAGCTATGTAGCATTATACAGATTCCTGAAAGGGTTTTTAAGGTTGTCAAACTTTTCCTCTTGTATATATTCAATGATCTCAGACATCAACACCTGGCATGAATAACTGAAAGGAAGTAAAATAAGTAATGACCATTTAACTCGTACCTGAAACTTTCTGTACCTGTGACCAAGTGCCTATCACTTAATATGCGTATTCTATGTATTATGGATGAAAGCTTGAGGGTAACCCCCCTTTGACACCCAATAGCAGGCTTACATTCAGTGACAGATACTTTTCTCACTGCTTAGAGCCTTTTTGTTTTATGAATCATTAACCCCAAAATGGCTAGAAGGCTGAAATACAGTCAATGTGTAGGAGGGACCCTCTTGCATAACAGTTACTTTGCATTAATTGTGTAAGTGATTCTGGTCTTTTGGTGGGAAAATTGTAATAGTCAGAGACCTACAAGTGAATATTAGAGCTAGTATCTCCACCTCCACCCCAATCATAAGACATAATAATCTAAATAGCTTTAAATTAAGAAAAAGAATAATCTAAATAGCCTTTGTATTGTATTGGAGATCTGTTTGGAATTAGAGAGCTATGAGCTTAGGTCGTTTCTGAAAAATTTGTCCCACAAAATGCATAACTAGATCCTCGAATGTATTTGGTGACCCTCATATGATAAAGGCTCACAATTCCCTAGTTATAACCTTATATAAGAACTCCTGGAGTCTTTCCAAAATATCCATACCATCCAAAATAAGACATGCCTTAGATTTAGGCCAAAGTAAGCATTCATATCTAACATGATGCTTGTATCATCAGCTACAAGCATAAAAGATTTATTTTCCCTATGTGATAATTTTCTGGTTGTTGAATTTGTGGTATTTTAATGCATATATTTACTTCCTACTTAAAGCTCCTGTTCCTTCTCAAAGAAAAGTAAAAACTAAAACTATTTCTGAACCTACACTGCTGTTATGGCATCTTAAGATCTGTAAATAAATCCTCATTTGTACATTCTGTTGGTGGCTTCTCTCTCTCTTTCTCTCTTAATTATTGGAAACTTGAAATGAAAATGAATCAGCAACAATGACTGCTGCACTTAAGGAAATGTATGATCTGCTTCATAATTTATGAATTAGCTCCTAAAGGAACTTAAGTGCTTAACTCCCAATTTGTGATGAAAATATGAGCAACGGCATGTCTCTATTTACATCTGATTCAACTTGCTCATTTTATCCAAATCTAATGTCTAGATGTAGTTCTCATTATATTTTCATTTCACCTGCAGTTTAATCCCTAAATGTGGAATTGCAATCAAATATTTGTGTTTACCCAAAATGCCTTCTTTCTAGTTCCGAGATAATCCATAGCATGGTGTCTGATATTCTCAGAACACACAACTGCTCTACCTGATGGAAAATAGCATTAGACATAGGAATTATTTTGCAAGATATTATGAGGGCGACAAGGAAAGGGAGAAGAGGGCAGTCACGTAGACAGGCATTTGTTAACCTGATGTATTAATAATCAACTAGGTATTGTCAAACTTTTTTAAAGGTCACTTTATTCATTTCTTTCTTAAAAAGAAAGAAAGAAAATGAAGTCGCTCAGTCGTGCCTGACTTTTTGTGACCCCCGTGGACTGTAGCCTGCCAGACTCCTCTGTCCATGGGATTTTCCAGGCAAGCACACTGGAATGGGTGCCATTTCCTTCTCCAGGGTATCTTTCCAACCAAGTGATTAAACCCAGGTCTCCCGAATTACAGGTGGATTCTTTACCAGCTGAGCCACCAGGGAAACCCTATTTATTTCTTATCCCCACGTCAAATCTAAACTTCCCTGTATGGCTTTCCAAATTTGGCATTATCCTTTTTATCTAAGCTTCCCCGGCTTAGACGGTAAAGCGTCTGCCTGCAATGCAGGAGACCGGGGTTCAATCCCTGGGTCAGGAAGATTCCCTGGAGAAGGAAATGGCAACCCACTCCAGTACTCTTGCATGGAAAATTCCATGGATGCAGGAACCTGGTAGGCTACAGTCCATGGGGTTGCAAAGAGTTGGACACGACTAAGCAACTTCACTTTCACTTTTCACTCTCATGCATTGGAGGAGGAAATGGCAACCCACTCCAGTGTTCTTGCCTGGAGAATCCCAGAGACAGAAGAGTGACTTCACTTTTCCTTCTTTTTTATCTGATCATATCTTCCACTTCCCACCAATACAAAGCATCTACCCCCTTGGCTCCCACACAAGCTCTGCTCACACCCACCTCTTGAACTGTGTGATCTGACCATCTGGAACATATGTGCATAATTGCAAAGAATGTTATGTAGAAGCTGGTGAGCCTGGATTTTATTCCTTTTTTCCTAATAAACTGGGTGACCTTAGCTATGCTACTTAACCCCCCTGAGTGCTAGTTTGTTCATTTATAAAATGAGAGTGTTAGCTTGATATGGTCAGATTATATCACTCCTTAGATCACTCTCTACACCTATCTTACAACCAAAGTATGCTTTTAATTCTATAGTTCTTATCATCATTTGATATAATATTTGCTGTTGTTCAGCCAGCAAGTTGTGTCCAACTCTTTGCAACCCCTTGGACTGCAGCAAGCCAGGCTTCCCTGTCCTTTATTATCTCCTGGAGTTTGCTCAAACTCATGTCCATTGAGTCAGTGATGTTATCTAACCATCTCATCTTCTGCCGCCCCCTTCTCCTGCCTTCAATCTTTCCCAGCATCAGGGTCTTTTCCAATGAGTCAGTTCTTCGCATCAGGTGGCCAAAGTATTGGGAGTTTCAGCTTCAGCCTCAGTCCTTCCAAAGTACATTCAGGGTTGATTTCCTTTAGGATTAACTGGTTTGATCTCCTCGCTGTCCAAGGGATATAATATGCATTTTACTTTTTTATTTTTTCTTACATACCTCTATTAGAATGAAATCTCTGTGTGGACAAAGTTTATTCCCATCTTGCCGACTGCTGTATTCCCAGCACTTAGAGAAGTTCAATGCATCGTAGCCACTAAATAAATCTTTGTTGATTGAGTTAGTGCATTAAAGAATCATACATATTATTCTTCCTTAAATACACTCTGCAAATAAGAGCTCCTCCATCAGATTCTGCTGACTACTCCAAACCCAAATCTCCCTTCCATGCACTTCTAACACAATTATAGTTAGGGCTATAGAGTCTGGCATTTAAGAATGCTCTGAATATTCCAGATATATCAGCATCAACTCTTTAAATAGAGAATATACATTTCTTAGAGCCAAGGGCTATGCCTAGTCTTTCATACATTGGCTAGGTATTTGATTGATTGAATTGATGGAAAGTGTCAGCCTTGGGTTAGGAAAATAACTCAGATTTTAGTTATCTGCACCTCTTATCTTCTAATCTCTAAATCTATTTTCTAGACAGAGCTCATGGAGGGGTGATTAAAGCACCCAAGATACATCTCTGCAAGCAGGAAAAGAGAAGAGCAGTCAAAATTTTCCTGTGCTGGTCACTGCCCATGAAAGCGTGTAATAGTCTCTGCAGGTAATAGAGGGACGAAAAGGGGCAGAGTTTTGTGGGGAGAATCAGAATAAAAATACCTGGAAGGATCTCTCAAAAAGGAGAAAAAAGTCATAGAGGACTTGAATTCAAATTGTAGAGATTGAACAGAATTAGAATTTATAGAGGTAGAATATAAAAATAGAATTCAGAGATTTAAAAAAAGCATCTTAGACATTTGAGATGTCTATGTTTGTCTGAGAAAATTGAAGATAAACGAAGTGAAGTGGCTTGCATAAACGTACACACATTATTAGTGAAAGCACAATGCAACACTGTTCATCAAAATTTGATCTGATAAATTGAACATTTGATTTTTAGCTATTACCTAAATGCTTTCTAGAGTATACCTGCAAAGATATACAGTATATTGGAACATCTTACTTCTAAGTACAGTGTAGTTTAAATAATTGAGTCTCCCTTTGATATTTCAGGGACATACATATTACTGAACATCAACTGTAACTGAAGTATATTAAAGATGTGAAAATTATAAGAGCAAGAACTTGCTAGGCTCTGACAATAGATTTGGGAATACTGGTTTTTATAACAAATTGTTTTCTTTGAATTTACTTTTTTCTCCTAAAATTCAAATGCTAAAAAAAAAAAAAATCGGAAAACCACTAAATTAGAAGACCAAATTAGATCATTTCTAGTTCTCATTTTAAAATCACCAGACAGGGTTTTTTTTTTTTTAATATTAATTAACCATATCATTGCAGAAACTCTGATTTTGCCTTTATGAAGAGGTGTTAGTAAGTAAATCCTTATTGACTATGCTTCTATTTCCAATACAGAATCATAGAACCTTGGATTTGGAAGAGAATTTAAAGAACACCTTGCCCTATCCCCAAGAAGTAATGGAGATCCAAAGAGGCTGAGTGACAAACCCAAAGCTATACAACCAGTTAGTGGTAGGACCTCTTACAAAACCCTGGTGTTAACTTCAGGACTGTAACCAAAGGCATTCTAGTTGCTAGCGGATGCAACTTCCCACACACTCCAGTATCTCTCAGTTGCTATAAATCCAGAACCACACACATAACATCCCTGTGATTCCATAGACATATTGTTGAGAATATTCTCCTTAATTTCTGGACATTGCCCCTTGGCCCTAGAATGGTTGCCAAGTGAGGGCTCCTGAAGTTGTGCCAAGTCCTCCATCCTTTCTGTTAAGGGACCCACAGCATGGAAGCCACACCCGAAAAAGCTGATTCTGTGCCCTAATCCAATTTCTGACTTGATTCCTTACTAAGGAATTCTGATCAATCCTGT
Organism: Okapia johnstoni; assembly: GCA_024291935.2. Lineage (NCBI taxonomy): Eukaryota > Metazoa > Chordata > Mammalia > Artiodactyla > Giraffidae > Okapia > Okapia johnstoni. The sequence goes on along the minus strand of CM044313.1, from coordinate 75,423,675 downwards.
CTGGATTTCACTTTAATCCACTCATATTTTCTGAGCATTCATAACATATAACACTCACTGTAAAAACCAAGAAAACCATGGTTTCTGAGTGAATGGATGCAGTTTTTGCTACGCTGGTAAACTCTCTCAAATTTGGTCTGGAAAGCATACATTTAACATCCCAAGTTAAAATTGACTTTACTTGTAAAGTGCATTTATCAATGGAACAATTTTATTTTGTTTGTTTAATTGAGTAACATCACAAGTGTGGAAGACAAAGAAATTAGTTGAGTTGGAGGTGGGGAAAGTGTCTACACCTATTTCAGGAACTAATAGCAACATTTCAAAATGCAAACAGTTACAGCACTTAGAATGCCCCAGGCACTCTTCTAAGAGCTTTACTCTGTCAACTCATTTAATCTTCAGAAAAACTCTTAAGAGGTAGGTATTAATATTATCCCATTGTATAGAAGAGAAACTCAGCACAGATACAGTAAGTAATTTGCCCATTGTTACTCAGCTAGTAAGTGGCAAGGCCAGGATTATGAACTCAGCAATTCATGTTTCACCACTATATTATACCTAACACAGGAAACTTGAGAAAGGAAATTAAAACAACCTTTTAACCTCCATTTTCTAAGCATTTCAGGTTAAATTATTTAGGAATCTGAGATAATTATTTGGACAACTGACCCAAGAGCTAAAGACACTACCATATAAATCATCTGATCATTTTTATCATAATTCAGTTTACATTTTCACAATTTTACAGAATTATAGTCAAATGTATGAGAACATTTCTGTACTACTTAACCTTGATAAATAAAATATGTCACTAGCTGCCTACTATGTGCAAGGCTTTAGTGCAATAACCATGAATTAATCAGTTCTTCTCAAGATGCTTACTGTCTTCTTGGGGGAGACAGTATTTGAACATAGAAAAATGCAGTAACATGGGCAACACACGGTATGTGTCAAATTGGGAGGCTGACGGCAAGTGCAAAAAAAAAAAATCCCTCTAGAAATAATTTGAACATTCAGCATTTTAAACACTAAAGAATATAAAAGCCTCCTGGACTAACTCAAAGTTAGAAAATTGTGAGGACTTCTCTGGTGGTCCAGTGGTTAAGAATCTACCTGCCGGTGCAGGGGACATGGGTTCGAGCCCTAGTCTGGGAGGATTCAACATGTCACAGAGTAACTGAGCCTGCGTGCCACAACTGCTGAGCCCACATGTCCTAGAGCCTGTGCTCCACAACAAAAGAAACAACAGGAATGAGAAGCCCAAGCACTGCAACTAGAGAGGAGCCCCTGCTTCCTGCAACTAGAGAAAGCCTGCTCGCAGCAACAAAGTACGGCCAATTTTTTTTTAATTAATTTATTTTTAAAAAAGAAAATTGTGAAAAGCTTTTTATTTTCTATTATAATTTGTGGTACTGTTGCTTTTCAAATGTTGGTATAATCAAATAAGCATTTTACTAAATATGAAGTGTGAAAGTGTTAGTCACTCAGTCATGCCCAACTCTTTATGACCCCATGGACTGTGGCCCACCAAGTTCCTCTGTCCATGGAGTTCTCCAGGCAAGAATATCAGAGTGGGTTGCCTTTTCCTTCACCAGGGGATTTTCCTGGGTCTCCCGCATTGCAGGCAGATTCTTTACCGACTGAGCCACCAGGGAAGACTACTAAATATATACTCATTAATATAATTTAATTAGGATTTTAAAGGACATTGAATTGATAGCAGGTGAATATTTTCTTTATTATTGAATAACATCTTTTATTAAAGCTTCAGTATGTTTAATGTTTATACCCTCTTTCCATGTCTGCTTTTCTTTAAAAAATGATAAAGCAACATAAGTCCCTTGCCTAGAATGGTAGCAAGTTTTCAAAATAGACCATACAAATATCAGAAATACCAGCAAGTTAATTTCCCTTCCCTGTAAATGAACAATTTTGTAATTGCTTTTCATTCACTAAATGTGTTGACTAACTTTGTGTACATCTCAATGTGATTTTCAGTTTTAATTTTCTTTATTTTGCACTATGGGTTAGCGATTATCCACTGTTCTTCAAAAAACTACAATTAGTTTGAATTGTTATAGTCATTTTTATTCCCAACTCATTTTCACTGAAATCTGTAAGAATAACAAAAAGCTGGGAGAATCTATTGATTGTTACGGACTGAGTTGTGTCCTGCCCCCTAAATTCGTATATTGAAGCCTGAACCTCAGAATGTAACTTTAAAGAGGTAGATAAGACTCTTTAAAGAGGTAATTGGGTTAAAGTGAGGCCATTAAGGCATGCCCTAATCCAATGTGATTGGTATCCTTACAAGAAGAGGTTAGAACACACCAGGATGTGGGCCAACAGAGAAAAGACCATGTGAGGACAATGTGAGAAAGAAGGCAGCTGTCCACAAGCCGGGAAGGGGGCCCTCACCAGAACTGGCTGGCAACTACACCTCAGACTTCCAGCCTCCAGAACTATGAGAAAATAAATTTCCCTTGTGTAAGCCACTCAGTCTGTGGTATTTCGTTATGGCCACCCTAGCAAATTAATATACTCATTTTGAGAGGTTTACTTTCCTTTCCCACAAAGTCATTTTCTTAGAATCAGTGACTCGAGAACCCTGGTTTGCACATATTAACTCATTTTCTACCTTCCTCCCCATGTCATATTTCTTCTCTTTTTCTCTATTCAATCAAGTCTAATTCTAAAATATACACTCTACCCCTGGTGAGAGGGTCATTTCTGAAATACATGCAAAAACTGACAACTTCTTGATTTTTAGCAAGGACAGTATATGGGGTCAGAGTATCGTTCCAAAATTAAAAACATTTTTAATTTTAAGAGCCACAAGTTCTTGCCATCATTTTTATTATGAATGTAATTTGCACCAATTTGATTTTTTAAAAAAATCAAACAATGTGAGTATATATGAAGGTAAAAAAGGAAGCTGTCCCTAATCACTGATGATCCACCAAATCCTTCTCCAACGAAATAGTCGCTGTTGATAATTTGGTGTGTAAAACCCCTGCTTTGAATGGAGGATTCTCCTTTAAACACATCTGTGGTACTTGTACAAGCTACTTTCTTATTTTGTGAGTACCACTCTAGCAAATGTCTGACTCCCTAGAAGACAAGAGACTGTCTTTGTTTCTGGGGCTGGAGAACCAGTCAGGGCCTCACCACCTGGATATCTGCCAACAAGAGCAGACCATGAACCTTTGCAGACAGGCTTCCGTAAAGTCCTAATAAAAGGAGCCCAGAATCGCTTAAACATTAGATGAGTAATTGTTCAGATTTATTTGTTCCTGACACAGTATACCAACCCTTGCAGTTGAAAATTAAATGATAATATACTTCCCCCTCGGTTCCACAAAGCAATAACCTGTTTCCCTTCAGGAAAAGATACAAAGTCATTAAGAAAATTAAGTTCTCTTTTCCTTAAAGTTAATATGAGAGTTATTTTTTCTGAGAATTGCATATATATTGTGAGTGTGTGTAATTAAGTGTTTGAAATTTCTGTGCTCATTCTCACAATCATGTGATAGCTGAGCCTGTTTAACAAGTTGTTGGAGATGACCCTGAGGAAACTGAAAGTATTAAGTAGATGAGAAGTTAATGCAAATTTTGTTAACTGCTAAATTTTGTTTGCAGATTCAAACTTATGTACATGGAAAGGGTGACTGTGGCCATACACACAAAATGAAACAGAATTCAAAGTCAATGCTTAGATAATTAATGGGAAAACATGGATAATGATATATATAAGGAAGAGATCACTTACACGCCTCGTGTGGGGTAGGGAGGACACACCCTTAAAGACTATAGCAATAACAGCTAATATTTATTAAGTGATCATTACACACCAGGCATTATTAACTATTTAACCCCCACAACAGCCCTGTTAGGTAGATTCTATTATTGTCCCCATTTTACTGATGAGAATATCAAGGCCAGAAAGGCTGTGGCTTGTCCCAAGTCACACCATTAACAAGTATGAATTCAGTTGGTGAGCTGGCCATTTGATACCAAGTTTCAATGTATCTTCAAGTCTTGAAATCCCCAAACTGAAAAACATCTTAAAAGTATTCTCTTTCAGTCCTCTACCAAAAACTTGAACAGGAAGTCCCCCAGCCTCCTGCGAGACAGCTCTTCAGAAAGAGGAAGCTCACTGAGGAAAGCCCTGTAAGAGCAGCTCTCTTAGAAATTTCTTCCTTCTAGTTCGAGTTGTACTTATTTCCCCCTGCAACTTTCACTTATTCCTTCAGCGTCTGGTTTGAGCCCTACCCCTAGTAGAGTGAATCCCTTCACTCACATGACAGCTTTTTTTTTTAATTTTAATTTTATATTGGAGTATAGTTAATTAACGATAATGTGTTAGTTACAGGTATATAGCAAAGAGATTCAGTATCCAGTTATAATGAATACACATATCCATTCTTTTTCAAATTCTTTTCCCATTTAGGTTATTACAGAATATTGAACCGAATTCCCTGTGCTATACAGTAGGCCCTTGATGGTTATCTATTTTAAATATTGTAGTGGGCACACGCACAAGACAGCTTTGGAATGTTTGTGGAAGACTCTCACATTACCCCTTGAGACGTCTCTTTATTATTTACTGGGCTTTGTCCATCTTCAACAAGTGGCTTCTAAGGTGGCCATGCATACCTGCGGTAAAATGGAGATTAGCGTGTAGGAGTTGTAGACCTAGAAAGGGGCAGATAACTTCCACCCACATGGCAATTGTGAAGACTCTACCACATGGCTTCATTTAAGTGCAAAGGAAATGTGTTCACTCAGGAAGAGGAAGAAACAGCCTGGTGAACAGCCAGCCACTCTCTGGAGACCTTACCTTCTCTTTTCTGCCTCATGCACCACCCCTTTCCCTCAAGCAACTATATTTATATCCATCTCCACTTCCTATTATTCTAAAGCACGATAGGTCCTCGCTTTGCTTTATGTATGCTTCTTTGCTGTATCTAAGTTCCCTTCTTTGTTTTGTAGAATCTTATTTCTACTTCAAATCCTAGTTCAAATGTCTCTCCTACACTTCCTCATCTCTCATTCCCCTGATAAATAGTGTCATTTTCCAACTCTGCTGTCTTCTCACAAAACTTGAAACACTTACGCATTGTAAAATTTTACATATCTATATGTGCATACATAAAAAATCCACTGCATTTACTCATGTTCAGTGCTCACTTTGGCAGCATATATATTATACTCATATTCATGTTCTTGTCATTATCTTCATTATTATTTTCTTATCTTTTGGTTGCACCATGAGGCATATGGAATCTTAGTTCACCAATCATGGATCAAACCTGTGCCCCCCTGAAATGGAAGAACAGGGTCTTAACCATTATACTGCCAGAGTTCCTCTTCATTATATTTAAAAATCTCAATGTTCCTTTTTTTCCATCTCTACAGGCCTTTAATATGTTTTATTGGACCATCACAATAACCTCCATACTGACCTCCCTTTCTGACCATCCTCTCACCCTCCACACACGGTGCCTGGAGTAATTTACCCTTAATGACCATACCACCCTGAATGCGTAATTCACTGAAACACAAATCATGCTGTGGATGCCACCTCTTACTGAAAACCTTGTAAGACCCATGGCCTGCAGAGCTGATCTTAAAACTCAGGGATCCCTGAGTCCCTCCTCCAGAGGGCCTCTCTTCTTCAGAGGGTTTCATGCTGCAAGTCTAGAGTAGCATCAAAAAGCTATGGTTTTAATAAGTGTCCAAATGAGTGGAGTTCTGCTAAGTGTTATGTGGCAGTCTGGATGGGTAGGGAGTCTGGGGGAAAATGGATGCATGTATGTGTATGACTGAGTCCCTTTGCTGTCTGTCTGAAACTGTCACAACACTGTTAATCAGCTATACCCTAATGCAAAAGAAAAAGTTTAAAGTTTGGGGAAAAATAGTGCCCAAATGATTTAGATGTAGGAGATTGCTAGACCATATTTTGAGAAATAATGAGTTATAGGATAAATCCAAGGTCTTTCTATATCATGTATTCTATGTTCATGTCCCTATAGATACACATTTTGAGTCCACTGTACTTCTGCACATATTCTTCCTTATACTTAGATTGGTCCCTCTATGTGGTCTTCCTAATGGATTTCTAAATGCTGCTTAGACCTCATCCATCCTGGAGCCTTTCCAGTCCCTCCTTGCCCAAACAGAAGTTATCTCTTCCTCCAGATAATTCCTGTGCCTTATAAATACTTATGTTTCTACATGTAACACATTGGCAGAGACACAACCAGCCTGGACTGAGAGGGACAAAGAGAGTGAAAAATGAAAAGAGATCATTAGACCCCCCCAAACTTCTATGAGCAGAAGCAAGCTGCAAAAAACTACTCAGCTACAGACACATACTAAACTTTAACTAAACAAAACCAACAGTCACAGGTTGGAAATAAGAGCAGAGGGTGGAGCCAAGAGTCATGAAAAATTATTTCCAGGCCTTGCTTCCTAATCAAGAACTTCAACCTGTGCTCAGCTGGGTTTCAGAACTGCCATGGATCAGGAACGTCTGTGCACAATGCATGTTCCCTTTTCTTAACGGGAAGCTCTACAGTGGTTATACCAGGTTCATCTCACCATTGCATGCTGGCTGCCAGAGGAGTAGATAACATGTCTCCTCAGTTTCTAGGTCTTCTGATAAATGGTATTAAAGAGGTATACTTAAAGGAGTCTCTCCACACTTGGATCTGATTTTGAAGCCAACGTCATGGATTTTAAACTGATAAAATAAGTGAATGAGGCTCTTAGAGAGACTTTTAGGGAAAGCGGAAGGGTTTAGCATATTTTGCATGTAAAGACACTATAAGTATTTTTTGGCCAGAGAAAGAACTGTGATAGTTTCCCAATATGTCCACAAGTTCGATACACCTCCCTTCCAAAGATGGAGCTGTCTTCTCTCCCTTTAAGTGTGACCTGTGCTTGCTGACTTGCTTTTAATAAATAAGATGCAGTAAAAATAACAGTATGTGATAGCCAAAATTAAGATATAGCTGGCCTTCTCCTTAATCTCCTTCTCCCTTGGATAATCTATCTAGGAGCTTCCCCAGTGGCTCAGTGATAAAGAATCCACCTGCAATGCAAGAAACACAGGAGATGCAAGCTCGATCCCTGGGTCGGGAAGATTCCCTTGAAGGAGGGAATGGCTACCCACTCCAGTATTCTCACCTGGAGAATCCCATAGACAGAGGGGCCTGGTGGGCTACAGTCCATGGGGTTGCAAAATGTTGGACACGACTTACAGACTAAGTATGCACACCTCCTTAAACTCCTTCTCTCTTGGGTCATCTCTCTGGGAGAAGCCAGCTGCCACATGAGGATAACACTCAAACAGCCCTATGAAGCAGCCCGTGTGGCACAGAAATATTAGTGAGTGCCCCCCCCCCACCGAAAAGATCCTCCCACCCCACCCAGGACCTCAGAAGCATATGATCTTGGCTGACACCTTGATCACAACTCAGGAGAGTCTGAACCACAGCCACCCAACAAACCACCCCAAATTCCTGGTTCATTGAAACTATGAGATGAGACATGCGTGTTATTATAAGTTGATGTTTAAGTTTTTGCATTAATTTGTCACACCACAGTAGATAACTGATACACTGGGTCATAACAAATCTTTCCTTTTATTCATTGGGCCAGGTGTTCTGGTTGGCACTTGGATATAGTAATGAATAACATGAGTATAATTTTTCTCTTAAGATAGACTAGCAGGAAAGGCAGATATTAACAAACACGTGAATCTATGTATACCGATTGCAATAAGTACTGAGGGAAAAGAGTATGCCATGAGAGAAAACTGAGAGATACAATTTAGATTTAGAGGCTCTCCCTAAGCAAGTCTTTGGAGAAGGAAATGGCAGCCCACTTCAGTATTCTTGCCTGGGAAATCCCATGGACAGAGAAGCCTGGCAGGCTATAGTCCATGGGGTCACAAGAGTGGGACACAACTGAGTGACTAAACCACCACCATCTAAGAAAGTGGCATTAAAGCACAGATCTGAAAGAAAGGCAGGATTTAACCAGCTAAAACTGTGGGAAGAAACTTCCAGGCAGAGCAAACAGTTTGCACTAAAGCTTGTTAGTGCCTTAGAGTTAGGGAAGGGCATGGGTGGGTCAAAGAATGGTGAAGGCGTGAGGGAAGCAGGCAATGTGACTCCAGTGTCATGAGCAAGAGGGAGTTGAGATTGAGTTGAGGTTGTAAAGGGAGGCCAGAAGTAGATCATGCAGAAACCTGTGGCATTCTGAGGACTTTTTAGCTGAGGAAAGCCACTGAGGTGGAAGAATAACATGACTCAACATATTTTATTAAAATGACTGCTCTGAAATTCATATGCAGAATTGATTGGAAAGGGACATGAATAGACTGGAGAACTGTTAGGAGCCTCTGAATGTAGATGAAGAGGGGAAGAGAGTGGATCAGCTTAGGTAGTGGAGATGGAGAGAAAGAAATGGATTCAAGCAAAGCCAATGAGGTCGGAATCAGTATGATTCTGTCATAATCAAATCAAAGCAAAGTCAAATCAAATATGACTTTCATCTATCAAGTCCAGCAGAAATTCAAATTAATAAATTTAAAGCAAAAGTCAAATCCCACATAAATTTTTCTATGAGTTATTACCTAATATTTGACTGCTTAATATGGGCTTCTCAAGCAACCCAGTGGTAAAGAATCTGCCTGCCAATGCAGGAGATGCAAGAGACACAGTTTCGATCCCTGGGTCGGGAAGATCCCCTGGAAGAAGATATGGCAACCTGCTCCAGTATTCTTGCCTGGAAAATTCCATGCACAGAGGAGCCTGGCGGGGTACAGTCCATGGGGTTGCAAAGAGTTGGATACTACTGAGCACACGCACTTACTGCTTAATAACCATTTCACTTTTTCTAAAATGACTCTCCACAAACATATGAACCCTAGTGTTCCTCAGTGTCCAGAGAAAGAAAACAGAGGAACAATTTTCTGAACTTTTCTTTTGACTAAATGTGTGAATTATCAAGCTTTTTATAAAACAATCCCTTACATAACTACAGAGGCTTCCCTGGCAGCTCAGACGGCAAAGAATCTGCCTACAGTGCAGGAAACCTGGGTTCAATTTCTGGGTCAGGAAGATCCCCTGGAGAGGGGGAATGGCAACCCACTCCAGTATTCTTGCCTGAAGAATGTCATGGATAGAGGAGCCTGGCGGGCTACAGTCCATGGGGTCACAAAGAATCGGACACGACTGAGTGACTAACACTGCTCCACTTCCCTTACGTAACTACAGCATCAAAGAGGTGAACTGAGGTGTAATAGAATACTGTATGGGAGGGAGTCCGTTGTTGGTTTGTTTCCACTTTATTGCTACTTGTATAGTCATGTAAAAGTCTTAAGTTATAGTGTTTTTACCTGGCTACCACAATTATACTGATAATATGCCTATAAGATTGCCAAGGTAAATAAACTAAGGATGATCCTTTCAAAAGCTAGGCCTATTCTGTCAGGTCAGTTTTAAAGATGTTGCAATCAAGGGGTGTGTTTTGAGTGGGATGTTTCCTGTTGTGGTTACATAAACTGCACCACCCCTATGTTAAATACCACCGGTCGACATCTACACTAGGAGAGGCTAGAATGGAAAAAAGGACAAAACACACTTGACTGCATATCTTTAAAACTGAGGTCATGCAATGTAGAAGGATTTTCTTAGACGGTAACTACTCCAGGCTGCCTTTCTTCAATTAGAGATGTTTATCCTCTGCTGCAGGGCTTCCCTGATGGCCCAATGGTAAAGAATCCACCTGCAAATGAGGAGATGCAGGAGATGTGGGTTCAATCCCTAGGTTGGGAAGATCCCCTGGAGAAGGAAATCACAATTCACTTCAGTATTCATGCTTGAGAAATCCCGTGAACAGAGGAGCCTGGAAGACTACAGTCAAAGGGTCGCAAAGAGTTGGACACGACTGAGTACAGCACAATCCTCTAGAAAAATATTCTTCAAAGTGTAGTCCAGGGGCCATTTGCATGCATCAGCATCACCTAAAATGCTCATGAAAATACAAGTGCTAATTGAGTGAGTTTTAGCTGAGTCCTTGAGAGGCTTCCCAAGTGGCTCAGCAGTAAGGAAACTGCCTGACTATACAGACGCTACGTGGGTTCCATCCCTGGGTCTAGAAAATCCCCTGGAGAAGGAAATGGCAACCCACTCCAGTGTTCTTGCCTAGGAAATCCCATGGACAAAGGAGCCTGGTGGGCTACAGCCCACGGGGTCACAAAGAGCTGAACACAGCTGAGCATGAGCTAACCCCTTGGACCTGTGTCTTAAACAAGCATTGAGGGAAACCTGATTTATATACACTAGAATTTATGTACCTGTACTACAGGACACACTATCATGGCTTGATAAAAACTCTAAGTATATGCAAAGATATCTGGTTTAATAGCCAAATGGCATCAAACCATTTCAACAGAAAGAGAGATTTTCGGTCAGAAATAAAAATCCACTTTTTATTTTGAGGACAGTAACAGTGTTAAGCACGTTTAAATCTTTCAAAATCCTCCATTCTTCATAATTTGAAAACTTACTGTTGGCTGTCAAAACTAACTGGGTCAAAGCAACATCAATTTTCTTTCTTTAGAGGTTTTTGCATACAAAATGGTCTTCAAACCAAAAGTGAGCGCAAGGACAGTTAATGTTCTTTTTTATCTGCAGACAATGTTCTGTACTTTGATCTAGGTGTTGGTTACAAAGCTGTGTTCTCTTTATAAAAGCTCTTCAAGCTAACCACTTGATAGGTGGACCCTTCTCTATGCAAAGTTTTCTTCAAAAAATGTAATCGGTCTTTAAAAAAAATTCATCCAAATTATATGAAAATACTTTAACATGATATTCTTGTTTTTCAAGCTAATAACCCTTAGCTGTAAAACCAAAATGGTCATTCTCATATACATGACTTTTGGAAATACAAATTGATGTAAGCCTCCTGGAAAGCATTTTGACAATCAATATTTATCCAAAACTTTAAAGCAAATCCATTGACCTAGTAATTCTACTTCTAGAATATATCCCAAGGAAGCAAATCTTCAACATAAGAAAAGCTCTATTCACAAATTCCAAAATATAAACCCAACAAAATAATCACAATAGAGGAATTTTACCCAAATCTTAATATATATATATGGGGGTAAGTATATACTGGTGATAAAAGTAAAAAGAAAAGCAAGTAAATAATTAATACAAAATTCTTTCTTAAATTTGATTGATGTATAGTTGATTTACAATATTGTGTTAATTTCTGCTATAGAGTAAAGTGACTCATTTATATATATACATATACATATATATATATATATATTTCATATTGTTTTCCATTATGGTTTATCACAGGATACTGAATATAGTTACCTGTGCTATATAGTAGGATCTTGTTGTTTATCCATCCTGTATATAATAGTTTGCATCTGATACAAAATTTTTTATGCAGCTAGAAAAAGGCACAAGGGACTCCTAAGTGCCTATTAATATCCACGTTTGGTGCATATACAGATAGTCCAATTATCATCATTATTTAACTTTCACATAGACTTTATACACTAATATACACAAATATATGTTATACTTTACAATATACACATTTTTATAAAATTCATAACAAATCGTATTCACCTAAAGTTTACCAATATGAAACATGTTCAGGCATAATGGTAAGTTGAAATCATCTCAAAACAAAAGAAAGGAAGAATGCACCTAGACTGATATTTTTTTCATGTGATATAATGACATACCTAGAACTTTCAAAACAGCCAACTGACAATGTTATAGAACCAAACTGGGGTCTCCTTGCCCGACACCCAGAAAAGCCAGGTTGTGGTGAAGGAAAGTGCAGCACTTATTGCAGGGCATCAAGCAAGGGAATGGAGAAGGAGATGGCAACGCACTCCAGTATTCTTGCCTGGAGAATCCCATGGACAGGGGAGCCTGGCAAGCTACAGTCCATGGGATCGTGAGAGGCGGACACGACTTAGCAACTAAGCCACCACTGCCACCATCAAGCAAGGGAGTGGGAGACAGGTCTCACATTCACTCCAACTTGCTCTGTGTTAAATGTTTTAAGGGGATGAAAAGAGAGACTGGGATTAGCGTCATTTTGTGACATTTCTGACATTTCTTCATTGAAGTTTCAGGAGTCATTATGTCTATGGTTCTTGGTAAAGAACCTGCTTGCAATGCAGGAGACCTGGGTTCAATTCCTGGGTTGGGAAGATCCCCTGGAGAAGGAAATCACAACCCACTCCAGCATCCAGTATTCTTGCCTGGAGAATCCCATGGACAGGGGAGCCTGGCAAGCTACAGTCCATGGGATCGTGAGAGGCGGACACGACTTAGCAACTAAGCCACCACTGCCACCATCAAGCAAGGGAGTGGGAGACAGGTCTCACATTCACTCCAACTTGCTCTGTGTTAAAATGTTTTAAGGGGATGAAAAGAGAGACTGGGATTAGCGTCATTTTGTGACATTTCTGACATTTCTTCATTGAAGTTTCAGGAGTCATTATGTCTATGGTTCTTGGTAAAGAACCTGCTTGCAATGCAGGAGACCTGGGTTCAATTCCTGGGTTGGGAAGATCCCCTGGAGAAGGAAATCACAACCCACTCCAGCATCCAACATTCTTGCCTGGAGAATTCCAAGGACAGAGGAGCCTGGCAGGCTACTGTCCATGGGGTCTCAAAAGTTGGACATGATTTAGTGACTAAATCATCTCATCATGGCTTGGGGATGTGTTAGTTCATCTTGCTCTGGAGAAACAACCTTAATGTGTTCATTAATGATGATGCCTATACTAGAAATTTTAGTCACCTAACTCTGGTTGATTAGTGTTCAGTTAGCACAGAATTAGCAAGGAGATCAAACCAGTCAATCTAAAGGAAATCAACCCTGAATATTCATGGGAAGGACCGATGCTGAAGCTGAAGCTTCAATACTTTGGCCACCTGATGCGAAGAGCCAACTCACTGGAAAAAACCCTGTTGCTGGGAAAGATTGAAGGCAAGAGAATAAGAAGGCAGCAGAGGATGAGATGTCAGATAGCATCACCAACTCAATGGACATGAACTTGAGCAAACTCCAAGAGATAACGGAGGACATAGAAACCTTGCATGCTTCAGTCCATGGGGTAGCAAAAAGTCGGACACAACTTAGCGACTGAACAATAGCTGTTCAGTTCAGTTCAGTCTCTCAGTTGTGTCCAACTCTTTGCAACCCCATGAACCGCAGCACGCCAGGCCTCCCTGTCCATCACCAGCTCCTGGAGTCCACCCAAACCCATGTCCATTGAGTCGGTGATGCCATCCAACTACCTCATCCTCTGTCGTCCCCTTCTCCTCCTGCCCCCAATCCTTCCCAGCATCAGGGTCTTTTCCAATGAGTCAGCTCTTCGCATCAGGTGGCCAAAGTACTGGAGTTTCAGCTTCAACATCAGTCCTTCCAATGAACACCCAGCACTGATCTCCTTTAGGATAACAACAAACACAAAATTGATGTGAGAGGGGACAAGATTGTGCTAGACACCAGTGGTAGTAACAACAACTAACAATTTTTGAGGACTATGTACTGAGCACTGTACTAAACACTGTTTACTATATTTACTCCCTTAATCCTGAGGGAGATTAGCAGTATTATCCTGATTTTAGAGATTAAAAAAAATCCTAAAGAAAAGATAAGTAACTATGTGAGGTCACACAGCTAATAAGTGACAGAGCCTGGCAGAGTTTGTTCATATAACCAATATATTATATTGCACTAACAATAAGCAGTTAGAAAATGTAATAGGTCACAGGATCTCATTCATAAAACAATAAAGGATCATGAAAAGCACAAACAAAAATCAAAACAAAATCCTAGCAATAAATCTAACCAAAAAGTCACATTTTAAAAAAGCTAAAACAAGACCAGACAGGAAGACTCAATAAATTAAATGGATGTCATTTTAAAATGTGATTCCAAAATAACAAAAAACTGGGAGGCGAGGGGCATTAAAAGAAAAAAAGTGTTAAGCCTTATCTTAGTTCTCTAGCCAGTCACTTAGGGAACTCTCTGAAGCTTGAACTCCAAAGTTCTCTATTCACACAAAGGTAGCTCAAATCCAGCAGTCTGGTTTGACTACTTTGAGAAAAAGTCACAAGGAGGTCTCAACAGCATGTCATAGAATGAAGCATTCTGCTCCACTGCCATCAAGGATCTGAGGCATCAGCACGACAGCCTGGTCAACACGCATTCACCAAGGTGTGGTCAGGTCAACATTTGGCCACTGTTTTCCTGGTAAAGATAGCAATGCAGGTTGCAATTTTCCAGCTAGACAGGGGTAAAAGAACCCTCCCTGAGTCCCAGAGTGCATGAAAGGGGCTAGCAGATCAGACCACCACAATCTTCTGTCACAGCGACACTGTTAAGCGGAAGTCAACCATAGATCTTCTCTAATCCAGCTCTCCCTACTTACAGATAAAGAAACTGAGGTCTAGAACGGACTTCTCCTCCCAGGTCACGAAATTATTTTAAACTAGAACCAGAGTGCTAACTCCAAGATTCCTGATGACCAGTCTGAGTCTGCACATCCAATCTCTACAGATGAAAGCAGCATTTCCCAAACTTCAGACATCCACCTACCAGCTTCATGATTTTGCTACACTATATATTATGTTTACTATTATTTATTTTATATATTCTTTGACTATGTTCCTTTTTCATACATTAATTTAGCTTCATTCTAAGCAACGATATCCACTCAGTCATGAATGAAATGTGCATTTTCCCTAACACATCAAAATAAATATGTATCTACTGGAATTACAACATTTGTCTCTGAACTATTCCTCAGAAGAGTAAAGCATCTTTTGCTGCATCTGGAGAGATCTCCCACATGTGTTCCAAGGAAGTTTAATCTGTATCAGGTTCCTAGGTGTAGGTGAGGAAAGAGTGCATGGTCAAATAAACTTAAGGGATGCTAACGAAAATGAAGTTAAAGAGCTTTGAGTTTTATTAATGGTTAGACACCTCAGAGCTTTTCATAAAATATAGAATGAAACTTTCCAAGGAGGGAATATGGTGCTGTATTTCCAAAATTTATCTGACCATGAAATCTTTTTTCCTAGGTAGAATCAGTATTGAAAACATATTCTAAGCTGTATTAATTTTCAAAAGGCAACAGTATTTTTGAGCTCACGTTATGAAAAATAGATACTGCACATAATAATTTACCCTGTATCCCTATTGGAACATTTAGAACATTTTTATGGTCAGAAAAGAGTGGGTGGAAAATCTTATTTCCTCTTGTCATTTTTACAAGTTCAGTCTCTTGGGTAAAGCTAACTTACATTGCTGATAATGAAACCATGCAATAACATTGGGCGTTCTAGAAATATATTTATCACTTCTAATAAGCCATCCAAATCTCCTACATTATTGATTGTAGTCGATGACACACAGGCTTTTTATGAAGGTTTGTTTCATTTGTGTTGGGGACTTCTAGGTGGAACTGTAACAGTGACAGGTCCATAACATCACATAAGTCTGTGGGTGTGACCATGAGAAAATGTGTACCTGATTTACCACACAGGCATTTTCTTTCTCTCTCTGTCTCCTGGCCCTTCCTTCCTTTCCTCCTTCCTCTTTCTCTTCCCTACTCTCCTCCCTTTCAAATGATTTGATAAAAAACTAAAAAGAATTTTTCATCTTTAGGCATTTTTAAGTATTTTTGTTATCTTTGGGGAAAACATCCCATAGTCACTAAACTAATGTTATAAAGCCAAAGTTTACAAATATTTCTTTTCCTGCATTTTCAAATAAAATTAAAACTAAGATTCAAAGCAGAGAAAATGCTGTAATGCCCCTTCTTCAGTATTCCTGTCAATGAAGTTAAACATTAGTAAGGACGAATGCTGATGTGTTACGATAAGATACTCTTTCATCCAACCATGCACCAAGTCACACACTATCTTGAGTATATTATTCTTAAATACTTTTTCCCCCCAACAACCAAAGTCTCAATATATTCTTCCTCCACACCCCTTGGAGGTAATCAAGTTATCCAGTGAATTTTTATTCTATAGAATGTTTTCTATACACTCATTCGAAAATATGTATTAGCTAGAAAATTGTGTGCTGAGATTCCTCACTGAATGCTGGAGGCCAGGAAAACATTCAGAAAAATGACTCAGCTCTTGTGAGTGTCCACATTAAATACTAATGCATTGTAACAGAATTGGCCTGAATAAAGTCAATTCTCTGAAATATTTAAGGCAGATACAAACAGACTAAAAATTGAGTTTCCTCCTCTCTCTGGTTCTAGAGACAGTTCTTCACTGCACTCATAATAGAGAAATAGTGTTTCACTTTTTCAGTAAAGGAGACTAAAAAAAAAGTTCAAAGTGTATAAATACAATTTAAAATGTCTCCTATTTTATATGAGTCAGAATTATTAAAATACACAAGCACCAAGAACAAAAGATAATAAATAAATATTTGATCCTTTAGGGAAATATTCCCCAAAGGGCTCTGTTATTATAGCCATAGGTTTCAAATAACTCAATTGTCCAAATACTCATTTTTGTGTATGTTTAAACATCATAAAGTTCACTAAAGTTAAGTTTTAATGATTGCAATTAATCTTTTTTTCTTCAATTATTTGCCCCCTACTTGGCTTCCAAAATTCCATTTAAGGTACTAGAAGATTTAATGGGTCGTAAATGGTTCATAAGAGTTGAAAACTTAAATGTCATGTTTGGACCCAAATACAATCTGTTCCTACCTCTTTAATTTGTGTCCTGCTGCTCCTTGAATAGGGCTTTCCTGATAGCTCAGTTGGTAAAGAATCTGCCTGTAGTGCAGGAGACCCTGGTTCAATTCCTGGGTCAAGAAGATCCCCTGGAGAAGGGATAGGCTACCAACTCCAGCATTCTTGGGCTTCCCTTGTGGCTCAGCTGGTGAAGAATCCACCTGCAATGTGGGGGAACTGGGTTTGATCCCTGGGTTGGGAAGACCCCCTGGAGAAGGGAAAGGCTACTCATTCCAATATTTGGACCTGGAGAATTCCATGGATTCTCCCTGAATTACAAATGCGGGTGTTTCGCAGAAAGGCATGTATGATACTGTTAGATACATTCTGGACATTCTTGAAGTACTTTTTTAAAGTAGGTGAATATGCTTTAAAAGCAGGACGCTCTGTCCTAGGTGAGACTTTTTTTCTAGTCATATATTTAATGATCATGATTTCTTGTCTACTGTATCCCTTTCCTACTCTCTTGGCAAAAAGTTTACCCTCCAAAGCAAAAAAATCCTGAAGAAGGATCTTCAGAGCCCTTCCATAATCACCTAGGCAAGGAGGACCTTACCAACATACCTTTCAAGTTTACAAAACCTCCTTGTATTAGGATCTCTTTGAATCAATTCTATACACAGCATATGCTAAATCAAGCACAGCAAATAACTTCTATCTCGTGCATCGGCACTAGTAGGTGGTGGTGAGCCCTTGAAGGAAGAATGAGCTGTGGATTAGCAACGTCTGTGATGAGAACTGAGAGACAAAAACAGTAGCTATGTATCTCCCACTCCCCCATTTTTATCTCAGTTTATGCTAATCATTCTTGTATTTGCCCACTCTTACCCCATCTCCCAGAAAAGAGAGGCACCAAATGACTGTGGATTTTTTACCTGACTTCACATCCTGATAGAGCTGCAGAAGCAATAATGCTACCTCCTCCATAGGTTTACTATAGGCTTATCTAAGTTAAACACAAAGGGTTTAGCCTAATCCCTGGCACATGGTTTATACTCATTCGATGCTTTTTTCATGTTATTGACTTCACTCTCCACTTTATCTGTGCATAGGATCAACTTAAGCAGGAAATTTGATTTTGGTTGGGTGCTTGTGAACAGAATAAGACAAATAAGGAAGTATATGATCATTTACATGTCATAGAAGCTATTATATATACCCTTGGTGGTTGCAGAAATGGAAAACTACTCTGCATAAAATAGAAAATTAAAATAAGTGGCAATAAGTTCCAATCAGAAATACTGTGAAGAATTTTCTACTTTCTGCTTTTTGTATCTGCTTCCTGAGCACCCAAGGGTGGGTGGTAAGTGGCTAATCTAAATTTACTATTATTGCTCAGAGAAGTTTTACCTTTGTCCTTTTGAAGTGTGGTGACCTCTTCTTTTGTATTTTAAGGGGTGGAGGGAAGTGTTAAGGAGTGCTGTGCTTAGTCACTCAGTCATGTCCGACTCATGTCCGACTGTAGCCCGCCAGGCTCCTCGGTCCATGGGAATTCTCCAGGCAAGAATACTGGAGTGGGTTGCCATTTCCTTCTCCAGGGGATCTTCCCAACCCAGGGATCAAACCCAGGTCTCCCACATTGCAGGCGGATTCTTTACAGTCTGAGCCACCAGAGAAACCCAAGAACACTGGAGTGGTTCCTCTTCTCCAGGGGAATCTTTCCGACTCAGGAATCTCCTGCATTGCAGGTAGATTTTTTACCAACTCAGCTACCAGGGAAGCCTGGTTTGCAGAACAGAGAGAGGTATAAAAAGGAATCTCCTAGGCTTCCCCTGAGGCTCAGTGGTAAAGAATTCGCCTACCAGTGTAGGAGACATGGGTTCCACACCACATGCCACAGAGCAACTAAGCCCAGCATCACAACTACTGAGCCTGTGCTCTGGAGCCCAGAAGCCACAACTACTGAAGCCTGCATGCCCTTGAGCCTGTGCTCTGCAACAAGAGAAGCCACCACAATGAGAAGGCCTCTCACAGCAACTAGAGAGTAGCCTCCACTCTCTGAAACTAGAGAAAAGCCCACGCGGCAATGAAGACCCACCATAACCAAAAGTAAATAAATTAAAAAAAAAAAACTAAAGGAAGCTCCCAAGAGAGTCTTAATTTGAATTATAGGAAAGCTTTTATCATTATTATGGATGTCAATGAGAAAAGAGAAGTCAACATTTGCCCAAGTTTAAAATGCCACGATTAGCAAGTTAGTACAGGGATCATAAGATTGATACCGGCTTTGCAAAAGAAATGATTTCCTCAAACTCCTGAAAAACAAACAAACAAAAACCCAACAAAAGTGTGCCACTAACCTCTACAGAGCAATGTAGGGATCACCTGGACAGAACTAACCACTTTCTAATAAATATAGCTTTTAAAAGCAACAGAGATCTCAGGTGTCTTTCTCTAAAAGTGAATGCTTGTGCAGATCTGTAAAACAGCACATCCAATTCTCCAATCTTCCTGCATAAATTGAATCTCAGAAAAACACAGGAAAAAAGTCAAATGCAAAAGCACATTCTGTCAAAATCCAAAGAGAATAAACTAACCTTTTAAAAACAGGAAAGGGAAGTCTTCAAAAAAAATAGAGTGTACTGAATGGTTTAAAAATGTATTTTTAAATCTTTCCTAAGACCAGTCCTTGGAAAGGGCTAAAAGATTCGATTTGGTGTTCAAATCTGACTGGTCTGTCATTTGGGCCAAAAAGAGAGAACTTTGGACTTCCTTTAACAGTCTAAGACTTATGGACACTTCATAAAATGGGCATTTCTAGCGCCACACCTTCAAGCCCAGGTGACTGTGTGGTTTGTAAGAACCCAAAGGAGTCTGTAAACAGGATCCCCAAAATTATACAAATTCAGGCAAAACCTCATCTGGAGGATGGCCTCTTCCTCAAGAGGGAGATATATTTTATTTCTATATTTGGTAGTATTTTTGTTAATGTTCAATTTGGAACACAAAATTTTAAATGAGATGCAAGTCAGGAAAAGGAAAACAAAACTAAATAATACTTTTTCTTTTATGGTTTGTTTGGCTATTAACAGTGTTTTGGGACTCCCCAGGCGGTCCAGTGGTTAAGATTGACTGCAGGCGGCTCAGCTTTCAGTCCTGGTCAGGGAACTAAAATCCTGCATGCCTTACGATGCATCCAAAAAAAAGTTTTAATCCATAGGTAGAATCCTAAAGTAAGAACTGACTGCTATCAAAGCTTACATTGAACATACATAGTTTAGAATGAATTACCCTTTAGACAATTTAGACTGTCAGCAGATCTTTTAAAGTCCCTTCAGCACTAATGGAACAGGATCAGAGATGAAGTCAAATCATTAACACAGCAAGACAGTTTTGAGAAGTGTATGTTGTTTTTCCAGTCACGAAAAATTCACAAAATTTTACTTCTCAACAACTGACGCTTTTATACTAATTCACAATTTGAGAGGAAAAGAATTTGTATTCAATTCACAGTCCTTACATTCAGTATCTTCAAAATGTACTTGCTTCTTCAACTGTCCATCAATAGATGAATAGATAAAAAAAAAGGTGTGATATATATATTCAACATAGTTTTGGAA
Organism: Okapia johnstoni; assembly: GCA_024291935.2. Classification (NCBI taxonomy): domain Eukaryota; kingdom Metazoa; phylum Chordata; class Mammalia; order Artiodactyla; family Giraffidae; genus Okapia; species Okapia johnstoni. The sequence continues at coordinate 75,403,284 of CM044313.1, read as the reverse complement.
GTCCTAGCCACAGCAATCAGAAAAGAAAAAAAAGAAAAGGAATCCAGATTGGCAAAAAAGAAGTAAAACTCTCACTGTTTGCAGACAACATGATACTATACATAGAAAACTCTAAAGATACTCTCAGAAAATTACCAGAGCTAATCAGTGAATTTAGTAAAGTCACAGAATATAAAGTCAGTGCACAGAAATCTTTTGCATTTCTTTACACTAGCAATGAGAAATCAGAAAGAGAAGTTAAGGAGTTAATCTCATTCACAATTGCAACAAAAAGAATAAAACACCTAGAAATAAAACTACCTACAGAGACAAAAGAGTTGTATACATAAAACTAAGACACTGATGATATAAATCAAGGATGATATAAACAGATGGAGAGACATATCATGTTCCTGCGTTGGAAGAATCAATTTTGTGAAAATGACTATAGTACCCAAAGCAATCTACTGATTCAATGCAATCTCTATCAAATTACCAATGGCATTTTCCGTAGAACAAAAACTTTTCCAACTTGTATGGAAACACAAAAGACCCCAAATGGCCAAAGCAATCTTGAGAAAGAAGAATGGAGCTGGAGGAATAAATGTTTCTGACTTCAGACTATACTACAAAGCTATAGTCATCAAGACAGTATGGTAGTAATATAAAAACAGAATATAGACCAGTGGAACAAGATAGAAAGCCCAGAGATAAACCCAAGCACCTATGGGCACCTAATCTTTGACAAAGGAGGCAAGAATATACAGTGGAGAAAAGACAGTCTCTTCAATAAGTGATGCTGAAACTAGACGGCTATGTGTAAAAGAATGAAATTAAAACACTTCCTAACACCATACATACAGATATATTCAAAATGGATTACAGACCTAAATGTAGGCCCAGAAACTATAAAACTCTTAGAAGAACACGTAGGAAGAACACTGACAAAAATGACAGCAAGATCCTCTATGACCCATCTCCTAGAGTAATGAAAATAAGAAAGAAAAAAAAAAAGAAAGAAATGGGATCTAATTAAGCTTAAAAGCTTTCACACAGCAAAGGAAGCCATAAACAAGATGAAAAGACAACCCTCAAAATGGAAGGAAATAATAGCAAATGAAGCAACTGATAAAGGATTCATCTTCAAAATACACAAGCAGCTCATGCAGCTCAATACTAAAAAATCAAACAACCCAATCAAAAAGTGGGCAGAAGACCTAAACAGACATTTCTCCACCTCCATACAGGTGGCTAATAAACACATGAAAAAATACTCAACATTGCTTATTATTAGAGAAATGCAAATCAAAACTACAATGAGGTATCACCTTACATCATTCAGAATGGCCATCATCAAAAAATCTACAAACAATAAATGCTGGAGAGGATGTGGAGAAATGGGAACCCTCTTGCACTGTTGGTGGACATGTAAATTAGTAACAGCCACTATGGAGAACAATATGGAGATTCCTAAAAAATTAGGAATAAAACTACCATATTACCCAGCAATCCCACTACTAGGCATATACCCTAAGGAAACCATAATTGAAAAAGACACATGTACCCCAATATTCATTGCAGTACTATTTAAAATAGCCAAGACATGGAAGCAACCTGGATGTCCATCAACAGATGAATGGATAAAGGAGCTGTGGTACATATATACAATGGATTATTACTCAGCCACAAAAAAGAATGCATTTGAGTCAGTTCTAGCGAGTTGGATGAACCTAGAGCCTGTTATACAGAGTGAAGTAAGTCACAAAGAGAAAAACAAATATCATATATTAATGCATATATATGGAATGTAGAAAAATGGTACTGATACTGATGAACCTGTTTGCAGAGCAGGAATAGAGACACAGACATAGAGAACAGACTTGTGGTCATAGCAGGGGGAAGGAAAGATTGGGATGAATTGAGAGAGTAGCACTGAAGCATATATCTTACCACACAGCCAGTGGGAATTTGCTCTATGATGCAGACAGCTCAACCCAGTGCTATCTGACAACCTGGAGGGGGGGTGGGGTGGGAGATGGGAAGGAGGTTCAAAAGGGAGGGAACATACATATACCAATTCATGTTGATGTATGGCAGAAACTGGTACAACATTGTAAAGTCCCAATTAAAAATAAATAAACTAAGACATGCTAAAAAAAAAAAAGAAAACAAGCCACGGGCTATAATATACAGTAAAAGAAATATGGTCAATAATATTGTAATAACTCTGATGGAGACAGATGGTTACCAGATCTGTCGTCATTTTATAATGTACACAAGTGTCAAATCATTGTTGTACACCTGATACTAACATAAAATTGTACGTCACTACATTTCAATCTAAAAAGATGTACTTGCTTTTCTTCTTACTGCAGAAACACCTTAGGCAAATTATATAGTTCTTTTAATATATAATCTATTATTTTATAGGAAAATACAAAACAATTTAGCATCAGAAAGTCATATTTTTAAAACTGCTATTTATACAATCAAATCTCATTTCTTGTTAAATTAAGTACTACAGCTGTTTTTTAAGTTTTCCTATAAAACAAACAGCCTTATTCATTGACTTTGACTTTCATACCTTTAGACCTTCTTAAATTACAGCAAAGTTTTAGCTATACTTTTAGTTTCCTTTGTGACCAATACTTATTAACATGAAATGCAGGGAGCTGGCCAGGCCTGATACTAACTTTGACTTGAATTTTAGTAGTCGGAGAAGTTGGTATTATCATCAGAAAGCAATCCCGCTTCATTTCTCCTCTACCTCAACCTCCACAATGAAGAGCTTTGAACTTCTATTGCAGGAGTTCACAGTCAAGTGGCAGATTTTCTCAGGTCATGGGTTCCTCTTTTCAAATTTCAATGATTTCCTGTACTTCAATGCACTTCAGTCGGGTTTATTCAGCTCCTAGTTTCCTCAGTCCTAAAGTAAATTAAGCCTGAATATTCACTGGAAGGACTGATGCTGGAGCTCCAATACTTTGGCCACCTGATGCAAAGAGCCAACTCATTGGAAAAGATGCTGATGCTGCGAAAGATTCAGGGCAGGAGGAGAAAGGGGCAACAGAGGATGAGCTGGTTGGATGGCATAATCGACACAATGGACATGAGTTTGAGCAAACTCTGGGACTTAGTGAAGGACAGTGAAGCCTGGTGTGTTATAGTGCATGGGGTTGCAAAGAGTCAGACATGATTTAGCAACTGAACAACAACAGTTTCCTCAAGATCCATTTTCTGAATTCTCAGAAACTTTCTCTGCTCTAGCCATTGGTCTATAGAATGTGCAGTTATCTTTTCTGAAGCATCAAACAGAGTGCTTGAGAAGCTCTGAGCCAGAATATGCTTCAAGCTTCCCGTACTGCGAGTGGAGGATAACCAGTTGTTAAATAAAGAGCCATCTTGAAGGGAAACAAACAATCTGCTTAGAAGATACCACCTCTTCAGAATGGTCGTTCTTGCTCTCAAATCTAAATGAAGAATTGATGCCAGGTTGTAAATATCTAAGTGTATGTGCTTATTTGAATGTTTCCCTTTCTGGACAGTGAGCTTGTCCCATTACACAAAGTTACATAAGGGCAGGAACTGTTGATTTTGTTCAGAGGATGCACTCAGAGGTTATCCTAGTCCTTTACACAAGTACTTGTTGAATGAATGAATGAATGGCAGGCTGAAAGGAGGAAGAAATGTTTGTGACTGGGCAATTCAAGTGCAATGAATACACCAGGTTAAGCACCTCACTCACAGAAAAATGAAAGCATCATGTTTGTCCATATCCTGAGTCAACTGAGAGATCTATGTCTGAGGATGCATGCAGGGATGTGTTTATTAGTAGGTTGGGGGCAGCGACTTGTGTGTATGTCTCTTTAGGTTGGATGTGTATGCATATAAATATTGGAAGTAAAGAGACTACTGCGAAACCAGATGCAAAGTGGAATTTGTATAGATGACAAAGGTCAAGAGGGTAAGTTCTGAACACTCATGTTACTCTGGATTTGCCATGCATTGTGCTAGCAGACTAGCAGTTTTTGCATGATGGGGTTCCAGTGGTGCCCTGGATAAGCTGATGCAAGTCAAGGGACTTCATAGCTATAGACAGTACCTGGAAGAACAGGCTGAGCCCTGTCCAAGAACAGTTTCTTTCCCCATCATATCTTTGCTCACAAAGATGCTTGGTTTTTTTTTTACTATCCATTTTTGATTGAAAATGCCCCCCTCGCAGTCTTCCTCCCCTCTACAAGTTCCCCACATTGGCTCCCTGTTTCCAGGGAGAGTTGCATTCACTTCTTCCAAATAAAAGTGCTTTGGTTCTTCTTATAAATATCTCAAAATTTAAAAAAAAAAAAAGTAAGCTTATTTTGGAAGAAAACCAGGTAAATTCTGTGTCTGGGTAAAATTTACTAATATCAGCTTAATTACAGCTAGATTATGATTACAGTCAATATTAGGTATTCTCTTGAGAAATTATTTAATAAGGTTAACATAAGTAGGCAATAGGAATCATTTCTTTGAAAGTAATTCTTTCATTCTCACGAAGGGAAGGAGATGGGATTGACTAAATTATCTTATTTGTTATTGTTATTGTTTAGTCGCTAAGTCATGTCCAACTCTTTTGTGACCCCATGGACTATAGCCCCGCCAGGCTCCTCTATCCATGGGATTTCCCAGGCAAGAATACTGGAGTAGGTTGCCATTTCCTCCTCCAGGGGATCTTCCTAACCCAGGGATCGAAATTGCAACTCCTCCATTGATTGACAGGTGGTTTCTTTACCACCGAGCCACCAGGGAAGCCCAAAATTATCTGATAAATACCTTAATTCTCTTTCTGTGATTATATATACAACCAGTCTTTGGATATTTTGGGCAAGGCCCAGGCAAAACTAAGTTCTATCAAAGTAATATATACTCAACTTATTTTGATGCCCTGTAAAACATCAGGGAGGATAAACGTTTTATGCATAAATTTGGGGAACATAACTGTATGTAGAAATAATAACTATTTTTAATATGTGCCAGACATTTTCTTCGTGTGGATTACTATATTACTTAAACTTCAAAAGAATCAACTTAGTAAAAACTCCTTTTCAGTAAGGTTTAGGCAACTTAACTTACTTACTATGACCTTAAATCCAGACTTTCTTTATCCCAAAGCCAATGATACTGAGGAAGAAAAAAAGAAGACTAAGAGTCATGTGGCTGTAGTTCCTGGACTAAGAAATATAGAGGCTAGAGATAGAGGTTTGGGGATTGGACAGACCTAGATTTAAATCTTTGTTCTGCCATTTATCAATACCGTGATCTGTATTTACTCAACCCCTCTGTGCTAGGTGCGGTGATTATTTGCAAGCAATAGGAACTGAGCATGATCAATTTAAGTAGGAAAATAATTTATTGGAAAGACAGTCAACACACAAGGAATCAACAGGAAGACAGGCAGAGCAAACTCAGCCAAGGTCACACCTAATCAAGATGGTCAGAAAGCCTCAACCAGCAGCCAGTGGGAGCCTTTACATTGCCATACCCAAATGTTGTGTAGTCTTTTAAAAAATGACAATGTCTTCCTCCACATTCCTCAACCAAATATCAGTTAGCTCATCTGTAAACTGGGCCTATGGCTATGTAGTACCTTCTTCATAGCTTTCTTGTGTAGTTAGATGACATATGCTTAAATCATTCAGCACACTGTCTCACACAAGCTCAGCACTGGATAAATTTCAGCTGGCCTGACTAATTTTTGTGTCTTTGAGCAAGTCACATAGCTTTTCTACGCCCACAGTCTCATTACTGAAGATCGATGATTCCAGTCATACTGTTTTTTCAGCACAGGGTAACTGCCCAAACAAGCAGTCCCTCAAGTCTCAGTGGATTCTTTCACTTCATTTCGTTGTCCAGTGAAGGTTACTGGGATTAGAATGAGGTCCTCACTCCATGCAGGTATACAGGGACCCAGTCACCTTCTACATAGTGGTTCTGCCATACACCAGGGCCTTTTATCCTGTTGGCAGAAAAGGGAAGATAGAGGGCACAGAGGATCGGGGTCCTTTAGGGACTGGGCCTGGAAGTTATACACATCACTTCCTCCTATTTCCACTGGCCAGAATACAGCCACATGAGCCTCAGATAGCCTACAAGAAGTCTGGGAAATGCCATCCAGCCTCGTGTTCAGGAAAAAATGGAAACAGGATTTGGTAAAGCATGGGTCTCCATCACATCTACCTAACATCTTCAGGGGGTTACTAAGAAGAGCACATGTGAATGCAATTGTGAAAGTTCCGTGGAAAGCAGTCAACAAGCTATAGAAAATGAGGGTGTTGATGACTAAACCAGGGAGTCTCTGTGTATTTTCTGAAGTGCTAAAATATACAGCAATTCGGGGGATGTGAGAAGAAACTAAAATATAATCAGCATGTCCATCTTCCTGTAGAAGAGACACCTGGACTTATAAGACTCTATCTCTCCACCTGTACCTTCCAAAATGAGCAACACCCCTGAGGGGGAGGGGAGGATAGTTAGGGAGTTTTGGATTGACATGTACACACTGCTATATTTAAAATGAATAACCAACAAGGATCTACTGAATAGCACATGGAACTCTGCTCAATGTTATATGGTAGCCTGGATGGGAGGGGTGTTTTGGGGGGAGAGTGGACACATATATATGTATGGCTGAGTCCCTTCACTGTTCACTTGAAACTATCACAACGTTGTTTGTTAATTGGCTCTACCTCAATACAAAATAAGTTTCTTTTTAAAAATGATCAACATTAATTAAATAATCTCCTTTCTTTGTCCATTAGCCCAGTTCACAATGGGAGTGTAGTGGAAATATCTGTCTGGAGAAAGAAGAGGGGAAGAATAAAAAGGTAGAAAGCTGTCACTTTGAGGAGTGAAACTGTCAGAGAAGAAGGAAGCCTGAAGCAATCACTTGTGGCGACCAGCCTCCACAGTGGTAATTCAGCCCCACATGAAGACGCTGAGGAGTCAATCACAGTACTGACATGTATAACAGCCCTAAGCACCAGAATCAGCACAAAACTTATGCTTAGAACATGAAAATAATCAGGTGTGCATTTAAAATGCACCGCTAAAAAGGGAAGGACCAAAGCCACAATCATGGACCTCTTTTCATGCCCAAGATCAGGATAATATCATGCTTGTAATTTACTAAACCAATTGGGTGAGCATGTGGAAGGCAGATGTGGCCATGGGCACTGGGTTATCTGCACCAGATAGACACCTTTTTCACCAATTTGAGTATCTGTATGGCCAGTCCTGAATGAGAGAGAGCAGGTTTTGTGTGGGCTTTGCTAAGTGAATGTTAGCTCTTTAGAAATGCTCTAAGATCTAGCCAGCTTAGGCTCAGTATGGGGTCCAGGCCAGATGTGATTTATCCTGCTGCCTTCCTCCTAGGAACTAGCCCCTTTGTTACCCATTCTTTTGACTCAAGGAAGATTCACTCTAGTCAAAGGGAATGTAGTTGGTAGCCTCCAAGTGGACTCTGCTTTTAAGAGTTCCCACCTTATAGTGTTGACCTAAAAGAATAGACCAGTAAGTAGCTAGCAGAGAGCAATCAAAAGGATCAGTCAGGCCATTCTTGGACTAGTGCAAACCTTCAGAGAGGATTTGATGACAGAATTGAACCAGGGACTTACAGTGTAGTGTAGAGATTGAGGCAGAAATGGCAAGAGAGGATACAAATCAATGCTTAGAATAAAAGTATTTTAATTAAAATACACAGTGACAAAAATTGTCCACCTAATCGTGGTGATTCTTCATTTTCTTTTGCAAAGTACATTCCCAGGAGAGTGTGAGGGACACTGAACAACAGTGTCCCAGTTTCTCAAATAAAGAAAATAAAATATTTGTTTTCCAAATCTTCAACTTCTACTTTTGAAGGCTAAACTTAAGTTTTAAGACTCATGTACCAAGAGAGGGTAGAGGCAAACCTCGGAACATTTTTTCAGTCTTACGTTCTGGATTCTTATTTCTTTTCATTTTTGTAAAGCTACTTTGGAAAGTAAATGTTAATGACTAGTAAGAAAAACATCTCTATTAGTGACAAGTCCAGTTTATCAGCAGTGTGCTAAAACCTCTCATCCTAATTCTCTCAACAGAGTGCCTCAACTTTTATATTTAATGTACTCTTCATGAAAAGTTTACAAGGACCAATTCAAACTGTTTTCCATTTTAGGAACCTCAAATGCAAAGAGAATTGGAAAAAAATTTTATTAGCAGAGGATGAGTATAAGTGGAACTTCCCACCTCGCCTTTAAACTCTTACTAACAACCACCTGACAGGGTGACAGTGATGCAACGTGGTCACAAAAGAACGTGCAGTTTCCTTTTTCAGTGCTTTGTTTTCGATGCTGACACAATCTTAGAGCCTACTACTTAACAGGAAGCACAGACAACAGGAGTGGTTAGAGTGGATTAGGGCTCTGAGAAACTGACGGATCGCCGTCGGTTCTTTTTACATTGGCTACCAAATGTGTGTTTCTTTCTGAACCCCTGATGTTCATGTGGAAACAATACAAACAATCGATTGATGTTATATCAATATATCCACATGGTGCCTTACACAATTATGTCCTGTAATTAGCTGAAAACTGGAATGCTTTGTTTCTCCTATTACTTATTTGTTACTGTGTCACTTGAGAATAACTGGAGCACCAGATAAATTCTTAGGTCTGTACATTAACAAAATAATAAAGGCATGAGTGCCGGCTTTAGCATATAAAAGGATCAAGTTATTTATCTATCCTGTGAGGAGATGCATTATGTTAAAATGCATGTATCCGACCTCGGAAAGAGACTTTCCTAGGAACTGAAATTATGAAGGCTCACACGATCTCACTTTACGGTTTAAAAAAAAAAAAACGGTAAAGCGGTTATAATTATGCCATAAAGTTTTACAACCATTTTTTTTTTTAGTTTTCAGTTCTGACTTTAGCAAGTAAAATATTAATAGAACAGTTCTGACTGTAGCAAGTAAAATAGAAAGAAGGGAATAACGAGAAGAAGCTAAATTGTAATTCAAAGATTAAAAGGTAGAGCAAATAGGCTTTTCCAAGAGTTGACCAGGCAGGTAGTGACTGGACAATTCCTTTACTTGAAAACAATCCCAGTCTCTGCATCAGCCTTTCCAAGGATTTATGGTTCAGTTCAATTCAGTCCCTCAGTCGTGTCCGACTCTTCGAGACCCCATGAACCGCAGCACACCAGGCCTCCCTGTCCATCACCAGCTCCCGGAGTCCACCCAAACCCATGTCCATCGAGTCGGTGATGCCATCCAACCATCTCATCCTCTGTTGTCCCCAAGAAGGTGTTTAAATCCGACTGTTAACAGAGCCCAAACACGAAGCTCAGTCTAACCGTTCTCACGGGCCGTAGAAGTTCCCCCAAGGTCTCCGCGATTCGACAGGCAGCCCTCCGCAGTCACTGTCCGTCCCCTGGAGGGCTGCGCGCCCGCTCTCCGCAGTCGCAGGTCTCTGCCACTTGCGACGGGAGACGTTGCTGTCCCGGCTCCCCCCACCCCACCCCCTTTTTTTTTTGCCTCGGCACTGCCAACGAACTCCTTTCGTGGTGAGAGGATGGATTCTTCGTTGTTCCCCGCCCAACCCTGGTGCCCACCCGCCCATCCAGCCACCACGACAGTCACGCGCACCCTTACTTCTGATCCGGGGCCACTGGCGCACGCACCATATTTCTCCTCCCCCGGGCCGCGCGCGCGCACACACAAACACCTCGACAGCTCCCAGACAGAGTCCTAAGCCGCTGACCTCCCTTCCCAGCACCCAGATGTTGCAACTCGGCTGAAGAAGGTGCGAGAAATGGCCCACTTGGAGAGGGAGGCAGCGAGGAAGAAAAGATGCCCGTTTCAGAGCTATCCGCCCTGGATGCCGAGTGTAAAGTAGTTAAGAGGGTGCATAGGAGAATACTGGGACTCCCCCGGGGTCCCCGCGGACCGCGGGCTCTCCGCACCACCTGCACGGAGCGAGGAGGCCAAGCCTCCACCATCCCAGTCCCCGGGTGGGCTGGAAAGCTGCAGGCAAGCAGCAGGCGGAGGGGCGGAGGGGCGGTGGGACCCGCGCTGCCCGGGGCCCCGCCCTCCTGCCCGCAGCGCTTCCTCGCCGCGCACAGGAGCGAGCGAGCGCCCCGCCCACTTCACATCTGGCCAATGGGCGCCAAGGCCGCGCGCTGTGTGGCCCCGCCCCCCGCCAGGGAAACTTGAAGCTGCAGAAAAGTTTGTACAGAGGCTGGACTGGCAAGAGCGGAGCTGGGAACCCGGTAGCCGAAGAGGAAGATGAACCGCCCCAGGTCAGAGCCTCAGGCCGAGGGGACCTCAAGCCGCCCCCAGGGCGTCAGAAGCGCCCTCAGCTGTAGCCGCCAGCCCCGGTAGCCGCCTGCGCTGCCCTGGGCTGGGGAGGAGGGCGGCCAGAGCCGGGTACCCAGGCCCGGTGCCACCTGCGCGTGCCGCCGCACACCTGAGAGCTGTCCGCCCAGGGACGATTCCCACGGGCTCCGCAAAGCTTGGATCGTCTTTGAAGAAACGAAGGAAAAGACGAAGGAAAAAAAGCAACCCATGATCAGGCTTCACTGACCCATTTCGCTGCCCTTCTGTTTCTCCAAGTTTTTGAAAGCTGACCACTGACCCCAGTTCCAGAAAACTGGCAGCCACCGAGAGCAGGCTCTGAGAAGGCAGAGGCTTGGCAAGCTCCACATTGAGCAGGGCACGGCTGAGGGCAGGTTGAAGGCTTGTCCAGGACATCTGAGGCTTGACCCTGGGGGCTTACTTAACTGCAACCTCCGCGGCTTCCACAGGTGAGACAGGGTTGGGGGCACTGGGCAGAGAGCGGTGCGGGCGCCCCTGGAGCGTAGCCAGGAAAGGAAGAGTGCTCTCTTCAAATTATCTTTCATAACTTGTTTTCAGCGAGACTTTTATTGACTCAGAATCTGTCGGGAAAACGAGCAAGCCACTTTTCCCTTGAGATAGGTCTTGTTCATCTTGGCAGTGGAATGAGTTGGGTTGGGGAGAGGAGAGAAAGACAGTATCAGCGTATAAATATTAATGCCCGTAGAGTGGTGCTGCCGGCGGGACTTATCCGGAGCCTGGAGATTTCGGTAGATTTTGGTAAGTGGCTACAGTCCACAGTGTTGGATCAAGTTGCCCCCCGATCTCATCAGCATATTGTTTTTTGGGAGCGGGTCTGACACCTTTTTGCTAGTGATAATTTCTGCTCATCGCTTCTTCGTCTCTCTCCTATTCTCCACAGACCCAGCCTCTTACTCCAAGGCAGTGTACCGTCGGCTACCACCATGACCGCCCCTGGGACCAATGCATCATCCTCCCAGGCCTCCAACCCACTGAACAGCCCAGTGACCATCCCAGCGGTGATGTTCATCTTCGGGGTGGTGGGCAACCTGGTGGCCATCGTGGTGCTCTGCAAGTCGCGCAAAGAGCAGAAGGAGACGACTTTCTACACACTGGTATGCGGGCTGGCGGTCACCGACCTGCTGGGCACGTTGCTGGTGAGCCCGGTGACCATCGCCACCTACCTGAAGGGCCAGTGGCCCGGGGGCCACGCGCTGTGCGAGTACAGCACCTTCATCCTGCTCTTCTTTGGCCTGTCGGGGCTCAGCATCATCTGTGCGATGAGTATCGAGCGCTACCTGGCCATCAACCACGCCTACTTCTACAGCCACTACGTGGACAAACGGCTGGCGGGACTCACACTCTTCGCGGTCTACGCGTCCAACGTGCTCTTCTGCGCGCTGCCCACCATGGGCCTGGGTAGCTCGCGGCTGCAGTACCCGGCCACCTGGTGTTTCATCGACTGGACCACCAACGTGACAGCGCACGCCGCCTTCTCCTACATGTATGCGGGCTTCAGTTCCTTCCTCATCCTCGCCACCGTGCTCTGCAACGTGCTCGTGTGCGGCGCGCTGCTCCGCATGCACCGCCAGTTCATGCGCCGCACCTCGCTGGGCACCGAGCAGCAGCACCACGCGGCCGCCGCCGCCGTCGCCTTGGCCCCGACCGCCTGCCGGGCTACCCCGGCCGCCTCCTCTCCAGCCCTGCCGCGCCTCAGCGACTTTCGCCGCCGCCGGAGCTTCCGCCGCATCGCGGGAGCCGAGATCCAGATGGTCATCTTACTCATCGCCACCTCCCTGGTGGTGCTCATCTGCTCCATCCCGCTTGTGGTGAGTGTCAGGGGCCACGGCCCCACTCGGCCCTTTTCCTGCGTCCACCTCCCTCCTCCATCGCCCGCTCCCTGCTCTCCCTCTTCTCGGCCACCGGCCACCGGCCACCGGCCCCCGATGCTTCTCCTCCAGGTCGGGGCTGGGATCCCCACGCTGGGCTTCTCAGAGCTGGCCCAGGCTCTTTTTAGGCCCCGTCGCTAGCGAGGTGCAGCAGGTGCTTTTCCCCTACATCGCCGAGTTTCTTTCCCCGAAAGCCTGGTTTCCTCTCCCTCCCGGGACAGCCCCTGCCTCTGGCTGCCTGACAGTGCCCTTGAGCCTTCCGAGAACAGGCGCCGCTCTCCGTCAGATGTAGAGAGGAAACCGCTGTAGTGTGACTGAGCCCCATCCTCAGGCGGAATCCGAACCGTCGGGGCCGGTGATTTCTTTGGCGTCCACTCCTTACAGTAGTAGGGTTTTCAGTGTTCTAATTTATGTCCGTTTTTTTTTTTTTTCTTTTGGTAGCTTATGTCGAATTTTAGAGCTAGAAGGGATATTGGGTGCATTTTGGTCTAACTCCTTCACTTTACACTGGGAATGACTTGCTTAAAATAATGCCGCAGAGCTAGACTGTCAAGGTAAATTCCTTGCTCCTTGCCAGGCAGTGAGTGCCCCGGGAAAACATCTCGGTGCACATGTGGCCCTCCACCGGCAAGGCCCAGAGCGTCATTCTTTCTAGGGGCCAGGAAAGTAAGGTGTTTCAGGGGACCTGTTGAGGGCAGGCTGATGCATCTGGGGTATTGAATTCACATTCTCAACTGTGAGAGATAGAATGCCTTCCTAGAGAGATGGGGCTTTAGAGATGGTCACCTTATTTATTGCCAAGCCAAAGCTTTGCAACTTGAGATGAACCTCAGACCAATCTTAACCCCAAAGCTGCTTCTGTAATATGACGTCATGTCTCCCTCCTAGAACACTTCTAATTTTGGCCTTCGAAATAGTGTGTGTGAGTTTGGGTTTTGGTACACTTTAAGGACACCATCTTCTTTAAAATTGCCTGTAGATTAACTTTTCAAATGTTTTAAAATGTTACAAGCAGGAAGTTTGAAAGTATGCCTAGTTCTCCTCTCTTTGCACTAGAAACCCATGGGCAGAAGCACATCTCGAGTTTCTCATGGAAGCAACTAGTCCTGAGTTTTTCTGTATCTCAGAACACCACATTCCTGGAAATTCTAAACTATCAACTTGAAAAAGTTGGTTTTGTTTTTTTTTTAATGCTGATTGGGAGCATGAGAAAATAAATGTTATAGGCTATTATTCCTTCTTTTCCCTTACTAATACTGTTCAGAGATTTTAAGATAAAAACATAATATCTGATAACATTGATATTACATCTAATAAAATATTTTAATATAAAATATTATATAAAATTACAGATGGATAAAATTCCTTCCATCTGTAAATGGAACTCCAAGGCAGCGGAGAGCCAGTGTACAGTAGCTTCTTGCCAATTTGTATAAACAGAAGTAAATATAATTGGCCAGAAGGGCCTTTAAACCATCCCAGGACCCAGGATAATTTACAGAGTTAATTGAGCCACATAAACATATTTTACTGTCTGTAATGGCACCTTTAGAATAGAGGGAGATTTTAGAAGAAACAACTCTGGCTGGGGCCTCCTTCTGTGGCCTCTGCCTTATGTTTTACAGAACAGTAAATGCCAGAGTGAGTGGTTGTTATTTACAGAACATCCACTTTAAGGAACTGAGGAATCAGAGCTAGAGGTTTAGCAACATGCACATAACTTTTAAACTGTGTTTTGGCTGGAGGCAAGCATGCGAAGCTGTTGATGACCGCACAGTCACAGATGAACTGTTCTCTTCAAAGCCTCTTATGGGCTGAAATGGTAGATCTGATGGCAAAGCCATTTATCACAAAGCCTTTGACATTATTTGAGAAACAAGAGGCAAGAAATTATAAGAGTTATATTTGTGGTTTGCAGACTGACCACATTTAAACTAACAAGGACTGTCTACTCTTTGTAAAGTCAGTGTTGTGTAGTGATATTAAGTCTTTTTACCCTGCAAATTGAAAATGGCTCAGCTGAGAAGTAATCACATAGACATACCTTTGTAAGTAATAAAAAATCATACAAGTAATGGTAGCTTCAGAATAGATTTAATTGTAAATTAATGATAAGAATGACATCATTATATTACTCACCCACCCACATTTTAGCAATGACTGAAAGAATTAAATGGGAAGCATCCACAACTGTAGCCTTCCTCGGATCACTTTTACAACTTTCTTGGGTTATTTTTTTTTGCTTGTTTTTTCACATTTCTCACATTCATGTTGTAATTTGAGTTGAAAATTTCTGAACTCTGACTTTTAAAACAGTCGGATCTATCTTCAGTTTCAAGGAAACTAATGAAGAATCTCTTTTAACTTTATCAAATCAAGTTGGTTGCTAATCCTATTTGAGGCAAATCAAACCCTTCCAAACATTTAAAATGCTTTGGAAATAATGGAGCAAATACGGTTTATGTGCAATTTCACAAATCTTGACTTACAATACATAAGGAAAACAAGCATCACTGCAAAGCGGCCACATTTTTGTCTTTCAGATACCAGAGAAAGAAAAATGACAGTGGCTCTTAGAAGGCAGTTGATATTGAATTTAGTGTAAAAGTCAATTTTAATCTGTTCTCCAAAATATATATATATCTCATAAATAGAACTTGGAATGGAAATTTGAGAAAGGTTGGAAAAATTAATTGCGGTTATATAAGGAACTGTGCTGAAGTTGCAAAATTTTCTAAAGTGAGTCATAAGCAATGAAAAGAAAAGATGTAAATACAATCAACAGGGAACATTGCATGACAAGGTTTAGTGGGACAAGGTTAATGTCACTTTGTTCTGTTTATAAGCAGTCTCTGGTTTTTGAAATACAAGAGAAGCTAAAGAAATGAAAGAGTTTATGCTCAAAATAAATAAAAGGGGATGAATTCTTTAGAAATATGCAAGTGAGACAGCCTAAGGTCCTGGTGTTAAATGCCACAGCTGGATCAATGTCTGGTGCCTAATTTTGTTACTAATGTTAGACATCATTGTAATCCAGTCTTTGGCCTCAGGGCTCAACGGTTACACTACAGGATTTGAAAGGCATTTTCCCCCATGCACAGGCATGCTATAGCAGTATTTATTGCTTACTTGTTTCTTTTATTTTCTTTCTCCTCACTCTGAAGTAGCAAGCCTTCACCTCTATTAAGAGTAGAATGGCCAGTTTGATTCATCTGCTGCCTGGGAGGAGTGAAACTTAGGAAAATAGCTTCCTTTAAGTGTTTATTTGGTTCCTTACTATAAACTAGTTGTCTGTATAAGCCTTCATCAGCATTTGATCGCCAAAGGTTTATTAGAGCAGAGGAAAACTGTGTAAATAGATACACTTTTGTTTACTGCAGGCAGACTGGAAGTGGAAACTAAAAGAAATTGATGGGGTTCCGGATGAGTTAAAAATCACATCTAGAGGTACATGAAGAATGACATAAAGCCAGGCACTATTACAGCAGACCCTGAAGGATTTGATTATTTTCAAATAAATTTGGCTAAATTTTTAAAATGTAGCAATTCCCCAAAGCAGAATTTTAGCCAGAACATAAAATTGCAGACCCAGGAGTAGTACCTTGAAGACTGTGGAGTAGCACATAGAAGTAAGGTTTTTTTCCCTGCTTCTCCTCTGAGTCTTTAAAGAAGCTCTAGGAAGAAAGGAGGGCTGACCAATATTTTCACTGTCTCTGCACCTCAGATTCCTCAACTGGAGGTAATAAATTTATTTCATGCTACTTCCTGGGTGGCTGTGAGTGAGTCCTAGTCTAAGGCTGTTTTCACCATGCTTTGCTGACCTGTCAAGACTTGATTTTATGGAACGTCTGCTAACAAGATATCCTCCCCCAAGAGCTGAAGTGAGTTTTGAAGGTTCTTGTTAGAATGTTGAAAGTTAAGGGTTCAAAGAAACTAAACACTTCAGAAGTAAATTTTCAGTGTACACACTGACTTGTAGAGGTGAAGCAGTTGGTCTGCAGTTAAATGGCCGGTCAGTGATGCAGAGGGAAGGAGAACCGAGCTCTCATTCCGCCACCCACCCAAGAACTCTCTCCACTCTCCTTTACTTAGAGATTTTTGTCGCTGGAAAAAAAAAGGTAGGAAGAATTTCTAGTAACAGCTGTGTCAAATTTAGACTCTTCACGGGGAAGTTAGATAACTGATCACACACAGATCATTCCTTTCATGTGCTCAGAACAGAACAAGGAGCACATACAAATCCAATGACAGGTTCTCGTCATTTATTGGAAAGCCTTTCTATTTCGACAGTCAACTACCAAATCAGTCTAATCAAAATTTCAACATTCCTTTTCAATCAGACATTCCCTGCCAACAGGTTAATTCATTAAACAGGAAGTATGTGTTTTAGATACCATGCGCGTCATTAACTATACCCCAAAGCGAACTCTAAGCTGTGGTTTTCATATTATTGATATATTCCACAGTAGCCAAGCTTCCACATATTTGTACTAAGCCCTTTCATAAATTTGCTCATAAATTATATGGAGCAGAGAGCCAGGATTTGAACAGCACTGGGCATTTATCTTTACAACATGTAGCTTTCCTTATAGCTTTCCCGTCATCACATTTAATTTTGGGTTTATCATATTTTTTCCAAGTTATGTTCCTGAATCCTAATCTCTAGCCGTCCTCAACAAGTTTAGAATATTGACGTGTATGCCAGTTCTAACAATAAGCCACAGGTGCAGATCTGCAGCTACTGAAGAAATAGACTAATAAAATTGCAAGAGACTATATACCTTGTTTGTATGCAGCAAATTCTTTTAAGGTGTTCCCCCACCCACCTCCCACTCAGAGGTTCAGTTTTCTCAGCAGCACACTCTTCCAACACTGAAAACTGCCTGAACATGTTTCTTTGTGTAACATACAGAGCCTGTTGGACAAGAATTGCAGAAAAATGCTCTCTCCTCCCTTCCTGACACTGGAGTCCTGCTGTGGATGGTCCCATCTTAATCTGGGGTCTACCCCTTTGGGGAAGCAAATCAAGTAAAGCCTTTAAAGTGAGGCAGAGATGGCTGTGGTTTTTTTGAAATCTAGTGAACTGCATGGAGTTTTTGTTCACTTTTATCTTCTTTTGCTCTATTCAAGTTAGTCTCCATTGAGATCATGCTGCAAAGGAAAGCTCTGTCTTCATTTTTTTCAAATCATTTTACCAGCTTTTGGGAATGTTTTCTTCTAAATTTGGAATGTTGCTTTTCATACTCATCTTTGTTGCTACCCCCATGAGCTCTGCTTTCCTGAGAAGACATGAAATGACCAGGTTCACTAGCTTATATTAATTGTAAGCCCCCTGCCCGCCCCCACACACACCATGGAACACTGAAATAAGGCTCCCTGCATGCACTTCTACAGTAGTTTCAATTAATTACTACTGAGCAGGAGGTGAGCCACAAAATAATTCTCTCCTTGCCTCTTGTCACCTTGATTATGAAAGTTCACTATTAATTTTCTTTACAACACTGACTTTTCTGAAGGGTCATAGGAATTAAAAAAAAATAAATGGTTAACTCCTAGTTTATTCCCTTAAATAGCTACAAATTTCATTCCTTCTCTAGCCCTTTCAGGTATTAAAAAAATTTCCTCCTTTCAGTAGTAAATGTGTTTCCCTCGAGGAAACGGTGGGAGAAACAACTACCAATGAAGTATTTCAATGTTAAAATTTTAAGAAATGCAAACTTTAGACTTAAAATTCTGTTCTGAAAGAGGGTCTTAAAGTGGCTGGGCAAACCTCTTAGGGAGGGCTGTGGGACCAACTCCCAAGTAGAGCAACACTGCCACCTACTGGCTAAAAGTCTCAAATTCACCCAAATCCTGCCTTGGGTTTTTTCTAGAGGCTACACTCAGGGGAGGGCCTAATACTAAACCCAGATTTAAATCCATCATTTCTTTTACCCTTAAGAACCTACTGTGTGATGTGAGTAAAATACAGACCTCATGCTTTGTATTTTACCATAATTCCATTGTCAGGAGATAATTCTTAAGCAGAAAGCTAGCTAGCCTGGTAAAACAGAAAAAGCAACATGCAAGTCATTTGGAGACCTGAGGCCCAGGCCAGAATCAGCCACCAACATAGTAGGGATCTAATTAAAGGTCTCAAAACTTCCTGGTCTCAGTAACACTTCCTCTGAGAAAAGGTCTGTAGACCTGAGGGAATCTCTGTGTCCAGGCACAGCCGAGAACCGCAATGAAGAGTATGGTAGGAAGAAACCAAGATGCTTTGTTCCATTGGTTTTTGAAAGGACAGAAGGTCAGTCATCCTTTGTCTTGGAAGAAGCATTTATACAAGCAGAGTTTCTAAAAATATTTTAAGAGTTGTCATCATAGGAACTTCACTGCAGGGGGGTGTGTGTTCTGTCCCTAGCCAGGGAACTTAAGATCTCACATGCTGTGCGGTTTGGCCAAAAAAACCGAGTAGTCATCATACACTGCTGTTCATTCTGGTACACTTTTTATTTAGCTGTCTTCCAGAGATCAAGGGAATAATTGCCTCTTAGAGCCATTTCACCATTTTATTCTATGAGAGTTACAGGGCTGTATGTAATTGCTTATCCAAAATATTTAGGGCCAAGTGTGTTTTAAATTCAGAATTTCTTGGCTTTTAGAAAAGTAATTTAGTAATTTACATATAATATGTAATATCCCCATCAGAAACTGGAATGGGACCTCTGGAGCAAAACATGGGAATATTCACATCAAGTGGAATAAATAAAATTAAAAATAGCATCATAGTCTAGTCAGTTAAGGTTTTGCACCTGAAAACAAGACAAATGAATATCAAAACAACAGCAACTTCCTGATAAAGGATTATAGACCTGTAGTTGATTGAGGTCTAAATTCCAGTATAGGAAGAAGTAGAATATACTTACACCCTACTGATCTAATATCATTTAGAAATGTTTCATATAAGTTGACTTTTGCAGATTAATGAGATTTATTTACATGTTTTAGACTTCTTTTTATCCAGTTTGTTATAAATCTTTCTAAAATATCCCTATTCTTTCTCGGTGATTCATATACCATAAACATTAATTATTTTACTGTGTGACAAAGTTGCACTGTCATCAACTCTTCTTAATGTTAGACATATTTGCCCTTAGTTAAATGGCTCCAGCTATGCTTTTATAGTTCTTTCTTCTTTTTATGGTTTTTAATGCATCTTTCTTGGCTGTGAGACTCACCTCTTACTTCTCCCTGACCTAAAATAATTACTAATGGCAAGTAATAATTATCAAATAATTATATTATCTTAAAAACCACTATTTTTATATGAATTATTGTGAGATTTTTATAAAATGATCCTGGCAGAATTAGAAGTAAGACTCAGATAGCATCATCATACTTTAACAGTAAAATTTTGGGTTTTTTGGTGTGTGTCTTGTGTGTGTGTGTATTTATATACACATATATATTTATTTAGATATAATTGACATATAATATTATGTTTATTTCAAGTGCATAGCATAATGATTCAATATTTGTATAGATTGCAAAATAATCACTATGATAAGTCTAATTAACATCCATCCCCACACTTAGTTAGAAGATGTTTTTCTCATGATGAGGGCTTTTAAGATCTACTCTTTAGGAGTAAATATGGAGGTGTATGTTTTACAAGTGCTTTTTTGAAGTAGACTCACAGATATAGACAACAAACTAGTGGTTACCAGTGGGGAGAGAGAGGGGGGTACAATATAGAGGTAGGGAATTAAGAGGTAAAACCATTAGGTATTAAATAAGGTACAAGGATATATTGTACAACACAGAGAATATAGCCAGTATTATATAATAACTATAAATGGAGTATTATCTTTAATAATTGTGAATCACTATACTGTACACCTGTCATTTACATAATATACTTTAATTTTTAAAAAGAGAGAGAAAATAAGAAGTGCCTTTTCCACTAAGGAATAAAATGATAGTTTTCTTCAAGTTTACAAATTTATACTGTCTTCATTGAGTCTGGTCTGTCCAGAGTGCTCCCGGCTGTTTATTCTAAAATGCTCCAGAGATACAAAGGAGGGGTGGATTCCAGTGGAGGCTTCAGGATGGATTCAGAGTGGCAGATGTTGAACAGAACTATAGTTCCCAAGCAGCAGGGAGCCATTGAAGGTTTAGCAGCCGAGTAGCATAATCAAATCTGCATTTGAGAAATAATCCTCTGGTGGCAGTTTGGAGGATGGTTTGGAGAGAACAGGAAGTGGAGATGAGAAAGCTAGTTTGGTGGTTGATGCAATAATCTAGGTGAGGAATGCAGTTAGAGGAAAAAAAAAAACTAACTGGGAAACATTTTCTTTTTTTTCTTTTTTTATTATTATTTATTTATTGACACATAATTGGTTTATGGAAAAGGTTTTTGAAGAAGAGTTGATAACACTAGATTATTATTATAACTAGGGAACAGCTTCATATCGAGAAAATAAAAACTATTCTCTGGCCATTCTAGGTAGTAATAGATTCAAATATTGGTTTAAAATTTCCAAGTTTAAAAGTTTCTCACTATTCTGTGAGAAAGCACAGAAATGAAGTTAATAATTCTTCTCCAGGAACCTTTATGCCTATGTTACCTGTACACACATTGCATGATTTTATCCATCTTTGACCTAGAGAAGAGATTCATAAGGTAGTTACTGATATATTAAAGTTATACTAACTTGATAAATGGTAATCGGTGGTCTTCCTGGTTCTAATTGTATATGCTGCTCTTTTCTCGGCACTTTTTTTTTTTTAACTTTTTAAATTTTTTTGATCATGCTCCAGGGCATGTGGGATCTTAGTTCCCCTATCCAGGGACTGAACCCAGGCCCCCTCCATTTTAAGTACCAGTCTTAACCACTGAACCACCAGGGAGGTCCCCTCTTGGCACTTATTAACAGAAAAGAGGGTAGCTAATGTTACTAATGGCTCAGTCGGTAAAGAATCCTTCCGCAGTGTGGGAGACCTGGGTTCGATCCCTGGGGTGGGAAGATCCCCTGGCGGAGGGCATGGCAACCCACTCCAGTATTCTTGTCTGGAGAATCCCATGGACAGAGGAGCCTGGCGGGCTACTGTCCATGGGGTCGCAATGAGTCGGACAGACTGAGCGACTAAGCACTCACAACAAGGTTACTAAATGAGACGTTGCATGCAAATATTTCCCCAGTTGATGAATGAATGCTAAACACTAAACGTGGGCATCTCCTTTTCGCAGGTGCGGGTGTTTGTCAACCAGTTATATCGGCCACACTTGGAGCCAGTCATCAGCAAAAACCCGGATTTGCAGGCCATCCGAATTGCTTCTGTGAACCCCATCCTGGACCCCTGGATATACATCCTCCTGCGGAAGACAGTGCTCAGCAAAGCCATAGAGAAGATCAAATGCCTCTTCTGCCGCATCGGCGGGTCGCGCAGGGAGCGTTCGGGGCCGCACTGCTCAGACAGCAGAAGGACGTCCTCCGCCGTGTCCGGCCACTCCCGCTCCTTCCTCTCCCGGGAGCTGAAGGAGATCAGCAGCACGTCGCAGACCCTCCTGTACACGCCAGAACTCAGTGAAAACGGCCTCGGGGGAGGCAGGAATCTGCTGCCAGGTGTGCCCGGCGTGGGCCTGACCCAGATAGACAGCACGTCGCTTAGGACGCTGCGGATATCGGAGACCTCAGACTCCTCGCAGGGGCAGGACTCGGAGAGCTTCCTACTGGTGGACGAGGTTGGCGGGAGCTGCAGGGCTGGGCCCGCCCCCAAGGGGAGCTCCCTGCAAGTCACGTTTCCCAGTGAAACGCTGAACTTATCAGAAAAATGTATATAGTAGTGAAGGGAAGACGTACAGCACTATTTCTGGAAGCTTCGAAGATCCCGTGCAATAGACACATCAGTGAGCTGTTTGGCCAGTTCTGAGAGGGCTCTTTTCATCCTATCGCGCGCATTAGAGAACACTCGGGCTTCTGAGCACTTTGCAGACGGACTAGTTGCTTCTTCTGGGTCCTGAGGTCTGAAGCCTTGGCTGCCACCTCGCTATGATAACAGCGTTTCGGTGACAACTTGATGGCTGGGAAGATGTACCCTCAGTTTTTCTACTTGACAGGAGGACAGCATAAGTTTTGCTATTTCATAAAATCAAGAGCTTTATATGTGGCACACAGCAGAAGTTCATGTACAGAAGGGCTCTATTCCAATAAACCATAAAGGACTGTCTTATGGATGATTTAAGGGTCTCACTAAAGCATGAAATGTGAATTTTATTGTTGTAAATATGATTTAAGGTATTTAAAGTATTTTCTTCTCTGTGAGAAGGTTTATTGTTAATACGAGGTATAATAAAATTGTGGTAGTCCTTCTCCCCCTAGTATAACCAGCTGAAGTTGCAGATGTTAAGATATTTTTCATAACCAAGGTCAGCCCAAGGTATTGAAAATTCAGTGAGTCAGATCTATAAAATAAAGACAAATTTTTAAAAGATTTAGCACTATTAAAGGAATAAAGCAAAATGCTCTTTAAGACATGGACATTACAAGCCAAAATAGTAAAGTTCTTTCCAAGCTATGTGTAATACATAGTGAAAAATGTTTAGTGATGCTGCATGTATCTATCCAGAAAACTGTGATTTCAGGAGACCCTAACATGCTGATAAATATTTTGTACTTTTGTCTTCACTAGCTGGTCCTTTTTAAAATGTAACAAAGCTTTTAAAAAGTGTTAGTAACCCATAATTGAAGTGTATAATATAAAAAGTAAGCAGCTTGTTTTCCCCCTTGGAAATGTGCATAGTTTTACTTTCCTAAGGAATGATCTAGAATATTCTTTAAAATTTAAGAGAAAGGCAGATTGCACCATGAAGGGTTTTACGGGAGGTGTAGAAGGATTGATTAGCCTTTCACAGATGTCATAGAAGGGGCACAAAACCTGGGCATGTAAGGATCATCTTCTAAAAGTTTTGTGTAATGCCCAGTCATGCTGTACACATATCTGAAGCACCTTTCTCAAAGAAATATTGAGCATGTTTTGTTGCTTACAGTGTCTTTGTGAATTGCTTGGTTGTAATTAAATTGAGCCTAATAGTAATGTGGTTTTAAGAAGCAGTTGTGCCAACTGAAATTATTTTGGAGATTACAATAAATAAATACACTCAATTGGAGTTCCATATCATCAGTTTTGGAAACTTGTGTGATTTTTGTGTTTGTTTCAGGTCATCTTCCATCTTTTTAAATTGAAATAGTTTTTCTTTATTTTACAAATAATGTCCAATGTAAAGCTGCAAGAATAGTACAAAGCCTTGGAGCCACTCAATGAAGAATGGCATTTAGAAACCAAGATCTGGGTGCAAAGTGTGCTCAAAATGACCAGTTTGTATGGATGGTGGCGGAGACAGTATTATGCTTAACTTGCTACCTGTAAAGAATCCAAATATTTATTATTAAAACATTAGCAGACTTGTGGCCTTTCCTACTTGTAAATTCTCTAGATCTCTGCTTTTCAAACTTTAGCATGCATCAGAGTCATCTGGAAAGCTTGTGAAAACACCAAGTTCCTGATTCAGTAGTTCTGCGGTGTATCCTAGGTGTAGTGATGCTGCCGATGAGAACATACTTTGAGCAGCAATAATCTCCAGAAGTGAGGTTACAAATTTTTTTTTGCAATTTTTAAAAGATATTTTTGAATGATACCAGAAAATCAAGACTGTCATTTTCACAGACCTGATGGCTTAGTGATTTTCAGCTAGCTCAGAAAAGGAGATCTGTTAGACATGGGGAGAAGGAAGGAGAAGGTGAGATAGATGTATGGAGAGAGTAACACAAAAACTTACATTACCATGTAAAATAGACAGCCAATGGAAATTTGATGTATGTCTCAGGAAACTCAAACAGGGGCTCTGTATCAACCTAGAGGGGTGGGATGGGGAGGGAGATGGGAGGGAGGTTCAAAAGGAAGGGGATATATGTATACCTATGGCTGATTCATGCTGAGGTTTGACAGAAAACAACAAAATTATGTAAAGCAATTATTCTTAAATTAAAAAATAAATACATTAAAAAAAAATCCTGTAATCAACCATAATGGAAAAGAGAAAAAAAAAAACTTCTAAAGTGTTCTATTTTACCATGCTAACCAAAGACTTTGGAAGATGGTCAGGGACAGGGAGGCCTGATGTGCTACAGTCCACGGGGTTGCAAAGAGTCAGACACAACTGTGCAACTAAATAACAACCAAAGATTAAACACAATGTTTTCAGAGAGTAGTTTACTTGTTAAAGAGGCTTTTATTTTTCTTCCATGTATATGGACAATGAGACAACATTTCATTTCACTCAGTCGCTCAGTCGTGTCCGACTCCATGGACTGTAGCATGCCAGTCTTCCCTGTCCATCACCAACTCCCAGAGTTTACTCAAACTCATGTCCACTGAGTTGGTGATGTCATACAACCATCTCATCCTCTGTCATCCCCTTCTCCTCCTGCCTTCAATCTTTCCCAAAATCAAGGTCTTTTCCAATGAGTCAGTTCTTCACATCAGGTCGCCAAAGTATTGGAGTTTCAGCTTCAGCATCAGTTCTTCCAATGAATATTCAGGACTGCTATCCTTCAGGATGGACTGGTTGGACCTCCTTGCAGTCCAAGGGACTCTCAAGAGTCTTCTCAAACACTACAGTTCAAAAACATCAATTCTTCAGCACTCAGATTTCTTTATGGTCCAACTCTCACATCCATACATGACCACTGGAAAAACCATAGCTTTGACTAGACAGACCTCAGTCGGCAAAGACAACGTTTAGATTTATATATAAATGAATATATTCATCACCCATGTTCATGAGAGGAAAAACAAAGTCATTCATGAGAGGAAAAACAAAGTCTTATTCAGAAGTTAGCAACACTAGTCAAGGTACCCTCTCACTCATCCTTTACTTCAGGTTCACAACCCAGAATGCTGAATCTAGCTGATTCTTTTTTTTTTTAATTGAAATAAATCTCACATATAATAAAATTTCCCTTGTAAAGTGTAGTAGCATTTTCACAGAGTGCAACCATCATTCCTAATTCCAGAATAAAAGAAACCACATACCCATTTGCAGTCACTCCCAACTCATCTTTCCCCCTAGACCAGGGCAACCACTACATCACTATGGATTTGCCTATTCTGGACATAAATGAAATCATACAATATGTGGCCTTTACTGTCTGCATAATATTTTCAAGTTTCACTCACACAGCATGAATCAGTACTTTCTGATTTATAGCTGAGTAATATTTCATTTGTGTGAATATACCACATTTTGTTTATCCATGCATCAGTTGATGGGCATTTGAGTTGACTCCATAATTTGGCTGTTATTAATAATGCTGATAGCCACAGTTGTGTACAACTTTTTTTGGGGGGGGAGGGAGATACTGCTTTATATCTGGGAGAGAGATTTCTCTATATATCTGGGAATGAAAGTGCTGAGTCATAAATTAACTACACATTTAATTTTTTGAGGAACTGCCACGTTTTCCCAAGTGACTGCAACATTTTATTCTCCCACCAGCAGTGTCAAGTTCTCCACATCCTCAATACTTGTTATTGTCTTCTAAATTATAGTCATCTTAATGGGTATGGCGAGCACAGAGGGTCCCATCCTGATCAGGTCAGTGCCCCAGAAGGGTTTCCTTTCCCCATGCCCCTGATCCATTCACTTCCCCACTCTCTTGGATTAATGAAGTATGGCTCAGTTGGGCCCTCCAGCGTCACCCCTGTTCATGCTCAGAGTCTGTGATCCACGTACTCTGTCAGATGCACTTGATGAGAGCAAGTCCACCCATCTGAATGTCACTGCCCTGGGTGGCACAGAGGTAAAGAACCTGCTTGCCAATGTAGGAGACGGGCCTCTACCCCTGCATCAGGAAGAATCCCCTGGAGTAGGAAATGGCAACCCACTCCAGTATTCTTGCCTGGAAAATCCCATGGACAGAGGAGCCTAATGAGCTAGTCTATGGGATCGCAAAAGAGTCAAACATGACGATGACTGAGCACAGAATGGGTATGAAGCGGTGTCTCACTGAGGTTTTGATTTGCATTTGCCTAGTGACAAATAATGTTGAGAATCTTCATACGCATACTGGCCATTTGTAGATTTTCTCTGGAGAAATTGCCATTCAAATCATCTATGCATTTTTAAATTGGTTTATATGTCTGTATTAGTTTGCTAGGGCTGCCATAACAAAATACCATGAACTGGCTGACTTCAACAACAGAAATTTATTTTCTCACAGTTCTGGAGGTTGAAGGTCTAAGATCAAGGCACTGGCAGATATGGTTTCTCTCTAGGCCTCTCCCCTCGGCTTGCAATGGCTGCCTTTTTCCTGTCTTACCACATGGGCTTCTCTGTCCACATGCATCCCTGGTGTCTCTTAAGAGGACACTGGTCACACTGGATTAAGGCCCACTCTTACGACCTCATTCAACCTTAATTACCTCCTTAAAGGCCCACCTATAAATACAGTCACATTGGGAGTTAGGGCTTTACCACGTGAATTTCAGAGGATACAGTTCAGTCCAAAACAATGTCTATTTATTGTTGAGTCTGGCTTATTCTAAAAAGAACAGCCAAAGGAAGAAAAACTTCAGCATTGTTCACCATCTATTCTATGTTTATTTATAAGGTTTACCAACTATGCTATGCAAAGACAGTTTTTTGTGGTAAACTTGTTTCTGACCATTCAGAGCACCTAACTTTTTCTGTAGGTCAGTTCTCATTATCTAAATGGTTAGTATTAAATCCTATCTGGTTCCAACAGGATACAGTATACAGGAAGATAACTGTAACACCACTGGCTTCCCTGGTGGCTCAAACAGTGAAGAATCCACCTGCAGCGCAGGAGACCCAGGTTCATTACCTGGGTCGGGAAGATCCCCTAGAGAAGGGAATGGGTACCTACTCTAGTAATCTTGCCTGGAGAATTCCATGGACTGAGGAACCTGGTAGGCTACAGTCCATGGGGTCACAAAGAGTCGGACACAACTGAACGATGACTAACACTTTCCCTTTTTTTTTCACTTTCATAATCTTTTAAGACAATCTCATAATCTAACCAACCAGGTCAAGTCAGAAAAAAATTGTGATACTGATACAGCAATTCA
Source organism: Okapia johnstoni (assembly GCA_024291935.2). Lineage (NCBI taxonomy): Eukaryota > Metazoa > Chordata > Mammalia > Artiodactyla > Giraffidae > Okapia > Okapia johnstoni. The sequence continues at coordinate 75,375,912 of CM044313.1, read as the reverse complement.
AATGGTACTTTGACTAGAAAACCATGGAATGCAAGAATCATTTCCCAAACTACAGCCACTTCTTGCCACAAGTTCCTTATTGGAGCCATAGACACAGAGGAATATGGAAAACTCAAGGCACAGTAGTATTCCCTGTGAACTATGTCTTTGGCCTTAGACTTAGTGCAGAATATCTGCACTACACAAAACAGTTATTTTTCCTAAAGTACTTGTCAGTTTCAAAATAAAACAAACCATGAACTTTTCTGTTTTCATAGTTTCCCCTTCCCACCACCCTCATAACTTCCCTCATAGCTCAGTTGGTAAAGAATCCTCCTGCAATGCAGGAGACCCGGGTTCAATTTCTGGGTAGGGAAAATCCCCTGGAGAAGGGATAGGCTCCTCACTCCAGTATTCTTGGGCTTCCCTTGTGGCTCAGTTTGTAAAGAATCTGCCTGCAATGCAGGAGACCTCGGTTTGATCCCTGGGTTGGGAAGATCCTCTGGAGAAGGAAAAGACTACCCACTCCAGTATTCTGGCCTGGGGAATTCCATGGATTGTATAGTCCATGGGGTCACAAAGAGTCAGACATGACTGAGTGACTTTCACTTTCACTTTCCCACTACCACCAAACTGAGTCTAGGATGCTGCAAGTATTATCTCATGATTGCTCTCCAGGTACACCAGAAATGGAATCAGAAAAAAAAAAAAGAGACTCAGAGCAAGAGAGAACATTTGACCATACTGTTTAATCTAGAGCTGCCCTGGGTCACACATGGGGCTTTAGCTCTAAGCTGGAAGGACTTTGGAAGAAAAGTCCTTGTATTCATATCAGTATCTCTACCATTCATTCATAACCTCGTATTTACCTTTTTAGGTCACCTACCCCATTCCATCACAGAAGAGGGCAGAGCACAGCAGACATACCTGTGTCCTAACAACTTTCAGCCACAGCAAGTCCCTACATCGAAATCTGAACAAATGGGTAAATATTTCTCTTTCTTGAGTTCAATACAGGAGGAAGCAAAGAGAATTCCAAGAACAATGATGAAAGAGAACTCAAGGCAACAGATTCGCAGAGAAACACAGCAAAACTGTGTAAAAGGCCGGAGAGGGGGCTCTGGATGTCTCTAGATTAAAACCAAGAAAGAAAGCAAATTAATGGATTGTTTTGTATTTGGAATATTGAGGGGAGTATTCTATTTCTATTAGTCAGAGGGGATGTTTGTAATATATACTAGTTTGTAATATATACTACATAGAAGACTAAGAAATGAAAAAGCAAGGCAATTATTGACTCCATGAAAGACAAAGAGATGTACTCGAAAAGTAAAACAAAAATAATAGACCCAGTGAGATCCACAATGTGTAATAATTACATAGTCATATTAACAATGAATATAGATTAAGGCCAAAATTACAATCAACTGTATTGGAAATGGATGCAGGAGTCGTACGTAAATATATTGAGGAAATGAAAAAGAGCCAGATCATATTCCTCTATAATAAAAAATCAATACTTAATGTTGAACATTTTAAAAAAATCAATTAAGCAATGAAATCACAATCATTGTAATTTCACTGTATATATACATATGTGTGTGTATGTGTATATATATATATATCCTTATATACCAAGCATATTCATAAAAATTTTACAGCCTGAAAATACCAAGTATGCTTTAGAAACTCTCTGATACAAAATTAGAACCATTGAAAAAAATGAACTTGGCACGATCTACTGAAGTTCAGGATTATATTCATCAATATGAACAATAACTGCAAGGATTGAAACATATCATATATATATCTCAATGCATGACTTCATAATGATACAAAAATAAAACAGAACACTTACTAGTCACCTTTGGAGGATATTGGACAACCAACCTATTTTTTTGAAAAGTGCTAAATAAAGGGGGAGAACAAAGCCTCCAATACATAAACTGCCTGTACTACATAAATCATTGCTATGGTACAAAACAGTTGATGAGAAGTTTTACTTTAAAGATGTTTTCTAGCACCAAAATTCTAACAATGAAACAATAAATCTAGGCAATGATAATCAATGTCTGCTGACATTACAAACAGACAGCCAGAAATATTTAACTTCCAGTCCAAGTATCCAAAACCACCCGTAATATATTCTTATCAGAAAACTGATGTTAAAGCTGAAGGTCCAATAGCTTGGCCACTTGATGCAAAGAGCTGACTCACTGGAAAAGACCCTAATGCTGGGAAAGATTGAAGGCAGGAGGAAAAGGGGACGACTACAGTGGACGAGATGGTTGTATGGCATCACCGACGCAATGGATATGAGTTGGAGCAACCTCTGGGGGAGATGGTGAAGGACAGGGAAGCCTGGTGTTCTGCAGTCCATGGGGTCGTTGGACATGACTGAGTGACTGAACAACAACAACAAATCATTTTACAGGAAATGTAGGTCAAGAGGAACACTAATGACATTAGGTGGGATGCAAGAGATAGAACACAAAAAGTAGAAAATTCTAAAGGACAGGCAACTCAGTTTAAAAAAAAAAAAACTGCAAAGAAAAAAAATGAAAGGGAACCTATAGATTATACAAGACTAAGACATATCAACAATGCAATGAATGGACTTTTTTGGGGATCCTAATTTAATCAAACCATACTATCACTCAATGTGACACAACCGACAAAAGTCTATGTTGTAACTACTTTTGAAACTTAATTTGTCATTTTAAACCTTCCCAAAAAGGATATGTTAGGTCTAAGTGACAACATTTGTTATCATAAATACTAATAAATCATAAGTTCTAATAAATACTATTATAAATAGTAATACTATTTAATACTAATAAATACTATCATAAGTTCTAATAAATACTATTGAACAAGATACCAAATCTGTAGGAATTCTTTGAGAAAAGAATAGGTGGAAATACTTTTCAACCTCTATTTTTAAAGAGGTCAGCATTACTCTGACTCAAGAACTGAAAAAAAAAAATATATTACAAGAAAACTACAGACCAAAAAAACAACAACAAAAAGAAAACTACAGACCAATATTTTTCATGAACACAGTCATAAAAATCCTTATTCCAAACTGAATAAAAAAAAGATCTAAAAGGGATATTCCATCATAATTAAATAGGGTTTATCCCCAAAATGCAATTGATTTGACATTTGAAAAATACATGTAATTCATCATATTAAGAGAATAAAAAATGAAAATCATATGATCTTCAGATGGATGCAGGAAATACATTTATCAAATAGTTAGCAGACTAGAGAAAGAACTTCCTCAATTTAATAAAGGATGTATATAAAAACTACAAATACCACCATACTTAATGGTGCAAGACCAAAAGATTATAAATAAGGCAAGAATGTCCATTCTCATAGCTTCTATTTAACACTGTATTAGAGGTTCTAGCCAGCACCTAAGGTGGGAAATGGAAATAAAAAGCATTCAGTTTGCAAAGAAGGAAAACTGTCTTCATTCACAGCTTGATAGTATATATGAACAGCCTAAAGAATCTATAAAAAAGCTAATGCAACTAATAAATGAGTTATCAATGTTGTAGGCTACAAGGTCAGTATACAAAAATAGATATCATCTATGTAATAGTATCAAAATGGAAAATGAAATTTTAAACATACTTCTTACAGCATTAGAAAAATATGAAATACCTAGGGATAAACAACAAAAATACAGGCAAGACTCATTCACAGAAAACTAAAAATCACTACAAAGAAATTAAAGATCTAAAACAATGACAATTATGCTGTGACCATGGATTCAAAGATGTGACATGGTTAGGACGGCAAACAGACTCAATACAATTCCAATCAAAATCCCAGCAGACTTACAGGTAGATGAAGACAAATGATTCTAAAATGTATATGGAAAAAATCAGAACAGCTCAAGAATTCTTTGGGGGAAAAAAGAACAAAGTTGGAAAAATGTTGATTTTTACAAACGGGGAAATTTCCTGGCAGTCCAGTGATTAGGACTCGACACTTTTTCACTACTGAGGGCCCAGGATCAATCCTTGATTGGGGAACTTTTGTACTAGAGGTTCTAGCCAGTGTAATAAAAAAAAAGTAATAGACATATATATCAGTGTAACAGAATACAGAACTCAGACCCTCAAATACATGGTGAAGGTATTTCAACTGGAAAGCGTAGTTGTCTTTTTTTAATGAATAGTACCTGAATAACTGAAAACCAAAAAAGGAACCTAGCCCTTCACCTCATACCTTACATAAAAATTAACTTGAATCGGACCTAAGTATAAATGCTAAAACTGTAAAACGTCTACGAGAAAAGAGAAATCCTTTCTGATCTTGTAAGCACAGACTTTTCAGCAAACAAAAAATACAACCATAAGGGAAATATAATGGACTTCATCAAAATTAGAAACTTCCACTCTTCAATCCACCTTCCAATGTAGGACACAAAGGTTCAATCCCTGTTCAGGGAACTAAGATCCCACATGTGGCGGGGCAACTAAGCCCACGCACCACAGCTACCGAGCACTTGCTCTCTGTAGCCCACACGCCACACCTAGAGAGAAGCCCTGGCACTGCCACAAAGAACCTGCAGGCTGCAACTAACACTCAACGCAGTTATAAAGAAACAGATAACTTAAAAAAAAAATGAAAAACAAAAAAGCAAGCCACACCGTGGGGACAAAGGTAGTCACAATACATATATCTCAAGATTTCTATCCAGAATATATAAAAACTTTTATAACTCAAAAAAAAGATAACCCAAATAAAAAATGGACAAAATATTTTTAAAGGTATTTCCCAAAAGAAGATACACAAATGTCAAATAAGCATATAAAAGATGCTCAACATCATCAGGAAAATACATATTAAAGCTACAATGAGATACCACTACACATCCACTAAAGTCACTAAAGTGAAAGTTGCTCAGTCGTGTCTGACTCTTTGTGACTCTATGGACTATGGAATTCTTCAGGCCAGGAAACTGGAGTGGGTAGTGGATCCCTTCTCCAGGGGATCTGCCTGACCCAGGAATCAAACGGGATCTCCTGTATTGCAGGTGGAATCTTTAACAGCTGAGCTACCAGAGAAGCCCTAAAGTCACTAAAATGAAAACCAACAGCAATACTAAGCATTGACAAGGATATGGCACAACAGAAAATTAGTACATTGCTGGTCAGAATGCAAAACAGTACAAATACTTTAGAAGATTCAGTTTCCTCTAAAGCTACACATACACTTACCATAAAACTCAGCAATTCAATCCCCAGGTAAACATATATTCACACACAGACTTGTGACATACGCTACAGCAACTTTATTCACAGCAGATCAAAACTTAGATGTTCATCTACAACCTAGATGTCTGTCAACAGATATGAAGAGCAAATTGTGATATATCCATACAACAGAATAGTGCTCAGCAACAAAAAGGAATACATGACACGATAGCATGGGTGAATCTCAACATGGATGGATTTCAAAAGTATTATGCTAAGTGAAGAAGATCAGAAAGAGTATATATTGTATGATCTATTTATTTGAAATTCTAGAAAAGTCAAATCAGTGTAGTCACAGAAACCAAATCAGTAGTTGAACAGTGTTTGTAGGGTGGAAGGGAACTGGTTATAAATAAACTTGAGAGAACTTTCTGGGTGATGGAAAAACTCTCCATCCTGATGGTAGTGTCAAAACTCTCCAAACTTAAACTTACCATAAGTGCATTTTATTATATGCAAAATTACTTTCAAGAAAGTTGACAGGATGGGCAGAGAAAGTGTTTCATATCCTCTCCTTCAAATTCAATCTAGAATCAATATTGTGGTCTAGCACAATGCTAAGTCAGTAGACCTCTTAAATATGCCAAACAAATGTTTGCATATTGCCTTGTAATTAAACATGGCCCATTTTCAATAGAATTTCCATGATTTAAAAAAAAAATCTAAAATGAGAAAGAAATTTGGTTTTTGTCTCATGCTTACACTGAAATATAATCTACACTAATCTTTGTTATGAGGGACTCATAAAGTAACACCCATTTTCCCTTCCTGACTTTTGAACCACTTGAGAGACAAAACGTCATGCAGAGATTTAAAAGTCAGATTTGTTGCTGAAAAAGTCTAGGTTAAAGGATATGATTTAGGTTTGTGCCAACAATAGCCACCTAGTATCAAACCCAGAATTAGACAGACCTGCTCACCAAGGCATGGGCAGTCCTGAGCAACTACAGGTCTCCTCTTGCAGGAACAGGCAGTCTTCGCTGCAAAACATACATTTCTGGCAAGAGACCACAACACAGGCTGTCTGTTAAGGATGATACATTCCATAAAAAGAGGCAGAAAGAGGCTTGCATGTCCAGTTCTCTAATTTAAACTCCCTTTACTGGGGAGATGGCAGGGAGGAACAAGGGGAGAGACCGGAATTCCTTGGTTAATGGATGTCCAAAGCACTGTGGAAAAAAAGCCATCCCCTTCCCCATCCTTCTGCCTTCTCAACTGCCACCATTTCTCACCCTTTCTTCCACTCTGGCACACACAGAAGTGAGGTTCACACCTGACACACATTAAGGCACAGTTCGCGGTGCCCTGGTTATAGGGCCACCCCCTCTCCCACTCAAGTAGCAGATCTAATTGCACGCAGGTCAAGTGACACGTCTCATTTTACTTCAGTAATGAGCGAATCATTAACAAACGTGTATTTTTATTATTGGCTTAAGAAAAACATTATTTTCTCAATTCTAAAATGTCATCAATTACAAAACACAACATCAGTTCATAATAGTCTCTAAGGAAAAACACACTTAATATACCTATTGAAGATAATTATAGAACTACGGTTCTTGTGTCAACATACAACTCATTTAGACACATGCATGTTATGAAATCAAAGTCCAAATCAATTTTAAAAGGCTTCTGACTCATGAAGTCTGAAATTGAAGAAATTATTAACAATTTCCTGCTGCTGAGAAAGGGAGGGAAACAAGCTTTTGACGTCATTCCACAAAGCACAATTTTCAAACTGAAAAGGCTATACTGGTCAGTTATCATCATAAAAACACTAGCTTTCTGAGCCAAAGCTTTAATTTAAACTCTTCATTATAGTTTTGACATATAACATCAATTTATTTTTTAAAATTTATTTTAATTGGAGGCTAATTACTTTACAATATTGTAGTGGTTTTTGCAATACATTGACATGAATCAGCCATGGGTGTACATGTGCTCCCCATCCCGAACCCCCCTCCCACCTCCCTCCCCATCCCATCCCTCAAGGTCATCCCAGTGCACCGGCCCCGAGAACCCTGTATCATGCATCGAACCTGGACTGGAGATTCGTTTCACATATGATAATATACATGTTTCAATGCTATTCTCTCAGTTCATCCCACCCTCGCCTTCTCCTACAGAGTCCAAAAGACTGTTCTATACATCTGTGTCTCTTTTGCTGTCTCGCATATAGGGTTATCATTACCATCTTTCTAAATTCCATATATATGCATTAGTATACTGTATTGGTGTTTTTCTTTGTGACTTACTTCACTCTGTATAACAGGCCCCAGTTTCATCCACCTCATTAGAATTGATTCGAATGTGTTCTTTTTAATGGCTGAGTAATATTCCATTGTGTATATGTACCACAGCTTTCTTATCCATTTGTCTGATGATGGACATCTAGGTTGCTTCCATGTACTGGCTATTATAAACAGTGTTGCGATGAACACCGGGGTACACCTCTCTCTTTCAATTCTGGTTTCCTCAGTGTGTATGCCCAGCAGTGGGATTGCTGGGTCATATGGCAGTTCTATTTCCAGTTTTTTAAGGAATCTCCACACTGTTTTCCATAGTGGCTGTACTAGTTTGCATTCCCACCAACAGTGTAAGAGGGTTCCCTTTTCTCCACACCCTCTCCCCAGCATTTATTGTTTGCAGACTTTTTGATAGCAGCCATTCTGAGTGGCATGAGATGGTACCTCATTGTGGTTTTGATTTGCATTTCTCTGATAATGAGTGAATAACATCACTTTAAAAGCTAATTTCATACTGAAGTGTACCATAAAACCCTGCACATAGGCTCCAATTAAAGTAGATCTTGGTTCAAGATGGGGGGAACATATGTATACCTGTGGCTGATTCATGTTGATGTATGGCAGAAACCATCACAATATTTAAAACAATTATTATCCAATTTAAAAAAATTATTTTAAAAAATTTTAAAAAAAAGGAATTACAAAAAATTAAAATAGATCCAGGTTTTGTGGTCTAAACCTTGCATGTGTTTATGTAGTATTTGTTAGCACATTTAAGATAAATACTTTATAATCTAAGAACCTGTTGTCTAGAGAATAATGATTCTCAAATTATCAGACATGGTCTGGATGTGTATAGTGTTCTGACTAATGAGTATCTATGCCACACACATTTTCAAATAAGAATACTACAGGGACTTCCCTGGTGGTCCAGTGGTTAAGAATCTGCATTGCAATCCAGGGGATGTGGGTTCAATCCCTGGTCAGGGAACTAAAGTCCCACATGCTGAGAAGCAACTAAGCTCGCACAATGCAACTACTGAGCCTACACAACACAACTAGAGGGTCTGTGCACCCCGAGGCAGCCAAAAAAAAAAGAATACTACAAATTATGTTTAATACAGTATTAGTGTTTAGTGTTGTTTCAGAAAGTATATTAAATATTTTTAATTATATCATTATCATGAACATCAATTATTTCCCTCAGATTGAATTTGCTATTACAGTTACCAAGCTTAGTATAGATCTATCAGTATTCATATCGTTATACAATAATGTATGCATTTTTCCCTTCATACACAAAACAGTGCTAACTAAGCATTTTGGGGGGCCTGAAGAAATGGGATCCCTTTCTCCTCCGTAATTCACTATTTCGTTCTCTCCTCCATCTTGCATCTAAACCATCTTATGTCTTATCTCTGTGTAAGGAAGAGTCTAACCTAGCCTAGCGATGTCAGTACAGAGGCAACAGTAGGTTCATTAACAGAATCCAGTAGCTACATGCACTCTCATCCTGGATCTTGTTCCTTTTGGGCTGAGATATAAACCTTACACCAACAGTAGTCCCCAACTGAAAGCCATCTGTCCTGTAGTATCAGAAGTAGTGACTTCTCACTTCCAAGTATGGAAAAAATTACAAAGAAGTTTTCCTCCTTTTTTAAATTCAGAAGAAAGTGAGGTTAAATAAAACCAATTCAAGTGCTTCATAGAAACAGCTAGCATTTACTGAGTACTTCATACACAAGACACCATACAAGGTGCCTTATATATTTTATTTTCACATAAGAAATAAATTAATCAATCTAATTTTTTCAAAAGCTAACAACACAAATAGGCAAACCTTTAAAAGCAAAAAAACCTATTTATTCACAAACTATACAATCAACATCCATTACTCAAAAAAACGTATGAAACAGTAAGTGCACATTTCTCTACATATCCATCTACCTGCCCTTGAAGAATATGCATTATTAAAATAAAATATAATTAATATTTTTTTTGGATCTTTCTAAAACAAACTTCTCTAACCAGAGCTAACTATCTGATATAACTTTGGGGGGGAAAAATAGTACTTTTCAAGGTAAATGCTGGCTTCTCCAACTCTGAAAAAAAGAAGTAAGCATTCCACTAAAAAAAATGTTTTTCAGTCATCTCAGACCGTTACATATACATGCAAGATACAATTCCTTAAAAAATAAAAGTAACGTACTTCCTAACAAGGATAAAATACCAATACTAGCTTCCTGAGTTTCAGAAGTAACAGTACCCAGCAGTTCTATAAAACTGTACTAAAATAATAATTAACATTAGCAACGACAGTATTGATTTGTGGATGTGATGGTGACCTTTCAATGAAATATATCCTTCAATATATCTTTTCTACTCATGGGATTAAAGCGTAAATCACACTTCAGTTTCTATGTATGTTGCACCTAACATTATTCACTCCTTTACTTCAATAACATAGCTTCTTTTTCCCCTCAATTTTTAGAAAACTATAATTGAGTCATTTAAAATTGTGATTGTTTCTCATTTTACTGAGCAGTTCCATAAAAGTTAACTGGAAAAGGAATTCTAAACCATCAGCTAGGAAATTACAGCAAGAAATAAGTTGCTTTTCATCTTTTAAAAATAAGGAAAAGAAAATACTGCTTTTGACTGGGAAAACAACAGTGCAGTTTGTTATGATGTATCTATAAGAGCCACTGTTTTTTTTAAAAAATGCACATCTTTAAAATGACTCACTTGGTGCTAAGGACTACTCTATCTACCTTAATAATTTAAACAATAAACCACGATTCTGACATTTGTCAGTATCTCACACATCTAACAAATACTGAAAGTGGCAACTATCATTGTTATAATGATTATAAAGTTAAAATAAAAGCACAAATCAAAATTAAGAGAAACTTCAGAAAATGTTCAGCGTATACATTTGCATGCACTTTTCAAACTTTCAAGATCCTACATATGACCAAATGACAATTCTGAATCAAAATGAGTATCAAAAAGATTCAAGCTTCGTGACAGACTTACTCTAATGAAACAAGAGAAAAAGAAGAGTGAATAGGAACAGCAGTATATTTCTAGCAGGGAAAGAAGCCTACTTCCTTTATTACAAAACAAAAACCAACAAGTCAATATTTTAGTAACACTGGCCATCAAGTTATTCACTATTTGAGAACTTACTTTTCAAGTTGTATCTTGAAAATGCATTCACTTATATATTTGGATTAAATTAAGCTTCTTAACCAAAAAACCATGTACTCAGAATTTTAATCTTGAGCTGAAATCACACCTCATCAAAGCACAGTCCAAAAACTAGACAATAATTCTTTCACTTAGTTTTATATGTTTCATCTGAAAAACTTATTTTACAAGCAGGAGTTTAACCCTGTTTCTCCAGACTAAATGCCCCCACGCCTAAAATTTAAGTGGTAATCAAAGATGGATTCAAACGACTCTTGCTAAGCTTCATCGGGCTTTGATAAAAACAGAGCCATCCGGTGGTGCAGCACCATCTTCCTTCTCAGTCACAGTCTCTACAGCCCCAGAAGCTGACACAATAACCACTGTTTTATTTGCTGCAACTGTCTTCTGTTTTTCAGCAATAGCTGCACAAACAGCAACAATCTCATCGCTTTCAAAGTCATAGTCAGGAATTGACTTGGGTGAGAAATGTGTTACTTCTGTTGGTACTTCACTCTTTTTAATCCTCTCTGCTACTTTCTGCTGCTCCTGGAGTGTTCTTGCCCAAGAAAGGTCTTCTTTCCATATCTCAGGGTTCATTGGATAGATGTGAAGGGCTACTTGAAAACTTCGAATTGCCTACAGGGGAGAAAAGGTCAGACTTCTTTGTTTGCTTAGTTTTAATAAGGAATGTATTTAATATAATCCACAATATGTCTCTCTCTCTCTCTTTTTCTCACTGTATTACAATGTAAAGATGGAAGTTAAGAGTTGTGCTGGATATGACGGTTATGGTTTAAAAAATGGTAAATGTACTGGAATGATGATTATGGTTAAAAAAAAAAGTCAAAAAGTATAAAAGAAAGTAGCTGACAAAACTGTTGATAAGGACCAAAAAGTCCATTGAAATAGAGGTATTGATATTATGGCTCAAAACAAGTCAAACGCATTGTCCAGCTTCTGGAGATCGGCAAATATGTAAATCTGGGGATTTCTTGGGCCAGCTCATGATCAGAAAGGCATCAAGAATGCATGTCTTTGAAGCCAAGAGTTTAGATCATAATAATGATAACATGTCTTAAGTGTCAACAAGAGGGCAAAGAAGAACACTATATATAATGATAGAAGAATCAATTCACCAGAAAAATATAATAATTATAAATATATACGTACCCAACATCAGAACATTTAAGTATACAAAGTAAACACTGACAGAACTGAAGGGAGAAATATATAGCAATAAAGTATTAGTAGGAGACTTCAATGTCCTACTTTCAATAATGCATAGAACATTCCAACATAAGATCAATAAGGAAACAGAAGGCCTGAACAACACTACAGACCAAAGGGACCTAACAGACAAATATAGAAAGATTCATCCAACAGCAGCAGAATACACATTATTCTCAAGAACACACAGAACATTTTCCAGGACAGATCACATCTCAGGTCACAAAACAAGTCTTAAATTTAAGAAGACATACCAAATATCTTTTCTGAACTACAAGAGAGTAAAACTAGAAATCAATAGAACTGGAAAAACTCACAAATACATGGAAATTAAGCAGCACACTCTTGAACAACCGGTGGGTGAGTCAAAGAAGAACTCAAAAGAGAAATTAAAATGTATCTTGCAATGAAAATGAAACTATAACATCCTGACACTATAGGATGGTATATTTGCAAAAGCAAAACTAAGTATAAATTTATAGTGACAAATGCCTAAGTTTAGAAAAGAAAAGATCTCAAGCAAAAACCAAACTTTACACCTCAAAGAAGTAGAAAATGAAAAACAAAGTAAGCCTGTGACCATTTTCTAACATACACACTCACCTTCACATAAAAATCTAAATTTTACTCATAGATATATATCCAACTATTTTTAACTTACTGCCTATTTAATTTACCTACATATTTTCTTACATTTTTGTCCACATGGATATATTAAGAATTGTTAGATGTTAAAAATTTTAGCTTGTTTTCAATATATTTTTTACAGTATTCTCTTCATTATGACAATGAATAAAGTTATTTTTTCTATTCCAGTGTTTCAAAATAACAGTTTAAGTTTACCTAAAAATCAAAAATTTAGATTTTTTCCAAACAGAGTCCTAAAATCATACTAAATGGGGTGGGGGGAGGGACCCACTTTTGATTCCTCCAATAATTTCCCAATATAAACAGAAAGACATTTATCAACGGGAAAAAAGTAACAGTTGAACCACTGGCATTCTTATTTTGAAAACCTAAAATATTGAATAATTTTACTTTTATTGGCTGATTCAAAATAGCTCTGTTGTTTCATCTGCACTTGATTTTCTTTCTTATAGGACAACCTTTGCTATATGTCCTAGAGATTTTCTCCACTACCATAAACACTTGTAAGTAAACCAGATAATGATTTGTAAGATTTTAATAAAAGAGAAATGGGTAAAAAATATTATAAGCTAGACTTTTGTTTGTTTTGCTATTAACCTGTTAGAAACCTAATTCCTTGAATTTCTTTTTCCAACTATGATATGATTTAAGTCTTCAGACAAAAGAGAGAAAAGGTGACTATGTCAAATGGCAAGGAAAAAAAACAATCTCTGGTTAAACTTGTTTCCATCACTATGAATCTTCCTTCAGACTATCATTTTGAAATTATTTCAATCAATTCTTTTCTCATCAAAATTCTATATGATTTTTGGGAATTTGATAAATACCCTATTTGGTAATTAGAAATAATCATATATTTACAAGAGTACCAGAAAAATCTAAGTTATCCACAACTTAGTAGAACCATTACTAGTAATGTTAAACTCAAGATTTACCAAGAATTTTAGAAGTAACTTCTTTGGGATTTTTTGCTTGTTTTGTTTTCAACTATAAAAGGCTAATAAAAGTATGAAAATTTTTAATTTACTTGATGACAGAGGAAATCTGGCACAACTATATTAGATTTGCAAACACCTTTTAGGAAATTAGCTGTTAGGTATATATAGTTCAGTCAAAACAAAAATGAAAAGAAGACAGTGCTCACAGCCAACTCTGACCTACTGAGCCTTTGCTACATACAAGGTATAGTCCAGATAAGGTGAGAAATTCATTAAGTACCAGCTTATAGTAAACTTACACAATGAATACTTCAATTTCATAAGCTTCTACCCTTTTCCATTTCTCTCCTCACCAAGCTTAGCAACTTTTCACTCTAAGTATTTATCACCATTATTCTTCTGTATTCTACTTTCTTCCTTCTTCAACACAATCTCTTAGTGGTTTTGTCTCCATAGTGCTGCTGATATCACTTTATAATGAGGGTAAACTGAGTGATGCAATGAACTAATCTAAAAGTTATTTTATATTTAAATAAGGTTTACAAAATGCCAACATTTATTGTTAATTTTTTCTAATTCCCATGATGCCAAATACCTGAAAAATATTCTGATCCTGATATATTGTAATTGACGTTTGTAACGGAAAAAGATGTTCAGTAATAAGTGAGCAGTGTTTACGGGTTAATACCTTTAAAAGGTTATTGCTATTTACCTTTTGTGTAGATTTGATAAATGACTATTTACTTTTTGGTTCAACTGATCAAAAACATGTCAAAATAAAATGTCATCACTGTAATAATCTGACTTCCTTACCAAGACTATCTCTCCTAATCCAAGTTGAGCACGCCCCAAAGTCTGCCAAGATTCCCATGAATGTGGATTTCTCTGGACAGCCATTTCTGCAGCATGAACTGCTGGGAACATTTCATGAAGAGACATTAGGACCTATGGCCAAAAAAGAAGAAATCCATCAGTAACATTCATAAATTAGCACTAAAAACTAGCCAAAAAAAAAATGGACAAACTCTCCATTTTTAAAAATATATTTTTAGTCTGGAAAACACAACATTTTAGTGGTTTTAACCCCCTCCTCTGCTACTCAGGGTTAAAAGTTACATTCTTCCTATTCCTGAAATAATTATGAAAAATATATTCTCTTTGCAACTGTTGAACCCTACTGCACACATACATGCTAAGCTGCTTCAGTTGTGTCCAACTCTTTGCAACCCTATGGACTATAGCCCACCAGGCTTCTCTGTCTGAAATTTTCCAGGCAAGAATACTGGAGAGGGTTGCCACTTCCTCCTCCAGCGGTTCTTTCCAACCTAGGGATCAAACCCATGTCTCCTATGTCTCCTGCATTGGCAGGCATGTTCTTTAACAATAGCACCACCTGGAAAGCCCCATCTAAACCAGATAGCCATATTCTGGCCATGAGGGCTCACAGCTATTTGAACCCCAACTCCCCTTCTATTTACTCAACTTACAATGTGTTTTTTAGGGAACCCCAGGTCCTTCTGTCAAACTAGGTAAATTTAAATTTTGGTTCAACCACTCATCTTGTTCCAGGTGAACATCTTCCTGCTATAAAAATCATTTAAACAGGCCACCAGCCTGCCCACAATTAGGTTCTCCAAATCATACACACCAGAAAAACCAAGGTGTTCCAGAACCCTCTACTTCAATTTATGGGAAAGTGCTGGCTTTTATCTATAAAATTTTGACCATCTGCATGTCACAAGATTTACGACACTACCATTATCAGGTTCCAAATAAAACAACTCACTTCATACAGCTTGCCACAAATCCTACCTTTAATATATACATATTTAAGATTAAAAATTAAAGGCTTATCCAAACGAAGGTCCTCATAGTATTTCATTCAGTGGAAAATAATTTATTTGGGGTTTTCCTGGATAAATTAAAATCAGATCTGAAAAAGGATGTGCCCTATGTTTTGGATCATCATCTGAAAGATATGCTAGGTGGGCAGATCAGGCTGAATTGCAACTATTCCATGCCAGAAGTATGTTAGTGCTCTGTCTGAGATTTTTAAAGTCTCTTGAATAACCTAATGTAAGTACTCAGAGGTTTTCTTTATGAACTTTTCCACAAAGCATTAAAAATGTATTTATAAGTACAAATGTTATTTTTACACTATTAATAAACTGAGTCTATTCTGACCTTTTGCTATGGACCAGGCTGTTCTTAGAGAAATAACATCATCCAGAATCCAATTCATCCTCATTCTGAAGACACTGAGTTACTGTTAAGTCCACTACAATTAATTTCCAAGGAAAGCTAACATATTTCATATTTTAAGAGATCACCAGTAACTTTTTAAAAGATACCCATCACTCATATCTTAAGCATAGTTAGGCTGAAATAAAAATTAGCTTCAATATTAAGGTAAACAAATTTCTAATTTGATGCATGAGGAAGAGCCATAAATAATAAGGTGACATACGTTTTTCTCAAATAAACAAATTGTATTTATAAAAAGAAAATGGGAGGAAATGTTCTTTTGGTTCATCACTGCTCACATCACAAACAGTGCAGTTTCACAATGAAAGGGAAATTCTTCATAACCATTACCTGTGATTTCATCTCATACAGGGTAGCATCATTTGGGGTTAACTGTAGTGCTTCATCCCACTTCTGAATCGCCTCTCGGTATCTATAGTTGTTAAAGTTACATTAGTATTATATTTTCAGTAAGTCTTTGAGAATGCAAGACCAAATTTAAAAGTCAGAAAATAAGAAATAATTGTTTACCAAGAAATATCTCTATTCAAGAACTGATGATGATGTTACAAAAGCAGAAAAATTTAAGAGATGAAGAGAAAGGACAGCAAATGACAAAATATTTTTTTTTAAAAAAAGGACAGCAACAGCAAAATGTAAATTAAAAAAGGCTGGAAATTTTCCCTGAAAACTTATTTTCTGGGCTAAGAAAGCACCACAGAACTTCTTTTTTTCTCCAACCTCAGTGTCTGCGTTGTCACGCATTTCAGATGGATTTCAAAGGACTTCTCTCAAGAATTTATAATCCAGTTGCAACCCCTGACCCTACTGCAGCAATTTAGCTGACAGAGATGACAATTTAAGACATTGCCAGGTCATTCTGTAAACATTCTTAAGTATTTAGTTTCTCTGTCTATAAGCTCCATGAGTCCAAGGATCACGTTTTATTTATTACTATCAATACATGGTAAGTTTACAAGATATGGGTCATACGAATGAAAACAGTAAGGAGACAGTGATTTCCACCATTGTCTTTTCACTGATGTTCTCCCAATCATGACTCTCTTCTGAGTCAACATCTCCACCTAGATTCCCTATAGACACCTCAGACTCAATATGCTCCAAACTGATCTTCAGCTAAGTTCAGTTCAGTCGCTCAGTTGTGTTTGACTCTTTGCGAGCCCATGAATCGCAGCAAGCCAGGCCTCCCTGTCCATCACCAACTCCCAGAGTCCACCCAAACTCATGTCCATCGAGTCAGTGATGCCATCCAACCATCTCATCCTCTGTTGTCCCCTTCTCCTCCTGCCTTCAATCTTTCCCACCATCAGGGTCTTTTCAAATGAGTCAGCTCTTCCCATCAAGTGGCCAAAGTATTGGAATTTCAGCTTCAACATCAGTCCTTCCAATGAACACCCAGGACTGATCTCCTTTAGGATGGACTGGTTGGATATCCTTGCAGTCCAAGGGACTCTCAAGAGTCTTCTCCAACACCACAGTTCAAAAGCATCAATTCTTTGGTGCTCAGCTTTCTTTACAGTCCAGCTCTCACATCCATACATGACCATTGGAAAAACCATAGCCTTGACTAGATGGCCCTTTGTTGGAAAAGTAATGTCTCTGCTTTTTAACATGCTGTCTAGGTTGGTCATAACCTTCCTTCCAAGGAGTAAGTGTCTTTTAATTTCATGGCTGCAATCACCATCTGCAGTGATTTTGGAGCCCAGAAAAACAAAGTCAGCCACTGTTTCCACTGTTTCCCCATCTATTTACCATGAAGTGATGGGACTGGATGCCATGATATTAGTTTTCTGAATGTTGAGCTTTAAGCCAACTTTTTCACTCTCCTCTTTCACTTTCATCAAGAGGCTCTTTAGTCCTTCTTCACTTTCTGCCATAAGGGTGGTGTCATCTGCGTATCTGAGGTTATTGATATTTCTCCAGCAATCTTGATTCCAGCTTGTGCTTCATCCAGCCTGGCATTTAGCATGATATACTCTGCATATAAGTTAAATAAGCAGGGTGACAATATACAGCCTTGACGTACTCCTTTTCCTATTTGGAACCAGTCTGTTGTTCCATGTCCAGTTCTAACTGTTGCTTCCTGACCTGCATACAGGTTTCTCAAGAGGCACGTCAGATGGTCTGGTATGCCCATCTCTTCAAGAATTTTCCAGTTTATTGTGATCCACACAGTCAAAGGCTTTGGCATAGTCAATAAAGCAGAAATAGATGTTTTTCTGGAACTCTTAGCATACTCTATACTAAATCTGCAGAAGCATATGTATATGTATATATCCTTATGGCTGATTTACACTGTTGTAAAGCAGAAACCAATATGACACTGTAAAACAATTATCTTCCAATTTTATAAATCTGCAGAAGTACAGCAGCACTTTCTTTTTTAAATAAAATTAAGGAAAGATTAAGTCCTACACATTATCCAAAGCAGTCATCCTCACAGCATTGTTCCCAAGCAGTTAACGCATGTATACTTTAATATTTCTAGGAGGACAAAGTTCAAATTACTAGAATATTCTTCAGTATAACAAGCTGAAACTTTCCCTCAATGCTCCTCATCCTCTCTTCTAGAGCTAAACAGAAAATATATAATCCACCAGTTTTGATGATGGATGTGGATGATCTAGGGAGGTTTTGGAGGATAAAAAAAAACGCGCGCGCGCGCACACACACACACACACACACACACACACACACACAAACACACACATATACTGGTCCCTACCTCAGATCAATGAGAAATTTCTGGAGTAGGGCCCAAGCATCTGTATTTTTAAAAGCTTCCCTAGGTTATACTAATAAAAACCAGGGTTGTGAACCACTGATAATCTCTCTCTCAGTATATTAAGCCCTATCATGTGCTGTCTTCTCCTGAATCACTTCTAGCTACCCCTCATTTCCTCCACGTATTCTTGTGCATAATTTCCTACCTATTACGTGAAGATGCAGGCCAACCGTAACAACCAAAAATGTGGGCTGACCTGCACTGATTATTATTTAACCAGGGAGCAGAAAACTAAAGGCAGAATTACGTAGAAAATACAAAGTTAGAGAACATTAAAAAAGTACATTCTCTGTCTGTTTTCACCATGCTATAGCATCCCTTTACTAGTAAATAATACAAATGGCAATACCATTTCCAAGGTCTCATGCCAGTGTGGCAAATCTTAGACTACATCTGCCATATAGCCAACTCCATGGCTAGCAGCAGGGGTGAGGGTGGACAAGGTGGCAGGGAACTTTAGCAAGTCTGCCTTAACTGCCATATGGGTTGTATCAATGGCTACTATTACTTTGTAGCAGCAGGCCACATACAAGGATAAGCTAAAGATTCACCCTACAATGGCTGGCAGTCTTTTGTTTCTGGGCAAACCACATCTGAATATGAAGAAACGATGGTCAGAACTACTATTAATATCTTCTACACTAACAGGGTCCCCCGCTGAGCTCTGCGAAGATATCTGTTTGAAGATTGTCTTTAACTTTGGGAGAAAGACCACTCGATTTTAGGAACTACTAATGATTTGAAGATAGACCATTATTCACCTCATTTTTATATGTGCTACCACAATGCTCTGTTTTCCCCTGCCTCTGCCTACATATTTTCTCTATAAGGCACGTCACAGCCTTCTTGGACTTAACAACAAACACTACAAAGCACCTCTGCAGTACACTTGGGGGCCTTTTAAAACAGCAAAACCACCAAGAAAAAGCAAAAAATGTGGAAAACATAACACTAAAGAGACCACAGAGAGGATGCTTGTTTTCACTGTGAGAGCTAAAACACAAAGGCAGAAGAAGTCTTTTGACTCAGCCAAGAACTCAGCCAAGAACTCAGCTGGGAAAGCACCTGGAAACTGATTTTGGGCTTACAAATACATTTAAAATGAGTAAGTGAGCTCACAAATACAGAATCCATGAATGAAGCCTGTATTTAAGAAGCAATGTTATAGCATTTTGTCAATGTCAAATACAATGTCACTAAACACAAATGGTAATTACTTTTCCCTAAAATTATGGTAGATTTCCATCATACAATTTTATGTGCTCATGTGGAAATACCAAAACAAATATAAAAGCTATTCCTATACAGCTCTGTGCTTCATGTGTTTAGTCGTGTCTGACTCTTTGCAGCCCCATGGACTACAGCCCTCCAGGCTCCTCTGCCCACAGAATTTTCCAGTCAAGAATACTGGGGTAGGGTGCCATTTCCTTCTCCAGGGGATCTTCCCAACCCAGGGATCAAACTCGCATCTCTTGTGACTCTTGCATTGGCAGGTGGATTCTTTACCACTAGTGCCACCTGGGAAGTCCCTCCTATACAGACAAATTTAGTAAATCAGTAGCTAACGTAAGATTTATTTCCATATTAAAAACTATATTATCAAGAACATTAAAGTTTTCACCTTAGTTTATATTTTGGTCCTAATATTTATCATCATTGTTTTCCCAAAATGTTTCATGATAGAAGTAACTTTTCCAGCTTAGTTTATCAGAAGTAGCTTACCACTGTTAAGTAGATAATTCTTGAAACTAGAGTTTGCTTCTTTGATTCTGGGGGAGCTTTCACAGAGAAATTATAAAGATGTTAAAAGTAGCTTTAGACAGATTTGACTGAAAATTGTGTGATTTCCAATGCAGGTAGATCAGGTTCCAAGTTTTAGATAATGCTCAATACACTAAATTAAGCCAAAACAAAAAAAAATTCATAAATTATTTTGAGTTTTTCTGTCTAGAACATTCTGAACAAATCAAGGAAAAAATAATGTGTCGTTCCATATAATGAGCACTCATAGTAAGGAACCTAATTTCCCGCAACTTCAGGAAGGCTCAGAAAGGAAAAAAAGGAGTAAAAACAATGGAAGAGAAAAAGTATACTTCCTAATTGCATATTCTCTCAAGATAGTCATACTGAAGGAGAGGGGATTTGGAACAGGAAGAAGTACTGAGATGATGCTTGGACTACAGTCTATTTAAACTGTATAGAGATACAATATAAATATACTTTAAAAAGAAATGTTGAGGGACTTTCCTCATGGTCCAGTGGTTAAGAATCCATCTGCCAAGGCAGGCAACACAGATTCGATCCCTGGTTCAGGAAGATCCCACAAGCTGCGGAGCAACTAAACTCATGCGCCACAACTATTGAGCCTGTGCTCCAGAGCCTAGTGCTCTGAAACAAGCTGCAATTTCTGAGTCCATGCACCCTGGAGTCTGCTCTGCAAGGAAAGAAGCCCCCGCAACGCAAAGCACACCACAACTAAAGAATCGCCTCTACTCACTGCAACTAGAGAAAGCCCGCTTGCAGCAACAAAGACCTAGCGCGGTCAAAAATAAATAACATAAAGTAAAATTAAGTCAAAAATAAATTTTAAAAATTAAAAAAATAAATTAGAAACACTGGGTTGGCCAAAAAGTTCCTTCCGTTTTTTCCACAAAATCTCATGGGAAAATCCAAATGAACTTTTTGGCCAATCCAATACTAAACTGCTCTGAATTTTAGTCACCATTCCTTATTGAAACTATGTGGACAAGGATTAGGTCATAAAGTCTACTTTCAGTAATAATTTAAACTATCTACTTACACAAAAGAAGAAACAGGTCTTTAAAAGTTTCTAATTTATTATAGACAAGAACTAACAATTTACAATGGATCAATTCACTCTGGAAACAGGAAGGAGCTCTGAAATTACTTGGAGGTGCAAACACACTGAATAAAGATCATTCTCAAAAGCAAACAAAAACAATAATGCCAACTTCTAATTAGTAAAGGACACTTCTTAGTTATTGTATTGAACACAGTTGCTCTATTCTACCCTTTGCGACACTAGACGATGAGAATTTTCTGAACTTCTAAAAAGTAATAATTTTAATATCAGATTCTTCCTTTAATATCAATTTTTTACTTCAGATGCAAAAATCACTTAAAATATTTTACTATCTCTGTTACTCATTCATTTAGCTTACACATACATGTCACAAAATAAAATTCACTGGCAATTAATTTCAGTATAATTTGGATCCAAAAAAAACATTCACAAATTAATGGGCTGGACTATAGCAAGTTCCTATACTTAAATGATAAACATGATAAAATCACAATAAAGGCAAAACAATAAACAGTAACTCTTCACCTGGATGAACTCAATCACTTGTCTTCTTGCTTTCTTGGAGAAGCCTTCTGCTGAATATTGGCTCACGGTTATCTTTGTAAAACTATTTGAGGGGGTGCTTCTCTGACGGCTCAGTAGTAAAGAATTCGCCTACCAATGCAGGAGACAAGAATTCGATCCCTGATCCGGAAGATCCCACATGGCTTGGAGCAACTAAGCCTGTGCGCCACAACTATCAAGGCTGTTCTCTAGAGCCTGGGAGTCACAACTACTGAGGCCCGCCCACCCTACAGCCTGTGCTCCGCAGTAAGAGAAGCCACCTCAATGAGAAGTCCATGCACAGCAACTAGAGTAGCCTCTGCTTGATGCAACTAGAGAAAAGCTCATCCAGCCAAAAATAAATAACTTAAAAAAAAAAACTATTTGAAACTTTACATTTATTTCCGTGTTTATTTAAACTAAAAGCTCTATGTAGACAGTGTAATAGGTATTTTGCTCACCAAAGCACATGCAGCTGTAGCAGCTAACACAGGATGAACTGGAACTCTATGGAAGGGGCCTGACCAGAAAATATCAGCCACTGCCTAATTCAAAACTGTAAATGGCATAATTAGAAACGTAGTCTTAAGAGTCCTAATGACCAAAAAAAAAAAAAGAGTCCTAATGAATTTCAGTGCTGTGTCCGACTCTTTGCAATCTCTTGGACTGTGGCCTGCCAGGCTCCTCTTTCCATGGAATTCTTCAGGCAAGAATACTGGAGTGGGTAGACATTCCTTTCTCCAGGGGATGGATACTCCTGACCCAAGGATGGAATCCAGGTCTCCTGCATTGCAGGCAGATTCTTTGTCATCTAAGCTACCAGGGAAGCCCATATTTGGAAAACCTAGCAATGAAAAGAAACCAAACTTTTGGGCTAAGGAAAATACATTATTTGGAAAATTAATCCCAGTGATTAATGAAGAATTTTCAGTTCATAAGATAAATGCAAAAATCCTAAATAAAGGATTAGCAATTAAATCCAGCAACTTAGTCAAGTATAAAATCCACATGACCATATAGGATACACCTCAGAAAACCATTAGAAAAGGTTTCATGAGATGATGGAGGAAAAGATTACATGACACTCCACAATGCTTACTATAATTTAACATCCATTTTTTATTATTTATAGCTATTATCTATATGATTTTTAACAAAAAATATATACATCATTGAAGGAAGTTAGTTCCTTGGTGCTGCTGCTGCTGCTGCTAAGTCGCTTCAGTCGTGTCCAACTCTGTGCAATCCCATAGACAGCAGCCCACCAGGCTCCTCTGTCCCTGGGATTCTCCAGGCAAGAACACTGGAGTGGGCTGCCATTTCCTTCTCCTCCTTGGTGCTATTATACACTAAATATTAATCATACTGACGTTATCTCTAAAAGCATTAACTATGTCACCCCAAAACAGTGTCATATTATGAGTGATCATAAGCTTTTCTCTAACATTTCCAAATGTTATTACAGACACAATATGAAAAACTTTGGAAGTATGCTATGGTCTATCATTCTCTTGAAAGTTAAATTATTCCTCCTTAATAATTCTTATACTCATAATTTTCTAATTTATACTACAGTAGTAAATTCCACAGGATTTAACAGAAGCAAGTCGATCTCTCCCAATCTTAGCCTATCTGTCCAATCTTTTTTCTCCTACTCGTCGCCATCACACCTCTGCTTCCCTCAGTTGTGTCTTTTTTGTTTTACTTTTTGGCCATGCCATGTGGCATCTTCCCAAACGAGGGATCAAACCCGTACCCCTGCAGTGGAAGTGCAAAGTCTTAACCACTGGACCACCAGAGAAGTCCTTCAGCTGCGTCTCTGCCTGTCTCTACCCACATATCTGCCCTCAGCATACAAATGTGCATGTTGAGGTTTCCGTTCCTCCCTCTCCCCACCCAGTCAAAGGCTCTCTCTCCTCTGAGACCAAGTAAAAATCCTCTTTTCTCGTGAAGACCACGAGTACCATTTAACTGACCACAAAGTCACGCTTTTAAGTACTTTATGTTTTACTGAACACTTTCCATACAATTACTTAACACACAATTATTTTCATAGAAAGTTAATTCACTTAATGCTCACAAAAGTTCTATAAGACTGGCATTATTTGTTCCCATTTTACTGAGAACATTGACCAGAGAGTAGTTATAGAACTAGTCCAAACACATGTGACAAACCAGGACTTGAAGATAGCTCTTAGAACTACATGACCAATGCTTTCTCCAATTATCCCAATGTTGTTTTCATTTAATTTTTCTCTAATTCTTCCATGTATTTTTATCTTCTCTTTACTAATGAATTCAGGGACGAAAGGGTGGGTTTGCTTATATTCTCTACAACAGCCAGAACATGGCTGGGCACAGGGACGGTGCTACTATCACTGATTCTGCCTATCTCATTTGTCCTCTCCTTCTCCAAGAGAAGTCTTAAAAAGCAGCAGAGAGAAGCATGGAAGATAGGAAGAAGGGACAGGAGCTAGCATGTTTCCAATACATTAAAAAAAAAAGAAGGAAAGATGTAAAAAAAAATTCTACCCTAAGACAAAAGAAGCAAACACCTTAATTCTTATTTTGTTTCATCTCACCATTCCAGGTACAGAAATTACAAGAAATTCTCAAGACCAGGTGAATGGAAATATGGGTAGAAAGAATCAAGAGATTAGAAGTACAGGTATCTTAAGACTCTGGGATATCTGAGGTTTCAAGAGCTGTTGTGGCTTTGGGGAAGGGTCTGGAGGCCAAGGTCAGCATAGTAATGGTCCATACATTGAGTATTTCAGGCTTTATGAGCCATAGTCTCTGACACAACTACTCAGTCTGCTGTAGCACAAAATCAGTCATAAGCAATACACAAAGAAACGTACCTGCTTGTGTCCCCATAAAACTTTATTTATAAAAGCAGACTTTGGTGTGCCAACCCCTACTCTAGTTGGCCCGTGCATGCCAAGTCACTTCAGTCTTGTCCGACTCTTTGCAACCCTATGGACTGCAGCTGGACAGGCTTCTCTGTCCACTGGCTTCTCTCAGCAAGAATACTGGAGAGGGTTGCCATGTCTTCCCTCCAGGGGATCTTCCCAACCTAAGGAAAAAACCCGCGTCTCTTATGTCTCCTGCATTGGCAGGTGGGTTCTTTACCACAAGCGCCACCTGGAAAGCCCCAACTTGGTCCAACCACTGCTAAACTTTGTCACATGTCCTTTTTACTTTCAGTCCTATTTTCTTCCTAACTCAACCAAGGGCAGTTATTACCCCATGGAGGGCATTTACGGAGGACTTTTTGGTTGTCACTAAGACTTGGGGACACCAGTGGCAAGAGGATCAAGGATTAGCAGCCTGCAAAGCAAAAGGCAACCATGCACAAGAGACTGTCTTGCCCAAAATGCCAACAGCATTATGCCTAAAAAGTCAGGATGGCTCTTGCCACCCACACCCACAAAGCTGCTTATGTACTAAAGTTTAAGTTGTCCCCAAGTACAAAATAAACCAAGAAGTTTAAGATGACACTGACCATTACTAGTTCTGCTTTCTCCTTTCATTAGGCAGGCACACAAACATGCCCACAAATACAAAAATACACACATGCAAACACAGGGACACAGATTTGAGGCAAAAAGAAAAATGTCCTCTTCCCCAGCTGCATTGCTTTGATTTGGAAAACAGCCACTACTATTAGCAGAGGCACTGCCAAATGAAATGTGCACTGTTGCTAAAGGCATACATAGGTTTAAAGGAACAACTGAGCTGCTTTCCACTGGCTAAGGAGAACCAAGAACTAGTGGGCATTTACTTCACTACCATCAGCTTGTGGAATTCCCTCCCCTCCCTCATTTCTCATTTCTCCCCTTGCTTTTTCTCATTTGTCCCCTTCCTCTTCTCCTGGCCCATGAATAAAAGGTGGTACCACCAAGCTCCTTCATTTTTGGATCACAGGAAACTTGGCACCTAATAAATCAATGGTCATTCATAAGCTCTACAGCATATCTCTTAATTCAACTTTGGTTTGGAACAGATTGAACAGACATGGCCCTAATGCAGCTGCTGGATTGGAAGCATTAAAAGATAAAAACTTGGTTTAAAGTCACTATGGTTAATAAGTGTCCAAAGTCTGATTCAGCCAGTTTAAAGACAACCTTAACAGTATGCCACTGAACTAGCACAAAGAAGGAAGCAGAGTGAATAGTTCCAGGGACTGCCCAAGGGCTGGGTAAGATAATACCCCACACTGAGGTATAAGAACAGCTGGTGACCAAGCCAAGTAAATCAGCACACTTATTACCAGATAGAAATGTCACAGTGTTTAGCTACTTTGCTCCCAATTAGATTTGTAATTTGCTATAGCATCAAGTTTAATGAGCTATGTAGTTACCAATTTATTCATTTAATAAGCATTTATTGAGCACCAGAGCAGAAAACTACAGGGCCAGGTAGTATTCTAGGTACTGAGGATGCAGCATTCAACAAAATATAAAAGGACCTACCATTCTCCCAGAGTTTACATTCTGGAATGTATGTGTGTGGGAAGAAGGCACAAAAAGACAACAAATATAAATTAAAACATGGTTAAGTACCATGATGACAGACACACAGAGGGATATGATAGGGTGAAAGCACGGCGAGGAAAGGTCTCTCTAGGAAGGCATCTGAGCTGAGAGCTGAGTGACAGAAAGCAGCCAGCCAATGGAAAATCTGGAGAAGCTAATTCTAGACAAAGGAAAAGGCCAAGCGAGGCTTAAACACCCATTTTTTTTTTTTTTTTTGAGGCAAGAAAAGAAAACCAGTACGGCTATAGGAGGAGGAGGAAGGAAGGGGACTGACATGTAAGAGAGGTAGTTTGAAGCCATGATTATGAAACTAGTAGGCCCTGGTTATGAGTGTAGATTTTCTTGTATGAGTGATGGGGAATCCACATAGTTTCCAAGCAATAGAGTCATGAACTGCTTTGCATTTTGAAAACATCAGTTGGGCCCAGTGGAGGAACATGAACTGTGAGAGTGTAAGAATGAGCACAGGGAAGCCTGTAGGAGACTACCAGAGTAATCTAGGTAAGATGACAATAAATTAGACTAAGACGACAGCAATGAAGACAGAAGCGAGGATAAGTGATTCAGAATATATGAAAAAGTAAAATCATCTCAACTTGGATTGGATATGGGGAGTGAAAAAAAGAAAGGAATCCAGGATGATATGTTAGCCTGATGATATGAAGCCTAAGCTTACAGGCCAACTCTGTAGGGGAAGGATCCAAGGAAAGAGTGAGGAAAAAAGAGAAAAGTGAGGCAGTTTGAGAGAATAAACACAAGGCATATGTTAAGCTGACAACAGCTTCAAAAACAAACACAGATGATTGTTAACCTTGGAGAACTTCTTCAGACACAGTGTGAAACCTCTTTGTACTGGAAACAGTCCAGTGGGGAATGGAGGAAAAAGAATTTATTTGCAGCCTCCCTCCCATATCCTGCCTCCCGTTGATCAAAGTCGGTCCCACAAGGCTTTAACCCATTCACACTTCTGGGTATGTGACCCAGTCCCTCTAAAGCACCCATAGGTCCAACCTAGCCAGCATCAAGGTGTGATGGTCTTTTCATTATCAGCACCATACATGGCGGTTCTCTAGCCTGTGCTAACAGCAGCATCTGCCAGGAACTTATGGTAATAAGAATAGTTGTAATAATCTGTTATGAAAAATAATCTGAAAAAAAAATATATATATATGTAACTGAATCACTTTTCTGTAAACCTAAAACTGACACAATACTGTAAATCAACTACATATCAATTAAAAAAAAACTATCAAAAAAAAAAAAAGAATATCGTGAGCTTTCTCAAGGGCAGGGATCTAAGGGTGAGTGGGGCTGATTAATTTTGGAATGGCACATCAACCAGCAGAGATGACTTCATGCTTCCAGTTTGTTTGTTGTAGTTGCCAAGTCATGTCCAACTCTGCGACCCCATGGATGATAGCCCACCAGGCTCCTCTGTCCAAAGAATTTTTCAGGCACGAATACTGGAGTGGGTTTTCATCTCCTTCTCCACAGGACCTTCCCCACCCAGGGATCAAACCCACATCTCCTACACTGCAGGTGAGTTCTTTACCATCAAAAATTGTGAATCACTATATTGTATACCTATAACTTATATAATATTATACATCAACTATAGTTCAATTTTAAAAAGGGTAAAAAAGAGAGAGAGAAGAACAGAAGACATCAAAACAAAAGGAGGGGAGACTTCCCTGGTAGTCTAGTGGCTAAGACTCCATGCTCCCAACGCAGGGAACCTGGGTTCAACCCCTAGTCAGGGAACTAAGATCCCATATGCCATAACTAACAGCTGGCAAAGCCAAAAATTCATTAGATAGATTTTAACAAAAACAACCATTTTTTAAAAATGAGGGTGGTTTTAGGAACAAGATTCCTAATAAGGCAAAATGGGATGAGATAGTACGCAAGAGGAGGGGTGGGCCTTTGATAAAAGCAGGGCTACTTCCTTAAAATACAGTGAAAGTAAGTGGCTTGGATGCAGACACACTCAGACTGGAAGACGTGGGGTGAGAAAATAAAGGCATTCTACACTGACTGCATCTATTCTCTTCCACAGAATAAGAGGCAAGATCACTGTCATTAAATACATCCAGGCTGGCACTCAACAGAATGTGTTTCACACAGCCAGATCACCCTCAAGTTCACTTTGGTAGGTATGCTTTTCTAGACAAGGAACAAAATTCATGGCAAATTATAATTTATTCCAGTTTTCCAAACATACACACTAATACAAGGAAAAATGAGACCACTTAGCTACACAATTAAATATCACCATCTAGTGGTTGAAACCTTAAAAGCCAGCGTATAAAAGTTTGAACCCATCCTGTGATTCTTAAAAAGGTCTGCATGTCCTGTGCACGCATGTGTCCTGTGCAAGTGGGTGCGTGCTCAGTCATGCCCGACTTCTGTAGCCCACCAGGCTCCTCTGTCCATGGAATTTTCCAGGGAAGAATAACACTGGAGTAGTAAAAAAAAAAAAAGAATTCTGGAGTGGGTTGCCATTTCCTCCTCCAGGGGATCTTCCTGACCCAAGGATTGAATCCACATCTCCTGTACTGCAGGCAGATTCTTCACTGCTGAACCACCCTGGAAATCTACAGTATGTCCTAGTTAGTATTAATTCGAGAAAAAGATGCTTGAACAAAATAATTGATAAAAAAAATTTAATACTTCATGAAATGTATCAATCACATATAAGATCTTACATTATCTAAAGTATATTCACTAGTGCTTATTAGGTGCTATGTGGCATGCTAAGTGTTTATACATGGACTTGCTCTTTAATCCCTCAATAGTTTATGAGATAAATGTCACCTTAATTTTACATATAAGGAAACTATAAATTGACACTTAAAAGATTAAGAATCTGCCCCAAATTTATACAGTAAAAATGATAAAGCCAGCATGTGAATGGAGTTAAAATGACTTCAAAATCCACACTCATAACTACTAGACTTACTATACTGTCTCTACAAGGCACCAGGGCTTCCCAGGTGGCACAGCGCTGAAGAATCTCCCTGCCAATGCAGGAGACACAAGAGACGCAGGTTCAATTCCTGAGTTGGAAAGATCCCCTGGAGTAGGAATTGGCAACCCACTCCAGTATTCTTGCCTGGAAAATTCCATGGACAGAGGGGTCGCAAAGAGTCGTACCCAACTGAGGGACTGAGCACACACAACCGTAAGGTACGAACATACTTAGGGCCTCCATAGAAAAGTAAACCAGCTTTCTGTTACAAGGAATCAGGAATACTACAAGGTAGAACTTCAGAATGTAAAAGCTATTTTGTTGCAAACAACATTTTCCTAAGAGTAGTTAATAGTTTGTTACTAATGAAATAAACTGGACAGGGTAGAGTCTGTGATGCTCAAGACTGTGCCTCCTTTGGAGGAAGAGTGACATTAACACACTTGGATCACACATATTCAATGTACTCAGACAATTCTCCAAGTGCTGCTGCTGCTGCTACGTCACCTCAGTTGTGGCCGACTCTGTGCGACCCCATAGACGGCAGCCCAGCAGGCTCCTCCGTCCCTGGGATTCTCCAGGCAAGAACACTGGAGTGGGTTGCCATTTCCTTCTCCAATGCGTGAAAGTGAAGTCGCTCAGTCGTGTCCGACTCTTAGCAACCCCATGGACTGCAGCCTACCAGGCTCCTCCATCCATGGGATTTTCCAGGCAAGAGTACTGGAGTGGGGTGCCATTGCCTTCTCCAAGGGCTAAATAAAGCTAAATGAGAAAATCTGCAGGATAAAAAAAAAAAACATCTCAAGGAGGCAAAACAATGTATCCCAGGAAATTGAAGGAGCTCCCTCCTTTCCATCAACCTTCCCTCCCTCCTCTACCAATGCCTCCAGAGGCACCCCTACTTCTCTACACTCTTAGGATTATTACTTATTCCAAATTCAAAGCTGTTCCATATTTTGTTACTTAATCCTTACCATCATAGCTTATGGAGAAAGGAATTAGATTCAGAAAAGAACAATAATTCTCAAGTGTCATATTCTCAGGCAGGAGGAAGACCGGAAAATTCTATTCCCAAAAGTCCTTTGTGGTCGGAATATGAAATAAAATATGTTCTCAGAATGGTGTTCCAATATGGAGTTTAAAAATATATATTCCTATAGGTACAACGTAACATACGGTAGTTAATCCACAAAAACCTATTTAGCCACAATATAGCATAACACAGCAGCCTTACAAATATTCAGTAAATATTTACTGACTGGCCTTGTAAATGATACAAATTGTTCTAAGAGCTAAAGGTAGAGTACAAAAGTCTGTTTCGACAAAGTCCCTACATTACCGGAGCTTACATTATAGAAGGCAAAGAAATATAAAGCACTAAATAAGTGAAAAATATAACTTCAAAAAGGGAGAAATACTAAAAGAAAATTTAAAAAGCTCATGTGATTGGTTTTTTTACTTACTTTAAGTCATAAAATTACTTCTCACCATTGTTAACAAAATACAATGAAAAGGGTCTCATTGTTGCATACAAAGAGATCACAATCTAGTTTTTTCTCTTCAGGAGTGTTTACTGCAAACTTTTTTGTATTTCTTTGCTCCAGCAATACCAAGTTGGTAGAATTTTCCTAAACAGGTAAAACAATTTCATGCCTCTTTCTAATTCCCTGTTCTGTTCCCACTTTCTTGAAATACTTCCACCACTACTGGTTTGGTAAATACTACTCCTTCTTTGAAACCCAACTGAAGATTGGATTTATCTGTCAGAACTTCCTTGATATACACGTGTAGAATTGGTGGCTCTGATTTCCTATAATTCTAAAATATTTTGTATGGACCTGTCTTACTGCACATACTACTCTACAATGTAATTATCTGTATTCTTGTACATCTTATCAAAAGCTGAGCTCCTTAAAGTTTATTAACATATCTTACCTCTCTTTGAATGTTTTTTTAAAAGAAGGATGAATGGATGAATGGCTACTAGATTTTAATGATGACATTACACATTTCTTAAAGAAATTGGTACATCAATAAATGTCTAACACTGTTCCTACACCTTGGTACACCAACAAGTCTTACAGCACTTGAAATAACTGCCACCCTAACAACTAATTCACTTTCTGGTCTCTCACCATTGTAGAGGTCAACTTAATGATTTTCTCTGAAACACAGATTTAGAAATATAAGTCATGCTGCTGCTGCTGCTAAGTCGCTTCAGTCGTGTCCGACTCTGTGCGACCCCATAGACGGCAGCCCACCAGGCTCCTTTGTCCCCGGGATTCTCCAGTTTTTCAATCTTTTGTAAGGTTTATTTGATTAGCATTCCTTTCACCTAATCACAAAATAGACTTTAAAAATTCTTTTTTTTTTTTAAAAAAACTGATGTGATGAAAAACAAGGAAGTACGGGGTGCTGTGTAGTCAGGGAGTGGTTTGCTGAGAAGAGGACTTATGAGCAAAGGTCTGAAGGACAAGACCATAAACATCAGAACACAGGAACTAAGAATCATAAGACAAAGCTGCATCAAGAACTGTCTTCAAAAACACAAGAAAGGACACTGTGGCTTAAAATGTACCGAAAATGATACTGGTTTAAGATGAAGTTGATTGGGAAAACAAGGATTGAGTTCTATTCTTTGAACTTTACTATTCTTCCTTATGTTATTTCCTACTCCTCATATTACTTTCAATCATGTTGAATATTCTCTTAAATATTTTTAAACCATTATTTCTATTTATTTTTGGCTTAGAGTAGCCAGACGACTCATAGAACTACAGATTCCTTTAATTCTGTTTAGTGATCTTTCAAAGCTGTGTATGCAGTAATCCAAAAACAAATGCTAAAGAGCTAAAATACTTAATTATCTCGCAGTGTTCTCCATTCAAAATAAAGCATTCAATCCAGCTGATTTCAGTGAAATGACTCAATGTTTTGACATGTAAGAAAAAAAAAAGCTATTTGTATATCCACAAAGTTGACATCTCTCATCTACCACAGGAAATTCAGAGGGAATCCCATGGCAATAACTGAATAGCTCTTCCCTTCTACACACTAGTGTGGTCTAGAGAAAAAGATAAAAACAACAAAATTAATGAACTTTTAACAGGCATTTACAGGAATTTCTAAAGGTGTTTTATGGATGTTCTCAAAATGATTTCATAAATGTGGAAAATTTATAGTCGATTTTCTTCTAAGATAGAACGGCCAATCCTGTAAAGCCCTACAAGAGAAAAATCTTTGTGCCTAAACACTACAAACGAGAATTCACAATCTAACATTAGGACACGAAGCTGTTAGTTGTTGCTGTCTGATCGTCTTCCCTTCACTTCCAATTTGAGGTGCTAATACATTATAGTTTAAGCATTATTTCATGTTTTACATTAAAATTCAATAAGATTACTCCCAGAATCAAAATAACATTCCTAGAAACAAAAAGGCTGGTTCCTCAACTTTGACTCAATTAAGACAAAAATGATAAACAAGGAATCTTTTATAATCATCCTTACCAATAGGGGGAAAAAAAAGAAGAAAAAGATCAAAGAAAAGAATTTTTAAAAAGTGCCTCTTGTTTAGCACTACTACTTCTAATGTCTCAAAAGCTTCAGGACCACAAAGGATATACCAGTCAATGGCACACAGGCCTGACTGTAGATCTCTGGATGATCTGAAGAGCGTTCCATCCTACCAAAGACCAAAGCCATCCTCTAAAAGAAAACTAAAAACATACCTTTTATTTTCAGCCAAAGTGGCTCCTTCATCCTTCAGCTGTTTGCTTTTCTCCGCACAGCCTTCAAGGAGACTTTCTCTCCTCCGTTTAACCGCATGAAGCCAGTTGCCATCATC
Source organism: Okapia johnstoni (assembly GCA_024291935.2). Taxonomy (NCBI): domain Eukaryota; kingdom Metazoa; phylum Chordata; class Mammalia; order Artiodactyla; family Giraffidae; genus Okapia; species Okapia johnstoni. Next base: position 75,342,640 of record CM044313.1, on the reverse strand, counting down.
TTTCCCGCCTGCATCCTTCTCATCAGCAGCTTCAGCTTCAAACTGCTGGGATGTGACCTTTGAGACCTTCTCACCAATCTTCCTTTTCCATCCAAAGGAAGCCATTCTGGAAAAATTACAAAGAGAAAGCTTTAAATTTCATACTTGGCCTTTTATAGAAGTATTCCAACAAATAGGTAAAGAAAGGATAAAAGGATAAGGCTGTCACCATTTTTTGGCCCCTAATTAAAATAGCGGATCTAGGCGATAATCATGAAGAAGGCAATGGCACCCCACTCCAGTACTCTTGCCTGGAAAATCCCATGGACGGAGGAGCCTGGTAGGCTACAGTCCATGGGGTCGCTAAGAGTCGGATGACTGAGCGGCTTCACTTTCACTTTTCCCTTTCATGCACTGGAGAAGGAAACGGCAACCCACTCCAATATTCTTGCCTGGAGAATCCCAGGGACGGCGGAGCCTGGTGGGCTGCCGTCTATAGGGTTGCACAGAGTCAGACACGACTGACACGACTTAGCAGCAGCAGCAAGCAATAACCATCTAAGGCTGATAACATCCTAAAGTGAAAGTGAAAGTGTTAGTCACTCAATCGTGTCTGACTCTGTGACCCCATGGACTACAGCCGGCCAGTTTCCTCTGTCCATGGGATTCTCCAGGCAAGAATACTGGAGTGGGTTGCCATTTCATTCTCCAGGGGATCTTCCTAACTCAGGAACTGAACCCAGGTCTCCTGCATTGCAGGCAGATTCTTTACTGCCTGAGCCACCAGAGAAGCCCAACACAGTCAAGAAAGACAAGTTCACAATATGTATCTCCTGATGGAAGTGACACAGCAGCCATGAAGTATTCTTGCCAAAATTAACACTAAATCACATCATACCTCTACCAGTTTACAAGAAATAAGGGATACAGAGGAGTATGCTAAATAACACATCTGACACAGGACAGCAAGAAACAGAAATTAAAGGAAAAATAAAACTGGTTTCTTCAAGAAAAAAGGAAAAGTTGGGAGGTATCCCCTAGATTAAGAGAGACTTAAGAAACGCACAAACCAAACACAATGTGTAGATCCTGTTCAGCTACAGAATCAAACAAGCCAATGGGGAGGAAAACTTTATGAAATAATAGGGGGGATCAGAACAATGGCTTCATATTTGATGATATTAAGAAATTCCTGCTTTTTCAGGTATAATAGTATTATGTTGACAAAAAGAGTGCTCATCTTTGGGGAATACATATTAAAATATTTTACATGAAATTACACGGTATCCAGGAATTTTTTCAAAGTAATCAGCAGGAGTGATAAGTGCAATATAAGATACACAGATTAAAAGATTGCTATGAGTTAATAAGTAATCAAGTTAGGTGATGAGTACGTGGAGTCTTTGTACTTTCTTCTCTCTTTGCATATATGCTTGAAATTTCCCATCATAAAAAGTTTTTAAAAGATTCAAAATTGGTAAATGACTTAATTCACAGAACTATATGGTTAATCAGAATAACAAATTTTAAACTGCTTTGTAAATCTGTAATAATACAAAATATAAGGGCTGAGTGAGCGAGCATAACTGATGGAACAAAGTTAAAGAAAACCCTGGAAGAATTCAACAAATATTTATTTCGAGAAGGGATTTACTGAGGGATCAAGAACTCTTGCTAGTTACACGGATGGGTTTATAGATACTGAGAAACCTTTGGAATTGTATGTGAATTTTTATATGTTTGTGTGCACTCTGTACAAGAGTCTCTAAGCTTTCATTCCATTTGTAAAGGAGCCTACAACCCCAAAGAGTATCAACTGACTGATCAACTATTGGGATAAGGAAAAGCAATGGACCAGAGGTCTTCACACAACTATCAAAGAATGGGCATTGTGGAAGTACCAGAGGGAGAGAAATGAAATAATAAGTTCCAGCAGATACCAAGTTCTTCATCACTGATGCACACTGAAATAAAGTATAAGTAACCAATAGGATGAAAGAGACCAAAAATAAGTGTGGGTGGCTATGAGGTCACTAACATGGAAAGGCCCAAGATAACGGCAGATTTTGGAGAGGTTAAGAAAATTGTGGGTCATGTGCCTAAGTTCTTAATGAAGTGTCAATAAACTACAGCAGTCAAGAAATGTACTGGGTGAGACTTCCCTAGGGGTCCAGTGGTTGGGACTGCATACTGCCACTGCTGGGGGTGTGGGATCCATCCCTAGTTAGGATCTCACCTGCTGAGAAGGGAGGCCAAAAAAACCCCCAAAACAAACCAAAAAAGAATGGATAAGCTGACAGGGGTAAACCACATGCTTTCCACAGGAAAAGAGATTTTTAGAAAAGCCTGCAGGAGTAACGGATTATAAACTATACTAGGGAATGAGGACAAAGCCAAATCCTCTTCCCAGACCCATGATAATAGGGGAGAATGAGTTTCCTATGTTTGAAGATTACTGCAAGTAACATAGGGAAAGAACAACAACAACAAAAGCCTGAAAATGTAAGTGTGTTTACTATGGAACCTAAGTCCAGAAGTACAGAAACAGAACATGAGAATGGATCGTTATAAAGGTCTCACAAGATACTAGAATAAGTCATGTTAAGAAATCTTGCATTTACCACTGTCCCTAAAGGTGACAAGAATGAGGATGATTACGTTTTCTGGCTTCAAGCTTCCAAATCGGCAATGTGAGGGACGAAATAGCGCGTTAGGCATTCAGTCGTGTCCGACTCTTTGCGACCCCGTGCACTAAAGCCCGCCAGGCTCCTCTGTCCATGGGGATTCTCCAGGCAAAATACTGGAAGGGGTTGCCATTCCCTTCTCCAGGGGATCTATCCCGACCCTGGGATCGAAACCGGGTCTCCTGCATTGCAGGCGGATTCTTTACCACTGAGCCACCAGGGAAGCCAACATAGTGTGGGAACCCTAATTACACAGGCATTTTACCCTGCCACAAGCTAGAGAACGCTTCTCTTCACTGCGTCGGAAAAGGAAACAAGGAAGGCGAGGAAACGGAAGAACACAAGCAAGGAAGCAAACCAGCAGCCTTCTGCGTATACAGGTGTATTGGGAGGTGAGGGATTCCGCAAGAAACGATTTACTCGAACACGTTACCGCAAGAGAGAAACCAGTACTAGCGACTTCCCCTCATTTTGCGCACACACACACACACACACACACCCAACTGCGAAGTACACACACACACACACACACACACACACACACACACACACACACACACACACACACACACACACACACACACACACACACACACACACACACACACACCCAACTGCGAAGTTCACAAGGGCTGCCCAGGACACACACACACACACAGCGAAGTTCACAAGGGCTGCCCAGGACACACACACACACACAGCGAAGTTCACAAGGGCTGCCCAGGACACACACACACACACACACTGCGAAGTTCACAAGGGCTGCCTAGGACACACGCACACACACACACTGCGAAGTTCACAAGGGCTGCCCAGGACGTCACCCGCGAATTCAGAGTCCCGCCCCGGACACGGACACACACACACACACACACACACAAACTGCGAAGTTCACAAGGGCTGCCCAGGACACATACACACACACACACACACACACACACACAAACTGCGAAGTTCACAAGGGCTGCTCAGGCTACACACACACACACACACACACACACACTGCGAAGTTCACAAGGGCTGCCTAGGACACACGCACACACACACACTGCGAAGTTCACAAGGGCTGCCCAGGACGTCACCCGCGAGTTCACAGTCCCGCCCCGGACACGGGCCCCGTCCAGGCTACACACACACACACACACACACAGCGAAGTTCACAAGGGCTACACACACACACACACAAACTGCGAAGTTCACATACACACACACACACCGAAGTTCACAAGGGCTGCCCAGGACGTCACCCGCGAGTTCAGAGTCCCGCCCCGGACACGGGCCCCATCCCCGCGGGGTGCAAAGTCAGCTACCTTCCGCTCCTCCCGCCGAGGGCGCGAGCACCAGGGAGGGCCTGAACCCCAAAACTGCTGGTCCCTAGAGACCAACCTTTAGCGTCCTGGCTCTGCCACACCCGCGGTGGGCCTCAACTCCGACTTCTGAAGCTCCTTACTCCCGTCACCCCAAGACCCACCAGCCTCGTTTTGCCCCAACTTCCGCCGACTTCCACCCCTGACCGGTAGCCTGTGTTACCCGAAGACCACTCCCCGGGTTCCCTGTTTACATTCCGCTTGCCCTTTACCCACCGGAAACGGAAATTATCGTGCCCCACCTCCTTCCCGCTTGCCGTAGGTGCCGGGTCTTCCAAGATAGGGGGTTGGCCGACTTAGGGCGTCCGAACCGTACGGAGCGGCGAGCTGGGAAGAGGCGACTCTAAGTGCCTTTCATCCGCAAACCTTTCCCCGGCACTAGAAGTCCCAGAAGTCACTGCGGCCGCCCCCACCCCATTATTACCCTCCGAAGCGGGTAGTCCGGGCCTCCCGGACCGGGCGCGCCCTCTAGCGGCAGACGAGAGCATCGGAGCGCTGGCGCCCACAGCTCGGGAGCGAGGGAAACTGCGTCTGCGCAGGCTGAGTGCGCGTGGAGAGGACTTCGCTGGTGGTGTCGCGAGGCCCATCCAGTCAGCAGGTAGAGCGCGGAAAACGACTTCGGGGGGAAATCCAGAGCATTGACACGCGGCCCTCCCTGTAGGAATTTACAACCTAGTTGAGATCAGCCAGGCGCTGAGGACAGAAGCAAACCCAACTATAGAAGTATATGAGGGTGGGGAGAGGACCAGGGAGGGCCGTAGCTCAACTTGGGGGGGGTGGGGGAGTCGGCGGGGGAGGCGGCCGAGGGGGCAAAAAAGTTGGATGCAGCGTCTCTAAAGAACAAAGAACTATGGCCCTAAAGTAGCTGTTTTGAAAGATAAAGTGGGAACGTGTAACACAGGGAAGAGTTTAGGAAGTTGAAAAATTGAGATTGTTGATTTCTCAATGTTGTTGTGGTTTCATTTTTGTAGACCAAGTTTTCTCCACCTCAAGGGTGTAACGTTTCCAACTGGATCATTCTTTGGGGAGGGGGGGTGACTCTCCTGTGCGCAGCAGGGTGTTCAGCAGTATCCCTGGGCACTAGATGCCATCAGCATCCACTACCACATCACCAGTGGTGACAACCAAAAATGTCTCCAGAAGTTGCCCAAAGTCCCTGGAAGAAAGATGGGTACCCCTCTCCTGCCTCATTGAGAACCACTGATGGGAAACAATGATTCTGCAAAGATGAGCTTCAGACCCCTGAGGGTCCTCAGTATCCTTTCAGAGTCAGAAGTATTTGGGGGACTTCTCTATGGGTTAGAATCCGCCTTGAAATGCAGGGGACACAGGTTCCATACCTGATTGGGAAACTAAAAATCTCTCATGCCACAGAGTAACTAAGCCCACACACCACAGAGTCTGTGCACTGCAACTACTAAAGCCTGCCTGCTCTGGAGTCCGAGCGTGACAATGACAGATACCACGTGATGAAATGAAGACCTTACCTGCTGCAACAGAGACCCAATGCAGCCAAATAAATTTAAAAACAAAACTATATTTTCATACTATCATGACATCATTTACCTTTTTCATAATATTGACATTTGCAGTAAGAATGGAAAAGCAATGGTGGCTAAAACCACTGGCACCTCAGCACAAATCAAGGTGGTAATACCAAGCTGTACTAGTAGTCATTGTATACGTGCCTCAGTACACATTCATTGTAAGAAAAAGAAGATTCACTCAGTGTCCTTGAAGAAGCAATAAAAGTCATTTTATTAACCCTGAGTATACTCATTTCTTTTTAATACTCTGTGTGACAAAAATGGGAGGTACAAAGTACTTTTGCTCTATATTGAAGTATGATGTCTCAAGATAAAAGCACTTGTGAGATTGCATTATAAACAAATACTTTTTTTGTGGAATACAACTTTTACTTAGAGGAACTGACACACCTGCTGATTATTCAGGCTTGGGTCTGACAAACATTTTGAAAATGAAGGAAAGTCGCCTGCTACATCAAGGAAAACAATTGACAGTGTTGCCAAAAATAAAATTAAAGAATTTAAGCAAGAGATAGCTGGAGTAACAGCCAAGTTTGGCCTTGGAGTACAAAATGAAGCACAGCAAAGGCTAACCATTTTTTCAAGAGAGCACACTGGTCATAGCACACACCCTTTTCCAATAGCACAAGAGATGACTCTATGTGTGGACATCACCAAATGGTCACTACCGAAACCAGATTGATTATATTCTTTGCAGTGGACAATGGAGCTCTATACAGTCGGCAAAAAGACCTGGAGTGGACTGTGGCTCAGACCATGAGCTTGTTATTGCAAAATAACATCATATCCATGGAGTCACAAAGAGTCAGACACAACTTAGCGACTAAACAATAACATGCCATTTTGGAATACTTGTGTTTGCCATAATTTATCTTGCCAGCTTCCTGTTACTTCCAGACATTTTTTTTTGGCCACACTGCGGGGCATGTGGGATCTTAGTTCCCAACCAGAGAATGCACCCACAATCTCTGCAGTGGAAGCACAGTCTTTTCCACTAGACTTCCTGACAAGGGAAGTCCCCAGACTTTTCTGATATCAGTGGTGGTATCAAATGTGATTTTCTTTTTTATTGTTGGATTAAATGTTTCCAACGTTTAGAAGAACTGCGGAAGTGAACCAATTTTTTCAAAATAATCAGTATGCAATTGTGGTAGCCAACCACCAAGATAGCCGCCTATGAGTCCTATCCCTTGCACTCACACTCTTGTGTTGTTACTTCCCACATCATACCAGGGTTGTTCTCTGTTGCCTCATGGATATAGCAGAAGTGATAGCATATCACTTATTATCATCACTTCTGGTATTAATAAAAAGATACCACTATGGTGGTGGCAGTGTTTCTTCATCTGGGTAGAGGTTTACATGGCCATGTTGATTGCAAACCTAAAACACTGAAAATTCATCCAGGGAAGTATTTGCTTTGAGCACTTCTCTGCATGTTAGACCTCTATAAAAATCTTTAAAATGTATGTATCTTGGGACTCAGAGCAGGATTTATGCCTTATGGTCTCATTCATAGTGCTTGGTTCATAGTAGCCATACAAGAAGATATAGTTTGCAGAGTGAATAAGTAAATGGTGCTTGAAGCTGTACACCTTTTTAGGAGTCTATATCAAACCTCTCAAATAACTTTATGTTGATCCACTCTACCCTGCTAAAGGCTACCCCCACCACTTCCCTACCTACTTTGCTCTATGATCATAATGCATCTATTGATATATTTAGTAATTTTCCATGTTGCCTATATAAACAACATGATCATCTTCCAAGTTGTTAGAAATCCTCTAAATTTGTCATAGTTAACATTTATTGTCATTCACAATAAATAGAACAATCTTTTTACAATAGAACAGTTCAATAAATATTGATTTTTCAGGCAAGAGAATTTCTTGTACAATTTTGTTCAGTCAGGGTAAACATCTAGAGTAATTTATAAGTTCCCTAAAAGAACAACCCATGTGTTGTTCATAACACTCTTTAGTACTCTTTTCTGTTGTTCAATTATCAAGTTATTTTAAAGATTCAGAATGTCGACAGTCTAACACAAGCCAACAATGCCATATGGGATATAAGATTTTTTACTGATTGAATTCTAACAGTAGTGGCATTCTAACCAAATCCAATGTTAGCAGCCAAAGGTAACTGCTCTTCTGTTATATATAACTTAATATTTTGTTCAGGTGTTTAATTTTTAGATGAAACAAAAACTAATTTAGATGAAACAAAAATCGTAACATTTAAGTGCCAAAATCTGTTCAAGCACTTTATATTTAGGCACACTGTTTAAAAGGTACAAAGATGGTTGGCCATAACAAGTAACTTTTTTTTTCCACATACTTTTCTCAGAAGTTAAACACATTGTAAACCAATGAAAAATCATATTTTTTATTACCCATTTTCCAAGTCAAAGTATTTGAAATTGTATCCTTAAGTATACCCTGGTCAAGACAAAGGTGAACAAGCCTCAAAAATCTTGTACCACAGACACTGCTTTCTACCATACTACCAATTTATAGTTATGTTGTATATAGACTTTGATTCATCTAGTTAAGAAAACTCACAATGAAAATAGGATTTCTGTTATGGATGAGGGACTTGGAAGGAGTTAAGGGGAAAAGACTTAAAGCACATTTTTTTTCTTTCATTCCAAAGGTGCATGGAGTTCTTCATCCACCCGTAGTCTACCAATCATTCAGTGTGAATGGTATCACTGAAAGGCCAAAAGGGGGGGTGGGGGGGGTGGCGGGGTGAGAGGACAGGATTTTCTGTATAAAATGATTTAAAACTCTGAAAAACTACAAAGCCATCCAAAGAAAAAATATAATCAAAGTAAAAGCAACGGAGTTTATTTCAGTGAAATTACCTTAAATTAGATATATTAAGCTCCCCAGTCCCCCAACCTGGTAGAAAAGTTCCTCTCAGTGAGAAATCATTTATTTTAATGGCAGAAATTTTACATATCAGTAAAATCTGTTACTTAAAACTGTGTACAGTACATTTCTGGCAAAAGCCTTATACATCTTTCAGTTGTCAAGACAAAGTAAAAATATGGTTGCATAAAATCACAAAAAATATAAATTGCTGAAAAGATAATAAAAAAAGATTACAAATCATTTGCATTGACTCCCTTACATCTTCAATTAGTAAGAATTTGCAAACAACAGTAAATTTGTGGAAATTGTGATGAAACCTTGACATTCTCAACCAAAAGTCATTTCAAATATCCCAGCTTAAAAAGAACCTACTTGCAATAGTCTGTGTATTTATCATACTGTTTGTACAAGTGCAATATTTAAGTATCCAAAATAAAACTCAGTAACTTAAAGAAATCACAATAACTTAAAAAGAAGCCGTTTACAAAATTAACAATTTTTAGAAGGTCCTATTTAATTGGTTCCTCTTTTTGTTCCCCACTCCCCACAACAGATCAGAGACATTACAACAATGTCTTAGCTCTATATACAAATCTGTAGCTTTAAAAATAGTCTTCTGTTCTTAACATTAGGAACATAATGCTGCACTTAGCCTACATGAAGTCAATATCTCCAAAACAGACGGCCACATACAAGTTATAAATACAGTTTGAACTTATATTTAAATGGAACCCCTGTAATTTTATACAGCTTTCCGATTCTAAGTTGAATAGAATAAGCCCTGGACAGAAGGAAGCAAGGTTTTCTCTTGAATTCAGTGCATGTTTCGGGGGATGCTGGAGCTACATCCACAACTATACTAGCTATCATGACATCGGAGAGCATGATCATCAGGTTACATAGGTGCCAAAAACAATACTACAATACCAAGAGTCTTAAAAGGGGGCTGGGGGGGAAGAGTTCTGTTGCAATGGAAAGATAATACCAAAAAAAGTTTCTTGAAGTTAAAATATAAGGCAATTTATGAATGACACAGTATTTTTTTATTAGCATACACATGATACAAATTTCATCTGAGGTGGCTAAATTTTTTCTTACACCTAGTATGTAATGCATTACACTAAGAGCAAGAAAAAGAAAATATAAATCTGGGCTCTTAGGATTAAGCAACTTTGGGCAGTTCCCATAATGCTACTTTAAGTAATGAAAATCCAAAGCAAATGTGACTAGTTACAAGAACTGATTTGTTCCATATTTTATCAAAACAATAAGGTAATAGCTAAGAGACAACCAAATGCAATGTGTAAACTTTAGTTGCAGCCTGGTTTGAAATAAATTTGTATGACAATGAGGAAAATCTAAATATGCATGATTAGATGGCATTAGAGAATGGTGGTATGGTTTTTTTAGGAGAATGTCATTACTTTTTAGGAGATGCTTTAAGTTTTGAGGAGTGATGAGTCTATCTTCAATGTCCAAATTGTTCAGGGGAAAAAAGCATATATACACACATACATATACACACACATATATATAACTGTATCTACATACAGATATATAGATAAATATGGCAAAATGTTAACAAGTATTGAATCTAAGTGGTAAATAACACATGTGATCACCTTACAGCCTTTCAATTTTTCTTCTAAAAAATGGCCATAATGAAATTTAAGAGAAAAAGTCCTGTCTAAGCAGTTAACAGTTTGTAAGACATGTCCTATGCACTGAATCAATTTAAAAGGTACATGATTGAATGACCAGACATTCCAGCATACATTTAATACTGACTGACATGATTAGGAGAGAGGACTCTGTGATATTGGCAAATGGCAAACCAACCAATGATTTATTTACAGTATATGCAATGCAGCTCTTGTGACAAAAAGAGCAATTTATATACAGAATATAGTGGGGCAAACTGTAGAATTAAAATTAGTGCCTGGAGTATCTGAATATATAAGTTCAATTTAACTGTGTCAGGTATCTTTAATGTGACTTACCATATACTATAGAATATTAAGGAGAGGATATGGAAGAATCATCCAGGCTGTCCCTAATGTTGAAAATACTTGCTAAATTAAGGAGCCCAGAAAATAAAATCACCTCTAAAGGTCTCTGGGGAGTCTAATCAAATATTTATTTCTTTATTCCTTTTTTGGCTCTGAGTTCCCCCATCAGGGAACCTGCACCCCCTACATTGGAAGCACAGTCTTAACCACTGGACTGCCAGGGAAGTCTCTAGGCAAATATTTATTGAATAAATCTTTGAAGCAAATATATAACACATCAACATGTAATTAACATATGAAGGCCTTTATGGTAAATTAATATTCTACAAAGCCCTGTATACACTAAATATAAAATAGCCGAAAAATCAAGTGAGCCTGAGAGACCTATAATTCATTGCGCATAGTATATTATTCTATATGCCTACTGAACAATGAACAAAATTGTCTTAATTCATTTTTGCACATTATGCTTTTAACTATTAATCATGTTTCAACCTCTGTGCAAACTGCATTCCAAAAGGCCAACCCTCAGTTATAATTATGTATAACTTGATTATACATGGAAGCATTTGGCTATGATTTATTATGCATGCTTATTGCTATCAAAGAAATAAGCAAAGTTTTAGGTTTACTGTGCAAGAATTTTAATTAGATTCGCGCACATCTCAAAAAATTCTATTGTGTGACTTCCAGGTCTTGGAGTTAATTCAACAGGAGAAGAGTCAAGTGAGGTTACAGATGAGGTAAGAGAAGCTTCTGAGGATTTTCCTTGAGCCTCAGCATCTGAATCATTCCTTTGGCAAGCTCGATAGTTGCTAACTGAGCCTGATCTCTGTGGAGTAGCAGTCCCTGATTTGGCTTCAGTAATTTCATCTGGGTAAAAAAAAAATTCAATTTATTCTAATCCATGACACCCTTCCCAAAATTTTAACAGTATTTAATTTGCTTCTATAAGTGAGACTAGCTATCAAGAGCATGTTATTTTGAATACTCCCTATAACAGAGGCAGTGAATCTGTGTTATGCCACTTGCCTCTTTTACACACAGCAATGTATTCCCCTGATGACTTATTAAGATTGGGTACATATTTGGCTACTCATCAGTCTTGCAATCCAGGATTAAGAGCTCAATGAACTAATAATGAAGCTTAATAAACATCATTCCCTAGCAACAAAAGTCAACCTTTCTATATTACAATAATAAAATAAATGCACTTAAAATTTGAATCTTGGAAATCATCTCATCTAACTCCTTGCTTTATTGATAAGAAAACATAAACCCCTAACAGTTAAGTGACTTGCCATAGGTAACAAGTGAACAAAGAGGTAAATCTTGAATCTAAGTCTACTAACTCTCATCTCAGTGCTCTTACTTTGTCTTCATATTTAAGATCTTATAAAAGAGCAACAATTCCAATGAACAAAATCAAGGAAAAACTAAAATTAGGACCACAACATAAAAACAGTAAATGGTCATTCATTGGTAAACCCAGGTATCAATAAACCTAAGGTTACAAATTTAATCCAAATAAAATGGAAAAAAAGTTAAACCCATTCTGTATCTCAAACGCATTGTCAATACCATCTGGACATAAAGAGACAAACAGGTTTGGCCAACATATCATAGCTTAAAGCTATGTCTTTCTGATACTATGTAGGTACTATCTTTGAGTTTATAGAGAAGACAAAGCCATGGGTAAATCTCGTAAGTGGACAAAAGTGGCAGCATATCTTAATTGACTTGGCCAATGAAGAATAGCCGTAAACACGTCTACTTAAAGATTCTGTTTGTGAGAGAACATTTATATATACACAGCTGTGTGCATGCATGCTCAGTTACAGCCAACTCTTTGCAACACCATGGACTGTAGCCTGGCAGGCTTCTCTGTCCATGGGATTTCCCAGGCAAGAATGCTGGAGTGGGTTGCCATTTCCTTCTCCAGGGGATCTTCCCAACCCAGGGAAATATCCCTGCATTGGCAGGTGGATTCTTTACCTCTGAGCCACCAGGGAAGCACTGTACTCTAATACTTAAATGAATTTTATTAAATATCAGATATTTTTTAAGTTTAATGCTGTTGACTTTAACAGCAAAGTCAACATTTATTCTAAATAAAGCATTTCATCTTACCAAAATGAACTACAAGAAACAAAAATGTAACAGAAAATTTCATTTTAGGATAAAGCTGTATAAGGCTTTAAAGATTTTAGACGATAGTCTTAAAAGGACAATAAACTATTTCCAAGATTCTCAAATACTCACATCTAAAAGGTGCTTTTATGTTCTTTTGCTATTGAATTACGAGGTACAATTCAAGAATCTTCAAAAGACTCAAAGATTTACTAAAATGCCAAATTAAGTAACAAGGTCTAACATGTTGTCTACGTTGTTCTGTGTGATGTACATACCATCAATACTTCGGAAATCCAATAAATATGTTCTACTATCCACTTGGTATAACTGCAGACTCATTTTAGAGTATGTACTTGTCACAGGATTCTTCCTCCGAACACGCAAATAATACGGGTTTACAACCTAGCACATGGTATGGACAAAAACAAAGTGAAAAGGAATTCTTCTATAAAACATGATAGACTACAGGTTTGTCAAATGTGCTAATAATCAGAATGCTCTTTCTTACCTTCCATTCATAATCCAGTTGTTTAATTGCTCTACAAACTTCTGCCATGATATCATTTGGCCGACTTTGACTTCTAATTCCCAAATGCCACTTTGCTTTCCTTACACCTTGATGTTTGGATTTCTGTGGATTTAATTCATCGAGGGTATGGCGTGCCCTGGGAGTTTCAGCAACCAAGAATGGTACTCTTTCAGGATGGGGCCGGGTCAAGTGGTGATCGTCGAGAAACGAATCTGGTGGGCTTGTCGCCAAGTAAAAATCTTTGGCCTCATTCATTATCCTCCTGTTATCTATTATGAGGTGGTAGGCAACTGCCAAAGGGTCCTGGTGATTTCTGTTATAAAGGCAGCTGAGAACCTCCTCTTCTGAGCATTCAAATTTTTCACATACTTCTTTTAAGGCTTCATCATCAATCATGGTTGAGCTATACGATGGATCCTCAGGAAAGAGATATTTTGGAAGGTCCTGTTTAAACCATTCATGTTCCCTGAGAGAAAATGGTAGGTGTCAGAAGGGTTTGGAGGAGAGATGAGACTGAAAGTAACTGTTTGGGGGAATTGATACTCATACAATATTATCATTTATATTTATATTCATACTGTGTTATCATTTTTTTAAAACAGATTTTTCTCTTCTGGCTCATATTTCATTGTATAATGGAAATGCTCCAGCCTTCCTCTGATAGTAAGAGGGAGAGAACACTACTGGAGCAACCAGGAAAAAGTGTCCACACTTTAAATGTTTGGAACAAATGGCAATGACATACTAATGGTAAAGTCCATCTTATTTCCAGCTCAGAAAAGAACAAAATTAGTCTGTGGCTTCCTCTTTGGATATAATGTTAAGTGAAAAAAATGCATAACAACAAAAATAGACAGCTTTCACTCATCGAATGCTTACTATGTGGTAGATTTTAGGCTGAACACTTCATATCTGTTATCTCACCTCATTTTCAAACAACTCCAATAAGATAATAATATCCCCTTATTTTAATAAAGGAACTGAGGACTTCCTAATTTTATATACAAAAGGATATTTTTTGACTTGAATTATATACAAATATGCTAAAACTAAAAACATGGAGAGGAAACACCTCAAAGAACAAAGATTATCTTCTGGATAATGGAATTAAAGATCATTTAAATTCTCTAATGTTTTTGGTGTTTTCTAAGCCTTTTCCAATTGTCACATATTTCATTTAAATTGGAAAAAATATGTAAAACACAAAAACCACCTCTAACTAAGATATTCTGAAATATAAATTTTAGAGAAGGATCAGTCCTTCTCTAGTAGTAGTAAAGTCATGACCTGCCATTCATTCTCTTTTTCAGTCTGCAGAATATGGAGTAAATGGAATTAACCTTTTTTTTTTTTGAACTGGAGTATAGTTGGTTTACACTGTTGTGTTACTTTCTGCTGTACAGCACAGTGAATCAGTTACACATATATCCACTCTTTCTTAGACTCTTTCCCCATACAGTTCATTACATAGTATTGAATAGGGTCCCCTGTGCGTATAAAGTAGGTCCTTATTGCTTATCTATTTTAGGAATCAAACTTTAAGTTCTACGTATGATCTTTCTTCTTCATTGCCCAAATACTTTCTTCTTTACTAGTCCCAGATACACATCTGATTTCTTTCATCCTTTTCCCTCCATCTCAGAGAAATGTTCTATATAGCCGTTAGAAGACCAAAAGAGAAATTTCCATTAACGAAAAAAGGAAAGAAAAACAATGGTAGAAGAAACAAAGTTTGCAGTATTATCTTCATCAGAAATGACCTGCTCAAATTTGAGATTTATCATCATCACTTTTGCCTTATTTAAACTATTAGGTTGAACCACATGAAACTGGCAATATTGGTGGACTTTTTTACTTACAAAACAGTCATTTCATATGTAATTCAATCTATACTACTATAAAAACAAACATGTCATTGACTGAATTAAAATTTTCTCATTCCTTGAGAGGAACAAAAAGAAAAAATACAGTAACTTGTAAGATGAGAACTCAAAAAGCAACATAAAAATTTACTATGTAAAAGTATGAGAATGTGTAAAAGTCAAAAATGAAGCATATTACAGAAAATCTTAAAGAATCACTACCAAATCTAATACCCTACTAAGGTCCTTTTTATTTTTCATTACCTCTTTTTTTAAATTTAAAAAGTAATGTCACTGTTACAATTTCAAAACAAATAAAGAAGCATAAACAAAAAGTGAAAGCCTTTCCTCCTCCTAATTTTACTTCATAAGGTAGCCAGTTTAGTATTTTTAAATATCAAGATAAAATAAGTTTGAGTCTATACACTATTTTTAATATAAAAACGGGATTACACTGTACATACTGTTCTGCAAATTTCTCTTTCATTTGATTTATTTATATCACTGATACTGTTAGATCTGACAATCAGGTTGCTTTATCACCTGATATCTTTGATTGTGGCTCTCTTCATGGGATCCACCTGCAGCATATGTTTCAAAAGGCTAATCACAGAAGGGTTTAAATACTGAGGGGTATAAAAGATCCCATCACATATCTTCTTAAAAAGAGTTGGCACGTGATCATCATCAAACGGAAGGGTTCCACATAATAAAGCGTAGAGGATAACCCCACTGCTCCATATATCTACCTCTGGACCAGCATACAGTCTGCAACAGGAAATACCAACTGGGTTAAACAATCATTAGTAACTTAAGAGTCAATGAATTAATCATACATTTTAAATACAGATACTTCATAAAGAATTATTAGTCAGAATATGGTTTCAATAAGTCACTGCTATGTACTACACATACAGATTCTACACTAATTCTATCAGTATTATCTTGGAAAACAAAAATTAAGAATATTTTTTAAGTTACAGACTATAGCTAAAATTCTCTCCTTACTACCTTACAATTGTCCTCATGATATCCAACTAATAGGGCCAAACTTTGAACAAACAGATCATTACTGAATTTAAAACCACTGTTTTTTGGTTACAGATGAAGTGATCTTTCCTCAACTGGGAATGTTCTGTAATAATGGACTATAAACCCACTCTCCCCAATAACCCAAGACCTTATACCAAGGAAAAAGAGGCCTGAAGCTGGGGAAGGAAGCCCAGCTAACTGATTTGCAAAGGACTTTAAACTCTTATTTGCATTGTACTTGTAGCCTGCTGACTTTAACTGTTGTTCTTTAGTCACTAAGTCGTGTCCAACTCAATGGACTATAGCCCGTCAGGCTCCTCTGTCCATGGAATTCCCCAGGCAAGAATACTGGACTGGGTTACCATTTCCTACTCCAAGGGATCTTCCTGACCCAAAGATCGAACTCAGGTCTCCTGCATAGCAGGTGGATTCTTTACCACTGAGCCACCAGAGAGGCCCTACTGACATAACTAGCTGCAGACTAATTAGATAACCCATTCAAAGTCTGGCTTCAGGGAAAGGGTTTCCTTAAATTGGTCAAATAAATTATTGAACTGACTAATAAATACTGTTTTGATAGTAAAGGTTTCCATACATCTAGACCACACAGAAAGACCTTATCCAAACTGGGAAAATAGACTTCAGTAATGGCCCATTATATATATGCACAATTACATATCTTTTTGTTAGTTAATTAACAATGCCCTCAGTATCCAGGTCCTGAATTGTCTTCTTCCCCAAATAATTTACACAACCCACATGAAATAATTTTAACATTTACCTGCTAATATAAAAAGATAATGATGAATCTTGGTAAATCTAAAATTAGGTATTTTTGCCTTACTCATATGAATGCCTTAACATAAACATAATTTCTCTGAATAGGCTAGGCTAGCTAGCTTATGAAAATAGAAAGAAAATACTACATTTCTGCATTCTAAAGCAGGATGTAAGACATTCAAACAAAGAAGGTTTGAATTAAAAGTTATTAAAAGTTAATTATAAAAACTAGTAAACTTTAGCTTCTCTGTTTTCTATTTCAGTAGTATAATGAAGAACAATTCCTCTTCAAAAAAGTAAATTTTACTGTCATCTAAACTATTCAAAAATCTGCCTTATACTAAGATCTTCATGTTCTCAATGCTGGTAGTTAGTATAAATAAACTGAGAGACTAGAATTCTTATTTCAGTCTCTAGAAGATTTAAAGAATGAAAGTTAAAAAATAAATGAAATCTTCAGTCCAATTCCCCAAAGTACCTTATCATAAAAGCTAAAGCTAATTTGAAAAATTAAAGCTACACATTACACTTTTAATTCTTCATCTAAGCAAATAGTAAACCATTTCTTACTACTAGATATTCCTGTATTATTCAAGTTTTAATGTCTCACTTTTAAAACTTGCTAGTTTTTAAGCCTTCAATTTCTTCCACCAGGGGAAAAATGAAAGTACTCTCATTTAACTAATATAATACTAACTTGCAAACCAATATCCTCCTCTATAAATGGAGTTCTTAATCCTTATTCACTTATAATGTTTTATTTTTATAATAGAACACTTTTTGGATGAGAAAAGAATAAGCTTTAAATTTCTTTCACTAGAATTGAGTATTATACTATAGACTAACGAAGTCTAGGAGAAAAATATGATTACAAATATACTGGGCAGGGAGGAGGTGTCAAACACTACCTTCCTGAAATTACTTCTGGTGCAGCATAGTTGGGTGAGCCACAACTTGTTCTTAAAAATTCACCATCTGACATCATGTTTGAAAGACCTGAAAATGCACAAAATTCACTGCTCAAGATTTCCCAAGGACAAAAATAAAAACAAAATTCCATTAAACAATAAAACTGAGTTTGCATTAAAGTGATAAATCATCATTTTGTTCTTTCTTTCAGCAGAATCCTACATCCTTTATTGTTTCCAAATATTTTGCCTTTATGCCATAAAACCTGTAATCTGTTTCAACAGTTAGAGTTAGTGCAAGGTCAGGAGTTTAGTGAGTACATATTAAGGTATTAGTTATTTTGCTTATTAGAATAAACTGGGCAAGTTTAAGATTCACAGACTTAGAGAACAAACTTATGGTTGCCAGGTGGGAAAGAACAGGGGGTAGAGATAGGGAGTTTGAGATCAACATGTATGCTCTTGCTGTATTTAAAATGGGTAATCAAACAGATCCTACTGTAGCACAGGGAACTCTGCTCAGTGTCATGGGGTAGCCTGGATGAGAAAAGAGTTTGGGGGAGAATGGATACATATATATGTATCCCTGAGTCCCTTTGCGGTCCACTTGAAACTATCACAACACTGTCAGTTGGCTATATTCTAATATAAAATAAAAAGCTTAAAAAAACTGGGCAAGTTTTATTAATAAAGAAATTACTAGGGAAAAAATGTAGACTGTAATTAAAATTCAAAGTTTCTATTAACCCTTGATCTGATTCTTAAAAAATATATATATAGTTATTTTTAATATCCAAGTTCCTTCATAGTTCTACTACAAAAGTAAAAAAACTAAGAAATTCGCTGGCAGTCCAGTGGTTAGGACTCAGTGCTTTCACTGCTATGGCTCAGGTTCAGTTCTTGGTCAGGGAACTAAGATCCCGCAAATCACAGGTGCAGCCAAAAAAAGAAAAAGAGGAAAAGAAAACTCTGCTTCCTCAAAAATACAATGAATAAAAATAATGACAACTAAAGAATAAAGAAGTCAAATAATTTAGTCAGTTATTAAAAAAAATCTCAGTAGCTCAGAGCTGATGGGAAATATTTAGTGAATCTCTAAAATAGATCATATATACAAAACTGAAGAAAATAAAATTTATAAGCATCTCCTCTGATCTGAACTAAAATAAGCAAAAGAGAGTTGCAGAGATTCATTTTTATCTTAAGTTTAGTAATGTCAATGGCAATTTATATAGGAAAACAAATTCATTCCATTTTCCTCAAGCTGAAATTATGCTTTTCTATCACTAAAAATACTTTACTTTCATTTTTCAAAAATAATTTTGTTCACATGGTTTGCCTTCTGGCTTTCAAAGTCTGAGTAACTTCATCCCAGTCTCTTTCCTTTTGCTCCATAGTTGATCAAAAGAACACATGGAAATAGGCTGCTAACTTCTCCTTCAAAAATAATGGTCTCTTTTCAGATGATGTCGCTAATGCTGCCAATTTAAATTGTCTGCCTAATGCAATAAAAGTCAATTTTAAAGACATAAAGCTATGAAAAGAGAATTCCTTATTTTTACTCCTTTTTGTATGCTCCTAGACTAATAGTGAGGATATACTACTTTGGGATATTCAGTTGATTATATGCAAGTTACCTGAAGAAACCTACTGATGTTTGTTAAACATAATGAATATATGAAACTATAAAAATCTCCTTACCAAAATCAGCTATCTTTGCATTCATGTGTGCATCAAGCAGGACGTTTTCAGGTTTCAAATCTCTGTGGACCACCATATGCCTGTGACAGTAATCCACACCAGAAAGGATTTGTTGGAACAGTCGTCGACTTTCTTTTTCATCCAGCTATGAAAAAGTAGAGAGGCAACTTAAAGGTGTGTCCTTCAAAAGAACGTATTCTATCTATAATTCTCTAGCCTATACAACTGTGAAAATGCAAGAACCTTCCAAATGAACCTCACTCATGAGATGCTTTTCAAATAGGGAGGTGGTATAGGCAACACAAAACGGAAATGCTAGGAGGATCTTAGAACTCAAATCAGTAACTCAATTTTCTAATATTATCACTCTCATGACTATACTCTAATAGCTTGTTCTCATCTAAATATCATGTGCTATTTCAAATGATTTCAATTTTTACTTGAAACTGGGCATGTTTTCTCCTATAAATTACAAATACTTACTCTTTGATTCCTTTAACAAATATTTATTGAATACCTTCAATGTGCCATGCACTGTTTTAGATACTCGTGATATAGCAATGATTAAAAAGAGGCCCTAATCTAGTTAAGGCGATCGACACATAAATAAAAAGAATAAGAGTGTTCTAAAGAAAAACAAAGCAGGACAAGAGCACAGAGAATTAATACTGGTTTGAACCATATGAGAAAGCAACATTTAAGCAGTTAATGAATTAGCAAGCAACCATGTTATCCTATCTTCTGAAATAAAAGGTGTTTTAATTAAAAAAAAAAGAAAAACCTTAATTCATTTGTTTTATAAAATATAGTGAAAGTGAAGGTTGCTCGGTGTCCAACTCTTTGCAACCCCATGGACTATATATAGTCCATGGAATTCTCCAGGCCAGAATAGTGGAGTGCGTAGCTGTTCCCTTCTCTAGGACATCCTCCCAACCCAAGGATCAAACCCAGGTCTCCTGCATTGCAGGAGGATTCTTTACCAGCTAAGCCACCAGGGAAGCCTTTATAAAATATAACAGCATTTATCTTTACTCTGCTTACTGAAAAAATTGAATCTTATGCTGTACTACATTTTAAAAAATGTTTTTTAAAAACTTCTCTTTCCATTTATCCATATTTTCTTATTTTATGATTTTTTTCCATAAGTGAAAACCATTGCTTGGATATGCCTGCTCCCAAGAAGTCATATTTAATAAATAAGCTATTAATCCTCTAGGCAAAGGACTCTAATATGCAATTCTTTAACACAAGTCACAAATTAGCATTCTAAAACCAGGTTCCTACACCTTAAATGGTAACAGATAATCTGGAAGATGAAGCAGTAAATTCTTTTGAAAGCAAAACCAAAACTGTCAAAGAGATAAAGAGATACCCTTCCTCAAGAGCTGGTAATAATGATTAGCAATCTAATTTACTTCTAGAAGAAATACAGGTTCATTGTCTAATACAACTTCATATATAAATACACTAAAAGAAAAGAAAAATGTGTTCTAAATGTGAAAGAGAAGAAAATTAACTGAGCAAAATACAAGAGGTAAAGTAACTATTTAAGCTACAAACATGAAAATTATATTCAATACTACGTTAATAATAAATACAGTACAAAGGATCAAGGAGGGGAAGCCTATTAAGAAAGACTAGAAGTCAAAGCATATTTCCATTTAAACACGGAAGATGGAACATCACTAAGATGACAGCATATAAAGACAAAAGAGCAAGAGAAGAGACGGCAGTAACTGAGGGGAGTCACTACGCGAGAGGGCAGATGAACAGTGATAAACACTTGGCTAACCTCAGAAAGCTGGAAGAGACCTAAGCCTTTAGGGGTGGAACTCAATGATAAACTCATCTGCACACAGACTTCTTGAAGGGCTTAGATATTGGAAGTGTTGCGAATTTCTGATGGTAGAAGTGAGAAATGGATTGAAAATAGCTGACTGAAGAAACAAGTTTTAAGCTCACCACCCTTACTGGGGAATAAAAGCCATGATTTACTCTTTAGTAAGGCTAAACCAGCCCTGTTCCTCAAGGACACTAGAGCAGGAATGAGGCACCACATGGAGAACATGGGGCTTAAATGAATGTCCGCATAGTAATCAGTGAGCCTTGTGGACCTTTTCCCATTTAGCTCGCAGAGCACTGGCAGCTAAGCTCACACCCTCAAGGAAACTGGAAGGTTTCTTCTGGAGCAACTATCTGAGCAAAGAAAAAATATTGTTTATTATTGACATTTGGTGTTCCCTAGTAAAACAGACAGGTCCTTACCCGTTCAACCAATGGGAAGGTCCATCAGTTAATAAATTCCACCCTCCTGACCTTGGCATTTAGAATCTCACTCTCAAATATGAGTGGACAACCCACAATCACCAGATATCTAAGCAAGGGTCATGCACAAAAGACAAAGACTAATAAAGTGAACAGAAAAAAGCAGGGAGCACAGAAGGTACAGAAGCAATGAAGGAAAGAAAAGAAAAAAAATTTTTAAAGAAATTGGCATCCTCAAACAGATGTTCATTATCTCTGTGGAATAAAAAAATAGGCTATTTAAAGAAAGAAGACTTCAGAAAACAAGAAAGAAATAAAAAATGACAGCTGGAATTTTAATATGCAATGGGTAAAATTGAGCACAATTCCCATAATGTAAAGCAAAATGATCAGGACATGAAAAATGGAAAAGATAAGAAGCAAGACACCAATTCAACTTGTGTCTTTTCCCATTTTTTTAGGCAGAACATTGGTGCCAGGGATGGGGGCAGCGGGTTGGTGGAGGAAGCAGGGGGTGAAAAGACAAATGGAATACCTGAAATTGAAATGAATCATGTTAAGAAACGGTAAAATCAAAATTAACTTGGTTAATGATTTTGATGAAAGTGAACAGATAGGTTATGCAGAACAAATGAATGAATGATATAAAGAACTTTAGATTGGGAGGGAAAACAATTGGCTTCTCAGTGTTTGATGAGGCTCCTCCAGAAGAGGTTTTTGCATACCACATACTCTGGGTATGAGAAAAAGTACGGCAGGGGCAATGTTCTGTTTTTGTATCTGTAACTTAAGATACTGTTCAAAATGTCTTCTAAAGTTCCTTCCAACTCTAAATTCTTTAAGTCTAATTCCTACTTCCTCCATGGAGCCTGTTCTTACTACTCCAGGTACATCAGATTTCTGAAACCAAAAAATGAACACAATTTAAATGTGACTAGGGTTGACTAGCAAGGCCCAGATTTCTAAGTATTAAATAATATGTTTTCTAAGGATTAAATACATACTTTAAGATATATATTACAAGTATTTGTATGCCCCCGAAGCTAAGTCTGAAGATCTTGAGTTCTAGGGTCTCAGTCTAATCTTATCATTGATAAATCAAGTGACCTTGAGCAAAAAAAAAAGAAATCCGTAGTCTCAGTTTCCATATCTAAGTAGGCTAAGGATATAATCTTTAAGATCCTTCCTAGCTCTAACAAGTCTGTGATTCTAGGCAAATATGTGACTAAGGGGACTGGTTATTAAATAAACCTCTTAACAGAATTGCTTTCTAATATTCTGATGCTTGTAAGGGATAAGGGGAGTTACAAAATATATACAGGATTAAATCAGAACTGCTTACCCTTCCATTTTTACAGATATAATCAAATAGCTCTCCTCCTGAGACATATTCCATCACCATGAAAATATCAGATGGTGTACTGATGACCTGGTACCTGGTGAGAGAAAACATTATCTACCAGTATTAAAACATGTATATTCATTCATTCAATAAATATCTACTAAGCACCTATAATACACCAGGCACTGTGCTAGAAGCTGGGAAAACTGCAGTGAACAAAACAGATTTTCTGCTCTCACGGAGTTTATTTTCCAGGAGCCAGGAAACAGATACTAAATAAAAAAGCAATATCTTGAGGTGGTGGAACATGCTATGAAGAGAAATAAAGCAAACTAAGGGAAATCTTGCATACAGGGTGTTCAAGGAAGGCTTCTCTGATAAAGTAACATGTAACAGAGCCTAATGCAAATCAGGGAACAAACTATGCCATTACCAAGAAGGTGAACCAGGCAGAAGGAACAGCAAGTAGCAAGTACAAAGGCCCGCAGGGGTAAGCCTGCCTGGCATGTTTGAGCAATGGTAGGAAGGCTAGCACTGAGTAAGCTGGGAGAGAGAAAACAGGATGTGGGGTCAAAGAGGCAACTGGGTACCAGAGGACACAGAACCTTACAAAGCCATGATGAGGCTGTGACTTTTATTCTCTGGCAGAGACAGCTAATGAAGGTTTTAAGCAAAGCAGTCATGTGGCCTGGCGATTAAAAGGATAACAACTTTGACTGATGGCAGCAATGTGAAGAACTGACTGGGCAGTAGGGTAGAAGCAGGTGGCTATTACAGTAGTCCATGAGAGAAATGAAGGGGGCCCACGCCAGGTTGATGACAATGAAGGAACTGGAATCAGATCCTAGATATATTTTTGCAGGAAGAGATGGAATGGAGGTTGGGAAGTCAGAGAAATAGTAAAGTTAAGGATCGTTCCTAAGTTTCTGCCCTGAGGAACTAGATTATCAACTGAGATGGTGAAAACTGTGGAAGACCAGGTGTGGGAGGGTAATAAAGAGTCCAGGTTTACCCATACCAAGTTTCACGTGCCCCGTGAACACCCAAATGGAGATGTAAAATAGGCAGTGGGCATGGGAGTCTGAAATCCAGGGAATGAGTTTCAAAGCAGGAGACGTATACTTAAGGGCTGTCGGCACAAAGATGGTATTTAAAACCATGGCACTTCAACAAATGAGAAGAGGTGAAAGAGAAACAAATTTTGAGTCAGTCAGTTCAATACAAAAGCCTACATGGTTTTAATTTATAGTCTGCATAATAAAGCCGAGCAGTAAATAAGTTATCTGTAGACCCTACAACTGGCAACTGTAAAACAACAGTAGTACTACTGCCTTTTGAAATCTGGATTTCTAAAATTCTATTTATTATTTATTTTATCAGATAGGACCAGTGTAGGGGAGTGGAGGAGACTTTCTACTGTATTGTCTCTCGTGAGGCTAATTGATGTCACGTAGAAATTTGGAGGTCAGGAGTTTTGTTTTGCAAATCATTGTTGATTCTATAGCAATAGGGGGGCACTGAAAGTCATCTATCAAAAGGGCATCAGCTCAGAAAATAAGAAATATAACAGCTGATAAACACAAGGGCAAAATGTGGACTCAAGCTTAAGTGACCATGAATGGGGTTAGATAAATACATGAACAGGAAGAACTTCTGAAACTCGCAGGAATAAACTGAAGAAATGTCACTCATCTTTCTCACTTGTCAGATTAAGTAGGTTAACAAAAATGATGAAAAAATGATATGACTATATTTAATATAATCAGATCTTACAGTTTAATTATATGAGGATGCCTGAAAAGCTTGAGGTTCTGAATTTCTCTGCGGATTTTTCCTACTACATCAAGGCTTCGAATCTTCTGCCGATTCAGTATCTTCACAGCGACTTTATGCCCAGTCAATTCATGTTTGCCAACTGTAGGAGAAATAATTTTAATAAATTAGTGCCAGGTGTGGTTAATAACATATTTAGAACTATTCTAAGAGTAGAAATCTTAGCATTCTCCAAAAATACTTAAGCAAGTCTAAGTTCCTTTCAGTTCTGCCTGATTTACCCGAGTGTTTAAGAGTGATTAAGTATGGGCATCCCTCGTAGCTCAGATGGTAAAGAATCTGCCCACAATGCAGGAGACTCAGGTTCAGCCCCTGGGTTGGGAAGATCCCCTGGAGAAGGGAATGGCTACCCACTCCAGTATTCTTGCCTGGAGAAGTCCATAGACAGAGGAGTTTGGCAGATTAGAGTCCATGGGGTCGCAAAGAGTCAGACATGTCTGAGTGACGAATACTTTCACTTTCAAGTGGGAAGACACATAAGAAACTACTAACTGTGGTTTCTTCCAGAAAGAAAAGTTGGAAGGCTAAGGCAGAGAGAAAGAAAGCAACTTCTTTATTGTTCTCTACCTTTTTATACTTTTAAATTCTCTTAATTTACTTTTCATTTTTTAATCTGTCATACATACAAATTGAGCTTTTCTCTTTTGGTGTACAGTTCTATGGATTTTAACACATGTAGAAATTGGTGTCATCACTGTTATAATCAGATACGAACAGTTTCCTCATTCCAAAAACCTCCCTCATGTTAGACACACTTTCTCTATAAGCCCTTGAACCTTTTAAATTTTGGTTCGTGAGCATGTAGTTTCTATTTTTAAAAATAAGAAAAAAATTTAAGTGACTACCTTTCAATTTTGAATGTTATACCCAGATAATCAATGGTTATAACAGAATTTAGATATTTTTTATAGTGGCAAAATCTTTTCTAAGGATCTAGTGGAGAATTTATATTCCAACAAAATCAAGAAGTAAACCAAGATGGTATTCAGTAAAGAAGGGGTCCAATATAGGAGAAAAAGAAGATGACTCCCAGTAAGTTAATGAAGCAAAGTCCTAAGCAACAGCTATGTGGAAAGCTCTCTAGTTACTAAACTTTGACTTGAACAAGTTAAATTATTTCAACTTTGTATTCAAAATAACAATACTACATACCCCATAGGGTGACATGAAGTAGGGCTTGTAAAGCACTTTCCATCATGCCCAGCACAGTAATTTCTTTATGAAGAAACGATGACTAAATAATAATTATTTAAATAATTATTTAAATTATTTAAGGTTAATAAATAATAATTTATTATTATAATGATAATAATGATAAATAATTTAAGGTTATTTTCCATTGTTCCCAAATGTCTCCCCCATTCCTAGCTAATCAGTCCTAAAGTTTCTGATTAATCCTATATAGCCAATTTTATCTCAGCTTTTTGATTTTTCCCTTTTATACAGTTAGATTCAGTACCATGCCTTTGTCCAGGTTCACAATAAGTACTAAACAGTAGCTTCCCTGGTGGCTCAGACATCTGCCTGCAATGCAGGAGACCGGGGTTCGATCCCTGGGTACGATCAGGAAGATCCCCCAGAGAAGGGAATCGCTACCCACTCTAGTATTCTTGCCTGGAGAATTCCATGGACAAAGGATCCTGGCAGGCTACAATCCATGGGGTCACAGAGTCAGACACAATTGAGCAACTAACACTTTCACTTTTTTTTCAAATAGCTGTAATTTCTGTGCACCTGGCTTCTATCCCCATATGCTTCAGTCTCACTAACCTGCTCCATCCTCCCCTCCCATCAACACCAGAGATTCCTAGCTTCCAAAGTTCAACCCATTTCCTGACTTTGGTTAATTTTCAACATGATATTGCCAGATGTATATACACATAGCACCAAGTCCTTGACAGGAGATTTCACTTACTACCCAAAAACTATAGAAACACTTATTCAGTCATAGAAGAGCATAGAGGTAAAAATAAGTTTATCTGACTTAATTTGAAATCAGATTTTTTAAATGATTACTATTTTTTAAAAATATAAATCTAGTTGATTTATAACACATAACATAATTAAGGTATACAACTCACTAATTAATATTCATGACATACTCATTTTATACCCAAACATACTGCCTCTAACTCTCCCAAGCCTGGAAGACTAGCATTATTAGCAACACTTTACAAGTAACTGAAGTACAGGAAGATGAAATAACTTGCCCAAGATGAAATAACTTGCCCAAAGTTACATAGCTAATGACTGACAAAACAGAAATAGGAACCCATGTCTGTCTCAAAAACTTGTCCTTTTCCCAAAAATGGTAAGTGAAATGTGATTGTTTTTTAAAAGATAATCTTCAAAAGAATATTACATATATAATAATGCTAAATAAATATCCTTTTTAATAAAATGCAAATAGAAGTTGAACATGTAAGTGGAACCCTTGATTCACAGTCTTATAATTTTGAAAATAATAATAGATTGAATTCTCCAAACTAGTAAAAGTTACTCTAAAACTTCATTCATTTATTTAAGAAATAGTTATTGTGTACCTGCACCCACTATGTGCCGAGCACTTGCTACTATGCCCTTTCTCCTGTATGGGAAAATAAATCTACTCTAATAGGCTTCCCAGGTGGCTCAGAGGTAAAAAATCTGTCTGCCAATGCAGGAGACGCAAGTTCAATCCCTGGGTCGGGAAGATCCCCTGAAGTAGAAAACCGGCAACCACTCCAGTATTCTTGCCTGGAAAATTCCTTGGACAGAGGAGCCTGACACAATACAGTCCAGGGGGTCATGAAGGATTGGACACAACTGAGCGACTAAGAATCCATGCACACGCGATAAAAACCTGCTTCTTATCAATTTCAATGTTTTATAACAAGATACCAAAAAAGACATTTTATTCATTCTCTTAAATCTGTTTAAAAGTTACTCAAAATACTACAACTGATCCTTGAACAACTCAGGTTTGAACTGCAAGAGTCCACTAATACTAGAATTTTTTTTAGCAGATAAACATTTAGCCCCCTTATCCCCAGAAGTAGAACCCGAGGGTATGGAGGGCCCACTCTACCATGTCACTTAATAAAAGGGACTTGAGCATCTGTGGATTTTGGTATCCTCAGGGGCTCCAAGAAACAACCCCTCAAGTATTCTGAGGGGTGACTGCATCATAAGACAGAAATGAAGAGCATAAAACTAAAAGCGCACAGGGAATTCCCCGGCGATCCAGCTGTTAGGACTCAGGGCTTTCACTCCTGGGCCCGGGTTTGATCCCTGGTCGGGGAACTAAGATCCTGCAAGCAATGCACTGCAGCCAAATAAACAAAAGCACATAAAATATAATACAAGTGTACTGGGTTGAAGAGTGTCCCCTCTTCTCCACAAATTCACATCTACCAGCACCACAGAATGGGAGCTTATTTGAAACCAGGGTTTTTGGGGGTATGGTTAGTTAAGGATCTCAGGATAAAATCATCCCAGATTTTGGGTGGGCTCTATATCTATTGAGTGGTGTCCTTATAAGAAATGGAGAGAACACAGGCACGCACACACAGAGGCGACCATGTGAGACAGGCAGACTGGAGTTTTGTTCCTACAAGCCAGGGAACACCAGGAGGCACCAGAGGCTGGAAGAGGAAGAAACAGATTCTCCCCTAAAGCCTTCAGAGGGATTGCATCTCTACTAAACCCTCGCTTTCAGGACTTCTGCCCTCCAGAACTCCAAAATAATTTATTGTTTTAAGTCACCCAGCTTTGTGGCACTGTTACTGCAGCCCTAAGAAACTGACAGGTTTATGATGTGTGCTCTGTTGTGCTTAGTCACTCAGTCATGTCTGACTCTTTGCAACCCCATGGACTGTAGCCCACCAGGCTCCTCTGTCCATGGGGATTCTCTAGGCAAGAACACTGGAGTGGGTTGCCATTTCCTCCTCTAGGGGATCTTCCCAACTCAGGGATCAAACCCTCATTCCCCGAGTCTCCTGCATTGCAGGCAGATTCTCCACCACTGAGCCACGTGGGAAGCCCTAGGTTTATGACATTCACCATCAAAATCAACAAGTTAACAAAAAGTAATCTCTTTTGAAAACAGATTTTTCTGAACTGCACTACACGTGTCCTAGCATTCTTAAATGGAACACATGATAACAGGGAACCACAGGGACATCCATGGGAGTTACTTCTCTGGATAGCACTTCTTGCTCCCAGGCTATTATGTGCCAGCTCCTAGGGTTTTCTGCTTTTTGAAGTTGTGCTCATCCTTCACGGTCTATCAGGAGTCAATTCACAGCCTCTTCTCCAATGTTCTAATTTCAGGAATTCTAACTTTCAATGGGCTAGAAAAATCACAAAACTAAAATTATTAGAATAAATTTTCTAAAGTATGCTTTACAAAACACTAGGACTGGAGACTCTTCATGGGAAAAGATTTCACAATCAAGTGGTCTCGGAAAGGATGTCTCCTCTCCCTTTTAGAAACTTATTATGCATATTAACACAGTAATACCGATAGAGCCTTACTGGAAAGAAACCCATCAAGTGTTTAACCTGGTGTTTCCCAGTCTTACTTAACAGGATACAGGTTTTTTCCTCCAAGATTTGAAAACAATGTCCCAACATTGAGAAAGAGAAGAGTGAAAAAGTTGGCTTAAAGCTCCACATTCAGAAAACTAAGATCATGGCATTTGGTCCCATCACTTGATGGCAAATAGATGGGAAAACAGTGGAAACAGTGGCAGACTTTATTTTGGGGGGCTCCAAAATCACTGCAGCCATGAAATAAAAAGACTCTTACTCCTTGGAAGGAAAGTTATGACCAACCTAGATAGCATATTAAAAAGCAGAGACATTACTTTGCCAACAAAGGTCCATCTAGTCAAGGCTATGGTTTTTCCAGTAGCCATGTATAGATGTGAGAGTTGGACTATAAAGAAAGCTGAGCGCCAAAGAATTGATGCTTTTGAACTGTGGTGTTGGAGAAGACTCTTGAGAGTGCCTTGGACTGCAAGGAGATCCAACCAGTCCATCCTAAAGGAGATCAGTCCTGGGTGTTCATTGGAAGGACTGATGTTGAAGCTGAAACTCCAATACTTTGGCCACCTGATGGGAAGAGCTGACTCATTTGAAAAGACCCTGATGCTGGGAAAGATTGAGGGCAGGAGGAGAAGGGGACGACAGAGGATGAGATGGTTGGATGGTATCACCAACTCAATGGACATGAGTTTGGGTAAACTCTGGGAGTTGATGATGGACAGGGAGGCCTGGCGTGCTGCAGTCCATGGGGTCACAAATAATTGGACACGACTGAGCAACTGAACTGAACACTGAGGACTCCAAACATTTTCTTTTTAAGAGAAGGCAGTATCTCCTATTATTTTTTTCCCTTTTTCTTCCCAGCAAAATCTCGCTAATTTTCCGGCCATCATATGATAATTTGTTATGTTTTCCTTACTTATAGGAACAATGATATGTGCCTTGAACCCACTGCCAACATATTTCAGTATTAGAATTTCAGTAGCATAATACTTTTGAAAATATAGTTATTTTATTATAGCTTAGGAAACACAAGCTCACATTTGAGCCTCACAATAAATCTATGATGCAGGTAATATGAGGCTCTGAGAGATTAACTCATTGAAGTAAAGTTATTAAGTGATCAAGGTGGAACAGGTCTTCTAGTTAGAAGAACTCCAAGTCTGGGATCTATGCACCGTACACCACCATCAGTGTGCACTGTGAAGGGAAAGAAGCCTTGACAACAACATCAAAATCTGAACTGTCTCCTCAAAACTAGGCTAAAGATTCTCCAGTGACTACACTCAGTTGCAGCCAAATTAACTGCTGCTCCATAAGTCAATCAGTGCAATACATGGACTTTGTCAGGGATATGCACTTCTGAAACATTTCTCCCTTG
Source organism: Okapia johnstoni (assembly GCA_024291935.2). Classification (NCBI taxonomy): domain Eukaryota; kingdom Metazoa; phylum Chordata; class Mammalia; order Artiodactyla; family Giraffidae; genus Okapia; species Okapia johnstoni. Next base: position 75,311,888 of record CM044313.1, on the reverse strand, counting down.
GTCCAAAGCTCAAAACTTTACTCTTCAGATGTCACTGTTTTACAATACCAAGATGTGGCTTTTGGGTGAAACGGAAGACAGGTATTTCTGCCATGGAAAACCTGAGTCACTCACAGCAAAGGTTACCATAATTCACAATATCTCCCTTACAACAACAGCAAACAGATGAGTCAACTAAACATTAGCTAACAACCTGTTACTCCTTTCTAAAAGGAACTTTGTCTAACTGTAGAACTCTGTAATACATGCTCTTCTAATCAGACATGTAATCCTGAAGTAAAGTAAGATCATACTTTGAAAAAGAGAATTTTAAACACTGATAAAGATTGCCACAAAGATAGAAATGTCTACTAAAGATATTCTAATCACCCAACCATTTCATTCTCAGTCTGAAATTGAAAAAAAAAAAAACCTCACTGCTAAAAGTATCAGGGAAATAACCTAATTCTGGCTGGAGAGGGATGAATTTTAAAAGCTATAGGTGGAAATTTGCGAAAGGTACCTTTTCTTAACAAAACATTTCAGGCATCCCAAAAGGCAAAGCAAACACCCATGTTCCACCCAAAAGCCACTTAAGCAATAAAACATTACAGATGCAACTGAAGCCCAGTCTGACTCCTCCCAGATTCCTTCCTCCTTGCCTTCTTCCTAGAGGTTACCACTATCTTGAATGTGGTTTGTCTTTCCCACATAGATGATGAATCCATAAATGATATGGTAACAATTTTTTCATATGTTTACTTTCACAAACTTAATTTTATATATTCTTTTGAGTTCACAATGCCTGCATGATTCAAAAATATAAAAAGATACACAGTGACATATTCTCCTACAACCTAGTTCCCCTCCCCTGAACATGCATAATGTTCAGTTTCTACTGTAACACAGTTTCATGTGTATCTTTAAAGAAACACTGTATACAGATGCACATAGTTACACTGAGATACTTTAATTTGCCCCTGCTCTTTATACACAAATGGTAGGTATGCTATACACTTTTTTTTTTCTCTTAAAAATACACCTTTGAAATTGTTCCCTATATTATATAGTCTTGCTTTTTTTTTCCCCCCTTAATGTTTGCAAGGTATATACCACTGTATGGGTAAACCATGGAGAAGGAAATGGCAACCCACTCCAGTGTTCTTGGCTGGAGAATCCCATGGACGGAGGGGCCTGGTGGGCTACGGTCTATGGGGTTGCAAAGAGTCGGACACAACTAAGCACCTAACACACACACACACACACACACACACACACACACACACGGGTAAATCATAATTTAACTATTGTCCTACTTGCAAGGTTACTTCCAATCTTTTGTACTGACAAACAACATGGCGATGAATAATTCATTATTCCATATACCTATAGGATAAATTCCCAGAAGCTGAATTGCCGGGTTAACTTTATAAATACTGTCATACTCTATAGAGGTGGTACCAATTTGTACTCCTGTCAGCCATGTACGAGTGTTTTTTCATGTTTTTAAGTTTTATATGAATAACATGACTGGACATATTCTTCAACTTCTGCTTTTGTGGCCTAACCTTATATACTTGAGATTTACCCATGCTGATATATATAGCTCTAATTCATATCTAGACTTTTTTACTTAAAAGTTTTTAAATAACTTATGTGATTCAGTCAAAGAGAACAGTCACCTATTTTCCTAAACTTTCAGTTTCATGTATAAAATACTCAACTTAATAAACAGATTATATGTATAAAAACTCATTTGGCAAAGATTACCCACCCTACTGAAGAAGTATCTTCTCTTAGAAAATGAGCAAAAACTGCCACCTATATTTACTGCAATAATAACTCTATTCATCCATGCTTTTATAAACGTTCTTCCTGGGAGGAGAGAGTAGACCCACAAGGGAGTGGAGACCAACGCCTTGACAATCAAGGGGGCAGAAAAAAGGTATCTTGGAAACAACAAGATAATTCAAGCATAATTCCAAACTAACCCTCGTTGTCTAAAGTTTCCCCTCAACATGTTCCCATTAAATTACCAAAGGATGTTTTTAACCTTAACAAGAAACAAAATAATGCCAATGAATCTGCAGTCCTGCCCGTCCCCTCAATCAGTTTCCTGTAAGATAGAACATCATATTGGGAATGATATGATACCACATCTTCTACTAGACTCTCTTTCTATGTTAAATTTACCAGTGTGTATGACTAAAAAGCTCTACCTTCTCCAAACTGCCTCCTTTGAAATATGTGGTTAATCATATAATTTGCAAGAATTCCGGTCAAAGTCTTGGCTACCATAAGTTAACACGTCACCACTATGGTGGCTATTTCTGCGTGCTCACCGAACATCTAGGTCCCTCTTTCTCTCTTCCAAAAAAACCCGTTTCTGTGCAGGTGTCTACACTATCCCCCCATACTATTCAAGTACTTCAGAAGATGCCCTCCCACCCGTACATCGGAGAGGGGGTGCTCTTCCTTCAAGGGTAATGCCATATGCCCTATAGATTCAGACCATAAACCATAGATCGCAAATACATATAGGACCAATTTATAATCATTAACCGCTCCGAAAAAAATCAGTGAGCCTTTCCAACAAGATGGGCTTTTTTAAAAATAAATAAATAAAAAAGCCTAAGCCAATGAGCCCATAATAACCCTGGCCAGAGGGACTGACTGAGCCAATAAGACTCACGAGGGCGATGCTGGGGCTTCCTCGCCCTGGACACAGAACCACAGAAAGGACGTTCTTGGCTAGGCTGTGTTGAATTTTCTATTATTTGGGGGCAGGAAGCATTTCAACTGTTTAACAATTTTGAAAAGGCTGTGATTGAAGACTTTGACCATCAGTTAATGTATTTATGAACAAAGGAACCCGATCCATGAAACGTATGATCCTCTGACTAACACTGGCCTTTCTATATTTGGAGAGATGGTTGACTCTGACAGCCTGCATGTGTTATTTCGAGAGAGGCAGGTGTGGAAGAGTGAAGGTTAAGGAATAGCAATCACTGGAGGGACTCATGTCACTGCCACATCACAGATCAAACCCAGGAAATGAGGACTATCCTCTGGCTTTCCTATCTACCATCTACCGTGCCAAAGGCCACCTAGCAAATAAGAACGTAAGACCTGATTCTACTCAGGTCTGAATTAGGAGAACAATGAGCATGCTAATTAATCCAAGCAGAACCCTGGGTGGAGTGAAGGCATCAAAGCTGTCATTACTATTTGGGGGGCAATAGTGAATATTTCAGTATTTATAAACTGACAGCAGTCTGTAATGGCTAACAAGTAAAGAACAACATCGTCAAAAATAAGTAACTTCAAAAGCACAGAAACATCTTACTGACCCCCAAAACAGACCCACCCTAATAGCTGTAATTACCCTATTCTGGCATTTGCTTCTTACTTTCTTACATTGTTGGCCTTGCTGATTTTCTTAAGAAGTTTAGGCAGTTGCTTCCCTGTGGGCTATACAGCAATTTTCCAGTTCTATGACTCAGAAAGAGCAAGAGAAGGAAGGGATCTCCTCTTCCATCCCTAGATAAAATCAGAAAATGTTTATTTAGCTCTGATAGAGCAAGGCTCAGTTAGTTAATTCACTGTACAGACTTTCACAAACTATTTTCTCTTTCAAATATTTACCAAGAGCTTATTATATGCAAGTCACAGGCTATTCTTTATTCAAAGCCAATGCATAATAATTTTTATCAGTTCCATACTTCCTTCTTTTACATTCCTAATATCCAAGTCAACTATTTCAAAGAAAAAATATTTATGCCTCATAAAATCTGCAATTAAACTTTGTGCCAGAATTGGTGACTTGAAGGGCGTTTGTTATTTCCAGAATACTGTACTGAAACACAAGAAAAAGCGATTCCACGTTCCTTTAAAAAAGAAAAAAAAATTCAAATGATGAACATTCAACTATTCATTAAAATGTAAATATCTTGTGAAAATAAACGGAAGCTAATTGAATCAATGAATAAACACTATCCGGAGGAAAAATCTGCCTACCGGGTTTGGTAATTAAGAAACACTGAAGACACGGAGTGTGCATTCAGACCATAAACCATAGATCGCAAATACATATAGGACCAACTTATAATCATTAACCGCTCCGAAAAAAATCAGTGATCCTTTCCGACGAGATGGCCTTTTTTTTTTTTTATAAATTCTGTTAACTACCTCCAAAGCAACCTTACTTCGGGGGGGGGGGGGGGGGGGGGGACACATTTCACACCTGTCAGCCAGCTAGGGCAGGTAAGCCAACAGTCTCCTAAAGAGGACGGAAATACGGACAGTGCCGAGGACGGCCAGGGAGGCGATGGGCTGGCCCAGATCCGAGGGACCACAGCCGCGTCGAATAAGAGGCCGCCTCTCACGGGTTCCCGGCCGAGACCCCAGCGCCCGCACCCAGCACAGGGAGCACTCAGCGCTGCCCGCGACTGTCTGGCCTGGGAAAGTTAGCACCTCCGCATCCCCGCCCCTCGCACGGACGAGCCCCTCCGGCCCGCCGCACCGTCACCATGGCGACCAGTCCCCACCTCGCCCCCACCCGCCGTGGGCAGGGGGCGGGGGGCTGCGCAGCAGTCCCGCGGCGGCCTCGGGTTCTGCTCGCGCCAGAGCAGGACAGGGGCTGCGGAGCCCGGGAGACGAGAACGCAGGGGGCGGGGGAGGATGAAGAGGTGCGAAAGGCGGAAATCTCCTGGATCCTGGGCGGGGGGCCGAGCCTTGCCCCGGGGGTCCTCACCCTTCACTTTGCCGAAGGTCCCGACCCCCAGCGTGTCCCCCAGGATGTAGTGACCGATCTTCACCCGCCCGTCGTGTTTCTGCTTCTCGGCTGTCGCCATCTTTCTCCAGGAACTGAGTCTGCGCATGGCGCCGCGGGAGGGGGCGGAGGGGGCGGGCAGGGCCGCGCCGGGGGCGGGCGGGGAGGGGGTGGGGACGCGGGAGGGGAGCCGCGCAGCCGAGCCGCCGCCCTGCACCGCCCGCCGGGTCCCAGCCGCCGGCCGTCGGGCGCAGACGCTCCCCCTGGCGGGACTGGCGGGGGTCGCTGGAAGAGCCACCGGTACCGCTCTCCTCGCTCCGCATCCGCGTGGCCAGGGGCGCCCGCCCACCTGCGCGCGGGAGGGGGTTTCCTGGATTGCCGAGGAGGGCCGGAGCCCCTCGGCTCCTTTCCTCTGGCCAAGTCTCCGCAGACAGTAGGCTCCCCTAGTTACTACTCCGGACTCGTGGGAACCGCTCTCCCGACTCCAAGAGGGAAGATGGGCTTGCTTGGGTAAGGCAGATAATGTGCCTTGATACTAGTACAGCGTGAATTTAAACATGGCTGGAGACACCACCTTGCCAGTATTTTCTAACCTTTTCATTTTTCCGCTTCGGGTGGGAATTTAGCTAGACGCCACTGGGAGTTGTCACTTGCATCTTTGATGAAGTTTCCTCTTTCTCCGGCCACCCTGCTCTTTTTGAGCCAGAAAGCTGCTATCGAGCGCCTCGACAGCTCCTGTAGCGCTGTCGGTCTCTCCTGCTGAATACCCTCCTGAAATGTCCTCCCCACAACAAGCTCCGTTGCGAGGAGCGGGTTGGGGTAAAGGGTGAATGGGTGTGTGTTCGGGAAGCAGGACATTATCCAGACATTGGATGTACAGGAGTTAGTATTTTTAGATCATCAGTAAAATGTAGACTTTGAACTGAAAACAAGGCTTACAGTTGCATCAACCAAATCAATCGACAAATATTTATTGTACTTTCAGTGAGTAAAAGTCTATACAAATGGGTTCATGGCACATCACAGGGGGAGTAGAGAAAATATGCTTATTTGCAGTAGGATTTTAAGTGTGTTACCCAATTATATTCCTGCATCATGGGCAAAATTAAATGGGCACACAAACCAGTTTATGTGATCTCAGTTTTGCAGTGTCATAGCATTTGGACAGGTATCAATGGGCAAAGAGTTGGCCTCTTCATGAAAATAATGAAAAAAAAAAAAAAAGGAAAAAAACTAAAAATGTTATTTTTCCTTCCTAATGAAAGTTACTCAACTGTTCTGGTTTTTATATACTTTATGAAATCAAGGTAATGTGCATTAAGCACAGCTTTGTTCAAGCAAGGTACTGCAGAGGAGGCAAAAAAGCCTTTGAGCTTAGAATTACATCAAATAATCAGAAGACATTAACACTAATCTTGGATAAGTCAGTTCCTACTGTAGTATTGACTACAGTATAGTTTGAAGAGCCAAAAAGTTAAGAAATCTTTCATTACTGACATACTGGGAGGCAAGCATAGGTTATTGTTGTAATGTTTCCTTTCTTGTTTCTTCACCTTTATCTGTTTGAATTTTGAGTTTCTGCAGCTCTGGCTTTTGTGATCTCTACAAAACAGAAAGAGCTCTCTGGATTCTCTTAGGAAAAAACGAAAACAAACAAAAAAAAGCCCCTTTAATCCACCCCCAATAAATTACTTTAAATTTGAGTCTTGTCTAGAAGTTAGCCCAGCAAGGTTTTGTGATTTCTTTTAATCTGAAAGGAAAAAAATTGCAAGGTACCCTAGCTCTGTACCAGGCCAGTTAAGCCACAGAGCATCCAGCAAGGGAGCAGTCTGAAGCTGCATTTTGCAAACCTGTTACCAGTGTCTTCATAAAACTATCAGTTCAATTTTTAGCAGAAACATCAGTTCATTTCTGCCATGGTGTTATTTTAGGTTATAATTCTATTTAATAAAATGCCATTAGTCACTTAAAAGTATTGTTAGGTAAATAAAACTGATAATCGTAGATCAAAGAATTGAATAGGAACTTAGAACTCATCCACTCTCCCACAGTCTTTTTAAGCAGTTTTTCTTGCTGTTTTTTTTTTTTTCCCTTATCTGAGTTAAAAACCAAATTAAGTCAGCAGTTTCTAAGAAAGCAAATAATAAACTTCCTTTATTCCTTTGGTTTTTCTGTTTCCTTCAGTCCTTTTAAAAGTTTTTGTCACATTTCCTTCCACCTAGACACTGGGTAGACACAAAATGAAAAGTCATGGTCCCTACCCTGGAGTAGCTCATAGTCTAGGAGGGCAGTTCTCTGTATCCTCCCAACCTCACAATAAATAATATTCGCAAGCTCATCTTTCTTCCAGGGTGGAAGTGAAGATAAGGTAAACTGGGACTTACGCCCAGCTTCCAGACCCATCAGTTGTACCCCTATCTCAACAAAGTTTATTGGAATATAAGTGGGCAGGAGTGACTTTGTAGAAGTAACCTACAATCCAGCCTAGTTTAAGAGGAGGGGGTAAGTAAATTGTTTTCAAACTTCAGTTCTTCCACTTCTATTAATGCAAATAAGTTACAAGACATTTCAGCACTGATGAAAACGAACTGTGGTGGAGAATCTTGGGTCTCATGGGACAACTCATTAGTTAGTTGTCAGATGCTTCCTCTTTAGTCCTTCAGATTCTAAGGGAGCTGTGTCTACTCCTAGTCTTTTCTTCTTAAGGCTATTACAGTGTTTAGTTCAGTTCAGTCACTCAGTCGTGTCTGACTCTTTGTCACCCCATTGACTGCAGCATGCCAGGCTTCCCTGCCCATTACCAACTCCTGGAGCCTACTCAAACTCATGTCCATCACGTTGGTGATGCCATCCAACCATCTCATCCTCTGTCATGCCCTTCTCCTCCCACCTTCGATCTTGACCAGCATCAGGGTCTTTCCAAATGAGTTGGTTCTTAACATCAGGTGGCCAAAGTATTGGAGTTTCAGCTTCAGCATAAGTCCTTCCAATGAATATTCAGGACTCATTTCCTTTAGGATAGACTGGTTGGATCTCCTTGCAGTCTAAGGGACTCTCAAGAGTCTTCTAACACCACAGTTCAAAAGCATCAACTCTTCGATGCTTAGCTTTCTTTACAGTCAAACTCTCACTTCCATACATGACTACTGGAAAAACCATAGCTTTGACTAGACAGACCTTTGTGGGTAGTGTCTCTGCTTTTTAATATGCTGTCTAAGTTGGTCATGGCTTTTTTTCCAAGGAGCAAGTGTCTTTTAATTTCATTGCGGCAGTCACCATCTGCAGTGATTTTGGAGCCTCCCAAAGTAAAGTCTCTCACTGTTTCCTTTATTTCCCCATCGATTTGCTATGAAGTGATGGGACCAGATTCCATGATCTTAGTTTTCTGAATGTTGAGTTTTAAGCCAACTTTTTCATTCTCCTCTTTCACTTTCATCAAGAGGCTTTTTAGCTCTTCTTCACTTTCTGCCATAAGGGTGGTGTCATCTGCAAATCTGAGGTTACTGATATTTCTCCTGGCAATCTTGATTCCAGCTTGTGCTTCATCCAGCCTGACATTTAGCATGATGTACTTTGGCCACCTCATGCGAAGAGTTGACTCATTGGAAAAGACCCTAACGCTGGGAAGGATTGGGGGCAGGAGGAGAAGGGGACGACAGAGGATGAGATGGTTGGATGGCATCACCGACTCGATGGACATGGGTTTGGGTAGACTCCAGGAGTTGGTGATGGACAGAGAGGCCTGGCGTGCTGCAATTCATGGGGTCGCAAAGTCGGACACGACTGAGCGACTGAACTGAACTGAACTGACTCTGCATATAAGCTAAATAAGCAGGGTGACAATATGCAGCCTTGATTTACTCCTTTCCTGATTTGGCACCAGTCTGTTGTTCCATGTCCAGTTCTAACTGTTGCTTCTTGACCTGAATACAGATTTCTCAAGAGGCAGGTAAGATGGTCTGATTTTCCCCAGTTTGTTGCAGTCTAAGCCTTTGGCGTAGTCAGTATAGCAAAAGTAGATGTTTTTCTGGAACTCTTTTGCTTTTTCGATAATCCAGCGGATGTTGGCAATTTGATCTCTGGTTCTTTTGCCTTTTCTAAAACCAGCTTGACCATCTGGAAGTTCATGGTTCACATACTGCTGAAGCCTGGCTTGGAGAATTTTGAGCATTACTTTACTAGCGTGTGAGATGAGTACAGTTGTGCAGTAGTTTTAACATTCTTTGGCATTGCCTTTCTTTGGGATTGGTATGCAAACTGACCTTTTCCAGTCCTGTGGCCAGTGCTGAGTTTTCCAAATTTGCTGGCATATTGAGTGCAGCACTTTCACAGCATCATCTTTTAGGATTTGAAATAGCTCAATTGGAATTCCATCACCTCCACTAGCTTTGTTCGTAGTGATGCTTCCTAAAGCCCACTTGACTTCTCATTCCAGGATGTCTGGCTCTAGGTGAGTGATCACACCATTGTGGTTATCTGGGTCATGAAGATCTTTTTTATATAGCTCTTCTGTGTATTCTTTCCACCTCTTCTTAATACATTTTACACTATACTGTCAGGGAGATAGTACTCTTCCTTAGTGTCTATCTGTATACATGGTGGCCAGAACTAAAAATTTTAAGTACTGTGCTATTAATACAGCCTAATATTTCCTTAGTTGCAGTTACTTTGTAACTAATATTCATTATTTGTTAAACAACAACTAGGTATTAGGCAGATTGACTCTGAGGACTCAGAAAACAAAGGAACCTACAGTGTTGCTTTTAACATGCCAAGCAGTGTGATAGGTGCTATAATTATACACACACACACACACACACACACACACACACACACACACACACATATATGTGGTCCTAAAATTGACTCTGAGGACTCAGAAAACAAAGGAACCTACAGTGTTGCTTTTAACATGCCAAGCAGTGTGATAGGTGCTATAATTATACACACACACACACACACACACACACACACACACACACACACACACACACACACACACACACACACACACACACACACACACATATATATGTGGTCCTAAAAGGGCTTTGTGAGAGGAGGGTATAACCTTTATCTGTGGAGGTTCACAGTCTTTTGAACTTGAATATATTTAGAGAAGTATTAAGAGGTGGTACTCTGTAAGTCCAAAAAAAAAAAAAAAGGGTAGCATGGGGATGAGAGAATTTGGAAAAGGCAACCCTGGTGGGAGAAAGAGAATATGCAAAATCACAGAGGGAAGGAAGCCTTAGACGTTTTAGAGAAGAAAAATGTTTATAGGGGACAAAATCTGGATTGATAGAGGGAATGGCTAAAAGGAATGAGAAATAGGATAAAATCCTGAGGGACTGTGCTTCTCAATGTCACCATTTTCTTACAGGCAGTGGTGAGCCAAGGGAAGATGTGACAGATGCATTTTATTTATTTTTGGCTGCACAGCGTGCCATTCAGGATCTTAGTTCTCCTGCCGCCTGCAGTGGAAGTGCAGAGTCCAAACCACTGGACCACCTGGGAAGTCTCAAAGAAGATGCATTTGAGAAATAAATACATTCTTTACCAAAGGAATTGATAGCTTTGGGTGCCTTTGGGAAGGCAAACTGGTAACTTGGAGTCAGGTTCAAAGTGCAAACTTTGCCCTGTGTACTCTTTTATAACGTTTGGCTTTAAACCTCAAGCACGTATTAAGAGTCAAAAAAAAAAAATCAACTGTTAGAAAAAAACGTTTTTGACTCTGACATGAGTATGGAGGATAGATTGCAGAAGAGCAAGACGAAAGTGTGGTAACACAAGAGACTTGCAATCATCTAGTGAGGAAATGATGACACGGGCACCATATATGTAAAGGCAAAACTCAAGGCCTATTTAGATATGAAATTAGCAAGGTACAGAGAGTTCACACTAACCTCCCAGGTTTCTGGAGAGGTTCGTGGGAGGGTGGGGAATGGAGGTTCACCAGAAATAATAAATTCTGTCCATAACATCAAGGCATCTGAGAGACAGTCACAAAAGGTATCCAGAAATATACTGGTAATACAGGTCCACTAGCCCAAAGAAAGGTCAGTCTAGAGATAAAGATTCGGTGTCTTCATCAAACAAATGGCAGCGTAGGGCAGGGAATTTGGGCGTGATCTCCCCAGGTTGTGGAGTTAAGGGACCCAAGGACAGGACACTTACTTCAAGAAAATGAATACTTAAGAAGATCCAGAAGCAATATGAGCCTATGGAAGAAATAGGAAAAAAATAGTCATAAAGTTAGACGTTCTCCAGGAAATTACAGTGATTAAAATTTGTCTGTGGATAATTGTCCCCCTGTTATCTAGGGTAGATGATTCCCAATTCCTGGTTTGAAATATTTTTAGGTTAAAATGTTTGCAACCCCCTCATGATGATGAATTTTAACCTTAAATCACCCGTGTTGAAATAGGCCCAGAGCTGTTTTCTAGAGAAAATCTTAGCACTGTTCACAAGGACCCCCTCGGTCTATCTCTAGGTAACTGTTTTTGCTTAGTCCTGGATGGGTTCCTTACTTTTACTAAGAAGGTGTCAGCCCTGCCCACCGCTCAGCTGATTCAGAGTATAAGGCATGTGGATCTGTCCATGATCAGTAGCACAAAGAATAGTCATTCACCAAAACAATGTAACTCCAAACTCTTTGCTGCCCTGTTCTTATCAGTTAAGGGAAATAATGGCCTTGGATCATTGCATGAAGAGTAGGCTAATCATCTAGACTGTGCCCTTGGCTCAGGTGAGACTATCAGAGAGAGAAATCATTGGGCTGTTTCTGGTCACTGTTAAGATTTGTTTTTACTAAGTTTGGTAATAAAAGGGGTTGATGACATATGGATGCCTTGCATAGGCTAATAATTGGGCTATTTGTACTAGTAATTTGGTCTCCTTCAAAACAGTATTCTTGAAAAATTGATTCAGAATTTAAGTGGAAAGGCAGAGAAAGAGGACAGCTGGAGTGATGTCCCAGGAAACAAGGATGCTGTGGTTACCAGACCCTAACTTTTTAGACAGCAGTTCACAGACCAGCTAAGCATGCATTTTGTGGGGTGATGAGGATGTTTCATTTGCTTATAGCAGTATGGAGTCATGAATATTTATTTTTTTATACACCGAGTTATAATCCGATACACCTTCATTTCATTGCTCAGATTGTTCCAGCTTTGGTCATTGGGTGCCCTTTCAGTTGGCTCCTGTATCCCTTTGATATGCCTCCATCAATGTAGCTTTTATTACTTTTTTGTCACTTTCTGACACTACAAGCTGCTCAGCTTGTCCTGTTCTGGTCCTAGTATCAGTCATTTCTCAAAGGTGTCCTTGTTATTTTATTGGAGAGTGATATTAGAAACCAAAATTTGCTGTTTGGAGTATATTTGCTTCTAGAGTTTAGGTAAACTCCGGGAGTTGGTGATGGACAGGGAGGTCTGGCATGCTACAGTCCACGGGGTCACAAAGAGTCGGACACGACTGAGTGACTGAACTGAACTGAGACCCTCTCAGCTGACAGAGCAAAGACAGAGCAAAGAAATATATGTGTGTATTCTAACTAATAAATATACCCATATCTCTATTTCTCTGTGTAGAATCACCCCTATCTATATTAAGCTAAACATAACTTCATACTGATCCATACAAACAATTCTAATTTGTTGCTGCATAGATTATTCTAGCCTTTCCCTTTGCTTATCTGTAAACTCCTGCTCCAATACTGAGAAACCTAGCTTTCATTTTCTAATATCCATTTGCCTAATTGCTCAGTTTGAGTTTACATTTATGGAAGTATCAGAATTATTTGAAGGAGGAAACAGACAGAGCTGGACTCCATCCTAGGCCAGGCTGAGAACATTAGGCTACACGCACGGTCACCCTCCCAATGGACTCTGAACTTTGTGCCCGCTGTCTATAGAAATGGCATACCCATGGAAAACCAGACCCCCTGGATAAAACAGCCTTAGGACTTGTACTTGGACTCTCTGTTGCCTAAAAGAATATGCTAATTATCTCTGTAACAGAACAAAGTCATAAATTCTATTATGTTTATCAGGATATGACCACAGGCCTATTGATAAATGTCCACTATTTATCTAGTCTTATAACACATGAATGATGGAGTTATTGTATTTACCCTTCCTTTGTTTATGTAAGTCTCAAGGAATTTGGGGTGGTGGATTCAGACACGTACACATAAAAGGTAACACATAAAAGGTATAAAAGATTTTCACAAATGCTGGTCGGGGTCCTTGGCTAAGAGAAGACTCTGTCTTGGGCCCGCCAGTGTAATAAACTGCACTCCACTACCTGCATTGTCCTTCTGAGTGAGTTTGTTTCCCAGAACGCGTGGCTACAGCATATTAACCGTACCCCTGTGGATAACAATTTTATCAATTTGAATCCAGTGCTTGTGTGCAGTTCCTTTTGTCTTTAGTTTTATAGGCTTCACTCATTTTCATTTAGTTTTATAGGCTTTCACTCATTTATAGGCTTTCACTCATTTTCACTTCCCTGGACTACCAGGGAAGTCCCTTCCAGGTGGTAATTTTGAACTTTACCATTTCCTTAGATAATCACCTATTTCTTCCACCCTCTTCAGTGAGGTGGTTTCATATGTGTATAATACACATAGATTATGTTGTCACAATCTGCATTCCATCCTCAGGTCCCCCTATTAATTGCCTCCTATCCAGCCTGTTGGTGAGAGAGGAGTTCCCTCTCTAGGGCTATAGGAGTAGGCAAGCAACTCCTGACACAGGACAGATGATATCAACATCAGTCTGTGGTCACATATACTTGTAGCCATGGACACCACAATACTACTCAGGACCACAGGGAAGTCACATTCAAGAAGAGAAGGAACAACCAGAGGCTATGGAAGGCAGATTTGTAGTACCAAGAGGGCACGGTGCCCCCAGTTCCTGTGAAGAATATGATTTGATTTGAATATTAAGAATATGGTTGAATAATTCCACAAGCTGGCAGGGAACTGAAACCCACTACTCAGGGACTAGCACTGACTGTGCCTGGTCCCTTCAATAAGGAAAGCTAGAGATTTAGCTAGAGGAACTAATTTATGGTAAGACTGGGGAGAAGAACATACAGTTAAGCCATTCTAGGCCCTCCCAGTTTTACCAGGTAATAAATAGGACTAATAAGGCAACACATAATATTGAGCCTTAATATTAGGCCATATACTACAACTTCCCAAATAAATTTGCATACATTAAGATTCACTCTGGGACTTCCCTGGTGGTCCAGTGGTTAAGAATCTGCCTGCCAAGGCAGGAGACAGGTTCCATCCTTAACTGGGAAGATCTCACCTGCTGCAGGGCAACTAAGCCCATGTGCCACAACTGTTGAGCCCCTGCTCCAGAGCCCGGGAACTGCAACTCCTGAGCCTGTGTGCTGCAACTACTGAAGCCCGTGTGCCCTACAGCCTGTGCTCTGCAGCAGAAGCCACCATAAGCAGCAGCTCATGCACTGCAATTACAGAGTGGCCCCAGCTCTCTGCAACTAGAGAAAGCCTGTGCAACAGTGAAGACCTAGCACAGCCAAAAAAGAAAAAGAATCTGCCTGCCAATGCAGGGGACACGGGTTCGATCCCTGCTCTGGAAAGATCTCACATGCAGCAGGACAACTAAGCCTGCGCACCCTAAAGCCCACGCTCTGCAATGAGAGAAGTGCCCCAGAATGAGAAGCCCATGCATCTCAATGAAGAGTAGCCCTGCTTTCTGCAACTGGAGAAAGTCGTGAGCAAGGAAGACTCAGCGTAGTCCATAAATATTTTTTTTAAAAAGGTTCACTCTGTGCTATAAATTTTTGAGGGTTTTAACAGTGTCATGTATCCGCTATTTTTTTTTGTATCCACTATTACCATATCACACAGATAGTTTCAGTACCCTAAAAATTGTCTTGTTGCTTCATTCAACCATGCTTTTTCCCGTCTCTATAATTTTGTCTTTTTCAGAATATCATATAATTGGACTCATATAGCATGTAGTATTTTCAAACTGGCTCTTTCCCTTAGCAATTTCCACTAAGGTTCATCTGTATCTTTTTTGTCACCCTTAAATGCTTTTGAAACAGGAAAATATAAACTATTTTAAAAATGTAAAGAATATTGGTCTCCATTTTAAAATATTTTCTTCAAATATTTTGAGATTTTTTAAATATTTTATTTATTTGGCTGCATTGAGGTCTTAGTCGTGACACACGTGATCTTTCTTTGCAGCCCTTGGATTTCTCTCTAGTTGTGTCCCAGGGGCTTAGTTGCTGCAAGGCATGTGGGATCTTAGTTCCCAGACCAGGAATCAATCCTTCGTCCCCTGCATTGGAAGGCAGTTTCTTAACCACTGGACCACCAGGGAAGTCCCCAAATATTTTGAGATATTTTATACTTTCTAAAAGAATCTTAATATGGTAGAGATTTATTAAGTTAAGTTAAATGTATTGAGGATATACTCTAAAGAACTGAGCTTTTATATAGCTTTGGTGGATTCTTTAATAACTAATGAATTACCTAAGAGTTAAAGACCTGATTATTTTTTAGTAAGAAATATTATTTCTTACATGTGATTACTATGTGAAATTACTAATTCTCATATTATTTATATCTTATTTCTCAGGTAAAATGAAATACAATTAAACTCAAGTACATCATGAAATATATTGTGTTTAATTTAAAAAATTCAGTTGATTTTATTTGGGATTGGGAGTTTTTTATATTAGGAATTTGTTCTAACTCTAGTAACCCCACGGAGAAGGCAATGGCACCCCACTCCAGTACTCTTGCCTGGAAAATTCCATGGACGGAGGAGCCTGGTAGGCTACAGTCCATGGGGTCGCTAAGCGTCGGACACGACTGAGCGACTTCACTTTCACTTTTCCCTTTCATGCACTGGAGAAGGAAATGGCAACCCACTCCAGTATTCTTGCCTGGAGAATCCCAGGGACGGCGGAGCCTGGTGGCTGCCGTCTATGGGGTCGCACAGAGTCGGACACGACTGAAGCGACTTAGCAGCAGCTAGTAACCCCATGGACTGTAGTCGGCCTGGCTCTGCTTCTCCAGACAAGAATACTGGAGTAGGTAGCCATTCCCTTCTCCAGGGGATCTTCCTGAATCAGGGATCGAACCCAGGTCTGCATTGCAGGCAGATTCTTTACCATCTGACTCATCAGAGAAGCCCTAACTCTAGTATTTTTTTTTTATTATTGAAATGCTAGATTACTTGACTCTGAAATTTTAACATGGAGAATGCTCTAAGTGACTTATTGGATTATGTACATTATAGTTGACCTTTACAAAAGGCTTTCCAGAAGCTTTCCCTGGACCCCCTTCTGCTGCTGCTGCTGCTAAGTCATTTCAGTTGTGTCTGACTCTGTGCGACCCCATAGATGGCAGCCCACCAGGCTCCCCGGTCCCTGGGATTCTCCAGGCAAGAGTACTGGAGTGGGTTGCCATTGCCTTCCCCGAGCCCCCTTCAGGCAGCTTCAAAACATTGTTAGGCAAGGTACATCCTCAGGAATGACTTCTACAGCATCATGCCTCTCTGGTGGCTTCCCAGCAAGTCCCAGAAACAAAACATTTCAACATCCAGTGAATTATGCTGCACCTTCTCCAACATCTGGCTCTCAACTCCAGCGGCGGGGGAGGCCTCTTCCTTGGGTGCTCTATCTCAGCTCTAGGGGAAGTGGCTGCTGCTTCTTTCTGCTCTTCCTAGAGAGTTCAGTTCAGTTTTTCCTTACCAGTCCCTTATTACCTTAATCCCTTAATCTTTTCCTGTTCAGGTTTACTACGTGACTTCTGTCTCCTCACTGAACCATCACTGATATACCAGCTATTTTAATTGGATGCTTGTATTTTTATTCACTGTGTGTTATTTCTGGTATTTACATATATAATTACCATGTTTTGAGCAATAACTGGTTTTTATTTTGCAAATACTAAATTTCTGTCTACGCTTGCATCTACAACTAAATTTTAGAATTGATCTAAATGCCAAGTAACTGAAAAATACCAGAAGGCACAGTGTGATAAAATCTGCCTAGAGTTCACCTATGCAGGTTTGAAGAGCTGTCTCTGAAGAATATGAGATTTATTAAGAATTTAAAACTGTTCAAAAAGTTTAAACTATTGAGGATTTTACTCCATAGTATATTCTCATAGGACTTTTCTGGGGGGAGAGGAGGAATCAGAAAAGGGCAGATTTGCTCTAAGATGACCAGAAAATGGCTTGCTATTATCTTTAAAGAAAATCCAGTGCTAAAGTCATGTATGTGAATGGGTATCTTAGATCTCTGTACTATATGATGTATGATTAGCACTGTTTCCACGTCTAGGCTATAGATGAATATGGGTTCTATTAATAAAGACAAATTTCTACAAAAGGAACTTTACATTGTACAATGTTAATAATTAAAGCAGTGCATTCCAACACTGTTGTCAGAATCCTTACCAAAGAAAAAAATATATATATCTACAATAAATCTCTGTGCCTTAGTTTGTTCCTCTCTAAAATAAGGAAATCTAATTACACCATCTCAAGCCTCTTCCAAGTCTAAACGCAGAGCACCATGCTATGCTCCCTCAGAGGCATACGTTCCCAGAGGCTTCTCTCCAGAGTCATCCCTAATTGCACAGTACTTCCCTCTGAGGCTTCCTGCTTCCTGTCTCTCCTGCCCTGGGGAGCTACTTCTCTGAGGGCTGCTCCCCTGCAACACAGGGACCATGAACAGTTTCTGCTCTGTGCCCTTTCAACTCTGAGCTGGATGAACCATTTACTGACAAGCCTTCCCTCCTCCCATTTGCCCAAGATGGTGGTGTTTCTGAAACAGTACCATTTCTCACCTGGTATCCATTTGCTTCCTCCTCAGTCACCTCTTCCACCTGCTCTAACGTAAAGGAGCTAGACCTTTCTCCAACACCTTGTTTATCAGTTTAAAAAAAATTTTTTTGGTCACGCTGGGTGTCTTTGTTGCAGTGCATGGGCTTCTCATTGCAGTAGCTTCTTGTAGAGCACAGGCTCTAGGGCTCACGGGCTTTCGTTGCTTGCAGCATGTGTAATCTTCCCAGACTAGGGATCAAACCCATGTCCTCTGCATTGGCAAGCGAATGCCTATTCGCTGCATCACCAGGAAAGTCCTCTGTTGTTTTTTCTAAAAAGATCTTTCCCCCTAAAGGACTTGATTATCTCCACATAGTAACTCTATATAGAGTTCAGATCATTTTAAACATTTCTGAGGGCAAATCACACACCTTCTACATGTGCTAGATAGATCTTTTACAGAACTATACAAATGTAACATTGTAAGATTAAGGCTGTAAATACCCTGGCAGTTCAATGGTTAGGGCTCTCAGTGGGCTGGAAAGTATCAAATCAGATACAGAAAAGATGCTTGCTCCTTGGAAGGAAAGCTACAACAAACCTGGACAGCATATTAAAAAGCAAACACATCAGTTTGCTGATAAAGGTCTGCACAGTCAAGAGCTATGGTTCTTCCAGTAGTATTGTATGGATGCCTCTTCCCTCATAGCTCAGTCAGTAGAGAATCTGCCTGCAATGCAGGAGACTCAGGTTCAAACCCTTGGTTGGAAAGATCCCCTGGAGAAGGAACTGGCAACCCACTCCAGTATTCTTGCCTGGAGAATCCCATGGACCAGAGGAGAGGAACCTCACAGGTTGTAGCCTACAGGGTTGTTAAGAGTCAGACATGACTTAGCAACTGCACCACCACCATGTACGGATGTGAGCTGGACCATAAAGGCAGCTGAGCGCTGAAGAACTGATGCTTTCGAACTGTGGTGCTGAAAAAGACTCCTGACAGTCCCTTGGACTGCAAGATCAAACCAGTCAATCCTAAAGGAAATCAACCCTGTATATTCATTGGCAGGACTGATGCTGAAGCTCGAATACTTTGGCCACCTTATGCTAAGAGCCAATTCACCAGAAAAGACCCTGATGATGGGCAAGATTGAGGGCAGAAGTGGGTGACAGAGGATGAGATGATTGGATGACATCATCCACTCAATGGACATGAATTTGAGCAAACTGGGAGATGGTTAAGGACAGGGAAGCCTGCAGTGCTACAATCCATCGGGTCACAGAGTTGTTCAGGACTTAGTGACTCAACAACAGACACACTCAGTGGGTAAAGAATCCGCCTACAATGCAGGAGTCACAGGCAACTTAGGTTCGATCCCTGGGTTGGGAAGATGCCCTAGAGAAGGAAACAGCAACCCACTCAAGTATTCTAGCCTGGAGAATCCCATGGACACAGGAACCTGGAGAGCTACAGTCCAATGGGTTGCAAAGCGTCAGACACAATGGAGTAACTAAGCATGGAGACAGACACACACACACACACATGAAATGTATCCAAGAGCCAGGTCACAGTTTTTTAAAATTGTAGTTGGAGGAGGAAATGGCAATCCACTCTGGTATTCTTGCCTGGAATATCCATGGACAGAAGAGTCTGGTGGGCTACAGTCCATGGGATCACAGAGTCAAACATGACTGAGCAGCCAACACTAGAGCTGTTCTACAATGTTCATTTCTGCTGTAGAGCAAAGTGATTCAATTATACATATGTACCTTTTATATCCTTTTCCACTGTGGTTTATTAGAGGATATTGAATACAGGTCCCCATCCTACACAGTAGGATCTTATTGTTTATCTGCTCTCCCTCTCTCCTGAGTGGCTCACATCTTGTCACAGCTTTTAGAATTCTCAGCCAAATCAAGAGTCTAAGGGAAAAATTTTGTAAAGAAATTTGAGTTAAGTATTCAATCCAACCTTCTCAGAATAGTTTTACTTTCTAGTTCTAAACCTAGGAAACTTCCAAGTTGTTGAGGCCAGTTGTTGGGAATTTTTCCTGTGGACCTGATTTGAGCCACTCAGGAGTGAGGGAGAGCATGGGATCCTGCCTGTACGGCCCTCAGAAGTAGAGAAAACCTCAGGAGAAAGAGGAAATGCCACTACCCCCTCTTGTCTACTCTTGAACCGCACCGAGTGAAACTGCAGCTCACAAGCCCCTGATCTCAGGGAGAAAGCTGACCTCAGAGGGATCATGCCCCTTCTCCAATGGCTTCGGCCCACAAGAGGCCCAAGCTGAAAGATGAGGTTAGGTCAACTTTGAATTCTGACTGTAACATAGAACCAAAAACTTTATTTCTTGAGAAATAAAACTTTTTACAACTAATCATGACTGGAGGGTATTTTTTCTTATCTTTGAGTAATCTTAAAAAAAAAAAAAAGCAAAGTCTTCATCCTGGGGCATCAGGGCATATCTCCATTGCAGAGAAGAGCACACAAAAATAAAATCTCAATCCACATACCATGCCTGCGGTAATCCAGACGACTCGCGTACATGAGAACCATTTTTTCATTGGTTATTTTGACAAGACATCCCTTTACCTTACCATAGACAGAAGTTTTTGCTCCAGATTTCATTCTTAGTTTCTCAGTTTGATAGTCTCTGACCTATGCTTAAGATTATGAACTACCTTTCATTTTGAGAAAAACATTTAACTCAACAAAGGTTAGGATTGGGATCTTAGTTCCCTGACCAGCAACTGAACTGGGGCCCTTGGCAGTCCTAACCACTGACCACCAGAGAATTTCCATATGTATCTTCACCACCTTTCTAATGGGTCCTCTACCCTACCCTATCCTCCTTTCTGTATTTTTGTCTTCATAGTTCTTAACACTACCTGAAATTACTTATCTGTTCTAGATATGTCAACCCCAACACACCACACACACACAAGTGCAGGCTATCACATGCTCCACTGAAACCTCTGCCAGAGGAGTCTGTCTGATTCTCCACTTGTATCTCCTGGGCCCAGAACTTCTTCTGGCACACAGAGGTCACTAAATAGATTTGGTTCATATGGGGCACTGTATCATCAATAGAAATGAAAGGGAACTACAGAGTAACTAGGTAACCTTCCAAAGTGCTTTTTAAACTAAACTCTTTATTGCCCAATCACCCTTGAACCTCTGGCTTTATTCCTGATGCTCTATTGAAACAAGGCTGATGGAATGTAAACACTAACCTCAATTTTCCAAATCCAGAAGTCATTAAATTTTTTTAACTTTAAAATCTTTTCCTCCTTGGCCTTAGTCCCACAGGACACCTAGTTTGTGGGACTCAATGCTATCCTAGTCCTGGGCTATTTCTGCAATGACTGGAGTCAACTTCAACCACGTTGGTCTTTGTTCCCACTCATCACATGTACGCTGAACAGATTAATGAGCCACTCTCACTCCTCTTGTCTCCTAAGGACATCTCCCCAAACCTTTCCTTGAGCCTCTCTACACTGTCTTCTCTTTGTAGCATTTCTGTATTTTTCAAATGGTTTCAACCATTACTGACCCAAGAAACTGAATTTTTAAAGAAAAGAGAAAAATAATCCTTTTCTCCCATCTCCCATCATTTTTACAGCTGCCACTAGCTTTACTCAGTTCTTCCAAGATACTTCTAGTATCCCACAGGCATCAACACTTAACAATTTCTTCCTGTTGCTTCCATTTTATATTCCTCAGTGAATGCACCAACTCCTTGCCCCCTAGTCCAGAACATCCGAGAACCCTACCTCTGATATTTTCTCCAACTGACAAAACCACAGTAGCTGTGATTGAAAGGTCAAATACATACACAAAACATGATACATTCCTGGGTCTTACTTCAGATCAGCTGGGGCTGCTGTAAAAGCAAGCTGAGACCTGAAAGAGTTGGGAGCTAAGGAAAAAAGCAAGGGAGCAATTAACTAATCTTGGAATGCATTCTAGGGCACCTTTTAAAGGTTAAGGTTGTGGAGGCAGTGATGATCATGAAAACTCCTTCCAGGTCAAATTAAAGTTGTTAACTTCTTGACAAAATGGGAAGCTACAAGTTAGGACAGCCAACTTGGCCACATTGCTACTTTATGCTAGTTACTGCAACACTTGTGCTGTTTAATTAATGTTCTGTTCTCTAACCAGTCCAACAAAGTTGGTATTGTCTTCACTTCAAAAAACTGTCTAGCAGAAACACTAGAAAGCAAGGCAGAAAAATTCAGAGCCCTGAGAAGTCAATGATCACCTAGATGAGGATTAAAAAAAATTCTAGCCTACAAGTGAGTTTATACTTGGCCTTCCTTTACATTCTCAATCCACTGCATTTGCACATGGCCCTACAAACTTTCTTGTTGACTCATACCCATCTGTTCACTTAGCTGACCACCTTAAATTCATTCAACCCCTGTCCTTCATGTTCTCACCAGTAATCCAAAGCCTATCACACAGGACCCACAAAGACCACAGAAGTAACATAGTTCTTACAGTAGCACAGATGTTACTTCTTAATGTTGTCTGCTTGAAAGAATCTTAGAGTTCTGCTTGTAAAGGCCTGGTCCTCTCAAGCAGTATCACAACCCAGTTCAAACATTAGTGTTCCAAAACAGCCACTTAACACGTAAACCTGATTTTTAGTTGTCGCATTCGCAAACCTATGTAAATCACTGATACACAAGCCTATTAAAAAATACCTTAGCACACCAGATCTTTTTAAAAGCCAGAACATTTATTGCGCGACTAATCGTTGAAATCCTTAAGATGAACTGGATGCTGCAACAGCCGCTCGCTTGGGTTTAGGTGTTGTTCCTTCACGGAATCCATGCCTGCATTGTGTTAAAAACAAGAATGGCTACTTCAGCAATGTCGATATATACACTTCAATCTCTGTTAAAATATATTTTTACAAGCTTATCTCAGAGTTAAATGAGGAAATCAATATTGAATTCATAAGTTCAGACATTTATTTTTAGAACATCACTGATAAGCTGTGGTATTTTATTTACTTCCCTCTGCTTCAAAATAGCCAAGGCAACATATTTGGTTGTAGTGATCAGTATGTCCCCACCACTTATGATTCCTAAGGTTTTGGGAAAATGGGTTCTTAAATTATGAATCAGAGACCTTACTTTCCTTTAGCTAAGGAAAAACGTGATTAATGATAGACATTTTCTCAACTGCTTAACTATGCTTTACATCATAACTCATTAACATCTACTTGAAATGTATCTTTTGAGGAATACACAGATTAAAATTGGCTTCAATTCATGCTCGTAACTCAAACTAGCAGACCACTGAACCCTAAGCCCATACCACTATATATTGGCCTTAAGTGTAAAGGTCACTCCAGCACACAAATACATTCAAGTATGTTGTGTTTACACCTCCCCCCCTCCCAAACTGTCTTGTGGTCTTTTAAAAAGTGAAGATCTTGAATTGAGTAAGAGGTTACAAATTCTGCTAAATATCCTATAGTGCACAGGACACCCCAGTCCCCAACAAAGAAATCACCTCAATTGAGGCCTTACACCCCTCAACTGCTACCACTAAAATGCAGTTTCTCTGTAAGACTATGTTGGGGCTGAAATTAAAACTCTAAGGCCTCTCTTTAAGTACAACAGTGTTCTATAGCAAGCAGACTTGCCCAAAGCCACAAAACTGAAGGCCTCAATTACATACTATCATCTTGACAAACTTTGGCAGAAAAATGAAACGTAGGTATGTGAATAAATGCCATCATTTTCTGGAGTCTACCTCAAACTACATCCGGCCTATTCAGTGTGTACTACTGTTCACGGATTCCTAAGTTCCAGACTGATCTGAAGGTTATGCTGGCAGAAGAAAAAGGATCCTAGCAACACCTCACCCCACCAACCAGGGTAGTTGAGTCGACCGTTATACAAGCTTATAGACCCACCTATAATTAAAACATAAAAACTGTACCTGAATCTGCGGTATACAATTTTTAGGTGCCTCATTCGACCAGTCCCAGTGGTATTTCGTCGTTTAGCTTTAGCACTCCAATTATCTAAAAAAAAAAAAACAAACAAAAAACTCAGGTTAAGGTTCAAATTGTTGTGCCTACACACCCAGTACACATTGTCTGTCAATATAATTAAAAATGCCTGCCCAGGCTTTAAACTCACTTTATTGGTATACTTATACAGTCCATGGAATTCTCCAGGCCAGAATACTGGAGTGGGAGGCCTTTCTCTTCTCCAGGGAATCTTCCCAACCCAGAGATTGAACTCAGGTCTGCATTGCAGGCTCAGCATACCAGCTGAGCCACAAGGGAAGCCCGTACATGGAAGAGGAAATGGCAACCCACTACAGTATTCTTGCCTGGGACAAGCATTGGACAGAGAAACCTACTAAGCTAAAGATTATGGGGTTGCAAGAGTGGGAAAAAGCTTAGCAACTAATCAACATAGTGGTAAAGCGGTGTACAATTTTGCGAGGAACCAAATAATGTTCAAAGTCATGCCCCACTGAAGTACTAATGAAACAAGAGCCTATGCTCAATCTCAAAGACATTTATAAACATTAACTTACACTTTCTCTTTCGCTTGGCAGGGTAACCACACTTGCCACAGGTCGACTTCTGAAGGTGGTAGGCCTTAGAGCCACAGCGGCGGCACAGCGTGTGCGTCTTATTCCGACGCTTTCCAAACGATGACGTTCCCTTCGTCTGCAAGTTAAGGGGATAAAGGTTTAAGTCTAGTCATTTCTATACACATGCTCAACATTTTCAGTTAAAGTAACTACTTATATAAATTAGTGACAATCACAAGGGCTGACACTGTGCAAAATCAGTGACCACTATTAGAATTTCACGTCATCTAAAGCCCCTGCAAGGGCTGCCATGTTTTGAAACCTGCTACACTAAAAGGGGAAATGAAAAAAGTAACAGGCAAAAGACGAGGTAACGTGGTTTTCCTACCTACTTTAACTCCAAAATCTAACAGCTCCTGCCCAGGAACCGTCGCCAACTATTCTTTTGTTTACAGAGCCAAATAACCCCAAACCATGCTTCTCCCATCAGTTCCCAATGGCCGGCAGGGCTGTGCGGGCTCCCCAAGGGTCAGACAGAAGAAAGGGGCCTGGAGCAGCTGCAGCTCCACGACAGCAGGCTCAGCATCCCCACGTCAGCGTTATAAGCCATTCTCGTGCCTCTCGAAAGCTGCCTTCCTCGCCCACCGGCTCCTCTTATCCGAAAGCTTCCAGGGCCCTCACGGGTTACATGGGGCGCAGTTCAGGGGGTGAGGATGAAAGCCGATGACGAGAGCCCCTGGAAACCACTCACCATCTTGCTTCTGCCGCCGAGACCAAAGAGGCCGGAAGAGAAAGCACTTCCGCTATATTGCGCTCTGAAGCTTCCGCCCAGGGAAGCACTTCCGGCGGGGCGCAGTGCACCCCTTTCAAGCGTCCGTCACTGCAGTGTAGGTGGATTCGAGAGTAGGATCGCGGAGCGAGTTAGGGCCAATAGAGAGTTCAGCGGAGCGGAATTCACAGCTTTCTGGGGAAGGGATTGGGCGTATACTCTCCGGACCCGCCTTTCCCTGCAGCAAACTTTTAGACCGGAACTCGACTCCCTACCCTCCTGTTATTTCCCTCCGGCCTTTACGAGTGTTGGGTCAGCGCTAAAGCCACTTTGCGGATTCCGGTTTCCTAGGGGACGGGAAGTGTGGGTAGAGAGGCTGCCCTGCCTGGGATGCAGGCGCTAGCTCAGCGCTCCCGCCGTCTGTGTAGGGTTGGGGTTTGGACCGGTGTACCTCTCCAGGTTCTTATGTACTCCGGCATGAAGCTTTTGGCTGACTGATCCTTACAGGCTCCGCGGTAAAGAATCTGCCTACCAGTGCAGGAGACGCGGGTTCCATCCCTGAGTGGTGAAGCTCTCCTGGAGAATGAAGTGGTAACCCGTCCCAGAAAATCCGAAGGACAGAGGAACCTGGTGGTCTAGTCCATTGGATCGCAAAGAATCGGTTGCAACTAAGCCACCGAGCACAATCCTCACTTGCTAGGAAGACACAGCTGGGCTCAGAATATGAAGAGAAAAGCAGGAAATACTTTTTAAACTGTAATAATAGGCATATGGTTTGATCTCCTATTTTACTATGCCAAGTAATCAGACGTGGAGCTTGTTAACAAGTTTCCTAAACTCTAACGTGAGGAAATATGCTTTGACAGCTTTGGGTAGGGCCTGGACATGTGTAGTCCAAAACACTTTTAAAGTTTTAATATTGGTGGTTACAGACCTTGTTGATACAAACACTTAATGCAATTGCAACCTTCCGAGGAAAGCCCCCACCCTTCCAAAAGGGTAAAATACCCAAACATTTAAGAGTTAGTAGGGAAAAACAGACACGACTGAGAGACTTCACTTTCACTTTTCACTTGCATGCATTGGAGAAGGAAATGGCAGCCCACTCCAGTGTTCTTGCCTGGAGAATCCCAGGGACGGGGGAGCCTGGTGGGCTACCGTCTATGGGGTCGCACAGAGTCGGACACGACTGAAATGACGTAGCAGCAGCGGCAGGGAAAAACTAAAGGCGTGCGGTCTAAAGGAAGCAATTAGTGACCTAACACTTGTGAAATATTGGCAAAAGTAATTAACAACTAGGCTTCCCTGATAGCTCAACTGGTAAACAATCCACCTGCAATGCAGGAGACCCTGGTTGGATTCCTGGGTTGGGAAGATAAGCTGGAGAAGGGATAGGCTACCCACTCAAGTATTCTTGGGCTTCCCTAGTGGCTCCGAGGGCAAAGAATCTGCCCCCCAATGCAGGAGACCTGGGTTCTTTCCCTGGGTTGGAAAGATCTGCTGGAGGAGGGACTCCAGTATTCTTGCCTGGAGAATTCCCAGGAACGGAGGAAGAAGCCTGGCAGGCTAGTCTATGGGGTCGCAAAGAGTGGGACACGACTCAGTGTCTTTCACACAGATAAAAGAACAAGATGAGGCCTAGGAGTTGGGAGGTTAAATTTTTAACAGATTAGCAGTTGATAAGTACGAGGTAAGCACTAGGTAACAGTTGATAAGTGCGAGGTAAGCACTAGGAACTGGCAGGAGCGAGAGGACAGAGTCGCTGTCCTTACGGAAATGGTAGGTGGGGAATGGGGCGTCCAGGGGGAGGTCCCACCAGCAGAGAGAGAGTGAGAAGACCAACATTTGAGTTTTTGAAACAAACTGCAGTTCAGGTTAGACTTAACTGGATTAGGTACTATATTAGTTTCCTGTTGCCATTTAACAATTTACCACAAACTTAATGCTTTAAGACAAACCATTTAACCAACTAGTATAAAGTTTCAGTTATGCAACATGCAAGAGATCAGTACAATATTGCATCTACAGTTGAAAATACTGTATTGTATGCTTAAGGACAACAATCAAACCACCGGTTAGTCTTTAACCTACAGCCAATCAAGTGATTTCCTTTCTTTGCTTCCACACTTTACAAAGTCCCCTGGCTCCTAGAATGCTACTAACCACTTCCAGTTTGGTGCTGCCCTTTTTGGATAGATTTTTGCTGAAACTTAAGTTTTGGATGCCTGTTTATCTTTTAATAATCCTTTGTGAGTGCTTTGGCTCCACCCAGATCATTCTCTCATCTCAAGGTCAGCTGATTAGCAACCTTAGTTGTCCTTTGGTGTAACCTAGTATATTCACAGGTTGTGGAGATTAGAACATAGTCCTCTTTGGGGGAGAGCAGGTATTAAATGAGATCAGTGGAGACACACTCGTGAGCCCAAGTTAGTGTGCCTGAGGCATAGTGAGGCCAAAGAAACTGAAACTGGAGCTTAGAGCAGACAAAGGTTTTGCAAACACCAACCAAGGAGGTCAGCATAGCTCCTGCTCAGAAAACTGAACTGTCCGATGGTTTTCAGGGAAGAGGTTTTGTTATGTTTTGGTTTCTAATTAATTTTTTGGCTGTTCCGTGGGACTTGCAGGATCTTAGTTTTTGAACCAGGGATTGAAATGAACCTGGGCCTTCAGCGGTGCAAGGGCAGAGTCCCAGCCACTGGACCCTCAAGGAATTCCCTTAGGGAAGTTTTTAAAGGCCAAATAAGGGCTGCGGGGGCATGTGACTTTCTTCTGGTTGGTTGGTGGTGAGGTAAGAGGGTGATGTTCCAGGAAACTTGTGCTCAGCCATCCTCCATCTGAGTGGAGGTTGGAGTAGGGGGTGGGGCCGGTGGTGGGGAGGGGGCGGGGAGGGAGCTTAGTTCCTATAGCAGAACTCAAAGATTTGTATCTGATTATTATGTATACCCATTGGGGAGGAACTGGGACTCTGCTTTATTGCTGTACTGTTGTTTCTTGACTGCTTTTCTTTTAAAGTAATTTTAAAAATTATTTTTGGCTGTTCTGGGTCTTCATTGCTGTGTGGGCTTTTCTCCAGTTCTGGCTTGCAGAGACTACTCACTGGTTGCTGTGTGCAGGCTTCTTATTGCAGTGGCTTCTCTTGTTGCAGAGCATGGCACACAGACTTCAGTAGTTGCGGCTCTTGGGCTCTAGAGAACAGGCTCAGTAGTTGTGGAGCATGGGCTTAGTTGCTTCTTGGCATGGGGGATCTTCCCAGATCAGGGAAGATCTGTGTCTTCTGCACTGGCAGGCAGATTCTTTACCACTGAGCCGCCAGGGAAGTCCCTTTACTGCCTTTCTTTTGTTTATGCATTCCCTCACTTAACAAGTATCTGAACAGTTAACTGTTTGAACTGTCTGCCCTTTGGAACACAAGAATCTTGAAGGCTGAAACCTTTTTCTTAAAAACAAAAGGGACAAAAGTACCCAGGGGGGCCCTACAGGGTCCTACTCAGTTTCAGAAAGAATAGAACAGGTAGCAACCAGTGAGGAGTCGAACTGTGCAACAGGCACTAGATGACAGTCCCTTTTACCCCAGACATTCCCCAAATTGTCGGGGTGAAAAATTTCTCCTCCTTTCCCTTTTTGGTGTGCTTGAAATCACACCATTTTAGCCCTGTTGAGGTAGGCCCTTGGCGCTATAGAGGTCTATCAAGCCATTTTAGTACCCCCAGATTTTTATCCAGATGCCAGGTTTAGGTCAGGAGTAGACTGACTTCTGAAACAGATGACCTCTGCTGTTACCTGGTTTTTTGCCCTATGGCATTTTGCCTTTTAGTAGAGAGTGATAGAGACATGAGAAGTCTTGCGTCTGTTGTTCTGATACAATTCGGTTCTCTTAATTTGACCTGCCTTTTCCCCCTACAATAGGTGAAATTACTGTTGACTTTTATCTTTAAGGGTTTCTTAGTGGCTCAGAAGGTAAAGAATCTGCCTGCAAGGCAGGAGACCTAGGTTCGATCCCTGAGTCGGGAATATCCCCTAGAGAAGGAAATCGCAACCCACTCGAGTATTCTTGCCTGGAGAATTCCATGGACAGAGGAGCCAAGTGGGCTACAGTCCATGGGGTTGCAAAGAGGAGGACATGACTGAGCAACTAAATAACTTCATCTTCAAAAAATCACATAACTTAAACCCCTAGCTGCAAACAAAAATTTTACTCCTGTTTCATTGTATTTAATTTGAGGGATGTATTTTCAGATACATCAAATACATACCCTTCTCCCAACTAACTTCCGTTTGCTTTCTAAGCTTGTGCAATGCACATTTCCTGTTACCAAGGAACTGAATTTAAACTGCCTTCCTTAAATTTAAATTTTACTATGAAATATCCAACTTCAAAGAAACACTTTTTTCCCCATCATCTTTGAGAACTGGAGCAGGTTATTGTGGGAGAGGACGGTATTTGGGGGATGAGTGGAGAGGAGATCCAGTTTGAGAAGCTGGTTATTAGAATACCTTACCAGCCAACTTGAGTAAAAAAGGAAAGTTGGGAAACTTACTAAAATGGACAATCAGATTGTTAATATTAAGTAGGATACATCTCTTGAAACCCATACCTTTGTGACATTGTAAAACTCAACCTAAAGTTAATTTTTAATGTCATATAAGGCTTTTCTTACTCTTTTTCAACCGTAGGGTCCCTAAAATTTAATGAATCTTTATCCTTGGTTTCTAATACTGAAACCGAGTGGAACCCTGTGGGACTTCCAAGCATGGGATCTTTCTATCCCCCATTTCCTGTAGGCAAGACTCCAGCCATTATTTTCCCTGAGTTCCAAAGGGCAGATTTGAACCATTCTAATCAAGGACTTCTCTGGTGGCTCAGTTGGTAAAGAAATCTGCCTACAATGCAGGAGACCTGGGTTCGATCCCTGGGTTGGAAAGATCCCCTGGAGAAGGAAATGGCAACCCACTCCCACTTGCTTGCCTGGAAAATCACATGGACAGAGGAGCCTGGCGGGCTACAGTCCATGGGTTTGAAAAGAGTGGGATACAACTAAACCCCTCCACAATCAACGGAGAGGCAGCCAAGAAATCAGAGGAAGCAAGATTAAAGGGACCAGAGAAGCTCATCAAGATTAGGAGACTGATACCTGAGATGAAATTAAGGTGGTGTAAACCCTGCTTACACCCTACTCTTGTCAGAGACCCCACCTTTGAAACCCCCTCTTATAAAAACCCCTCATCAAGTTCTCTTGGGTAGAGACACACAGTTTTTTGATGCAGAAGTTCTTTGCCTGGCAAAGTAATGCACCCAAAACTTTGTCTTGGGGATTTGAGAGATTCGATTCGGCACTGGTGTCCAGAGAGGTGGCACTTTCAGTAGAACTACATGCTCAGCATTAGTCCAAGTGTTTGGAGGGAAGAGCCAGTTCTGACTCCATGATAGATCTGTTTCTTTGATTTTAACCTTTGTTTTTTTGTTGCTTTTGTTATTATTGTTCAGTCACTCGGTCGTGTCCAACTCTTTGTCACCCCATGGACTACAGCACACCAGGCCTCCCTGTCCTTCACCATCTCCCGGAGTTTGCTCAGTCTCATGTCTATCAATTCGATGATGCCATCCAACCATCTCATCCTCTGTCGTCCCCTTCTCCTCCTGCCCTCAATCTTTCCCAACATCAGGGTCTTTTCCAGTGAGTCAGTTCTTCACATCAGGTGGCCAAAGTATTGGAGCTTCAGCTTCAGCATCAGTCCTTACAATAAATATTCAGGGTTGATTTCCTTTAGGATTGACTAGTTTGTTATTACAATTATACGTAATGGTCTGCCTCAGGGAACCCTGCCCCTTGTTCAGCTCACAGGGAGATAATCTGACCCTGCTCACCTGTGAATGGCTGCAAAAATGAAGAGATGAACAGATCTCCTCCCTGAGACTGGCCACTCAAGAGGATCTCAAGATAAAGGACTTTTTACTTCCTTAACTCCTAACCCTCTCTGGTCTATAAAAGAACCTGGCATCCAGACTCCAACAAGATTGTTATTTTAAGATAGTAGTCTGCCACCTTCTCTGTCAGCTGGCTTTCCAAATAAAGTTGTATTCCTTGCCTCAACACTTCGTCTCTCAGGTTCATTGGCCTGTCATGTGGCGAGCAGAGCAAGCTTGGACTCAGTAACACAAGCGTGGTATAATTTCAGTTATATGGTTACCTATTTACCTTTAGTAATATAATAAACACCTATAAACTCATCTCCAGATGATACCATATATCTAACTCCAAATTTCCCTGTCCCCCAATCCCATCCCATCCCCAGCCTCCCCCAACTAAGGTAGCCATCCTTCTGAATTTCATTTCCTTCTCATTTCTTGTAATTATATCAATTCCAGTTCAGTTCAGTTGCTCAGTCATGTCTGACTCTTTGTGACCACGTGGACTGCAGCACACCAGGCTCCCCTGTCCATCACCAACTCCCAGAACTTGCTTAAACTCATGTCCATTGAGTTGGTGATGCCATCCAACCATCTCATCTTCTGTTGTCCCCTTCTCCTCCCACCTTCAATCTTTCCCAGCATCAGAGTCTTTTCAAATGAGTCAGTTCTACGAATCAGGTGGCCAAAGTATTAAAGTTTCAGCTTCGGCATCAGTCCTTCCAATGAATATTCAGGACCGATTTCCTTTAGGATGGACTGGTTGGATCTCCTCGCAGTCCAAGGGACTCTCAAGAGTCTTCTCCAACACCACAGTTCAAAAGCATCAATTCTTTGGTACTCAGCTTTCTTTATGGTCCAACTCTGACATCTATACATGACTACTGGAAAAACCATAGCTTTGACTAGACAGACCTTTGTTGGCAAAGTAATGTCTCTGCTTTTTAATAATCTGTCTAGGTTGGTCATAGCTTTTCTTCCAAGGAGCAAGCGTCTTTTAATTTTATGGCTGCAGTCACCATCTGCAGTGATTTTGGACCCCCCAAAATAAAGTCTCTCACTGTTTCCACTGTTTGCCCATCTATTTGCCATGAAGTGATGGGACTGAATGTCATGATCCTAATTTTCTGAATGTTGAGTTTTAAGCCAACTTTTTCACTCTGCTCTTTAACTTTCATCAAGAGGCTTTTTAATTCTGCACTTTCTGCCATAAGGGTGGTGTCATCTGCATATCTGAGGTTATTGATATTTCTCCCACTGATCTTGACGACCAAGAAGCAAGTGTCTTCTAATTTCATGGCTGCAGTCACCATCTGCAGCAATTTTGGAGCCCAAGAAAATAAAGTCTCTCACTGTTTCCATTGATTCCATATGTATTCCTAAAATCTCTATGTGTCTGTATTTCCATTATTTTGAGCCTTTTAGGAGGATGCTATGCTGCATATAATATTTGGGGACTTAAAATTTCCCCTTAATGCTGTTATGATTTATCTATATGTGGGTCACTGAATTCATTCTTTTTGCATGCTGTCTTTTACATTATGTGAAATACTACAGTTTACTCATCCAGTATTCTGTTGATATTTATATTGTTTTCAGGGTGTTGTGAGCTATAACTGAAAATAAAAACCAACCAGATAACTTTTTAGAAAATTAAATTCTGTTGATAACAAAAAAGAATAAATAAATAGAAATGTTTAAAGTAGAAAGTTTGAATACTGCTATTATCATATCACCATGAGGCAGGAGACAGATAGGCCCAAGGCTAGGCATTTACAACTGGCCTCCTGTTTACATATCTCTAGGCAGGAAAAAGTGGGCTTCAGGCCAGACACTTGCAACTAGCCTCCTGTTTGCATTTCCTGAAACAGGACAGGTGGGCTCCAGGTTAGTTACTTACAGCCATCCTCCTGTGTGCCCTCCAAAAATGGAAGTAACAACAGATACAGGGTAAGCAGTCAGGCTTTGTCTCCAGTGGACACCTTAAGACAACGGTCATGGCAGGGACAGAGAAGGGCTAAACCTTGCTTGAGCAAAGAATCAGGAAGTCATATATTTCCCATCCCTGGGGCAAGTGAGACATTTCATGTGGGCAGAAAGGCTCCTTGGGGGTCACAAAGGAGGGGATGCCACCCCATAATATGTGATGGTAACATGTGATCCCATAGACCTCTGGACTGGAAGCCATCTTGGAAACAAGTTGCACATGCATGTCTGAAAGGGTCCAGGGGTAGGTCAGGTGTGGAAAAAGAAAAAGAACAATTGGCCAAGGGTAAAAAAAGACCTGGAAGAAATGTCCTATACAAATGACTTAACTGCCTCTTTACTGAGTTCCTCCTCACTGGTGGGGAGGCTCACAACCTTTCTCTCCAGGTGTATCTCTGCCTTGCTTCTGTCTTAGCAAACTATTTCTCTGTGTGCTCCCCCATGTGATGTTGGGCTATGTATGTCTCTAATAATAAACTTTGTACCTACATTTATAGTTTTTGCCTGCCTAAGAAATGCTTTTTCACTGGGGCAAAAGCCAGGGAAAAATAGCTTCTAGCCTCTAGTCCTTGCTGGTCTGGTGGCTAGGAATCCTGATTTTCATCCAGGCTGCTGCTAAGTCGCTTCAGTCGTGTCCGACTCTGTGCGACCCCATAGACGGCAGCCCACCAGGCTCCTTCGTCTCTGGGATTCTCCAGGCAAGAATATTGGAGTGGGTTGCCATTTCCTTCTCCAGTGCATGAAAGTGAAAAGTGAAAGTGAAGTCGCTCAGTCGTGTCTGACTCTTTGCGACCCCATGGGCTGCAGCCTACCAGGCTCCTCCGTCCATGGGGTTTCCCAGGCAAGAGTACTGGAGTGGGGTGCCATTGCCTTCTCCGATCCAAACTCACAGTGTAGCGTAAACCTATCATTTCTGATCCCGCAGGACAGGCAACACCCAACCTGAAAGGTGGTGAAATTGGCCCAGGTCTGAACCTGGGTGTGTGTGGGGTGGAGAGAGAAGATTCTTTATCACGGACACGGATGGGCCATGGGGCTGCTTTCAGCTCATGAATGAGGCTGAGGAATGGGAGAATTATTTCTCCAGGATCAAGGCAAGTGCAGCTGGGAGCTCATCCAGGCTACCCAGGTTCAATTCAGGGGCAGGGAATTAAAATCTCATTTTATGCCACCACTTACTGCTACCTCTCTGAGATCAACCAGAGATACCAGAGGCACAATTGTGTTATCTCCTTCCTGGCTGTCTTAAATATAATGTATATCTGTATATACAAATAGTATACACACACTATACATATTAACTTTTTAAACAAAAATGGGGTCTATAACTTGCTATTTTTCTTAATAATATATCATTTCTATCACTACTTGTCAATATGTGTAGATTTACTTCATCCTTTTTAACTTCATTTTGGTAATCCATTGGAACTGAGCAGAACTCAGCTTGCCCCATCCCATCCCAGGCACAAAGGCCCCTCCATATCTCCTGCTTCTTGTTTATAGGAAAGCTGAAGTCTCCCAGGCTTCCCTGAGTCACAAAAGAGCAAACTCAAGCCGTTAATGATTAGGACAACAGAGTCACAGACTCAGTGTCTGATGCACACTCCTGAGTTGTTTTACAGATACTATAACTGCCACCAGTGGGAAAAAGCCAACTGCCTGATGACCAGACTATAGCCATAATATAAACTGTTCCATCTTGAGCAATACTGAATCTATGGCCAGTACAATTCCAAGAACTGGCCTTAAGAGAATGGGATTAACTCTATGGCTCATAATGAGGTAGAACTTGTTAGGCAGTCAGTGTAGAGTCAGAGCCTTGGTTCTTTTTTAAATTTCAATTTTAATTCTCTCACATAAGCATTTTGCTCTGTTAGCTCAAAGCTATATTTACTGTTCCAGTTTCTAGGCATCCAGAGGAATGCCTCCCTTGTCTGAAGGGTCATAAAACATTCAGGCCCAGGACAAGACAATCGTTAACTGCTGTCCAGTTTATCAAGGAGAAAAACTGCAGGTGGACCATTAGCTCCTAAACGTACATTTGGTCTCTAAGTAATGGTCTGGGGTCTTGAGAAAGGGTCAAGGGATGGTGTCACAATGTCTAGAGAAACTGAGGAACTGGAAACCAATTAAAAAAAAGCCATAAAAATGGCAAATTGGACATTACAACATTTAAACTGATTGGTCAGAAATTACATGCTTCTTGCCTGGAGCCAATCGAAAACAAACAGATCAATTCTAATTAAGATATAAAAACTGCTGTTATTCCTGTCTTTGGGGTCTCTTCACCCCTTCTCAGTGTCTATGCTGAGGGCTTTGTGTCTCTGTCCTTTAAGATAAACTTTGCCTGCATGAGTGTTTGTAAGTTTGTGAATTCCATTCTTTGGCTCTGTGAACAGAACTTGCTTCCCCGTTTCAATAATAATCTATATCTTGGTGGACATCAAATAATTGTAGGATGAAGTAAATCTACACATATTGACAAGTAATGATATCCATGATATATTATTATGGAAAACAAGTTGTAGATCCCAGTTTTGTTTAAAATGTTAATATGTATAGTGTACGTATACAATATGTATATGTAGATATACATTGTATTTAAAAGAAAAATAATTGTAGCTTGTTCTGACTGCATATATAAGTGGGCAACTAAAACTGTAAGCAAAGAGATGCTACAAACCCATCTGACATCTTCCACTCTAAGAATACGGCACCCTCTGTCAGTATGAAGAAGTTACAAAAGACAGCCTTTGGCCCATAATCCCATAGAAATAGAATTGATAGGGACAGAGTTAATCCCACTAGAGGACTGTATGTAAAGAAAAAAGTATGGGAGACCCCCGTAAGTTAATGATCACTTAAGAAAACAGGTCAGCTTAACCACAAACCCAAATGGATTGCTTAGCAACAAAACCATGTAGCAGAAGCATGGGTTATGCCCTAAAACAATAAAACAATGCTGTCCTGCCCAGTGAAGGCATGTTCTCTACGTACATGAAGAACAATAATTTATGGAAAGGTGACATTTCAAAGTTAAGACCCTCATTGTACTGAGAACCAAAATAATATTTCCATGGTGTCATGACAGTTCTGGTTTGACCATGTAGGGACAAGAAAACTGCCCAGCCTGGAGGAGGAGTTGATGATGGAAGCATGATGTCTACTCAAAAATGAGGAATAAATTGGTATTTTCCCCCCTCCCCACGTTTCCTTTGATTATAAAACTATAGGATTTCCCTGATGGTATAGTGGATAAGAATCCACCTACCAATGCAGGGGACATGGGTTTAATCCCTTGTCTGGAAAGATTCCACATGCCTCGGAGCAACTAATTCCATATGCCACAGCTACTGAGTCCCCACTCTAGAGCCTGTGAGCTGCAACTACTTAAACCTGTGTGCTTAGAGCCTGTGCTCTGCAACAAGAGAAGCCACCACAATGAGAAGCCCATGCATACCAACTAGGCAGTTGCCCCTCATCACCGCAACTAGAGAAAACCTGAATGCAGCAACAGAGACCCAAAAATAAATAAATAAATAAATAAAGCTATAGCCCACTAAGTTCACAGAGCATGCCACCGCTTGCCTTTCCACTTGTAAGACTCACAGGCATCCTTTCCTAATAAATCACTTGTTATCTATCACGGTCCTCTCTGAATTCTTGCTCTGCTGGGACACAAAGGACTGCGTTACTGGAGCTCTTCGGAGCCCTCCAAAATGGCACCAGTTTCAGAATGATGTGCTGGCAAGTGGAGATTTGTAAGCACCTTTTGGCAGGAAAGGGCTCTTTTAGGAAAGAGCTCTCTGCAGGAGACCCCTTTTGCCTTGTCACTAGCCTTAAACTGGGCACCTCATGCCCTGCATGTCTCTGGCCCTAGCATGCCTTTCAAATCTTGATCACTCCATACTTGGCCTAATCTATCGGTTCTTTCCATACATCAAAGATGTTGAAATGAAGAATAAGTAATTAACAGATGAGCAGATCTCTTCCCTAGCTTCCTCTTTAGTATAATCTTGCAAATACACTGTGTGAACAAGATAGCATTTGAAGAAAAACCTAAGAGGTTGACTGGTCTGCCCACAAGTCTGCACACAAAGGGAGATGGCAACAACTCTGACCCCCTATTTCAATGGTTAACTGAGATTGCTTCCCCTTCTCCTTCTAAAAATATCATGGCCAACCAGAATCCTCCAAGCTGTTTTGGGAGGACACTGAGTCCACCACTTCCCCAGATTGTTGGCATTCTGATTAAAATCAACTTTCCTTTCTATCAATATTTGTCTCTCCAACATGTGTCTCTCCAGTGCTTCCCTGGTGGCTCAGCTGGTAAAGAATCCTCCTTCAATGCTGGAGACCTGGGTTCAATCCCTGGGTTGAGAAGATCCCCTGGAGAAGGGAACGGCTACCCACTCCAGTGTTCTGGCCTGGAAAATTCCATGGACTGTATAGTCCATGGAGTTGCAAAGAGTCAGACACGACTGAGCGACTTTCACTTACTGGTTTTTGAGTGATGAGCAGCCAGACCTTACTTGGTAACACCATTGTTGATGTATCAACATCTGTTCCATAAATCCCAATTTGTGGAAATTTGAGTTACGTTCATTTTTATACTGTTATAAAAATGTGGAAGTGCAGATTCTTGCACATCCATCTTTGGGCATTTGTCTCATTATTTTTTAAGATAATTTCCTAGAAATGAAATTGCTGCATTGAATGGTTTAACTTTTATTTTTATCTGTTACATTTATTTATTTATTGCTGCATGTTGACAGATTTCTCTCCAAAAGGGTTGATCAATTCATGCTCTTGTTATTGCAGATAGAGTTCAGAGCAAGGAATCTGAAGTTCAAGAGGCGCTTCTCAGAGAAAGAGTTCTTGGAGGCTAAACCATATGAAACTGAGACAAGTCATCAGAAAAAAACCAAACAAACAGGTAAATAATCTATAGGGATCCAGGATCTGTGGGGGCTCATGGCTGGATTCCCCTCACTGTTTGGCTTGTTTCTATCTGCTCTCTCCAACACTAAGGGTCACTGACATGGTTAATCTTTGCCAAAAAACATTACTCTGCCTTTAAAAAAAAAAAAAAGCAAAACCGAACTTGTATGTCTGCGTTGAAACAGTTTCATAGTTCACTTCCTGGTCTGCAGAAAACAGGAACAATGGCTACAGGGAGTGTTCCCTCTGAGATGATAGAAAAAGAAAGAAAAAAGTTACTAGAAATCCTACAACAAGATCCTGACTGTATCTTAGATACGTTAACCTCTCGGAAGCTGATTTCTGAGGAAGAGTATGAGATTCTGGAGAATATTACAGATCCCCTGAAGAAAAGTCGGAAGCTGTTAATTTTGGTACAGAAAAAGGGAGAAGTGAGCTGTCAGCTTTTTCTCAACTGTTTGTTTAATACTTTTTCCGAGTCAGCTACCATTTGCAACTTAAATCACGGTAGGTTTAATTTCTACACTTTTTGGGTCGAGAGGGAGGAGGCAGTTTTCCTGAAAAAAAAGGAAATGATTACGCTTTATTTTCATTTGTCATTCTCCTGGAGATAATTTTCAGTGAAATATGATAAAAGGAAAAGTGTCCAAGATTTAAAAAGCAGGGAATGATGTATGTTATTGTTCTGGAGGATTTATAACTTTTTTGTTCAAACACAATCCAAAACCAGCAGTTGTTTTCTTGCTGGTATAAACGTCTCGCTGTTCTGACAGTGACATCTGAAATACTCAGAGTTGGGAAGAGACTACTGTTAGTGATACATTGGGATTTCTTTATCAAGTAAGTGAATTCATAGGTATTAACAACCTCAAGACAAAAAGCTGCATCTTTCACTTAGTATGGCCATTTTGAAAATAGAGGGAAAATAATTTTTGACACACATATGTGGTGGATTAGCAATTTCATTTTCTCTGTAAGAAGAATGCCAGCTGAATCCTCATTTTCTGGAGCAAATCAAATGCTAATTTTTCAATGTTCAATGATAATTAGTGGCAAATAGGGGGCACTTAGGGCTTCTCTGGTAGCTCAGCTGGTAAAGAATCCACCTGCAATGCAGGAGATCCCAGTTGATTCCTGGGTTGGAAAGATCCCCTGGAGAAGGGATAGACTACCCACTCCAGTATTCTTGGGTTTCCCTGGTGACTCAGATGGTAAAGAATCTGCCTGCAATGTATGAAGACCTGGGTTCTATCCCTGGGTTGAAAAGACCCCCTGGAGGAGGGCTTGGTAACCCACTCCAGTATTCTTGCCTGGAGAACCTCCATGGACAGAGGAGCCTGGTGGGCTACAGTCCATGGGGTTACAAAGAGTCAGACACGACTGAGCAACTAAGCACAGCACAGAGAGGCAGAGGCTAAGATAAAAATATTGATGCTAATGGTTTTTAATGTAGTACAGGACCCATATGCTTAGAGATATAGGTCTTAGTATTTCCAGGATTTATTCTAAATAAGAGCTATTCACTTCTTCATTAGAAATTATTAGGATCAAATTTCATTAGTAATGACCCTAGGAAGTCTGAGCTGCTGTTGAAAGTGTTAGACACTCAGTCATTTCTGACTCTTTGCAACCCAATGGACCGCAGGACGCCAGGCTCCTCTGTCCATGGGACTTTCCAGGCAAGAATACTGGAGTGGGTTGCTGTTTCCTTCTCTAAAGGAACCTCCTAACCCAGGGATCAAGCTCAAATCTCCTGCACTGCAGGCAGATTCTTTACCATTTGAGCTACCAGGGAAGCCCGGTTTGGGGTTACAGTAAACCCACAAGTAAACAAAGGATTCAAGTTTTCTATTTCACCCACTTACCCTTTGAGTTTGATGTGAAAGACTCAAACTTTTGAGCTGGGCAGGAGTGTAATCTGATGTTTTCCAGTGGGAGAAAGAAAGTTCTGAGCTGACTTATTGCCATTTATGTAGGTATCCCTATCATCTAGTGAAACAGAGAGATGATGCTTTGAGGTCATGGAAACTCCCTAATATCTATTAATTTTGAGAGAGAAAATAAAAATCTCTCAAACTTTTTTATTCTTTCCAGAAGTTTTGAAACATGAGTACAGAGAGCCACCTCCACCAACGGGTACGAGTAAGGAAGATGTTTTCCTTCCTGAAGAGAAACAGCCTGAGAACCCTGAGGTCACCACGTCCTTCAGAGTAAAAGAATGCTTGGATTCAGAAACCTTTGAGTCTTTCACAGACAAGAAAACTAGTTATCAGGAAACTGCTTGGTCCTCAAAGGAAAATGAGAAGGAAGACAACACATCAAAACTCCCATCGCCACAGTCAGTTGAGATCATTGAGTATGAATTTCCAGCAACTATTGAGTATTTAAAGGATGGACAGAGATATGAGGAGCCAGATGATTCTTTATACTTAGGACAAGAGGACTATCTAGAATCTGTGGGGTACTCTGAAGATGCAAACATCACCTTGGAAGAGGAGGCTTACAGTGACCCAGAGGGCAGTATCTATGATGGCAGAGAGGACTCTGTGTACCTTGAAACCACGGAGTTCTCTGATGAAGAACAAAATTATGAGGATCCAGAAACTGGCATGTCATTGGAGGAGGAAGAGGAGAAAAGTATGGAAGGTATGGGAATGATGATTACAGTATCATAACAGGGAGGGGACTGAGGAAGGGCACCAGATGGAAGCAGAAAAGCAGCTCCTCAGAAATTCCTTGAACCTCTCTAACTTGAAGTTTCTTCAGAGGTGGGTGTTGACAGGGAGGAAAACCCAGGACCTAGAAATAGTGGACAGTTTGTACGTGTGTGTGAAGTTCCGTCAGTCGTGTCCAACTCTTGCGACCCTATGGACTTTAGCCCGCCAGGCTCCTCTGTCCATGGGGATTCTCCAGGTAAGAATACTGGAGTGGGTTGCCATGCCCTTCTCCAAGTGGACAGTATAAGATAAAGTAAGTATAGACTGTTAACTTTTATGCTTCTGCAGTCACCTCCATCACACATATAACAAGTTGCTAACCACTAATTTTAGCTGTTGCCTTCTATACCTCAGATTAAATCTTTTAAATCATTTTAGAACCTTTGTGGCCAAAAGAATATAAGGATTATGGACCTAACTATTGAAGCAGAAACAGGAGAGGAATTTGTGGTAAATGGAAAAGGTCCCAAAATAATGCTTGGCTTGAGCTATCCAAATATTTCCATTTCAATGAGAAAGATTATACCAGTACCTTGAATTTGAATATTTCTTAATGAAAATTCAAAATATGAGAAATGATTAATTTGGGGAGATATTGTCTGGGAAAATAAACATCACCAAGTTCGGAATATAGAAGGTGAAGGTAACTACCAACTCAACATTCAGCCCAAATCCATAATCCAATTATGGGTCAGAAAAGAGTAATATCCTCCTCTGCACACCTTGACTTGGTTACTAGGATGCTGTAACAGAGTGGTACCACAAACTTGGTAACTTAAACAATCAGCTCAGTTCAGTCATGTCTGACTCTTTGCAACTCCATGGACTGCTTCCCATCAGGCTTCTCTGTCCATCACCAGCTCCCAGAGCTTGCTCAAACTCATGTCCATCTAGTCAGTGATGCCATCCAACCATCTCATCCTCTGTCATCTCTTTCTCCTCCTGCCTTTAATCTTTCCCAGCATCAGGGTCTTTTTCAATGAGTCAGCTCTTCGCATCAGGTGGCCAAAGTATTGGAGTTTCAGCTTCAACATCAGTCCTTCCAATGAATATTCAGGACTGATGTCCTTTTGGATCGACTGGTTGGATCTCCTTGCAGTCCAAGGGACTCTCAAGAGTCTTCTCCAACACCACAATTCAAAAGCATCAGTTCTTCAGCTCTCAGCTTTCTTTATGGTCCAACTCTCACATCCATACATGACTACTGGAAAAACCATAGCCTTAACTAGACGGACATTTGTCAGCAAAGTAATGTCTCTGCTTTTTAATATGCTGTCTAGGTTTGTCATAGCTTTTCTTCCAAGGAGCAAGCATGTTTTAATTTCATGGCTGCAAGACAATAAACAATAGAAATACGTTGTCTCATAGTTTGCAGGCTGGAAGTCTGGAGGTGTATGTAGGGTTGGTTCCTTCTGAAGGTTGTAGAAAGAATCTGTTCCTAGCTTCTGGTAGTTTGCTGGAAATCTTTAGAATTCTTTGGCTTGTGGAAGCACTCTGCCCCCTACCCCCTACAATCTGCCTTTATCTTCACATGGTTGTCTTCCTGGGTTCAGGTCTCTATGTTCACATTTCCCCTTCTTCTTTTGTTTTTTGGCCACACCATGCAGTTTGCAGGGTCTTATTAATAGTTCCCTGTGCTGCAGTCCATGGGGTTGCAAAGAGTTGGACATGACTGAGCTACTGAACTGAACTGACCAGGGATGGAACCCAAGCCCCCTGCAGGAGAAGCTCAGAATCCCAACCACTGGAACACCAAGGAATTCCCAAATTTTCCTATTTTATAAGGATATCAGTCATAGTACCAGTGCTCACTGTAATGACCTCATCTTAACTAATTATACATCTACAATGACTCCATTTCTAAATATCATTACGTTCTGAGGTACTGGGTCTTAGAATTTCAACCTATGAATTTGAGGGGTACAAGATACCAAGGGAAAATTTCATGCAAAGATGGGCTTAATAAAGGACAGAAATGGTAGGGACCTAACAGAAGCAGAAGATATTAAGAGGTGGCAAGAATACACAGAAGAATTGTACAAAAAAGTTCTTCATGACCCAGACAATCACAATGGTGTGATCACTCACCTAGAGCCAGACATCCTGGAATGTGAAGTCAAGTGGGCCTTAGGAAACATCACTACGAACAAAGCTAGAGGAGGTGATGGAATTCCAGTTGAGCTATTTCAAATCCTGAAAGATGATGCTGTGAAAGTGCTACACTCAATATGCCAGCAAATATGGAAAACTCAGCAGTGGCCACAGGACTGCAAAAGGTCAGTTTTCATTCCAATCCCAAATAAAGGCAATGCCAAAGAATGCTCAAACTACTGCACAATTACACTCATCTCACACGCTAGCAAAGTAATGCTCAAAATTCTCCAAGCCAGGCTTCAGCAATACGTGAACCGTGAACTTCCAAATGTTCAAACTGGTTTTAGAAAAGGCAGAGGAACCAGAGATCAAATTACTAACATCCGATGGATCAAGAGAGTACCAGAAAGCAAGAGAGTACCAGAAAAATATCTACTTCTGCTTTATTGACTATGCCAAAGCCTTTGACTGTGTGGATCACAATAAACTGTGGAAAATCCTGAAAGAGATGGGAATACCAGACCACCTGACCTGCCTCTTGAGAAACCTGTATGCAGGTCAGGAAGCAACAGTTAGAACTGGACATGGAACAACAGACTGGTTCCAAATAGGAAAAGGAGTACGTCAAGGCTGTATATTGTCACCCTGCTTATTTAACTTATATGCAGAGTACATCACGAGAAACGCTGGGCTGGAATAAGCACAAGCTGGAATCAAGATTGCCGGGAGAAATATCAATAACCTCAGATATGCAGCTGACACCACCCTTACGGCAGAAAGTGAAGAAGCACTAAAGAGCCTCTTGATGAAAGTGAAAGAGGAGAGTGAAAAAGTTGGCTTAAAGCTCAACATTCAGAAAACTAAGATCATGGCATCCAGTCCCATCACTTCATGGCAAATAGATGGGGAAACAGTGGCTGACTTTGTTTTTTTGGGCTCCAAAATCACTGCAGATGGTGACTGCAGCCATGAAATTAAAAGACACTTACTCCTTGGAAGGAAAGTTATGACCAACCTAGACAGCATATTCAAAAGCAAAGACATTACTTTGCCAACAAAGGTCCGTCTAATCAAGGCTATGGTTTTTCCAGTAGTCATGTATGGATGTGAGAGTTGGACCATAAAGATAGCTGAGTGCCGAAGAATTGATGCTTTTGAGATGTGGTGTTGAAGAAGACTCTTGAGAGTCCCTTGGACTGCAAGGAGATCCAACCAGTCCATCCTAAAGGAGATCAGTCCTGGGTGTTCATTGGAATGACTGATGTTGAAGCTGAAACTCCAATATTTTGGCCACCTGATGCGAAGAGCTGACTCATTGGAAAAGACCCTGATGCTAGGAAAGATTGAGGGCAGGAGGACAAGGGGATGACAGGATGAGATGGCTGGATGACATCATCGACTCGATGGACATGGGTTTGGGTGGACTCAGGGAGTTGGTGATAGACAGGGAGGCCTGGCGTGCTGCAGTTCATGGGGTCGCAAAGAGTCGGACACGACTGAGTGACTGAACTGAACTAATTCAACCTATAACACAATTCTTCCCCACCCCCTATACCTTCCCAATTCATAGTTGCTTTTGGACCTCATTCTTAATATTTTAAATATTTTACAGTAGTTGCATAGTGTTGAATTACTTTTTCATTGCATACCATCAGCATTATTCTGCAAAAGCTCCCCCCTTTTTTTAAATCTATTTGACTTTTTTTCTCCATTCCTTATTCACCTTCTTCCATAGGTAACATTCTAATATTATGTGTTTCTTGCATGATATTGTTTTGTTTTTTGTTTTGCATGCTTTTTCTGTATTATTTATTTGCCACCTCAAAATTAGTGTCACTTAAAACAATAACAGTGTATAATTGTTTATGTGTCTATAGTTGGCAGACATTCTTCTGGTCTTCTCTGGGTTTACTTCTGTATCAGTGGTCAACTAGCTATTGGCTGATTTCTCATCTTCTAGCAAGCTGTGCATGCATGGTTGGTTGATTCAGTTGACTCTCTGCAACCCCATGGACTGTAGACCACCAGGTTTCTCTACCCATGGGATTCTCCAGGCAAGAATATTGGAGTGGATTGCCATGCCCTCTAACAAGCT
Source organism: Okapia johnstoni (assembly GCA_024291935.2). Taxonomy (NCBI): domain Eukaryota; kingdom Metazoa; phylum Chordata; class Mammalia; order Artiodactyla; family Giraffidae; genus Okapia; species Okapia johnstoni. The sequence continues at coordinate 75,267,242 of CM044313.1, read as the reverse complement.
AGTCTGGGCTAACTCTCAGACTATGTCAGGCATATGCTTATAATGAGAGCAGAGGAGTCAGAGAGATAGAGACAGAGTCCTGAAGGCATGTTGAGGCTTAGACTTAGAACTATCATGCCGTCTGTATGATAGATTTCCTAGGGCCACCACAGTAAGATACTACAAAAAGGTGGCTTAGAACAATGGGAAATATATTGTTTTACAGATATGGAGGCCTGGAGACTGAAACCAAGGTGTTGGCAGGCTTATACTCTCTCTGAAGACATGAGGGAAGGACCTGTTCCAGTTCTCTCTCCCAGCTTTCAGTAGCCTCTGGAATTCTTTGCCTTGAAGAACATCTTCCCTCTTGTGTCTTCAAGTCATTTCCTTTGGTGCATGTGTCTGTTTTCAAATTTCTTCTTTTAGTTAGGACACTGATCAGATTACATTAGGGCCCACCCTAATAGCCTCATTTTAAGTTGATGACCTCTGTAATGACCCTATTCACAAATAAGGTCACATTCTGAAGTACTGGGAGGATTAGCATTTTTTGTAGGGGATACAATTCAATCCATAACACTGTTTGACTTTTGCCACATTCTGTTGGCAAAAGGAAGTCACAAAGCTTTAAGGGTTGGGGAAGAATAGGCTGCATCTCTTGCAAAGTAATATTACAAAAAGTGTGGATACCAGAAAGCCATTGTGTGTTAGTCGCTCAGTCATGTCCAACTCTTTGCAACCCCATGGACTGTAGCCTGCCAGGTTCCTCCATCCATAGAATTCTCCAGGCAAGAATACTGGACTGGATTACCATGCCCTCCTCCAGGGGGTATTCTCGACCCAGGGATCAAACCTGGTTCTCCTGCTTTGCAGGCAGATTCTTTACCATCTGAGCCACCAGGGAAATCCAGGAAAGCCATTACTTGGGGCTAGTTTTGCAACCAATCTAACACGTGTTGACAAAAAAGATGCACAACATGAGAGTTGCCAGTTAAGTTTTATTTAAGTCAAAATGAGGACTGCAGCCAGGGAGACAGCACTTCAGATAGCTCTGAGAGACTGCTCCAAAGGAGTAGTGGGGGAAGGTCAATATATGTGATTTTTGGTGAAGGAGGAGTTCACACAATCAAGCACTTATTTTACAAAAGGTTTTCCGCTAGCCACCAGGAGCTGATGTCACCATGAAGGGGCTGAGTGCTTTTCTGGATATGAGAAAGTCTAAGGATTGGGATCATGAAATCAGTTGCTGAAAATATCTAACCATCTAAAGGCCTGTTCCACCAGTTTTCCTGCAGCAACAAAGTGCCTCATTCTCTACCCTGAACCCCCTTCAGGGCATGTTGAAGGTCAATAGCTGCAGCAGCACAGGACTCAGTCTCCGAAGAGGCAGATGGAAAATGCCCTTGGCAAGCGCCAATTTGTATTTGACACAGCCTTAGGAAAACAGGTCAAGAAAAGTTTCAATAATAATGCAGTTATGACTGTATATAATTCTAATGGTTTCCAATCCACTCTAGTTGACTGGAGGATAAAAAAAAAAATTTTTAATAAAAATTTATGGCTATGCTCTGTCTCTTTCCCCTGTAATGTTTGTCTATGCAGCTGGGAACTGGGAGAAAAAAATCAAATACATCTGATTGAAAGGAGAAGGATCGTCATGCTTTTTGTCATGTTAAATTTTAGGCCACTTTCTTCCCACCCCTCCCCCACCCCATCGCCGCATCTCAAATTGAAGTCTCAGGAAGACTTAAGGCATTGCCTGTCTGCTCTGCAATGAATAGAGTCAATTCGTATGTAGGTTACGTAATCAACTCTCTTCCTGGTAGGCTACAGTCCATGGGTCACAAAGAATTGGACACGACTGAGCGACTTCGCTTTCACTTTCCCTTCTAGTTTATACTATTTGGGATCAGTCAATGATCAAACCTGGGTCTCTTCTGTCTCCTGCATTGGCAGGCAGGTGCTTTACCGCTAGCGCCGCCAGGGGAAGTCCAGGAACCCATAAATTTATCATTTTCTCTGCTCTTTATTCTTGCTGAAGATTCAAGTTTTTATTTGATGTTATTCCCTGTTAACCTGAAGAATTTTATTTATTTTTTGTTTATTGAAACATGTCTTCTTTTTGCCCTCATTCCAGAAGAATATTTTTCCCGTAAGGAATTTTAGACTGGTGCCTCCATCATTTCTGTCATTCAGCTTCCATTCTTTCTGATGCTCAGTCTTGTTATTTTTTCATTGTTCCCTCTTGTGTTGTGCTATTTTTCTTCTGGCTGATTTCAAGATGTTTTCCTTAAAATGTTTTCTGTGGTTAACTCTGATGTGTCTAGGTGTGATTTTCTTTGTTTTCATCTTATGTAGGGTTTATGAATCTCTAAATTTGCAATTCCTCCCACCCCCACCCCAAATTTGGAAAATTTTCAGCTGTTATTTATCCAAATATTCTTTGTCCCACTTGCTCCCCCATCTCTTTTTGAGACCCCAAGTACATGTATGTTAGAGTTTCTGACATTTTTCCCAAGGTCCCTGAGGCTCTGTTCATTTTTTAAAAAGTATTTTTTACCTTTATTCTTTAGATTGGATCATTTCTATTACTATATCTCTAAATACACTGAATTTTTCTTCTGTCATTTCCAGTCTTTTTTAAAGTCCATCTACTGATTTTTGAAAAAATTCAGATATTATGCTTTTTAGTTCAAGAATTTAAATTTTTAAATGCTTTCTTCTTTTTTCCTGATAATTTTTATTAAATTATTCATTATGAGTTTATATTATTGTACATTCGTGAAAATAGTTAAGATAGCTACTTTAAAATTCTTATGTTCTATGTCTAACATCTGGGTCATCTTGGAGTGGGTCTCCATTGATCAACTGTGGGACTCAAATTAAAAATTCTGTCTCGTTTCAGTGGGTGGCAGCTAAAATCTCCAATCATTTCTTTTTGCCTTACCTGGGCTATTTTCATGAATATTTAATTTACAAAAATGGTACTGGGTTCTAGAAATTATTGCTTCTTAATTTTTCATTCATCTCTGTGCTTGTTAGACATATCACTGTACTAGTCCACAGTAGCCTGATGTTACCTTGTCAACATTTGGCATCTGGCTTGGGCTATGTGAGTACCAATTTCTGTGCTGAAGAAACAGAGGATGGTTGTCCTAAGGAAAAGCGGGGGATAGGCAGGGGAGAGGCAAGAGCAGAACTTATATGTTTTCTGCAATCCATCTTCTCACTTCCTCACTTCTCACTTCCTCCTCTGGGGATCCTTCATGCTGGCCTCAACTCCTCCCTCACCTTCTTACCCATCAGATACACCAGTTCAAGCAACTTTCAGACTGTCGAAGGATTTCTTAGAGTTCCTTCTGTTAATTCTCGAAACCTACACTTTCTCTCATGTCTACTGTTTCTTCTAGGCTATTTTAACAAGGGACCCAAGAAACTTATGCTAAGTTACTATCCACTGGGAGCAGAAAATGCTCTCTGATTTTCTTTCTCTACTTAGCACTATCTCTGTATTCTCAATAAGTGGCTAGAAGATAAATTAGAAAATGACATCAGGAGAAATTATATACAACATGTAAATTCTGAGAAGACAAAATCTTCCATTTCTCTAACCTTTAGCAAGAGTTAGCATTTAATAAATAAATCAGTATCTACCTAGAGAGTTCCTCATACATATGTATAAAGAAGCACTAATAGGCTTTTTCATTACTGCGTGTGAACATAGCCAAAAAATTTAAAAACCTGAATGATCATTAGTAGACAATGGTTAAATAAGTAGTGGTTCTTCCAAGCCATTAAGTACAATGGATTAGTAAAATGAATTAAATAGTTATCTATATGTACTTACTTGGAAGAATTTGCAAGGAATACCACTGAGTGAAAAGAAGTTGAAAAATCATTTGGTATAATATCATTTATAGAATAAAATAGCATCCATTACACCAAACTGTGTACTTCTACATATGCAAGCATATTTATGTACTTGTATTGAAAAAGGAAGAGAAGGAAACGTATCATACCATATTGACATATCTCTTAGAAGGAAAGTAGACTTGGCAGAGTGATGAAATAGGACTTTCACTTTACTTGTTTCATCTTTTTAAAAAATTTATTTTAAGTTGGAGGATAATTGCTTTACCCTATTGTGTTGGTTTCTACCATACATCTGCATGAATCAGCTATACATGTATATATGTCCCCTCCCTTTTGAACCACCCTCCCATCTCCCACACCATTCCACCCCTCCTTCATCAACAGATTAATGAATAAAGAAGTTGTGGAACATATATACAATGGAATATTACTCAACCACACAAAAAAAACAGACGGATGGTGTATCACTTTTTCTTTTTTCCAAAGAAAATATCAATTACTTAATTTTAAAAGTCAGTGAAGGAAGCTTAGATGCTGAGATGACATTCACTGACTATATCTTTTTTTCCTACAGAAAGAAAAAATGTATTTAAAGATGTCCTGTCCTGTTTGAACCTGGACACAAGCAGAAAGCTTCTGCCAGACTTCGTGAAACAATTCTCCTTGGACCGAGGATGTACGTGGGTGCCTGAGACTCCGAGTGACTTGGCCTGGAACTTCCTGATGAAAGTTCAAGCACTGGATGTGACAGCCAGAGATTCAGTCCTCAGGCCCAAGGTTCTGGGTGAAGAGAGCAAAGGGGAATTGCTGACCAGAGTAGAGAACTTGGAAATCAGAGAAACAGAAACCATTAATCCCTTGGATGTCCTTTGTGCCTCTTTGCTGTCTTCAGACAGCTCTCTGCAACGCGAAGTCATGTCAAACATGTATCGTTGCCGGTTTTCTCTTCCCCTGCTCCTGCCAGATGCAGAAAACAACAGAAGCATTTTAATGCTAGGGGCCATGAAGGACATTGTGAAGGAACAGTCAACACAGTCTTCAGGAGGGCCTACAGGGGATACAGAAAAGTTTCTGACTCTCATGAAGATGCCTGTCATCTCATTTGTGCGTCTAGGATACTGTAGCTTTTCCAAGTCCAGAATCCTCAATGCCCTGCTCAGCCCTGCCCATCTGAAATCACACAAAATCTTTCTTCATCAGGACTTGCCTGTTCAGGTGCTTCCCCGGCAGATCTCTGATGGCATGGTTGAGTTAACATGGTGTTTTCCTGATAGCAGTGGTTTAAGTGAAAACCCTAGTTTCCCCCAGAAGCCTGTTGCTGTGGCCAACCTTCGTGGAGATCTGGAAAGTTTTTGGACACAGTTTGGTTTCTTGATGGAGGTTTCCTCAGCTGTGTTTTTTTTCACTGACTGCCTGGGTGAGAAGGAATGGGACTTGCTAATGTTTTTAGGAGAAGATGCCATTGAAAGATGCTACTTTGTCCTCAGTCCCCAGGCCAAGGAGAGTGAAGAGGCTCAGGCTTTCCAGAGGGTCCTGAAGTTAAAGCCATCACAGCTACTGTTTTGGGAAGAGGAGGAAGCGGGACAGAGAGGAAGGAACATGGAGGGTCTTCAAGCTGCCCTCCAAGAAGTAATGTCCTCTTCACTCAGATGTGTGTCTGTGGAAGACATGGCCCCCCTGGCCAGAGAGTTGGGGATACAGGTAGACCAAGACTTTGAGAACATTCAGGGGATTCAAGTTTCCCCTAGTGAAAACTTGTCTGGAACAGCTGAAGATGAGGGATCACAAAGACACAGTCAGCCAAAAAACTCATCTGAAAGCCCCGCTAAGATGTCTGAGACTAGTTGTCATATCAGCCAAAATCATCAGAATTTCCATCTCACCCCAGTATTCATGCCTCCTCTGAGAAACTTCCGTCCTTTACCAGCCAGAATTGGAGGTAACTTTAACCATGTTTCTTTGAAAGCCCCTTGGGCTATGGGGTCCCGCTTTTGGTTACAGCAAAGGCCTAAGAGGTTCCATCCTTTGCCCTTTCAGAATACAAGGGCACCTAGTCCAGGCAAACGTTTTGGAATTCAATATTTCCAACCCCAGAGATTTTATTCAGGTGAAACCTTTATGAGATTTTCAGGAACTCCTTGGAGACATCACGTGGGTAGAACTTTTGGGAGACCACCAAGACCCATTTCTCAGCATATACCAGCCTGGCCTCAGAGACCACAGACAATGGGAACCCTTGAAAGGTCTAGGAAAGTGGACTCCCAGGGAGGTCACCCCCATTCCCTGGGTTCACGGCCAGCAGGAGCGGTTGGGAAGCCTGGGCAAGTCAGTGCCTGGGGAACAAGGCCAACACAGACAATTAAAACCTTCATGAGAACGAAACCCCATATTGAAAATCCTCACCATCAAGCCTTTCAAGCAGCAGGAGCCACACAAAAGCCAAGAAGGACTGACTCTCAGCAAGGAGCTAAGCTGAAGACACAAGGTGGGCCTTCAAATCCATCTTTCCAAACAGGATTCCATCCTATGTCCTACGGCATGTATTTGCCCAGCTCTCAGTTAAAATCTAATCAGCCAAAGTCACCCCAGGTCAAGCAATCCCAGCACAAACCCTCCCAACCTGTGCCCTTTCAACCCAAACCCACTCAAACCAAACCCACTCAGCACCAGGCCCCCCGAGCTGAAAGTTCTCCATCCAAACCCACTCAGCTCAAGCCATGCCAGCCCCAGTCCTCCCAATCTAAACCTTCTCAGCCCAGACTCACTCAACCCAAGTCATCTCATACTGGTCCTTCACAGGCTAAGGCATATTACCCAAGAGCAGGGCCCAAAAAGGGAGGGAAGCATTAAAATGTTTACTCTAGGGACCTATGAAATGTATCCTTTGCCCAGGCCTTTCCTATCATATATAGGGTAACCTGAAGGAGAGTGGCAGTGTTGGTAAAAATGTACTATCATTAGCATGACACAGGAAATAAGATATATACAGCGTAATTGGATATTATAAAAATATCTATGAGAATTATGTCCCTAAAGAAAAGGGAAAAATATGAAAAGAATACAGAATAGAATCAAGCAGTAAATAAATAAACTGAATACAACCTTGAATATTTGATAATATATAACTTGAACCCCTGGTAACTTAGCTGGTAAAGAATTCAGACCCTGGTTCAATTCCTGGGTCGGGAAGAGCCCCTGGAGAAGGGATAGGCTACCTACTCCAGTATTCTTGGGCTTCTCTGGTGGCTCCGATGGTAAAGAATCTGCCTGAAATGCAGGAGACCTGTGTTCGATCCCTGGGTTAGGAAGACCTCCTGGAGGATGACATGGCAACCCACTCCAGTATTCTTGCCTGGAGAATCCCCATGGACAGAGGAGCCTGGCAGACTACAGTCCATGGGGTTGCAAAGAGTCAGACATGACTAAGCGATTAAGCACGCACAACTTGAACCTAGAGGGTAGAGCTTATAAAACTATTTCACTTGGAGAAAAGTAAGGATGAAGCCTTTAATTTCAAGGTGACCATAAAATAGGGCACAAATAGCCTCAGTGTTGCGAGAAAAACTGTCCTAAATGTCGGCTGCTCTAGAGATGTTTTGGTCAAAAATTTTGTGTTTGATATCAGTCACTAAGCAGATAACCCTGTTTGTTTGGAATTTTTAAATCAACTTGCTTGCAATAATAGCCCCAAATTGCTTGGATGATAAAGCTTATTTGCCCCTTACATATAGAAATAATGAACCAACAACCAATAAAGTTATTTTGCCTAAACTTTGGGAGTGATTGTGTATGTTTCATATTTTAAATATTTAATATTTGTCATAGTTAAGGTAATTTGACTAATTAGAGGATCTGATATATTAGCTTCATGACTCCGACTTAAAATGTAAAACTGAATTTTTAATTTTAGAGTTGTGATTTTATTAAATTGCAAAGCTTAAGATAGGTTTACAAAGTTTGTAAAAAGCACTGAAATGTATAAGAGAACTTAAGAGTTGCAGAATTTTCAATTTTAATTTATTAGATTCATCATTGTCTAAACATTAGGTTAACTTCTACTAGTTAGAAGCATTAAGTAGAAGGAATATTAAACTTAAAATATTTAATTACAATGCCATGGATTGACCTAGAGATTGTCATACAGAGTGAAGTAAGTCAGGCACAAAAAGACAAATATATGATTCCTGTTATATGTGAAATCTAAAAAAAGAGTACACATGAACTTAGTTACAAAACAGTAAGAGTCACAGATATAGAAAACAAAGTTACAGTTATCAGGGGATGAGGAGGGAATAAATTGGGAAATTGGCATTGACATATACGTATTACTATGTATAAAATAAATAACTAACAAGAACCTGTTGTATAGTACAAGGAACTCTCCTCAATACTCTGTAATAGCCTATATGGGAAAATAATCTAAAAAAAGAGTGAATAAATGTATATGTTTAACTGATTCACTTTGCTGCATGACTGAAACTAACACAGCACTGTGGATTAACTATATCCTAATTAAGAATAAAATCTAAGTGAAGTTTAATTAAGTTTATGAGTGACACTAAATATTAATAAAAGGCCACGTTAAAGGAAAATGTTAAAATTCAGTAGATTAATTTTAAATCTGCTTAAATTTAAATTGAATATTTTTAAATCTACTCAATTAAACTTAGAAATAAAATAATGAGTTTAATCAGTTGAATTAAGAGCCCTGGTTTTTGAATTTGTAACTTTTATAAAATTAATGTTAGTTGTAAGTATTAAAATAGCCTCTTGTTGTCTTTTCTGGGGGGAAAAAAACCCAAAACTCTCTTCAAAGACACCTACAAAGAAATCCTACTAACAAACAGATGAGAAATGATCTTTTAAAAGAAATAATCTCTGAGAACATTCTCATACTGCAATAGGTATCCTTCATTTGTTTGCGCATGTATTAAATAATCAACATGGAGTATTTAGAGTGTGTTCAACCTCTCTCAAGATTTCTGCAAAGGTGAAGAAAGAAACAGAGGACAGTGCATATGAATTTTTGTCTTTTGGCAGGCAAAAAATCATAACTAGTTCATAACTACAAAATATTTGATGTGAAAGTGAAGTTTCTCACTGAAAATAAATTTTTTGTTGTTTAAACATCTAAAATGAGCAGTAAAGTCCTGTTTTTAAAAACTTTTCTCCGTATCCTTCAAGATTAGTTCCTGTAGAATAGAACTTGTTGGGTTATTGTCACCAACAAACTGTATCTGTCTGGGGTTAATGATACATATAGGGTACATTCAAACTGGACAATTGGAGGAGAGCTTAATAAAGGGACTATTTATAAAGGGTTAGGCCAGATGTAAAAACAGCACAAAGGACTGGATCTAGTAAAAGCAAGACACATCATTACTCCAAGGTCTGAAGGGAAATGGGAGGGTGTGCTTTACCCATCAGAAGAGCTGTGTGGGAAGGCTCTTGGGTCTGGGTGGTTGCAGTGATCCATGGGGAGATATCTCAGGTGATAAATATCTATTCCTACTTCTGATGTGCCAGGGTTCTCCCCCTTGGTGGCATAACCAGAAAACAGCAAGGAGCTCACCTAGGCTATTCATGTAGGTCAGTCTTTTAGGGTTCAGAGCAGGGTGGAGGATGGATACAGAGGGGCAAATAGAAGGTACTCAAAAGACACCTTTTCCCATTCCATTCTTCCTTTTTTCCTCTCGTTTGCTTTCTTCTCTTATATTTATTTATCAAGCACCTATTATGTGTGAGTCATTGGCCTCAGAGCTGAGAAGACATGAAAACAGAATAAGAATTCTACTATAGTTGTGAAATCCTATAAATCTGTGTTTCCTCCCTATCGTGAAACTGTAAGCTCATTATACATGGTTCTGAAAATTCAAAAACAGACAAAGAAGAAAGGAACATAAAAGTAACCTGTAACCTCATGACTCAGAATAACTAGTAGAATAGTCCTCTAACTCACTAATAATATTTTCGTGTACTTTTCCTATCTCTGTGTATTTACAGGCAGCATTCTATTTCGTTTTTGAGTGTGCACCAGGGTTGAGGTGGCAAAGTCAAACACAGTGTTAGGGGCAGGCAATATAAACAGCATGAAATACTGGTTTTCCTCTATTTCTTTGCATTGACCACTGAGGAAGGCTTTCTTATCTCTCCTTGCTATTCTTTGGAACTCTGCATTCAAATGGGTATAGCTTTCCTTTTCTCCTTTGCCTTTAGCTTCTCTTCTTTTCTCAGCTATTTGTAAGACCTCCTCAAACAACCATTTTTCCTTTTTGCATTTCTTTTTCTTGGGGATGGTCCTGATCACTGTCTCCTGTACAATGATACGAACCTCCATCCATAGTTCATCAGGCACTCTATCAGATCTAATCCCTTGAATCTATTTGTCATTTCCACTGTATAATTGTAAGGGATTTGATTTAGGTCATACCTGAGTGGTCTAGTGGTTTTCCCTACTTTCTTCAATTTAAGTCTGAATTTGGCAATAAGGAGTTCATGATCTGAGCCACAGTCAGCTCCCAGTCTTGTTTTTGCTGACTATACAGAGCTTCTCCATCTTTGGCTGTGAAGAATATAATCAGTCTGATTTCAGTATTGACTATCTGGTGATGTCCATGTATAGAATCTTCTCTTGTGTTGTTGGAAGAGGGTGTTTGCTATGACCAGTGTGTTCTCTCGGCAAAACTCTATTATCCTTTGCTCTGCTTCATTCTGTACTACAAGGCCAAGTTTGCCTATTACTCCAGGTATCTCTAGACTTTCTACTTTTGCATTCCAGTCTTCTATAATGGAAAGGATATCTTTTTTGGGTGTTAGTTCTAGAAGGTCTTGTAGGTCTTCATAGAACCATTCAACTTCAGCTTCTTCAGCATTACTGGTCGGAACATAGACTTGAATTACTGTAATATTGAATAGTTTGCCTTGGAAACAGAGATTATTATGTCATTTTTGAGACTGCATCCAAATACTGCATTTCAGACTCTTTTGTTGACCATGATGGCTACTCCATTTCTTCTAAGGGATTCTTTTATACGTGTACAATGTTTATATGTGTACAATTTACTAAGTTAAGAATGTTCAACTTGTAAGCGACCTTTATTGTTGTTAGCAGACTGAAGAATCTACCCAATGATTTACCTCTTTTAACACCTGAAAATCCTTTCTTAAACACCTTAAGTCATTTTATATTCTGTACGAGAAAGCAAATAATGATTACTTTTAACATTTAAAAAGTGTGTTCTTTGTTGAGATTCTAGAAAGGAGTGTACGCCAATGTAATACAAAGACTGGGCACAGGGACAAAGTTGTCTCCTTAATCGTTATTAGCCTCATGAATCCAGGATTTACCTCCGTACATGGTGACTTCTGGCATTTTCTCATGTCTTGGAATTCTTTGTAGTCTCCTTTTGTGATTAAGGTATAGTACACTTTCCAATATTAACTGTTTAGGATCCATGTAAACAAAGCATGCATTTGGGAGGATAAACTGACTGCTAAGGTTTCAGGCATTTGATTTAATTGGTGGCTTTTGCAGTGCTAATTGGAGAAGGAAATGCAACCCACTCCATTATCCTTGCCTGGAAAATCCCATGGACAGAGGAACCTGGTGGGCTACAATCCATGGGATTACAAAAAGTCAGACATGACCTAGTAACTGAGCATGACCAGTCCATCCTAAAGGAGATCAGTCCTGAATATTCATTGGAAGGACTGATGCTGAAGTTGAAACTCCAACACTTTGGCCACCTGATGTGAAGAACTGACTCACTGGAAAAGACCATGATGCTGGGAAAGATTGAAGGCAGGAGAAAGGGACGACAGAGGATGAGATATTTGGATGGCATCCCCGACTCAATGGACATGAGTTTGTGTAAACTCTGGGAGTTGGCAATGGACAGTGAGACCTGGCGTGCTGCAGTCCATGGAGTCGCAAAGAGTCAGACATGACTTAGTGACTGAACTGAACTGATTGTATCTGGTTAAATCTAAAAGATATCCTTTTATCTTTCAAAATATTCTTCTTTCTCTATTCCATGGCTAAGACTTGAGTTTTTGCTCAAACCTCAATTCTTTATTCCTATTGTCCAATGTCACCAGTATATGTCCAATGTCACCATATTCTGTCACTAATTGCAGACAACTTTAGTACAGATTAATGAACTATAATTTTTGGCTCAGTCCTGATTTGACACCCCTACATCTCTAAGCTTTGTACACTAGATCGATTTCCCTGGAATGCAGAGGCAGAGAGAAGGGAGAATAGATGAGAATACTGGGATGAGCATATCCTCCAGAAGAGCCCCTGCTCTTTGTCCCCAGTTCTGTGTAAACCACATACCTATCCCTAGGCCTCACAGTGAGCAATAAAACCCAAAGAGAGATTTAAGTACTGCCTATCTTTAGTATTTGTCCCACTTCCCATAATTGGATGGGTGAAGGGATGGTGCAAGACGAGAGGAAATTTTATTTTAAAAAGTGCATTAGTTAATATATCAAATATCATCCCATCAAAAGAGCAACCTGGGTATTGGAGATAGAGTGACTGGACAGCTTGAGGAAGGACAGAATTTAAGGGCCAGGCAGAGGACCGATGATGAATCCCAAGGAGGAGGACTTGATGGGGAAGAAGAGCCAAGAGAGGAATCCGAAAGTGCTGAGTGGGCTGTTTCAATAAGCCAGCAAAGACTGTCTAGTGCATTTTATCAAATTAGGGCCAATTTTCTTTTTTTTTTAGACTAGACCTATTTTGGGGCTTTTAAGATAAAGAATGAGATGAAAGTTTCAGAAGCTAAGAGATAGAACTCTTAAAGGATTATTTTGGTTGCCTCTTTCTAAAAATAATTTTTTTAATGTTCAATTGTATTTTTTTTAAAAAGTTCATCCTGTTGCCTCTTTATTCTGCCCAAACCATATTCAAATTATTCAAGTACTAAGCACCAAGTTTCAGTCCTGGCCAGCATGGGAGTGTGCTGCTTGGGGATCCTGTTATGAAGAAGGTCAAGGGCCAGCAGCCCTCTGTGGGGACCCACTGTAGTGGTCCAGAAACCCCACTCTGGGCAGGCTGCTTGGAGCCAGGGACTCAGCATGGTAGGGGTTCAGAGCTGGGCCAGTCCTTCCCACGTGTGGGAGCCCCTGCCGGGCAGCTGGCCTGGCTGAGACTTTCTCCGAGCTGCACTCTCCTCTGATGCCACCCTCCTCAGTCTCTCTCTCTTCTCTCCTTCCTTGCAGTGTAAGGCTCTCCCCGCCCCCTCCTGCTCCCGCCTCCCTTTCTGTGTCATAGATTTCTCATGGACTTGAATTCATCTTAGCAACTGCTTCCTGGAGGACGTGAAGTGACACAAGCTATGAAATATTTGTAAAAAAATATTTCCTTTTTTTTTTTTCAACGTTCAAGCTCTCTTGGACACCCCTACTTCCCCTCTCTCCTTTTGTGAGAGAGCAGACCCAGGGAAACTTCTCTACAGTGCTTGAGAGTCTGCTTCAAAAGGGAGAAATGTTTTGACTCTTTTATCTCCTTTAGGACATTAGTGGATATTAATTTTGGATACGGAGAGATTTTTAAATTTGTATTTTTTTTGAGAGATTTTTTTAAAACAAGAACTTTGCATGCGTATATGTTTCATCTGTTGCTAGGTGTCAATAAGCACTCTTCCTAGCTTGATGACAAAACAGAATCGTTCATAATTTACTATTCTCCTTTGTAGTCAACAAAAAAGAAGAAAAAAATCATTAAAGATATGGTGCATGCTGGAATATTGCTTTAATTTCCCAAGACCTCTTGCAACATTGGTCAAAGATCAGTAAGGTAAGAACTGAGACATGGCCCCTTGCATCGTGTGGTTATTGTTAGCACAGCTTTAGGGAGAAAAGGCACAGAAGCCAGGCTCGGGAGGGTCAGATGTGAATGGAAAGTGGGGAAGTGGACTCTTCAAGAAATTTGATTGAAAAGGAAAGTGCTGTATCTACTAGGTCAAGAAAATGTTTTCTTCCTCTGTCTTTCTCCCCTTCCCCTCTTCTTCTCTTCTTCCTTTTTTTTCCTTCTCCTCTTCATTCTTCTTCTAATCCCCCTCCCCTTTTTTTAAGTCTAAGGTAATATAATATTTGGGCTCCCCTGATGGCTCAATGTTAAAAAAAAAACCTGTCTGCCAATGCAGGAGACATGGGTTTGATCCCTGGGTTGGAAAGATCCCCTGGAGAAGGAGGTGGCAGCCCACCCCAGTATTCCTGCCTGGGAAATCCCATGGACAGAGGAGCCTGGCGGGCTCCAGTCCACGGGGTTGCAAAAGACTTAGTGACTAAACAATAGCAACAGTGTAAGATCCGGCAAAAAGTTCGAACACTGTAGAAATGTATGATGTGGAAAGTCCTTGTAATCCCACCCCCTGGATAGGAAGAGTTCTCAACATTGTCTGCACATTAGACTCACCAGGGGAGGTTTTAAAAAATTCTAATGCTCAGCCCATGTACGTGTGTGTGCTTAGTCGCTCAGTCAAGTCTGACTCTTTGTGATCCCATGGACTAGTATCTACTAGTTTCTAGTAGATAGTGTCCCATGGAGCCCGCCAGGCTCCTCTTTCCATGCATTGCAGGTGGATTCTTTAGCGACTGAGCCTCCAGGGAAGCCCAATGTTCAGCCCATATTCTGTGTCAAGGGTACCAATATTTCTGAGAGTGGCACCCATATACTAGCATTCTTTAAAGCTCTCTAGGTAACACACAGTCAAGGTTGAGAACCACTGCTACAAGTGTGTCTGTGGACTAGTGGCATCAGCCTCAGCATTCAGGAGAACCTCAGCTCTGCAGCCTCTCTACCTACTGAATGCTAATCTAAGTACTAGCAATACCCCTTTATATTTCACATGCACAATATTTTTTCTTTTACATTTATGGTAAATGTAAAAAATATAGTTAATTTTTTAAAATTGACGTATAGTTGATTTATAATGTTGTGTTAACTTCTGATATACAGCAAAGTGATTTATATATATATATATATATATATTCTTTTCCATTATAAGCTATTACAGAATATTGAGTATAGTTCCCTGTACTATAAGAAGATCCCTGTTTATCTATTTTATATATAGCAGTGTGTGCATGTGTTAATCCCAACCTAATTTATCCCTTCCTCCCCTTTCCCCTTTGGTAACCATAAGTTTGTTTCCTATGCCTGCGTATCTATTTCTGTTCTGTAAATACATTCATTTGTATTTCATATGCACAATAAAAACTGAGCAGCACTTTTTAGAGAAAAATCACTAAAGGAAGACTTTTTTTTTAAAAAAAGGTGGAATGAACTCATGCTTACAGACTGAGAGAAAGAATCTACACAAGGGAAAGAATAGAAAGTACAAGACAAAATGTCATAATTGGTAGGGCAATGCCCCAGAAGTAGAGAGAGAGAATTGGCAGGCAGTGAGGGAACAATTAACTTTGAAAAGGGAGTTTGTCTTCTTGGGACACTGGAAGGAAGAGGGAGTGGATGATAGATTCAGCAGTAGGTTTGAGTTGTGAGGAAAGCAGGAAGTTGTTGATGTGTTGGCTCCTAACGGCCTTTGTTTTCTGCTTTCCCCAGGGAAGTGAGAGGAGAGGCCATCTCTGAGAAACAAATGGGGCAAAGAGGGATAATGACTGTTGAAGCCCTACTATGTGCCACAAGGGGTTGTTGTGGTTTAGTCACTAAGTGGTTTACATACCAAAGCATATCTAGTCTGCCCTATGCCAGTCCTGTTCTACAGAGGGGACATCACTACTCTGCTGGCTTCTCCTTTGTTCAGTCTCTATACATCTATCCTGAGGTTACCTCTCTGTTTCTTCACTCCTTTGTTGACATCACTTAGTCCCCTGACAGTAGATAGTATCTAACAACTCTGCCTGCACACCCCACCCCATCTACCTTTCTAGTCCTGACCTGTGTTGTGAACTACATCCAGTTGTTTATTCAGCATTTCTATCACATGCCTGATAGAAATCTCAAACTTAGAACTCTTTAAAAATTTGCAGCCCCACCAATTGTAATAATGCCAAAACCTAGAACCTGTGGTACGTTGTCTTCCCTCCACCCCAAATCACCCCTTCCCTCCCAAATCATTTCCACAGTATTCTGAGCCCATCCAGTTTTCTAAGATCTCCACTCCCACCAGTCCTATCTAAGCCACCATTACCTCTATGTGGACTACTGTAGTATAATTCTACCTGCCCTCTCTGCTTCCACTGCTGCTGCCCTGCAAACCAGTCTCTGCATTTCATCCAGAGTGATGCATGTGTGTATATACATGACAGTTTAAAACATATGCACAAATAGAATAGCATCACCAATCCCCTTAACCTTATAGCAACTCCAAGAATTATCAATAACTTGTCAATTTTGCTTTATCAATCACTCTGCCTCAGTTTTTCTTTTTTAAATGAAGCATTTAAAAGCAAATTTAAGAAACGATATTATTTCAGGCATGCATATTTCAGTAGATATCTCTAACAGAGGAGGATTTTAAAAACTAAAGCCAGAATGCTCATGATATTCTCAGGGCTGCACACACCTATACATTTTATCTTATTTAATCTTTATAATAGTCTTGTGGGGAGGGCATTACTAGATGATTTCACCTACAGATAAATGTTGATTTACAGTGTACTGGCCCAAAGGGCTGAAATTTGAAGCAAGAGTTCTCAATTTCCCTGTCCATCCACCACGACTGCTTTTTCCTAAGTGTGAGGGCTCCTCTACTCATTCCTTACTGCCTTACATCTCACGATCTTGCACCATTTTAAGAAAAAAGAAAATAAAAATGGGAACAATCTGCAGTTTCAGATATTACCCGCTTAAATTTTTCTCTAGAATTTAAGAAAAACATCAGTATACTGCCATCTTCTGGATCTTTTGAATGCTAACACATCTACGACAATACAGATACTTAAAACCAGGTCTGCCCAACTCCGTATTCTAGGGCTGACGTATTAAACTTTGTATAATTAAAATTATTTCTTTAGCTAATTGGAAACTTTTTAAAACAACTTAATACATAGTAAATATAGAAGCTAAAAAGTAGATGTAATAGAGGTAAGTTATTTTTGCTTGTAGAGGATGGAGGCAAATGTACACAGTTAAAATTGAGTTACTCAACCTCCATCTTTGGGCATTAATTTCAACCTTTTCTAATAACAGTTTTTAAAATTAACATTAATAAAGGTATTGGATAGAAAAGCAATTCAGTTGCTGGTGACAGTATAAATTATCACAGTCTTTCAGGAAGGCAATTTGATTGCGTATGTAAAAATGTCCATAACTTTTAAAAAATTTATTCATTTATTTTGACTTTGATTTTATTTATTTTTTAATTGAAGGATAATTGCTTTACAGAATTTTGTTGTTTTATGCCAAATATCAACATTAAATTTATTTAGTTTTAATTGAAAGATAATTGCTTTACAGTATTGTGTTGATTTCTACCAAACATCAACATGAATCAGCCATAGGTTTACCCATGTCCCCTCCCACTTGAACATCTCTCCCACCTCCCTCTAGCTGTAACTTTTGAACCAGTAAATTTACTTTGGGAATTCATCCTACACATATTCTTGTTAATATATGCAAAGATGTATACCTCAGATGTGAAAAATCTTGTTTATAAAGTACTAAAAAAACTCATAATCTTTAAATGATTCTACTACACCTAGGCAATGTGGTTGTATGAAGGTGTTTAAAAATAGTGGAGTAGCAGGACTTTCCTGGTGGTTCAGTGATTAAGATTCCTCGTTTCCAATGCAGGGGATGTGAGTTTGATCCCTGATCGGGGAACTAAGTTCCCATGTGCTGAGTGGTGTGGCCAAAAAGTAAAAACTAAAGAATAAACAATGGTGTAGTTCTAAATATACCAGTTATAATAACTGATATTATAAGAGGTTTTATAAGAGGTCTAGAACTGGAAGATTCAATGCAAATTAAGTACTCTTTCATATATTTTTTTTTAACTAACAGATGTTTATGTAGCAAACCAAACCAAAAATTACGGTTGGATTTCTGACCCTAGAAGAGTGATACACTCACCTTTTAAAAAATGGAACATGCCATTTCCTTCTCCAGTGCATGAAAGGGAAAAGTGAAAGTGAAGTCGCTCAGTCGTGTCCGACTCTTAGCCACCCCATGGACTGCAGCCTACCAGGCTCCTCCATCCATGGGATTTTCCAGGCAAGAGTACAGGAGTGGGGTGCCATCGCCTTCTCTGATGAAGCAATAAAGTCCTCAATATTAGCTTCATAACCTAGGGTACAATGAATAAGATAAAGATAATTTGAGTGTAAGTTATATTTTGTGGTTTCTACTCAAAAATTTAAAGTAACAGAAAGGAAAACTTAGTGCTCTGTGAAATCCATACCGTGAAGCTAAGTTTACAGGGTAATGTCTTTTTACTTATCTTTATTATTTAATAATAAAATATAGACTAAGCATAGTACTCATGACTGGGATTTATCAAGTCTTTTCTATGTGCTAAGTGTCCTAAATGTTAGCATGTGAGAAGTCAGTTTATTTTCTTCATGACTCTGGAAAGACAGTATACAGATAATATTTCTATTTAATGAAATCCAGAGTGAAGAGAGTTAAGTGAGTCAAGTTAAGCACGTGGTCAAATCAGGAGTTGAGTCCAGATACTCTCAACTGGGCTGCAGTGGGCTCTGGGAAAACCTGATGAGTGGATGAAGAAGAGCGAAGCGGCTGCAGCTGTTTCACCAAGGACCACAGTGCCAGCAAAATGCCTCCGGTGCTGTGTGTACTTGTGTTCCTGCTAAGAAAACCCCTGCTCGTAGTTTTCCTTTAGGCAAGGTGAAGGGCTCAAGCATGGAAATATCTGTTGACACTTGCCGTGCTGTCCTTGCAGAAGGAACATATCTCCTGCTCTTTGAGAAGATAGAATATACAATCCCCTCTGTCTTTGTACAAGGAATCAGCAGTAATCTGTCTGCTCACGTGTTGCAGCTTCATTCACTTGACAACCACACCGCAGCCTTGAAGATGGCAGTGGTGATGCTGCAGTCAAGAAAGTCCTGGTTTGTTTGTTTTAAAATATTTATTCATTTATTTGGCGGCACCGGGTCTTAGTTAATGGCATGTGGGATCTTTATTTGGGGCATATGAGGCCTAGTTCCCTGAGTAGGGATCCAACCCAGACCCCCTGCATTGGGAGCATGGAGTCTTAATTTTTTTTTTTTTTTTGGCCACATCACACATCATGCGTGCTCTTATTTCACCAACCAGGGATTGAACCCATACCCCTTGCAATGGAAGCTTGAAGTCTTAACCACTGGACTGCCAGGGAAGTTCCAATTTTTAACCTTTTTTATTCAGACATAATTGATATAAGTTACTGTATAAATTTAAGGTGTAAAGCACAATTGTTTGACTTATACCCATTATGGAATGATTATCACAATAAATATAGTGAACACTCATCATCTCTTACAGATGCAAAATAAAAGAATAATAAAAAACATTTTTTTCTTGTAACCAAAACTCTTAAAATTTACTCTTTTATCAACCTTCATATATAATATACAGCTGTGTTAATTATATTAATCACATTGTTTATCACATCTCTGATACTTATTTATCTTATAACTGGAAGTTTGTACTTTTTTACAACCTTCATCCAATTCCTCCTCCCCCCATCCCCTAACTCTGGTAACTACAAATTTGATCTCTTTTTCTATGAGTTTTCTTGTTGTTTGTTCTTGAAGTAGAATTTACCTTTGTTAGTTCCTGGTGTACAGCATGTGATTCGATATTCTATACATTTCAAGAGCAGTTCCACGACAAGTTTAATTCCCACCTGTCCAACTGTCACTATATGAAGTGAGTGAATGACCTGTTTAATTATGGCATCAGGGTGGGCTGGAGGAGGAAAAAGGCCATAGTGCGAGCTTTGAGACCCAGGATTGTTGGTATCACTGGCTCAATCCTGGCACAAACTGAAAGGCTAATATACTGCTTCATTTCTTTTTCATATCTTTTTCTTTCCCTTCTTTTCTCTTGCCTTTCATATAGTCAATATTCTTTTTAAGTAGGACTTTTAAATTGCCCAGATTAGGGGTGGATGATTTGAAGCGAAGAATAGATTGTTAAAGCCATAATTTCAGGTGTCATGAGAGATGAATATTGGGATTAAGGGTATATGGAAAATATGCCTGAAAATTGACATGGGGGGGATTTTTTTTGGTTGAAAGAGAAGTGAAAAAAAAAAGGCAGATGACAGAGGCTGGGGCACATGGAAAAGTCTAGGCAGTGACCTGATGTTGCCACTAATTCACAAAAAAACACTGCTTTAATGCATTGAATCTATCTTTGAAGAATCAGGCTCAATAGCTCCTTTCAATACTTGGGAGCTTACATCATCAGTGGCATTTTTTCCATATATTTTTGAAAGATGCTCTCATATGGAATATGAAATGGTTTAGAAATTCAATTTTATTTATGGGAAGCATCGTATTTTCTATACTGTTGCTGAAGAAACTTAGGGTAAATGGAGGGTCGAGTTCATTATTTTTTTTCTTTAACCAAAAGTGCACATCACTCAGCAGAGTGCTTAGTTGTTATAAGAGTGAAGAAAAGTTCCTCCAGCATCAGGTGTGGGGAACTTATTGGATTAGAAAGGATAATAAGCTTTCTTCTTGAAATAGCCCTTATCAATCTACTTTATTGTACTTTATTGGGGTCATTCGTCAGTAATGAATCAAACACTAGGCAAAAATTTTCCAGAGAGAGTTAGAAAATCTCTGGTTGGAGCTGAACCCTGGGATCTGGGGTTGTGTCTATGAATGCTATTTATTCTGCAAAATGCTCTGAGCACCTTCCATGGGCCCAAATGCAAAGCATTGCTGGGTCCTGAAAATGTACTTGTTGGGGGCCCATGTAAATATCTCTGATGGAACAAGGGCCACATAGTCACTCCACTATGCAATGCTTTATTGTAGAGGGAGTGGGGATGCGCTCTCACGGAGTGCAGGATTGTTTCTAAGCAGAATTTTTAAGAATAATGAAGGCTGGCTCCAGGTTCTAACTGCGAGTGAACAAGTTGGAGTTTGGTTGACAGTTGGTGGAGTTGGCTCGGTTAGAAGCTTGGAGAGCTCACCTGTGGTAACAAAGGTTAACAAGACTATTTGGGCATGGATGCTAGTAAGTGCGTGGATGCACAATGGGAGTGTGTAGAAGTCCTTTTACATGGATTATTTTTTCAATGAAATAAGAAGGCCATTGATTAAGAACAAATGTGAGATAGTAGATGATGAAAGTATGAAGGGGAAAGTAAGGATGAAATAGTTATCCATAAGTGTTTCAGTGGAAGAATTCTTTGATTCTTTCAGTCTAAGTTATACTTATCAGTTTTCCCCATTGTACCTCGTATCTATCTCTAGCATCCCAATGATCAATATTAAATAGAAACCAGTAAAGAAAGAGTCAAGACAAGATGAACAAGAGATGAATGTCATAGGGGATAGACATGCAAAACAAACACTGGTTAAGCTCAGTATTGATTCTACTAAGCTCCATGATGCTGAGAGAGCTCTGTTTCTGCCACTTAAAATCTTGCTGGCATCAACTCACCAATCTTTACATCCATCCCAGTGCCCCTAGCTTCAGGGCTGAAGGTTGAGACAGAGGTTCTGTTTTTGTCTAGAATGCCTGCCTGAGAGTATTCTGAACTGATTTATTGTGATAGGCATCCAGGGATTCTGAAGATCAAAAAGACTCAGTATGGGTCCAAAGTTATTTTCCTTCTCTTCAGGGATTCTAGTAGTGAAACGTGAGGTAGAATTTCTAGATACTGAATTAGGAGTATAAAGAAGCAATATACTATAACCAGAGAGAAAGCAGAGTACATTGGTTCAGTGAGGGAGTGTGGAAGTTTCTCTCATGGTTCAGTTGTCTCAGTGAGGTAAAGAAGAAAGTTATTACCAGACACTGAGTCTGTGGAAAAAAGTTTAGAAAAAGAAGCATGAAATAGGGTGAATAGGACTAGGCAAAGTAGTGTGATTACCATCTAGCCCTGGAGGTTCATGGTCATCAATTTAAAGTAAGACCAATCACAGGGTACAGGAGGAAAATAGGCAGAGTGAGTTTAACAAGGGTTGTGATTTTGACATATATTTTAAGGATAATTGATGGGGTGGAATGGAGAATTGGCAAGGGTAGTTTTGATTGTAGGAATCCAAGAATTCTTACAGTGAAAGACATGTGGATAACTGTTCCTTCCGTCCAATCATAAGAACATATATTTGTATTTCTTATATTTGCATAAAAGAGACATTGAAAGGACACCCCAAGCAAATAGAAATTGTTACTTATATAAATGCTTACTGATAGGAGGGTAAAGAGGCAGAGATGGGGTCTTTCCAATCCTTCACAAACTTTTCCCAAAAATGGAAGAGGAGGGAACATGTTCCAGCTCTCTCTAGGAGGCCAGTATTACTCCGATATGAAAAGCAGAGTAAGATATAACAAGAAGAGAAAGCTACAGAGCTGTATCCCTTATTAGTATAGACACAAGTTTCCTCAAAAAAAGACTAGTATACTGAATCTACCAAATATAAAAAGGCTTATATACCATGGCCAAATGAGGGTTTATTCAGGAATGCAAGTTTAGTTCAAAATATGAACATCAATCAAGGTAATAGATCATACTAAATGAATAAAGGACAGATAACCCACAATCTTCTCAATAGATGCAGAAAAAGCTTTTGAAGATGTGAAAAATGAAAACTTTCATATGTTGTTGGTGAGAATGTAAAATGATGCAGCTGTTTCTAAAAATGGTTTGGGAGTTTTCAAAATGTTAACCAAAGAGTTACCATATGACCCAGTAATTCTATGCTTAGGATTAGTCTCAAAAGACTTAGAGACATGTGTCCATATAAAAACTTCTATAGGAGTGTTCACAGCGCGTTATTTATAACAGCTTGAAAGTAAAACAACACATATGTCCATCAACTGATGAATGGATAGACAAAATACATCATAGCCATAGAATATAATTCATCCATAAAAAGGAATAAAGTACTGATATATATCATAACATGAGAAGTAAAGTAAAGTTGCTCAGTCATGTCCGACTTTTTATGACCCCATGGATTGTAGCCTACCAAGCTCCTCCCGTGGGATTTTCCAGGCAAGAGTACTGGAGTGGGTTGCCATTCCCTTCTCCAGAGGATCATCCCCACTCAGGGATCAAACCTGGATCTCCCACATTGTAGGCAGATGCTTTATCATCTGAGCCACCAGGGAAGACATTAAAAACATTATGCTAAGTAAAAAAGTGAGACACAAAAGCCACATATTGTATGATTCTATTTATATAAAATGTCAGAAAAGCAAATCCATGGAGGCAGAAAATATATTAGTGGTTTCCAGGAGCTAGAGGTTGTGGGAAATGGGAAATGAATGCTAATGGTTACAGGACTTCTAAAACAGTGGTGATGGTTTCACACGCAAGTGAAAAATTTTTAAACCACTGAATTATACACTTTGAAAGGGTGAGTTGTAGTTCAGATGGTAAAGAATCTGCCTGCAATGCGGAGACTCGAGTTTGATCCTTGGGTCAGGAAGATCCCCTGGAGAAGGGAATGGCTACCCACTCCAGTATTTTTGCCTGGAGAATCCCATGGACAGAGAGAGGAGCCTGGTGGGCTGTAGTCCATGGGATCACAGTCAGACATGACTAAGTGACTAACACTTTCAAGTAAGAATATCAGACAAGAATATGGAGTAAGAGAAATAGAGGGCTTAGCTATACACTAACAGTAGAAAAGAATGAAGGAATGTATAACTCAGAAGTACATTCTATAGAACTTGTTGACTAATCAGGTGTGGGAGACAGTGAGAAGGAGGAAAAAGTCTAGAATGATTCAGGGGTGCCTTATCACCTTGTATTGCAGTGATGTACTTATGTATTTCTCAAACTACTCTGGCACCCATTAAAATATGTGTTTCTCAAACTACTGTGGCCAAAAACACAGGGTCTATTCTGGGGAAGGAGAAGTAAGGGACACAGTTTAGATAAAAATCAACTGTATGCCCATTTCCATAAGTCTGTTTTATACAGTTGAAAAGTGTTGCACAATTTCCCCAGTGAACTGAGAGGTTACTTCCTGTGTTTGCACAGTGTTGAAAGGTTACTTCTCAATTTGAGGTTTCCCCACTTTAGTCTTGGGCTTCCCTGGTGGCGCAGACGGTAAAGAATCTGCCTGAAACGCAGGAGACCTGGGTTTGATCCATGGGTTGGGAAGATCCCCTGGAGGAGGGAATGGCTACCCACTCCAGCATTCTTGCTTGGAGAATCCCTTGTACAAAGCAGCAGGCTATAGTCCATGGGGTTGCAAAGAGTCAGACACAACTGAGTAACTAACACACACACACACATACACTTAATAGGCTTGATGGGAGAAGCCACTAACCTTTACTGACTTTATGTTAAGCGCTAAACGTTCTGCCGAGTTCTTCCTGATGTTTCCACAAATGAGGTGCCCTCTTCATTTCACCCTGCATTGGGCCACATGTTTTGAAAAATTCTTTTGGACAATAAAAGCACTTATTAACATAATTGGTTTCACTTTTTGCCTCATCAAAGTTACAATAATGCAACTGTCAACTGGACTGTCTCATTGGGTGAGCTGTACCATCACTATCACAATGCTTGTTGCTTTACTTTCAATCTAAAGGAAAGGATCTCGATACTTGGTTAAACCTGTACATTCTTATTTTAAATCATATTAACTTAGACCTGTAAAATAGCACTAGGTTCCCCAATGACTATTTTCACAGACCCATAAGAATCTAATGTCAGATAGCTGGTAATCTCCCTGGAAATTATTAATCAGTTTCCTCTTGAACTGAGTGTTTCTAAGTTGATTTGATTGTTCTCAGGAAGTTTGGCGCCCAAACTTGATATTATTGGAGGAATATCTTTGAATCAACTGTTTTGTTAAAATTGCTCTGGCTCACATTTGCTTATGCATATATTTAAGAAAAGAAAGTGTTAGTCCTGCAGTCATGTCCAACTCTTTGTGACCCCATCAACTGCAGTCCACCAGGCTCCTCTGTCCATGGAATTCTCCAGGCAAGAATTCTGGAGTATGTTGCCATTTCCTTCTCCAGGGGATCTTCCCTACCAAGGGATCAAACCCGGGTCCCCTGCACTGAAGGCGGATTCTTTACTATCTGAGCCACCAGGGAAGCCCCACAGATATTTAAAAAAACTCACTTATTGCCCATTGCCTATGTGTGTTCAAGATGCTGCAGTGTGTATTTCATACATCCTGAATTTCACTGACCCTGTAAAGAAGTTTTCACTATCCTTTAAGTAAGAAAATTGAGGCTTAAGAGAATAACACAGATAGCAAAGACAAAGCCTACATTTGAGACAAAATTTGTCTGATACTCTTTCTGGCGAGCCACATTTTCTCCCAAGAAGTAGGCCCATACCAGTAGAAGCTGAAAAAGGACCAGGAAGAGAGTGAAACTGATTTCTTTATGAATATGAGTAACTTATTATATATATGTGTGTGTGTGTGTGTGTGTGTGTGTGTGTGTGTGTGTGTGTGTGTGTAAGTGTATTTGTTTATTTGGCTGTGTTGGGTTTTAGTTGCAACCTGTAAACTCTTGGTTGTGGCTCTAGCTCCAAGAGCAAGGATTGAATAGGGGGCCCCTGCATTGGGAACTCAGAGTCTTAGCCATTGGATCACCAGAAAAGTCCCTGTATGTGTATTTAAATACACACAATCATTGCCCTTCATACACGCGCTCTCTGTTAAAGAGCATACACTGGAAACATGGTCATGTAAATATCAAGGAAATATACCAGCAGTGCACTAAAGTGAAGATCTAGAAATCACAAGATCTGCCTTGGATCCAGATCATCCTTTTGGCCCTGGTGCCCGTGAACCATTTCAGTAAGATTCCTGTTTCTATCATGGCTGTGTGTATCCCCACCACATACCCCAGTTCCTTCAAACAAATGAATGAACAAAGAAGCGTGGCACTGGTGGTAAAGAACTTGCCTACCAATGCAGGAGACTTAAGAGACATGGCTTCAGTCCCTGGGTCAGAAAGATCCCCTTAATGAGGGCATGGCAACCCACTTCAGTATTCTTGCCTGAAGAATCCCATGGGCAAAGGACCTAGTGGGCTACAGTCCACGGGGTTGCAGAGTTGGACACAACTGAAATGACTTAGCATGCACACATGAATGAAAAAGTAATAGAAGTTAACAAAATAAAATTAAATAATTTAGAATTTCTTTTGTGAATAGGTAATGCATTCATCAACATATTAAAAATCTATACTAATGTAAGGTATAAAGCCTTAGTCCCATCTCTTTTTCAGTCTATCCTGTTTCCATCTTTCCACTTTGTGGATGAAAAACGTTGCCTGCTTTATCAGTAAAACAGGATTCTACAGCTAGTAGCCAGCAGCCCCTGCAGTCACCCCCAACTGTGCACACTGAGGGATTCAGGATGGAGTAAAGCAAGATACTGGCTCTAGATAGCTAGGTGTATATCAAAGGAATGATTTCAATGAGCCCAGACTTTTGAATCTTCCCATACACAGAACGTACACAGCTAGATTCAATAACTTGAGATGTCTAGTTTTCTTTAACAGTAATATTTTGATGTTCTAGCTACCTGGTTTGTGTTGCAGAACTCCTATATATCCTCCCCTACCTCTTTGGAGCAGTTCCTCAGAGCCATCTGAGAGGCTGCCTTCCAGGCTTAAGTCCTACAAAATCCTCTGAATAGAAGATAATTCTCAAATTTTAGGTTTTGTATTTTTTTTTCAGTTGACAACTTAGTCCCTGTTTCTATGCATCCCCAGTCAGATCATAATTTTTATTAGTTTCTTATGTATCCTTTCAGAGTTTCTTCATGCAAATACAAACATGTATGCAAATATATTCTTTCTTTAAAGAAAATATATTCTTTTAAAATTAATTAGTTGTTTAAAATGTCTTTATTCTTCTGTTTTATTAACATATAATTGATATAAAGCACTGTATAAGTTTAGGGCTTCCCAGGTGGTAATGAATGCTCAGTGGTAAATAATCTGCCTGCCAATGCAAGGAGACACAGATTCCATCTCTGGGTGGAGAAGACCCCCTGGAGGAGGAAATGGCAACCCACTCCAGTATTCTTGACTGGAGAATGCCATGGACAGAGGAGCCAGGTGGGCTACAGTCCATAGGGTCGCAAAGAGTTGGACGCGACTGAGCGACTGAGCACACACCCACTGTACAGGTTTAAGGAGTGTAGCACCATGATTTGACTTACATGTGTCATGAAATGATTATCACAATAAATTTAGTGAGCATTCCTCATCTCATATAGATAAAAAGTAGAGAAGTAGAAAATATATTTTTTTCCCTAGTGATGAGAACTCTTAGGATTTACTTTCTTAACAATTTTCATGTATGGCAAGTAGCAGTGCTGATGATTGAAGGGGGTAACTACCCAAGGTGGGTGAAAATCATCTGCGTACATAGACCAAACTGAAGCACAGTCCACTTCAGCAGTGGTGCAGAGCTCTGCTCCTAACTCTCCCTGGGCACTCAGTGAGCCTCACACACCCAGAGAACAGCATTGCCCTGGGGATGTGCAGAGACCCCCCTTCCCAATACATTCTTATTCTCCTTCCTCCTTTTAACCCCAAAGTAACTTATTGTTCTGTATCTTTCTTTTTCTTCTTGTGCATTTTGTAGATCTTTCCATATCATTGCATAGGAAACTTCATTAATAGCTGCAAAACATCTCATTTAATATGTATCAGTTCAGTTCAGTCGCTCAGTCGTGTCTGACTCTTTGCGACCCCATGAACCGCAGCACGCCAGGCCTCCCTGTCCATCACCAACTCCAAGAGTTTACCCAAACCCATGTCCATCGAGTCGGTGATGCCATCCAACCATCTCATCCTCTGTCATCCCCTTCTCCTCCTGCCCCCAATCCTTCCCAACATTAGAGTCTTTTCCAATGAGTCAACTCTTCGCGTGAGGTGGCCAAAGTATTGGAGTTTCAGCTTCAACATCAGTCCTTCCAGTGAACACCCAGGACTGATCTCCTTTAGGATGGACTGGTTGGATCTCCTTGCAGTCCAAGGCACTCTCAAGAGTCTTCTCCAACACCACAGTTCAAAAGCATCAATTCTTCGGCGCTCAGCTTTCTTCACCATCCAACTCTCACAACCATACATGACTACTGGAAAAACCATAGCCTTGACTAGACGGACCTTTGTTGGCAAAGTAATGTCTCTGCTTTCAAATATGCTATCTATGTTGGTCATAACCTTCCTTCCAAGGAGTAAGCGTCTTTTAATTTCATGGCTGCAATCACCATCAGCAGTGATTTTGGAGCCCCCCAAAATAAAGTCTGACACTGTTTCCACTGTTTCCCCATCTATTTCCCATGAAGTGATGGGACCAGATGCCATGATCTTAGTTTTCTGAATGTTGAGCTTTAAGCCAACTTTTTCACTCTCCTCTTCACTTTCATCAAGAGGCTCTTTAGTTCTTCAGTTTCTGCCATAAGGGTGGTGTCATGTGCATATCTGAGGCTGTTGATATTTCTCCCGGCAATCTTGATTCCAGCTTGTGCATCTTCCAGCCCAGCATTTCTCATGATGTACTCTGCATATAAGTTAAATAAGCAGGGTGACAATATACAGCCTTGACATACTCCTTGTCCTATTTGGAACCAGTCTGTTGTTCCATGTCCAGTTCTAACTGTTGCTTCCTGACCTGCATACAGGTTTCTCAAGAGACAAGTCAGATGGTCTGGTATTCCCACCTCTTTCAGAATTTTCCACAGTTTATTGTGATCCACACACTCAAAGGCTTTGGCATAGTCAGTAAAGCAGAAACAGATGTTTTTCTGGAACTCTCTTGCTACGAGTTATTTAACAAATCCACTGCTGATGAATATTTGGCTTGTTTCTAAACTTTTATATGCTAGCTTATGTTTGTTTGGACTCAGTTTACTGTATTCCAGATGCAGTGCTGATTGTTTTACTTGGATTCGTTTAATATAGCAACCCTTTGAGTTAGATAATATTATTTCCACTTTTTGGATAAGGAAGCAAGAGGATCAAGGAGGTAAACAACTTGCTCAAGATTTGAACACAGACTGTCAGCCTTTAGAGCACATACTTGTACTAGCAAAACACAAATTAGTACCTTTTATTGCTTTCAGGAAAATTCCTACTTTTTAAGTCTCTAGTTATATGTTTATAACTGTTTTCCATTGGTTTCTAAGATTTTATTACAAACATTTGAAATTCAGGATTTTATTCCTTTTCACCACTCATTCTTTTATTCTTTCTTAACCTGTGGAGTATGTAATGATGACTCTGATATAAAATTATATCTTTTTAAAGACCGTTTAAAGGACTTCCCTGATGCTCCAGTGGTTAAGACTCCATGCTCCCAATGTTTGATCCCTTGTCAGGGAACTAGATCCCACATCCAGCAGGCCACAACTAAGACTCATTCTATCCAGATAAATGAATAAATATTAAGAAAATAAAGACAGTTTAAGGAAGTAATGCTTAAAATTATGGGATAGACTAACATTTTCTGAAAGTTATTGACTTGCACTTTAGGGCATAATATACTGAACTCTTGGTCTGAAAAAAAAAAATCACCTTTTTTACTTGGGCACCACAAGTTTAAAGTGAAGATCAAAAAGTGACCTTGCCCTTTGATATTCACCCTTCCTCTGCAGGATTTTGCACACTAGAGCCACGGAAATCTTTTTCTTTTCTTCTTAAAAACTTTTTTGAAATTACTTTTATTGTTAAATGAAACACATGTACAGAAAATCAACATATGACCTGATACATTTTATGAGTTGTTACCCTATAACCCCCATCCAGGCAAAAAAATTCAGTCATCCAGTAGCCACTCCATGTGTCCATCTCAGTCATACCTGCCTCACCCACCAACGCAATCTCCAACTGATTTCATAACAATCTCATCTGCATTTCTCTATAGCTTTACCACTTAAAGGGCATCTCTGGACATTATCATTTAGTCTCATTCTTCCTGCACTGTACAATTCACAATCTGTTAAAGGTCCTGAGTGTTTTTTTTAATTAATTAATTTTTTATTGAAGGATAATTGCTTTACAGAATTTTGTTGTTTTCTGTCAAACCTCAACATGATTGAAACTCCCTCCCATCTCCCTTCTCATCCCACCTCTCTAGGTTAATACAGTTGCTGTATGGCTCAGGAAACTCAAACAGTCTCTGGATCCTGGGTGTTTGACTTGTAGTTTCTCCTAGTCTGCATCTTGCTGTTTGCATATTGTGGTGCTGTTTTGCTTGCTTCTCTGCCCTCAGAGCTTTCTGCAAACTCGTTGAGAGGCTTGATCAGATTCAGGTTTGGTCCCTCCAGCAGGAACATAGATGGTGGTGATATGTTCCTTCATTAGGAGGCACCTCATGCCTAATTTGTCTTTTGTGATATTAGCAGCTGTTGATTAGCTGTTGATCACGGAGATCTTTGCATTTCATATCATCTTTCTTAGCACTGTTTGATTTAATTCAAATTTAAACTGAATGAAATGTTTTTTAGACTTGCAGTCTCCTGCCACGTACTGCAGAAAACTGAAAACCCCAGATGACTACTAGAAGTCAGAGAAACATAGGTCCTCTTCTAAATTCAGCAAGCGCTGAAAACCATCATGACAAAATGTCTTATCACTTCCTGACTGTTATTTTGATCCTGGCCATTTGCAGTCATTGGGACCACCAGAGCAAAGATGTGTCCAGTGTTGTAGGGTCAGAACCTCTCTTCCAAAAGGGAGGTGTGAAGCCCTGTTCATATTCTTAATCTACTTAAACCTTAACATCCTTATGAAGGACTTGATACCAACAGAGGATATTCATCTAATGACCTCACTTTTAGGAACAAATCACAGTATTTAGGTGTAATGATAAAGCATTTAACAGTAAATATTTTGCTGAAATCCTTCTTTAGCTAGGGCATTGCCTAGCAATCATTTTCCATTCTCAAAGTATTCACATAGTGACACTGTAATGGAAAAAAGAGATTTTATTAGGCTTTATTAGATTTTATTAGGCTCCTATTAGGAGTACTTATTAGGCTTCACAAGCCCTTGACTTAGAGCCTAAGAAGATTCAGTTTCTCATTCCCTGTGAATGGTTTGACTCCGGAGCCTAACGTTATTGTTCAACTCCAGAGACTGGAGCATGCTTGCCACTAGGGGGTGCTGTTGCTTCTTTATGCCCACCTCTGGCAGCTTCCATTCTGACCTTATCAGGCTTAACAGAAAAAAAGGAGGCTTTATTATTCCCCAGTGAGTTTGTTCCCCAGAGTAAGTGGAATCTGTTGGAACAATTCAGAACAAAACAAAATGGCTAGTAAATGAAACACGCTTGTTAAAATGTTTTCCAGTATCTCTCTGAGATGGAGCAGAACTGCTTCTTGATATCATCAGTGGTCTAATATTAATAGTTTCATGAGGGTTTGGGGATAGTAACAAATTTTAAAGTGCCACCTCAGAAACTGGGGGCTAGTGGGGAACAGAACACAGAACAGACACAGCTAACTCTTGTGTCTAGCAGGAGAAGGGGAGAGAAGTCTGCAAGTGTGACTTGCAGACTCTTCCATAGTCTGGCAAAAATCTGCTTTCCCTTTTATCAATTCAGTGTTGGCCCAGATACAGTTTGCCAAAACCTGTCACATTTACCAGCTTTGAGCATTGTTAGAAATACATGTTCTGTGGTCACATGAATTTGGGAAATTCTAGTTTTAAAAAATTTTACTTGGTGTCAGACTTTCAGAACACTTAATTGACATTGCCCTTTGCACGGCACTTTGCGAATCTAGGGCCGAGCATTTGCTAGGGGTAGACAGTAACAGTGGTTCTCAGTGGAGGGTCGTGGTTTTGCCTCCTGGGGACATCTGACATTGTCTGGAGACATTTTTGATTGTCATGACTGGGGAAGGGTGTTATGGCCATTGAATGGGAAGAGACCAGGTTAGCTGTTGTCTTCCAATGCACAAGGCAGATCCCTCACGTCCCTCCACCAACAAAGAATGATCAAGTTCCAAAGGTCAGCAATACAGAGATTGAGAAGCCGTGCTCTATAATAGATCCATGAGTGATAAGTTGCTTTAGTCATGTCTGACTCTGTGTGACTCTATGGACTGCAGATCGCCAGGCTCCTCTGTCCATGGAATTCTCCAGGCAAGAATACTGGAGTGGGTTGCCATTCTCTACTCCAGGGGATCTTCCCCACCCAGGGATGGAACCCACGTCTCTTAACATCTAACCTGCATTAGCAGGTGGTTTCCTTACCGCTAGTGCCACCTGGGAAGCCCATAATATACACAGCTTGTTACATTCAGCCGCAAAATTATTTTTTCTGAATGTGTTTTGTAGCACTAGAGTGGAAAATGTGTGGGGAAGCTCTGCCTTCAGTTTATCCACAACGTTTACATTATGTTTTAATTGCTGAGCGGTGTGGTCTTCCCCTAACACTCCTCCTCTTTGACGTCCACTCCATATGGCACTTGTCTTCATTGACTGGCCTGGCCTTGAAACCGCCCTCAACTGGCTTGACAATGAATTGTTTGGTTTTCCTTCTCTTCTGTGACCTCTCTCCCTCCATTTTTGGCTTTTCTCCTTCTTCCTGCTCCAGAATAGGGGCCTTTCTTGTGGTTTTATTCTTCATTGTGATGAGTTTCCTATGACTTTAGTTATGTACCCTCTGCCAAGATACTTTTTTCCCAAAGACATCTACATTTCCAGTTCTTTGTTGCATACTTTCTCCCAAATAAAAAAATGTCCCTTTTCTAAAACCACTTTTTTTCCTCTTCAATTGCCTATTTCCCTCCTTCATTAATTTGTTCTTAAATTCTTCCAATTTTCTCAGTCAATCA
This sequence comes from Okapia johnstoni, assembly GCA_024291935.2. Lineage (NCBI taxonomy): Eukaryota > Metazoa > Chordata > Mammalia > Artiodactyla > Giraffidae > Okapia > Okapia johnstoni. The sequence goes on along the minus strand of CM044313.1, from coordinate 75,234,452 downwards.
GACACGAGATTACTTTCAATTACTAAGCCCTGTGAAACCTCTGGTCCTTCGTCTTTCTCTTCTCAAAAGAGGTCTCAATCACCCCTTGTCTGATTACTGAAATAAATTCCAAATCACACTTTCTGCTTCCCCTCCTTATCCTGTCCATGTAGCCTGCACACTACCAGTGTTTAAATCATCCTAAAATATCACTTTGATTCTTTCATTAAAACTTTCCAAGGGTGAGTTCCCATTATCCTTTGAATAAAGTCCACACAACTTTTGCTGGTAATCAAATTTCCCACAGTGTGGCTTCCACCTATACTTGAAACTTTTGTTCCAATGGCTCTTCATTGAAATTCTAGAAAGAAAAAACACTGTTCATATGACAGCAAAGCTGTGGAAATGGGAGAGTGCAAAGCCCTTGATGAAAAGGAGTTTTTGTAAAGTTTTTAGATTTGATTTCTGCAGTACGGCCTTTGGAAGCTGAACAATACAAATTCTAAATTATTGCAGATGCATTTGTATGTATGACTCATCCTCTGTACTGAGGATCCGCTATGAAGATAAAGAAGGATGTTACTCAAGGCTTCCAACTGTCAAAGCCCTTAGCCAATCATATTATGCACCCTTTGTAAATATTTGTTGAATTTAGAATGAACAAATGAATGAATGCATGCATGAATGAATGGAAAAACTACTTGGCAGATGCTGTTGATATTCTGCAAATACCTGAAAATACCTGAAACTTTCTACTGGAAGTCTTTTTTTCCCCCCCTGGCTATAGATGTGTATTCAACCTACCCCTAGTTCAAACTGGAAGTGTCAGAGATTCAATAAGTCCAGAAGCCACCCTTAACCATTGATGAACAGGGTGTTGGTATATATAGCCTAACTCCTTCATTAGAATAACTGAAATATGCTCTTCAGTGTCTCCCAGATTTCCTCATTGGGACTGAGCTATGATTGTCTCAGTATCTTGCATGCTGGGCTTCCCAGGTGGCACTAGTGACAAAGAACCTGCCTGCCAATGTGGGAGACAGAAGAGATGCGGATCCAAGCCCTGGGTCGGGAAGATCCCCTGCATGGCAACCCACTCCAGTACACTTGCCTGGAGAATCCCATGGACAGAGGAACTTGGTGGCTATGGTTCACAGGGTCACACAGAGTTGGACATGACTGAAGCGACTTGGCACACACATGCATCTTGCAGCTAAAATACCTTTTATTGACTTCCTTTCCTTCTCAGTCTCACTTTCTCATCCTTCAGCAGTGCTTGCTAGGATCACTTCATTTCATAAAACAACCCCCCAAAACACAGCAAAACCCCCAAACTGGAAAACCCCTCAAACCCCTTGCAATTTAATTCTTGTCTCAGAATCTGCTTCTGGGGAAGCTCAAACTAAGACAGCCCCTGAACTTGGAATTGCACACTGTGTGCTTAAGGAGAGTCCACAACATTTGGAATTCATGCAGTTGGAGCTGAATTAAAAAAAAAAATCTTTCAGGAATCAGCATCACCTTCTCTGTGGCAAAAAGTTTTTCCACACAAATCTCTAATGGTTTGAACAAAAAATGGGGACGTTTTGTCTCTGGAAGACCACCATTAATTTATAAAGGGAGAAAGTTGGGGGGGGGTCGTTCTTTATTATTCAAACTTTTTGGATAAAAAAGAAAAAATATTAAAACTGGAAAATAGTCACTAATGGAATGTTTAATTATAAAATTACTCTAAATTCAAATTTCCTTTCCCGCTTCATGCTTATGTCTCTCCTCCCCATAATGTCCTAACAGCAAGTATCAGGATATTTGGCCAAATCATGCAAATAAAACTGTAGCTCAACTTCAATAGAAAATCTGAAGTCTTGCAAAAACGCAGCCTTTCATGATATCTGTGGAAATGATGTTGGAGAACTGCTAGAATCAATGCAAAGCCATGGAAAGTGAGGATCTGGCACAATAAGACAAGACAACTGAAGAAGACAGAGTAGGCATAAATGATGACTGTGACCAGAACTTTCCAGCAGAGTGATCTGAGTATCATAGGGTTAAAGGAAATTCTTGGGAGTAATTAGTGATGCCTTTAAATATGTTTGCAAAACACAATGCTCTTTTTGATCGTTCTTCACATGAAGAAATGATATTATATTGTGTTAGGCCATACACACACACACACACACGATTCCATTCCAGAATTTCCATTTCCATTTTGATTGACAGAATGGCATGTAAGTTTTTTCTTCCACAGTGTCTAATCACAAATTCTATTGTATAACCCCCTTTTAGAGAATCATGAAAACATCTGCTTTGTGTGATAAATTGAAACAGGAAGGACGCTTATTCCTCACCTTACACAGAGTCTCCTTTGGTTGAGAACCACTTAAACATTGAAGTGAGAATATTTTCTGCTTTTCTTGATTTACAGATGTTTCCTCAGAACTACGCTTCCAAACAGTCCCAGCTGACTGTAGCTAAGGCCTGTGCAAATTGATAAGATGCATCTGGTTTCAAGACATAAACTAAGTACAGGGCAGGTTCTCAGTGTCCCCAGAGAACCCGGTTGGGGTCGGAGCAAAGTCTCGGAACTACTTGCTCTATATATGAATGCCAAGTGAATCCCCAGCAGGGAGAGACAGGAGGGGAGTAGACTGCTGGCCTCTTCCCGCTGTTAAAAATTCACTGGGCACTGGAGGAGGAAATTTTCCTTTTCTCTGCTGCCCTGAATGTTTTCCCAAACATGAAGGTAAGATAATAACTTCATTACTTTTGTGAACAAAGCTAACTCTAAAGGGAGTAAGGTTTCACTTAACTAACAAATGAAAAAAAAAAGAAAAGAAAAGACATGGGAAAATAGAAAAGAGAAAGTTCTGAGAGTGACTTTTTAAAAATCCATAATTAAATATATTTAACAATTCAGCTGAAGTGAATTTCTTTTTCTTTTCTTGTAGTTTATTTTATTGGTTTAGAGGTCTGGGAATCGGAGATTGGAAGCAGTGTTTATGAAAGTCCCAAGAAAGCCATTAAGAAATACAATAACACAACTGTTATTTCTTAGGGAAAAATTCCCTCCAATGTATTTTGTTTGATTTGGAGTCATGCAATGAACCCCTGTGATTTGACTTATCTAAGAGCTTTATAGAAGAGTGAATTTGGAAACTTGGAACTTTAGAATTTGGAATCTGGATGAAAGGATCAGGATTGTAAAAGCAGGAGATACAGATAAATGGAATGAAGCTAAAGAGTTACCAAAAACTGGTAAAAAAAAATTGGCCTAATGCAAAATGGCCGAATGTTAAGAAAAAAAACTTCAGGACCAAAGATAGATATAACTATCATAAACTATATTTCTTGGGTGTAAACATAAGTTGAACCTGCTACTGCAATTTTATTATTGCAAAGGTTTATATTTAAACATTTAAAGTTTTACATTATAATGCTGGAGCAGTAATTTCTCAGCCCTGTCAGCTGCTAGATTGCTTTTGCTGTCACTATGCTACCTAACTACAATACTGAATCTGTGCTCACTTTCCAGGGGGATGGAGGAGGACTGAAACATGGGTCTTGAGTATTTAATGTGTGAAACTGCATTTAATTAAGTCATTGAAAATTAAACACAAATCACAAAATTAATTTGTTTAATGTTATAATGCTAGAATGCCAAGTAACCATACAAAGTTAGAACTATGATATAATCTAATCTCTATCAGTCTGTTTTGTATTTTTATTTAAAAATTTAGAACATTTGCTCACTTACAATAGGATGCCTTTCCTAGTGCCATCTAGCTAGTATACTTTCTCCTAACATTTGTATTAACTATCAATCAATTTCCTCACTGATTTTATGATGAGACATCTTAATAATTGTTTTGTGTTTAAAGATGGGTTCATAGTCATTGATTATTATGATATTTTTCTAACAGGGTAATATATTTATTTTTATCTTTCAGTTGGTTGATAAAATATCAACAAATAAATGCTTTCTTTGTGAGCTGCATTCAGAGTTCTCACCTATATTTGAAAGCAAAGACTCGTATTTTTAAAGTAAATCTGAGGGGTATGGTTTTGTGATACATTATGGTTTCCAAGTCTGGAATATTCTTTTGTCTCTTCCCCCATTCATGTGAACTGAATTCAGAGAGGTGGTCCCAGAATTCCACTCTTTGTATCCCTTGGATAGGATATAATTGGTTCTGAAGTGTTTCAGGACTTTAGAGCAAAAAGGATTTCCCTTTGATCTGACTGTGGTCCAGACCTTCACTCTCTCTCATCCCTGGCCTGAGATGAACCTGGGGTTTGTAAACCTGAAGCATGATACTCATGGGGCTGGGATGTGGTCAAGCGCAATAATGTCTCAGATGACGGTCTCTCTGCTCCCTCACCACACCCAGAGCTGACCTGACAGTATCACCCATCTTCTACCAATTATACTGTGATGGTCTTTGTGTCTTTTAAAAATGTCCTTTTCCAGATTATAGTACTACCATCTTGGTAATTAAGTTCAAAAAGAAGATAATATCTATTATTTCTCCACTCAGAGATAGCCATTGTTAACATTTTAATCTATTTCTTTTCAGACTTTAAAATGAATATGTATAGGATATATTTTATGACATTTTTATCAATATAGATCTGAGTCTTTTTACTCATTATATCATAAGCATGTTCTCCTGTCATTGATCAAGCTATACATGCTCCAAATGGCTACTAAGTACTCAATCATATTATTATGTAATTTTGCATTTCTTTATTGCTAGTGTTACAAATTGATGTTGATTTCTAATAAAGAGGCAAGAAGATTTATTTTAAAATCTACCTCCTTCTTCATTTGTGCCCTATGTTCTAAATTTACTGATCAAGATATTAATTAGGGTATGCTAAGAAATTAGATTGAATTTTTCTACAGTTTTTTCCTCTGGAATCTGGACATTTGGAACCCAGTGTATGCTACAGAAATTAGTGTTTTATTTTTACCCTAAATGCGCTCATGGTTCAACAGACAAATGTAAAAGGCCAGATGTGAAGAAATTAGAAGCATAGAGACAGTGGTTGTCGCTGGAAAATGTTCGAGGAAGGAAACAGGGCTAATGCTTATTCAGTCATCAAGAAGAGAATTCTGGGAAATGTGGCCCCAGCTTAGCTACATTACACACTGCCAAGATACCATATCTTTTTTTTTTGAATTTTATTTATTTATTTATGGCTGTGCTGGGTCTTCGTTGCTGCGTGAGGGTTTTCTCTAGTTGTGGTGCACAGGCTTAACTGCCCTTTAGCATGCAGTATCTTCCCAGAGCAGAGATTGAACTCATGTCCCCTGCTTTGGCAGGCAGATTCTTAACCACTGGACAACCAGGGAAGTCCGGTATCTTTTCAATTAAGGAATTCTTTTATAGAGTTAACTCAGATGTATGTCTATTTCTGTCATTAATTTGTTTATTAATTTGTAATTGTTTTGTCATGTCCATTTGATGAGATGCTCTTTCCAAAGGCAAGGAATGATAACTGCTTCATTTTCAGGCACCCAGCTAGCCAATTTTCAAGAAATTTTTTTGGTTAAGAGATTCAGCTTGTATAACTCATGAACTAGTGATAAGCAGATCTTCATGGGTTATAATATGTATATGAGGAAATGGGTTTCCCTGGTGGTTCATTTGGTAAAGAATCTGCCTTCAGTGTGGGAGAACTGGGTTTGATCTCTGGGCTGGGAAGATCCTCTGGAGGAGGGCATGGCAACCCACTCCAGTGTTCTTGCCTGGAGAATCCCCATGGACAGGGAAGCCTGGCAGGCTGCAGTCCATGGGGTCACAAAGAGTCAGACATGACTGAGCACATAGCACATGTGGAAAATAGTGGCAAAATTAGTTCTGGTGAAAGTGTATACCCTAAAACTTCATTGACATTAAAAAAAAGTACGTGCTGGAATGTTAAGATGGATGTTTTTTCATGATGCCTGTTTTGGCTGAGAGTCAAAGGCCAAGAATAAGAGGTGCTCAGTAGTCTCACATTTTAAAGTGAAATATTGCACATTCAGGGCAGTGTTACCAAAAAGCAGCCATAAATTTGTGTGGTGACCCTTTGGCCATCTCCATCCTCAAGAGTAGGCAAGTTTATGTCCGTTGGAGGATGGGGGCATTTGAGAAAATCTAAAAGAACAGACTGGTTGACTGCCCTGCCTTTAGCAAAGTCCACATAGCAGTACCAGTTACATCCTGACCGGACAAGAAGATGCGCAGGTATCCCACGGGTCAGATGTGGAGTTTTGGAGAAGGGCTAGGCTTGGATTGTCAGGGACTCCCTGGGAGACACTTGAAGGATGAAGCAACCCCAATAGGTAGCGTCAGTAAGCAGACACTGGTGCGAGTCAGGAGAGGTGAACAAAGGGACGAATCATCTGTGGCAGGGGACAGTGGTTGTAGATGTCCAAAGGAGTGACATTCAAGGAATGACGAAAATGCTACGAGGGATGGACTGGCGTTCAGACATCCAGCACAGTCTGTTACCATCGCCAGACTCCAGCTGCACCGATCGAGCAAGATCCTTTTTGCTCTTGACCTCTCACTCCTGCTGCTCTGACTCTGAAGAAGACAGAGGCATTCTGGGGAAGTGGGGAAGGGAAGTAGAAGAATAAAAGGGAGGAATTTTGAAGTGGACGCCACCCCTCCCACAGGAACTGGGGAATAGGAGAAAAATTTTAAATTGGATGATAAATTGAAATTTTACGATTAGATTGTTTCAGAATTTTTATTTTCTGAAAATGTAATGACATTAAAGGCTGAAAGTGTTAGTTGTTTGGTCATGTCTGACTCTTTGCTACCCCACCAGGCTCCTCTGTCTATGGAATTCTCCAGGCAAGAATACTGGAATGGGTAGTCATTCCTTTCTCCAGAGGATCTTTCTGACTCAGGGATCAAACCCAGGTCTCCTGCATTGAAGGCAGATTCTTTGCTGCCTAAACCACCAGAGAAGCCCCTATTAGGGACTCGGAGCGACTAATGAAGTTGTAAGATAGACTTGCCCAAGGGCGGGAAAAATGAGTTGACACAGCACAAGTAAAGATATAGTGTTGAAAAAGAAAAAAAAGGTATAGTTTAAAATTAAAAACAAAAGAACCTTTTCAAGGTGTTGCTTTACATTATGTGCTTCACATATTTGTTGAAAAATCAGAAAAGTGTCTATAGCCTCTCCCACCATTGATCACATTTCTGGGGCGCTCACGGCTATGTTACTTCTCAGTCCTTATGGTTATGCTAATCAGAATATAAGCTAAAAGGTTTGTAGAACTATAAAAGGCAGAAGTAGGCAACTAGGATTTTATAACTGACAGGAAGATACCTAATAAGAGGATGAGTGATTTAAGAAGGTGAGTGGAAGGGTCTGGAAGAAATGCTGAGAAGCCATTCCACAACTACCGAGAGAAAAGAGGTTTGGAGAGGTCAAGAGAAGACAAAGAACAGTGGCCTGTTAAAATATGGGGTGAGATGATTTAAGGACTTTTATCCTAGGATATGGACATCCCCAGTGGCTCAAGGGTAAAGAATCCGCCTGCAATGCAGGAGACCCAGGTTTGATCCTTGGGTTGGGAAGATCCCCTGGAGGAGGGCGTGGCAACCCACTCGAGTATTCTTGCCTGGAGAATTTCATGGACAGAGAAGCCTGGGCTGACTGCAGTCCATTGGGTTGCAAAGAGTCGGACACAACCAAAGCAGCTGAGCACAGCACAGCACATATTAGGTAATGAACTGAATGCATTTAATAATCTTAGAGTCTCTAGTACAGATTTGAATAGTATTCCCTTATACTTTCAGTTGTCTAAGTAGGAAAATACATAAAAGTAAAAATGAGATCATGAAAGTCACCTATAATTTCAAAACCAGAAACTGTTTTCCTTTGTTGTTTCTTTCTAGGTTTGTTTTCAAGACACATTTGATTTTCAAATGAAATGTAATTACATTTTACATACAATTTTGCAGCCTGTCAGATGCTCAGTAGTTAGGCTGCCCTATCACATAAAGATGATTATAAATGACCTCTGTTTTGTTTGGGTACCACCTATAGAACCAGGGATTGCGATGAGCATCTTGGTTCCTCTGGCTTTTTCACCTCTACTTTCAATTTTTCCATTTAGGAAACTGGTTTCCTTTTACCTCCTCAACCGTTGGAACTGCTCTTTCTAGGCTTTCTCTACTCCAGCATTCTCATGGTACCAAAGTTAGAGAGGAGAGTGGATTAAGGCATAAAAGATGATGGGACCCTAGAAAAATGTTTGTGAATATTTAACTTTTAGGGAGTGTTTTCAATTTGTTTGTCTATGACATCACCTAGTGCCTAGTAGTCTTTACAGAAATGAGCAGTGGGAGGTGAGCTCAAGATAATTGTAATAAACTTTTATTTAAAATGGAAAATTATAAGACGAGCAGAATCATCGAGGCTTCTCCATGGTTCTTTCACTCTTTTAATTCCCAACTCACAAATCTTGATTTGTACAAATGTACTCACTTTTGACTCATTAAATTAATGCAAGCTCAAATAGTGCTTTATTTTTTTTTTCCCTCCTAGGCTATAAGTTTATTCTTCTTGGTGGGATTTATAGGAGAGTTTCAAGTTCTTTCAAGGTGAGAATTTTTTTGGATTGTGTGGAATCATTATCAGTTATTTCTTTTATTTTGAGGAAACTATGGTCTGATTTTTACATTGCAGTGTGAGCATGATTTTCCCTTGCACACTTTGTTTCTTTCCACGTTTTTAGAAAAGGCAATGATAGAGTAAGCATGGTTTATTCTTATTCCTACTTTATTTTATTCCCTGTGAGGAAGAAACCTGAGGACTAAGGTTTCTTCAAGGTTTCACCTCAAGGTTTCCGGCATTGTAAGCGTTGTGAGAGGGCTAGCTCACCCTTTTCCGCATGTATTTTATCTGAATGGAACTGTTTGAGCTCAATTTGCCCCTGTTGTACTTGGATGTGTGCTTGAGAAAATGGCCTAAATAGACCGGGGGAGCATGTAAAACTAAGTGCTCGTCCATTTAGGCTTTGCCAGATTTTGGTTTCCTACCTCTCACGTGGTCATTTTAGAGCTTATTGTCTCTCAGTTAAATTTCCGAATAACTCTTCATCATCCAGAATCACTTAAAGGCCATAACACCTTCCTTCCATATGTTCTCACTTAGACTCTCACCTCTGGACACTCTCTTATCTGTATTTCCACAACACATTATAATGTACACAACTCTGTTAGTAAATTTATCTAATTAGCTATATTGTATTGTGATCATGGCACTTCCCTGGCAGCTCTGTGGTAAAGAATCCGTCTGTTAAGGCAGGAGACCCAGGTTCGATCCCTGGGTTGGGGAGATTCCCTGGAGAAGGAAACGGCCGCCCACTCCAGTGTTCCTGCCTGAGAAATCCCATGGGTAGAAGAGCCTGACAAGCTGTAGTCCATGAGGTCACAGAGAGTGGGACATGACTTAGCGACCGAGAACGTGCCGGTCACGGTCACATTGTGATCATGTTAATTTGTTGTAATTATTTGTTTACACATCTGTGTCTTCATCCCTTCCTCTATCCATGGTCAGTATCCTATCTCATTTTAAAACCTTATTTCTTTATTCATTTTATTTTTGTCTGCTCTGGGTCTACGTTGATGCACACAGGCTTTCTCTAGTGGTGAGCGGGAGCTACTCTTTGTTGGTGTGCTGAGGCTTCTCGTTTCGGTGGCTTCTCTTGTTTCAGAGCACAGGCTCTAGGCGCTCGGGCGTCAGCAGTTGCAGTGCTCGGGCTCAGTTTGTTGTGGTTTGTGGGCTCAGGAGTTTCCCCTTGCAGGCTTAGTTGCTCAGAGGCAAATGGGATCTTCCCAGACCAGCCGTGGGACCTGCTTCCCCTGCATGGGCAAGTGGGTTCTTATCCACTGTACCTTCAGGGATGTCCTATCCTATCTCTTTTATGTCTATAGCTCTAGGGTCTAAATAGTGCCTGGAACATTCTAGATTTCTTATAAATGGTATTTAATAAATCTCTGAAAAATGAGCCCTTCCTATATATTTTTTAATGTATTTTGAGATCCTTTTGGTGAAGCAAAAATTGCTTCACAGTTTTTGACTGTTTTTGACTATTCTTGACTATTGTTTATGTCTTCTCTCTTACCTTTCTGTCGGCTTTATAATGGACAATTCAACACGATGACAGTGCCTCCTCGCCAGTCAACTGCCAGTGGGGTTCCTATGCTCCTTGGTCAGAATGCAATGGTTGTACCAAGACTCAGGTAGGACCATGTGAAAACTTTGTATTTTTTTATTCATATGCCGAAATAGCTGAGGTATGAACAAAATGACATTAACTTTTGAATGTTACTTTTTATGGCTTTTGAAAATGTAATTAGTAATTCTGAAGGGGAAAAGTATGATTTATTTAATAATTAATATTGTAGTAAAATTGTTTTGCATTCTTATTTTTCTTGAAGGACTTTTCTAAATCTTACATTTGAGCCTAGAAATATACATGGGAGAGAAGCTAAACGCTACTCACTTATTCTTTCATTATCAGAGAAATAGAATAGCTTGAAATGAAGTCAGTAAATAATTCAAAATTTCATATTTCCTGGATTCCACTTTTCATTTGAAATAAACACTAAGAGTAGCAAAATCGCCGCTTCATTTTACTTAACAAATAGTGGCTGACCATGGAAAGTCAAACATTTTTCAATGTTTTAAAGTTCAGTACAAAAGTAATATAAATAAAACACCTGACTTGACTTGGAGCTTCTAGAGCATCCCTAAAATGTTTACTTTTTCCTTATTATAAATTATTCATTGTAGAGAACATAGAGAAAATGCTACTCATAATCCCACCATTTAGAAGAAACCAATATACTAACATTTTAGTATTTATTCTTTCTGTGTGCTAATGATTTTTAAAATAGGATCATTTGTTCATGATTTTGTATTCTACTATTTTAACTTAATATTATGCTATCAGCATGCACTTTGACAGCGTGCATTTTGAATTCCATTATATGAATATACCAATCTCCTTTATCTATTTTCTTATTGTTTGAGATTTAGTTTACTTACATATTTTGTAATTATGAACGAGACTTTAATGAACATTTTTGTATATAGATATGTATTTTTTCTGATAATCATCTTAGTATAAATTAAAACAATATAATGCTATTTCAAAGGTTCTGAACATTTGAATGGCTAATTTATTTTTTATTGAGATACAGTGACATATAACTTTAATTTCAAGTATACAACATGATTTGATATTTAAAGCATTTTAAAAGTGGTTCAGTTTAGATAAAAATGTGTGTTCAAAAATCATTTAGAAGTACTAAAAGAACCATATTATAGAAGATAATTTATGTTTGGAAGCATCATCATTATCACAATTTTCAAGCATTTATTTAGTATCTACATGAGCGGTATTTACAAAATAAATTACACAAGTGTAGAATTTGGCTTCTGGCAAATACAATAGATGACAACTCTGATTACAGGTAAACAGGTACATGAATAACAAGACAAAATTCAAACAAACACCAACCTCAGAAAACAGTTCTAGAATTTAAAAACAAGTTAAGAAAGAACATTAAATAGAGGTAGATAGAAGGTACTTTTCATATGAGTAATTTTTTTGAGGGAAGGTCATCATGCTCAGATTATAAAAACAGAATTTTTATCCAGAAGGAAACAAGTGGAAATGAAAATGAGGTCATGAGATCAGAATTTGACAGGTGAGAATGAGACGCTGAGAGTAGGCAGCCATCAAGGTCATGCTGGTGTCTGTGGAGAAGGAAAACATTACTTACACAACAACACAGTCTATGCTCTGGAACTTCAGAAAAGCACACATTTCTAAGCGACGTATAATAGATGTCTTCAATTAAACACAGAAACTAAAAACTTAACTGAGAAACTGTACTGAGCTCCATTCCTCACTCATTCCTCCATGACTCCTCTGCTTAGATGCAATGAAATGTGCCAGAACCAGGCCCAGGCTGATGCAAACCTGCTCAAAGTTCAAATTACATGTCGTCTCAATTTAGGATGAATGAATAGATGCAACCTTGGTTTATATATATATATATATATATATATATATATATATATATATATAGTCTTCCCTGTTGGTCTTTGCTCAAGATTTAAACTTTCTGGAATCTCAGATTTTGCCCATTTTTATTAATGGGTAAGAGTAATAAATGGATAAAAGGCTTAGAGGATGTACCTTTGATTGCCAGCGGAGAGGAAAAGGATTTTGTAGATCTTTCTTTTTGTTTAAACACTTGATACATGTTTTAATTTTGAGTAAATGAAGTTTAAGATGAATTAGTTTTCACATTTGGCTTAGTGATTTCGCCTAATTATTTTTACCCCCACCCCCAGCATGTGCATTTGATATATTTCTAATTTCACAGATCAGTGATTTTGGATTTCCAGTGAAGTTTCATTGTAGATGTACCTTCATCTGTGGACCACTTAGGCTTCTGTTTTGTAAATTTGACTTTCATGGTAGCCTACATCTATCTCTCTCTGGACTGTTTTGCCTTCCTGAAGAAGGCTTAAGTTTCAGCTCAAATCAGTTTCCACCACTTTTCTAAAGCTTTCCCTAACTCCACTTCATCTTAGCTCCCCTTTCCAGTACCCTTACTTTCCCTCCAGCAAAATTCACTTCACCTTTTCTAGTTAACCCTTGGTACATTGCTTTGGCGAAAAATGAGTCATTCTGTATTGTGATCTATTTGCTTATAGTTCTATCCAGAATTCTTTCTTAAAGACTCACTATTTTTTTCCACTCAACCCTAAGCGTAAATATAAACTGGGAATGCTCTAGAAATAATAACCCAAGTGTCACCAGACTCAAAGACAAGTGGGTTTCTGGATTCATTGATTTTGGACATTTTACTTCAGTAGTACACCAGAAAAATTTTATGAATGTCATTTCTCCAAATGTATTAATTTATCTCAGATTTTATTTCTCAGATAAAAGAACCTGGAGATACTGGAAATCTATTTGTTTTGTATTTAGACTCGCAGACGGTCAATTGCTATTTATGGACAATATGGCGGCCATTCCTGTGTGGGAAGTGCTTTTGAAACACAACCGTGTAAACCTACTCGAGGATGTCCAACAGAAGAGGGATGTGGAGAACGTTTCAGGTGTTTCTCAGGTATTTACTTCTCATAGGCTCAGCATGCAGAGGGTAAATTCAAATGCTATTTGCTTAACTTGCTCAGTATATACTTGTTGAGTTGTACTGCATTTATATTAACTTATACCAGTTTTCCCCCAAATCGGTTGGATTTTTATTGGCATATTATTTGCATACTCAACTATCATTCTTTCAAATGCATGGATGGCATCTGGTAATAAAGATGGGGATACTCTTTGTAAAGAAACATGGCTGTTGACAGACCCAAACAGTTCTTGACATTGAGTTTTTGGTTAAGATGTAGAAGGAGATTGGAATAAAGACTGAAATCAGCCAAAAACAATATTACTGACAAAATTATTTTTATGTTTACAAAAAAAGCAACTCTAATTAGTTAATTAATGAGTGATGCAGGTCATCCCTATGCATAGGGGACTGAAACATAGTTTTGGATTGAATATTATTTGACCTCTTGTCTTGGGCTTCCCAGGTGACACTAGTGGTAAAGAACCCTCCTGCCAATGCAAGAGATGTAGGAGACATGGGTTCTATCCCTGATTTGGAAAGATCCCTGGAGGAGGGGCCATGGCAACCCACTCCAATATTCTTTCCTGGAGAATCCCGTGGACAGAGGAGCCTGGTGGACTATGGTCCATAGAGTCATAGAGAGTTGGACACAACCGAAGCAACTTAGCAGGCATGCACTATCTTGCATTTGTGCAGACAGGTTAATTCAACAATTTTTAGCAAGTATTTGTTATTCTTGTTATGTTCAGATACAGAAATGAGGGTTATGGATGTAGAATGTAACAGCCTGTTCCCTCAAAATTCTTAGTTTTATGGGCAAAATAGTACATAAAAAATTTCTGTGTTAGAAGTGTTTCTCAACAATATCTCTCAAACTCCTATTTTAATTTCAAAACCCAAGTCAGATGATGCCTCCTTAGGGAAATCTTCCCTAAACACCCAACTAATAGAGCTACTTAACAAACTACTTTCCATGTTTTCCATGTGCATTGTATCATCTGTAATCTGAAGTATTTGTTGCCCTGGGTTTCTCTTGGTCGAGTGTGAATTCCTTGAAGATGTAGATTCTATTTCTTTTATTTTTTTCATATGGAGTGTGTAGTAGATAATAGACTCTCAACAAACGTTTGTTGCACTGGATCAAATGACAGAATAGTGGAGTGGGCTATCAGGACAGTTCTGTGCCATGCTTGCTATAAGGACACAGATGAAGGACATACATCATAGTTTGAGGGGGAGGGATGGTTTTTGAGGGAAGATAATATACATGATCTGATTTTTGAAGGACAAGTAGGTGAGAGGTAGAGAAACCCCTTTGAGGTTGAGCAAACTAACTGCAAAGTCAGTGGAGATGGCAGAAAGATTGACCTTTGATTTATGTAAATGATCCAGTATGACTAGGGTGTAAGCAGCTGGTAAGAGAATGGCTGGAGATGATGCTGGGAAGGGAGGCAGGGGCTAGATCATCTGGTACCTCTAGTGTTTCCTCTCATGCTTCTGGTACCTTCAGCTTGTATCTATCATGAAAATTATATCGCTGAATTGCAATGATCTGTCTTCACACTCTTTCCTATTAGATTGTAAAGTGTATGAAAATCCTGGTGAATCCCTTTTTACTTGCATCCCAACACCCAGGAGTGTCTAGAACAAAGAAGGTGCTAAATAAATGTTGAGTTTTATTCTTTTAATCCAATCCCCACACTCTCAAAGTGTATGTATTTAAAATACCAAGAAAGGCAGGACTTCGGCATCTTGGTCAGTGATTTCAGAAAAGAAATCAGAAGTTGAAGAGCAGGAGGTCAGTCTGTCTTCCCAATGGTTGACCTTGTATGATTTTGGGGAATTCAGACAAAGTGCTTGATGGTTATGGATAAGAGCCTGGAATTTGAATTTGGATTCTATTTTCAATTTTATTGTTCATGCAAGGTCAGAATCAATTTTGTATGTTGCAAAATGAGGACCAAAATAATCAGCATTCCTTCCTTGGGCAGTGAGGATTTATCTTAAATTCACACTAGAGTTTCAGTACTGTGTTGGGAGTCCAGTCTGAAACTGTTTGATCCCAGGTAGTGTTTTCCTTTTTTCCTCTTTTATTTTTGTGTGGTGGCTTGTCTTGCATTCAGGTCAGTGCATCAGCACATCTTTGGTTTGCAATGGGGATTCTGACTGTGAAGAGGATGGTGCTGATGAAGACAGATGCGAGGATGCAGAAAGCAGACCTGCCTGTGACCGTGATAAACCTCCTCCCAACATAGAGCTTACTGGACTTGGGTAAGTTGCTGGGCGGCTTCCTGTACACATCTACACGCTGTAGTTTCCATCTTGTGTTTTATTCTGTGGTTTGGTAAATCTAATAGCAAATCAACTAATAGTCAACCTTTGCTTAGAACTCTTTGCCACATCCTGAAACATTTAAAAATTCCTACATATACACCTGTAAGTATGTGAGGTAAAGCATAGAAGGACCAGTTGTCCCTGGAGTGTCCTGGGTTTAGCACTGAGAATCTTGCATCCAAGGAAACCCCTCAGACCTGGGAAAACCTGGCCAGTCAGTTACCCTGTGGGAGAGGGAGATGGGGAGGAGAACTAATTCAGTGATGTGGGGCCATTTAATGGAATTGAGAGACCACAGAATGAGAAGCAGTGGAAGAAAAGAGCAAGTGTGTTGGGACCTTCCAGATGAGAAGTAATTGTCTCAGCTAGCTGGGAACTTTCAAGTGAAGTTGGAGTGATCCTGTTTGCCTTTTCAAAAAGAATTCTGAAAAACTTGTAAAGGTCAGGCTCAAGTTAAGGTTTCAAGGTTTTAAAATAATCTCTGAGACTGATGTGAAATTTGTTAACAGAAAAGTGGTAAAATTACTCCCAAGAGTATACCAGTTAGCATGCTAAGGGGCCGATTAGTTGAAATTCATTTGTAGCAAGTTCTGTCTCAAGAGTAATCCTGATGGTACTGGTTTTATCTAAAGATGCAACTCAAAACCAGCTGTTGCCATAGATACAAAAGAGCTGTGTGTTTCCTAAATCTGTTCTTAAGCTAAAAGGATCTTGGGTTTCCCCATCTATTAGTGTTAGCCATTATACTAGTCAGGGGGAGTTGGTAATGTATGGTGTGCTTTAGGAGGCTTTTATTTGAGATCGTCCAGAGATACTTAACTGTAATGTGTTTCAAGACTATCCAGAGTTCACTAATGATGCCTGTTTCAGCAACTGCTATTTCTGGTTTTTAACAGCCTTTTCTTCTTTCTTTCTTTTTTTTTTTTTTTTTTTTTTTTTAACAGTTACAATGCACTAACAGGCCAGTTTAGAAACCAAGTCCTCAATACCAAAAGTTTTGGTGGTCAATGCAGAAAGGTGTATAGTGGGGATGGGAGAGATTTCTACAGACTGAGTGGAAATATCCTTTCCTACACATTCCAGGTAGTTGATTACAGATTTAATTTCTTTCTAGTCTGTAAATTGTTACCAGAAATCATTATTTATGATATTGATCTTTTTGATATTTTGTTGAGAGTTTGCTTGTAGCCTCATATGCGATCAGTTCTTATAAATGTCTTATATGAGCTTAAAAAGAATACATTTTCCTTTTAAAAATGTTTTATTTATTCATAAACATTTTAAAATTTTTATACAGTTTTTAAAGGTTACTTTGCATTTGCAGTTGTTAAAAAAAATACTGGCTATATTCCCTGTGTTTTACAATACATCCTTGAGTCTATCTTACACCTCTTACTAGTTTGTACCTCCTACTTTCCCCTCCGGTTTTGCTCCCTTTCCCCCACCCCTTCCACTGGTAACCCTCAGTTTGTTTTCCTTATCTGTGAGTCTACTTCTTTGATGTTATATTCTCTAGTTTGTTAAGAACACATGTTCTTTAACTCTGGGGTACAGGGCAATAATACTTTTAATTTGTGTCATTCATGCTGAAATGTCTATTGTCTCATTTTCAATTCCATGCTCCCAGAAGCTGATGGTCTGTGCCTGTGTGGGTGTTAAAATTCAAGACTCTGGTCATAACTGATTGTGATAATATCCTAACCACTGCCATGGTTAAAAATGCATTTATTTTTTAATTAATTTTTTTTACAGATGTTCATAGCAGCTTTATTTGTGATAGCTAAAAACTGACAACAATCCAATTATAGATCAAAAGTGAATAGATATTACATCCATACCATACAATACTACCCAGCAATGCAAAGGAATGAGCTACTCATACACATGACAACATGGATGAATCGCAAGTTATGCTGAATTAAAGTAGCCCACGAGCACATACTGTATGATACCACTTATATAACATTACTTAAAAAAGCAAAATAAGGAATTCTCTGGTGGTCCAGTGGTGGGGATTCCATGCTTTCACTGTGGAGGTTCGGGGGAGATCAGTTCTTAGTGGGGGAACTATCTTTAGCTGCAGGGAACTATTTTTAGCTCTGATATGGTAGATCCCAAATTACTTCTGTATCTGCAGCCTCCGTTTGGCCACCAGGGTAATGATATCACCCAGTGGATTCTCTTCCACTGTTCAGAGTGCCAGGAGCACCTTGCCTGGAATATTCAGGATATCCCCTCCAAAACAGAGCACACGCTCCAGAATGTCACTAATGTAATAACTCCTGAAGACCAGCGGTTCGGGAAGCAGCACTGCCAATGGGGCCTCTGCTGGCCACAGAGTCTTCCCCTGGTGGCGGCGGGTCTGACGGCCAAGTGTGCTTTTATTTTTAAATGAAATATTTCATATGTACAGAAGAGTGTGAATAACATATACTTGCAGTTTGGAGAAAACTAATAAGATCAAACCAGTCAATACTAAAGGAAATCAATCTTGAATATTCACTGGAAGGACTGATGCTGAAGCTCCAATACTTTGGTCACCTGATGCAAGGAGCTGACTTATTAGAAAAGACCCTGATGCTGGGAAAGATTGAGGGCAGGAGGAGAAGGGGATGACAGAGGATGAGATGGTTGGATGGCATCAGTGACTCAACCGACATGAGTTTGAGCAAACTCCAGGGGATAGTGAAGGACAAGGAAGCTTGGTTTGCTGCAGTCCATGGGGTTGCAAAGAGTTGGACATGATTTAGCAACTGGACAACAAAACAATTATACAAATAGGACTCATGTATGCCCAGCACTCGCCTTAAGAAATAGAGTATTGCCAGTGACTTAAAGGCTCCCATCTATCCCTCTCTGTCACATCCTCTTCACCTGTACAGCCCATGTAGCCACTATCTTACATTTTGTGTTGATATTAATCACTTCCTTGTTTTCCTGTATATGTTTATCCCGTATGTCTTTGTCCTAAAGAAAAATTTGTGATTTAGTTTTGCTTATTCTTTGCCACTTATACAGATAAATCATATAATATGTTTTCTTCTGTTAATCATTCTTTCACTCAAGATTAGTTTTGAAATTTATTCGTGCTGACATAGATGGCATTTTTACTACTTTTCCTTTTTTTTTCTTATGAAAATACCTTGAATGTTCTCGTGCATGAGTTGATCCATGCCAATGAGCTAGAGCTTCTCTAGGGAAAATACCTGGAACTCTAATGGCTGCCTTGTAGGTTATGTATAGGTTATATTTTACTAAAGTTTCCAAAACGGATATATACATATGGTCTGTCTATACCCACCAGCAGTGTGGAAGAGTGACCTGTGCTCCACATCATTGTCAGCATCTGTATTTCAGGCTTTTAAACTTCATTTATGGTCTCGAGGTCTCCTCTGCTTCTTGTGGGCTGTTTCTGTCATACACACTACCTAAACTCATCCTGTTCCTTGATTTCCACACAAAATCTACTCAGACAAAAGCGTAATGGTTTTGGGTGAAATTCCTGAAGATTTAAAGGGAACATAGAGATTTTCTGCTGTAGCAATGCCAACTCATGAAACAAAAACAGTTGCGATCTTCCATCTTAAATTGTCTGTCCTTCCACAACATTTCCTTTCATTTTCCAAGAACTCAAAATTTTCCAGTTCAACCCTCCTTACTGATTACTCCCAAATTTGTAAAGCAAAACTATTAGAATGTTCAGAGGGAAGGACCTTTAGTTTACCAAAATTAACCATCTTCAGAAAGCAGTTCTGACTATAAGGAGCAAACCCACCAACCTCCAACTTATAATGGAATTAAGTTACATTTAAAAATTATTGAATCATGAAAATGGAAAGTGGAACAGATCTGAAAAATGATCATAGCTACCAAGTTTTGAATATCTCTGGTGGCATCCGCACTATTTTAAGAAATTTGTATAATTTGAATCACAGTATCTATGGAAGGTAAGTAATATTTTACTGTTTTATATAAGTAGAAATCAAGGCTCAGAGGACTTCAACTGAGTTGCTCTAAGTCACTATATTAATAAGTAGTAGGGCTTAGGGCATAGTTCCAGCGTGTCCCAGGTGGTGCTAGTGGTAAAGAATCTGCCTGCCAATGCAGGAGATCTAAGAGACATGGGTTTGATCCCTGGGTTGGGAAGATCCCCTGGAGGAGGGCATGGCAACCCACCCCAGTATTCTTTCCTGGAGAATCCCTTGGACAGAGGAGACTGTTGGGCTACAGTCCATAGGGTCACACTGAGCTGGACGTGGCTGAAGTGATTTAGCACACACACCAGTATGTCAGACTTCACAGCCCTTCATTTTTCTAGTATGTTTTACTTTCCCTGTGCCGTCCTTAGTTGCTCTTTGTGACCTCATGGACACACGAGTAGCCCACGAGGCTCCTCTGTCCATGGGGATTCTCCTGGCAAGAATATTGGAGTGGGGTGCCATGCCCTCCTCCAGGGGATCTTTCCAACCCAGGGATCGAATCCAGGTCTCCCACACTGCAGATTCTTTACCATCTGAGCCACCATGGAAGCCCAAGAATACTGGAGTGGGAAGCCTATCCATCCTCCAGAGGATCTTCCCGACCCAGGAATCGAACTGGGGTCTCCTGCATTGCAGGTATATTATTTACCAGCTGATCTACCAGAGAAGCCCATTTTACTTTCCCAATGTATAGTATTAAATGCTTTTTCAACTCTAGATTCTAACACGGTGAAAAACATGTATTGTAATTTATCCTTTGGCCTAAAGGGAGAATGTGAGGTAGGTATATGCGGAGAGATTTTTCTCCTCTTATTCCTAGGGTAACGTGTTGATAATTCTTTCATTATTATAAGGGGGAGAAGTGTGTGTGTGTGTGAGTATGTGTGTGTGTATGTATACATACACATATAGAACAGAGGAAATAATAAGGGAGAGGACTTTTGACATGGTTGGAAGGAAGACATGTTGGAAGCCTGCCGCTTCTGAAGAAGAAAAATAATTTAATAACAGCATAGTACTGTCATTTGTTTTTCACAGCGTGGCTTGGTTTTTGGATTGACATCTGAAATGCCTTTCCAGTCACTGAATTTGAAGGAATGTTTGTCAGAGGTAGAGGGAAATTATAGCCTGTTATTGAGTGAAGAGTAGAGATGTTTTGAGAATCCAGCCAAAGCGAAGTGAGGTGGAAGTAGCAGGCAGTGAGTCAGTCAGGGAAGCGCGAAACCCAGGTGCCAATATGGAGGTGTCTGAGTTCTCCTCAGCTCAGACAGACTGGGGGCCACTGCAGATTCAGCCCTCTTCAGGTAGAATGTGACTTTTGCCTTGTTGGAACATAAACATTAGTAGATAAACAGAAAACAGAATCGGTCAATCTCTCTTCTAATCTCTGTTTTGGAAATCAGCTTGATAGCTTATCCAGAACAAACCCCCATGTCTTACTGAGTAGGCCACTTACTTTGAAGCTATGCATGTTCTCTGTTTGCTCATGTTTTTCATACTGCAAGGAAGCCTTTGAAACTAAGCACATTCCTGCTCCGTGGTCACTTTGGGAAGGTGCCACCCTGCTTAGTTCAGCTTGGGAAATGCTGAAAGACAGTCTTGTTTGTCTCAACTCAGCATGGAATGAGTTGCAGATGGGAGTGAGCAAAGATCAGGGTGGAGAAAATAACTTTCTGGATCCTCCTGTTTTGGTCTTGGATGTATGTCATAATATGAAAATTTTTATTGAAATATAACTGATTTGCAATGTTGTGTTAGTTTTTGGTGTATAGCAAAGTGATTCTTTATATATATATATATATATGTATATATATTCTTTTCAGATTCTTTTCCATTATAGTTTATTACAAAATATTGAATATAGTTCTCTGTGCTATACAGTTGGACTTTGATGTTTATCTATTTTAATATTTAGTAGCCGATATCTGCTAATCTCCAATTAATTCATCCTCTCTCTCCTTACCTTTTGGTAGCCATGTTTGTTTTCTATGTCTATAAGTCTGTTTCTGTCTTATAAACAAGTTCATCTGTGTCATTTTTTTAGATTCCATATATAAGGGATATGTGATATTTGTCTTTGATTACTTCACTTTGTTATTTAGAGATCAGATATGTCTGTCAAATTAATAGCAAATCATATTCTACAAGCAATTTTAACTAATGCTTAGTTATCTGATCCTCTGCATCCTCTGAAGGTATGAGTCTAGTTGTCCAAGATTTCTAAATCTACTTTGTTAACAAAAAAATAATTTGAATAATGATAAAAATAGCTCATATATATTAAGAGCCCTTTGTATACTAAGCACTGTTTCAAGTGCTTTAAATGTACCTTGTTTTTTCTTTATAATAACCTAAGTAGATAGGTAGTATCATCTACTATTTTTACAGATGACAACTATAAAGTATGAAGGCCAGAAGTGTGACTTTGGAGTCCTTTTAGTGCCTTCTACTTTGGCAGGATTAGAGTGTGTGTGTGTGTGCTAAGTCACTTCAGTCGTGTCCAATTCTTTGTGACCCCATGGACTGTAGTCTGCTAGGCTCCTCTGTCTTTGGGATTCTCCAGGCAAGAATACTGCAGTGGGTTGCCATGCCTTCCTCCAGGGGATCTTCCCAACGCAGGGATCAAACCCATGTCTCTTACGTCTCCTGTGCTGGCAGGCAAGTTTTTTACCACTAGCACCACCTGGGAAGCCACAGAATATGTGTAAATGTTAATAGAAATGAGCCAGTAGAGAAAGAAAACTTGAAGCTATAAGACAGGGAGTAATCGATTTAATTGGTCCTTTGGAGAGATGGGAAGAAATGTAGTATAGAAAGAAGTCAGAGAAATTAGCCTTAGATAAGAGGAGGAACACACGTGCAGGAAGGAAGTGAAGGTGTTCATACGTTTGTAGATTTGTTAGCCAGAAGTACGAGAAGTCTCTTATCTGACAGAGGAAATATTTGTAAAGAGGTTAAGGTTGTCTTCTAAGAGTGAAAGAAATGGCTGTAAGAGTGAGGGATTGAGATGCGTGCAGAACTTTTGAAACCGATACTATAGGGAATGGGAGAAAGAATTGGCTAGAGATTTAGGATTGCTGGCATGTATTGAGGTTTCCACTGAAGTAAGAAATCATGAGTGAACTTATCATAACACCAATTGATAGTTGTGTGATTTTTCTGTAGTAGTGCTAAGCTGCTTGGCTGTGAGGGTTGAACTAGGGTTGGGTTTTTGCCTGGCAAATACGGTGGCAGGACATACCTAGACAAGGCTCATTGGCAAGAGTTAGTTTCATTGACATGAGAATGTTTGAAGTCATGAACTATGAAGCTTACCTACAACAGCAAGGAAGTGAAAGAGTGAAGGTGCTGATAGGGAAAGAGAAGGGAAAGGAACTTGCAGAGCTTCTTTCTATGAAGTTGAATAATAAGCTATGGCAATAGTAGAATGAAAGTCAAAAGAGTAAAAAGTGAGTGTAGGACGTTTGAATTGTGATTTCAGAGGAAGACTCAGTCTGGGGGAATTCAGGATCTTAGCCAGAATGAAGAGGGTATTAACTGAAGCAAATTTAAGATCACGCTACTTTGAGAAAAGATTCCTGTGGCTATGTGGAGAGTTCACAGGAGTGAGGAGATGCTGAATTCATGTTCTGAAGAGGCTTATGTGCATAAATCATGAATCAAGTATTTGAATTGTGCATTTGAAGATAAGAAAAAATAGACTGTTGTTTTTTATGTTTTTGGCTTTGACAGGAAGGTAGATAACTTTTCTTTTTTAAGAAAGGAAAAACGAACTTTTGTGTCTATCCAAGACCAAATATGACTGAGACACTACCTAATGACTCTAGAAATCTCTAATACATTTTTAATAATGTCCTTTTTGAGACTTGCCTGGCGGTCCAGTTGCTAAGACTCTGAGTGCTTCCACTACAGGGGGCTCAGGTTCCATCCCTGGCCGGGGAACTAAGATCTCACATGCCAATGGTGCAGCCAAAAAAAATAATATCCTCTTTGTAGTCAATAATAAAAATAATAATATCCCCTTTGTAGTCAAGAATAATAGTGTATTCTTCATTTTGACTTGAGCTGAATTTTTGCACTTGAATTTTAAGTAAGTCAATTGCATAATATATTGAAAATAATGCTAAAATAAAAGGTACAGCTAAATCCCTTTTTTCTTCTCTTCTGGCATGTTTTTAGAGGCATGCCTAATTTTTAACATGGGTAGTGACAAAAGTATTATAATATTTCCTGGCATTCTGCTGTTGAATTTCTTTCTAGTCTTTTTTTTTTTTTACTGGGCATATACTTGCATATTTGTAGTTAATAGGATTTCTAAATATCGCATTTATACTTGCTTTTTCATTTAAAATGAATAGTTTGTCCTCACAAGCATCATTTACGATGGCTGCATAATATTGTATTTTATTTTTAGCTTTGTTTTAAAAATGTATCATGAAAAGTGAAAGTGAAAGTGAAGTAGCTTTGTCGTGTCTGACTCTTTGCGACCCCATGGACTGTAGCCTGCCAGGCTCCTCCATCCATGGGATTTTCCAGGCAAGAATACTGGAGTGGGTTGCCGTTTCCTTCTGCAAAAAATGTATCATATTCATTATTTAAGTTTTCTCTGCATTTTTTATACCTTGATTTTAAATACAGATGTGTATAAACATATAATAAAAGACAAATACTTGTGAAAGGAGAGTTACTGATTTGAATATTCATACAGAACAGACTGAGAGTCATATCGCATGTTTTGTTTTATTCTTCTGGTGACTCACATTTTTAGCAAGTTAGTTGCCTATGATTTAAAAAATTAAAGTTTTTTTCATGAAGATTTAGATAGATAGATATATATATATATCTTTTCCTGAAACATCAGATATATGTCAATGCTAGAATTTGTAGTAACATACAAGACTGTCTGATGGGTTTTAATGTTTAGACCCTCTTAGATGAGATGTAGGAGAAAGCAATGGCACCCCACTGCAGTACTCTTGCCTGGAAAATCCCATGGACAGAGGAGCCTGATGGGCTGCAGTCCATGGGGTCGCTAAGAGTCAGACACGGCTGAGCGACTTCACCTTCACTTTTCACTTTCATGCATTGGAGAAGGAAATAGCAACCCACTCCAGTGTTCTTGACTGGAGAATCCCAGGGACGGGGGAGCCTCGTGGGCTGCCGTCTATGGGGTCGCGCAGAGTCGGACACGACTGAAGCGACTTAGCAGCAGCAGCAACAGCAGCAGCAGATGGGCTGTATGCTCACTTCTTCATTACGCTACCTTCCACTGGATGCTTCCAACATTTATATTACTTGACAGCCCTCATTTTGACACCTGATCTAGGACCAAATAAAGGATAAAGAACTGATAGTCTTCTCCGTGAATGCTGGAGCTGTCACTTCTCAGCCACGTGTGACTATCCTGTTGTCTGTTCTAAAATTCTTCTGGGAGGGCTTTTTCTTCCACCATCTAGCAAAGGAAGAACAATTCCAACCTTAGCATTTATTTAAGTCTAACAGAATTAGAAATTTAAATCCACTACAGATCATATAGAACATTTCAAAAACAAACCCCAAAGATCTAATTAGTTCATATCAACTGTTTGTATCTGTGTCCCTCTATTGGATGAAAAGTCAAGAGCCAGCTGCTTTGCAGGTCTCTGTTTGTGTAACTCGGGTAATTTTCTAACTTCTGGGCTAAATGCTGGCATTAAAGGAAAATGCAAGATGTTTGTACACAGACATATTTTGTGAATCACATGGGATTGATGTTATTAATACTATGTCTCCTGCTTGACAAGGAGTAATTCTAATAATGCACTAATTGTTACAATAATGGACTAAGTAATTATTATAATGAACTCTATTCTTTACAGTCATAGGCCTGGTCTTAGTGAGAATCACTGTTGTTTTACATTAATGAAGAGCTTTGTCTTTTGGAGAAGATCATGTGAAGAAAGTATACACGTTAAGGGATCCATGATGAAAGATTCTTGGTTCCATCTAAGGCCTTAATTTGATCATAGCAAAATTTTTCATTTTCTTTATGGTACATATTTAAAGTGTGGTGGTTGTAGTTTAGTCACTAAGTCATGTCCGACTTTTACAACCCCAGGAATTGTAGCCTGCCAGGCTCCTCTGTCCATGAAATTTCCTAGGCAAGAGTACTAGAGTGGATTGTCATTTCATTCTCCAGGGGATCTTCCCAATCCAGGGATCAAACACAGGTCTCCTGCATTGCAGGAAAATTCTTTACCCTCTGTGCCACGAGGGAAGCCTTGACAAATTATTCTTGGTTACATCTAAGGCTTTAATTTGCTCATAGCAAAAATTTTCGTTTTCTTTATAGGTGAAAATAAATAATGATTTTAATAATGAATTTTACAATAGTACCTGGGCTTATGTAAAAGATACATCAACAGAACATTCATCATCTAGTCAAGGACGTTTCCTCTTTTTTCGTTCTTCATCTTCTTCATACGGTTACTCTTCAAATACGAATATACTCGTTAAGAAAAAGGTTAGTGTGAAATATTCATTAACTTTTCCATATTTTGCTGGTTTAAGTATTTCTAACATTAACAAAAGTATATTTACCAAAAGAATCAGCTATCATTCTTTAATCAGGTCCTAGTATCTTCTTCAAAGAGATAATCCAATATACTTCTTTAAATGGTACAGCTTTTGTCTTGTTAATTCTCTCTCATATTGTATTTATTTACACTTTTTCTTTTCTCATTATTTGTTCTTATTTAAAAATCTAAAAACTTGTAACTTTAAAATCTTCTAGTTAAAACTCCCCTAAATTTCTAATTCATGATTACTGATGGTACTATAGGTGTTATATACAATTTCAAAAATCCAATGAAGATGTGCTTCATTAGAAACACTAATACTAGAGTTTTTCAAAGAAGATGTGCTACAATAAAAGGTGTTAAAATACTTTATTACTTTGGAGAGATCAACATTTTCATCTGAGGAGTTAAAAGACTTAATTTTAGATATTCTATTGTTTTGAGATACTAAGACTTTCATCATGGGCAACCTGAATAGTTGAGATGAATTGAACTAATTGATATATACTTAGTGCTGAAGGATTTTTCAGGCTGATTATCATTCATAATATGCACAATTCATCTCATTCTTAAAGTCAGTAACTTGATAGATAAATCACATAAGCAAGATATAAAGGAATATAGATATTGTTTGTTTTATGACTAAGAGGAAATATGAGTGTAAAACAGTGGAAATATGAGTGTAAAAACATTTATCATATCCATATTATATTATTTATATAAGTGAGAATTTGGTGTAAGTTAACTCTGTCTTGGATATCATGAAAAGATGCCTAGGAAGGGTTTAAAAGATCTCATTATAAAGTGGCTTCCCCTGTAAATACCCCAGTATGAAAGAGAAATTAGATGATTACCCTACTGAGAAGTCATTGTCAAGATGTGGCCTCTAGGGACATTATATCCCTATTTCTGAGATTATTTAGTAGTTAATAATGCTGATTCTTTTTTGCTAGTTAAGGAGGGCATAACAGTTTTGTCTTGGAGTTTTAAAAGTTAGCTATAGAACAAGTTATGAAGTCATCACTCAGATGTTATTCCTGTTTGAGATTCCAAAAATTCCATAGATTACTTCAAGTGGGTGGGCTCAGAAGAGACCTCATTATGCATCAAAAACAAAAATTCATATAGTGTGCATTAATGTAGGTGACTGTTGATGGAAACATTGGACAGTAAACTATTTCCATTGCCTTTTAGTCATCGACCTTAAAATGTCTTTTACTCTTTCTTCTTCCTATAGAGTTATCAATTGTTGGTTCTTCAGAACACTGTTGAAGTGGCTCAGTTTATCAATAACAATCCAGAATTTTTACAACTGGCTGAGTCATTCTGGAAGGAACTCTCTTATCTTCCCTCTCTGTATGACTACAGTGCCTACCGAAGATTAATTGACCAGTATGGGACACATTATCTTCAGTCTGGGTCCTTAGGAGGAGAATACGAAGTTATCTTTCATATGGACTCAGAAAAAGTCAAAAAATTTGGTAGAGTATTAAAAACATTGCTGTATATATAAGCATTGCAATGATTTTAATGGGGGAATAACCTGTAGTTAACTTAAACTTTAGAGCTTTAAAATATGGCAAATAGTGGTTAAATTGTAAAGGAATCCAAAATTGTGTGAATCCATTATACTCTACACAAAATCTTCCAGGCCTTAAGAAAAAGCTTGCCTACTCTTTTGGATAGTATCCTGAAATGAGAGTTAAGTCATTATCATTGTTGTTATCTCTAGAGGGTGTTGATTGGATTTTTATAATACTTTTTGATCTCCTCATTTCTCAGATTAAGTAATATTCCTTGAGGAAAACTGATGAGGATTTTACGAATGTTGCAGAAATCAAAATGTTTCAATGAAGTATTTTTTTATTTGCCTCTGTTCTTTACTACTCACATGCCTTTAAAAACAAATCTGCTCTGAATATCACAAGTTTGCTTACTACCTAAGACTTGTAACAATAGCTTACATTGATTGACTCCTTCTCAACAGGTGAGTTGTCTATGTCAGATGATCCTCACTGCTACCCAGTGAGATGTCCACTGTGGCTCCTGCCCCACAGACTGAGAAATGGAGACTCAGTGCTATGAAGAGACTCATCTCAAGGCATATAGATTGTAAGGAGGGCTAACTGGCTCCAGCATCAGCTTAGCTTTATCCTTATGTTGCTGCTGGAATTGCCTGATTCTTGTTAGAAACTGGGCACCCTACTGAGTTCACGCTTGGTTGATTCCACAGTGAAAGGATGTTCCTCACCAGCTACCACCATGTTGGAGGAGCATGTGAGGCTTAGGATCCACTCCTCCTCTCCAAAGACCTTTTGGCCCTGGCTTATTTATGGGCCAAGTCCAGCCTTCTTCCCAGTTTTGTCCTGAAGCTCACGGCCACACTTGCTTCTCTATCCCAATTCACCTCTTCAGCGCCTTATTCTTCAGTCAAGACTTTCTTACCACTTTGGAGGAGAGTAAGACTTTTCAGATGAGATTCAGAGTAGGAATATAGCCTTCTCTTGTGGGTAAACCACAATATTTTCTGTTTCCATTGACTATTTTCCCCCCTTGGGCTTAATTTTTTTCTTTCTTTCTTTTTTTTTTTTTTTTTTTTTTTTTTTTTACCAATTATGGTTAAATTAGAATGTGAACTTCTCCAACCTCAATGGTTGGAAATGAATGCACAAGTAAAGGTTTTTGTAGCAACAACAGAGACAATATTTCTTTGGGGAATTAATCCAGAAAATGGCTTGATCTAAACTCAGTTTTATGATGATTTTTTTTTCTTTAACACTTAAAAGAAATGAAGAGGATTTTTTAAAAAGCCTTCTGAGTTGGTAAAAATTTTGAGTAAAAATTTTACTCGAGCAGTTTCTGTTCTTCCCAAAAGTTTTAATTGAAATTAATCAAGGCTCCTGGGATATGATACATACAAGTGTTCTTTAAGAAATATTTAGTTTATTATAATATTGTTAGTAAAATTATATTAAAAATGTATTTCTACTCTTTATTATTTTCTATCCTCTTTTTTAAAATTACATCGGCAAAATTCCAATTGATGATGAGTAGAAATTATAACCATCTAAGATGTCATTGGAAGAAAATGTAGAAACCAGAGATGTTAAAGATGGAGAGACTGAGACACTAGAACTAGGGTTTTAGGAATTAATTACTATAGAACCAGAACCTAGTTTTTGGGGTCTCTAGTAGGTGGGCTGGAGGCCATTGCATGTTGACTTTTACCTATTTGCCTTGTGCCTGAGAAGCTGACTGTGGTTGGGTGAAAGATATCAAACTTTGAGGTGTTTGATTTTAGTTTCCTCCACTATTTCATGTATAAATCATCCATGTAACCCCACCCTCTGGTCAAAGATGTTAGAAGCCAATATCGGCTGAATCATTTGAAAGTGAGACAGACACTTGGTGCCTTATCCTTAAATATATGCACGTATCTTATTTTGTTTATAACAAAGATCAAATATTGCTTTTTCTGACCCTTGATCCTTCTAGAGCACTTGAAAATACACACATCATATTATTTTTGATTATATGGCCACAGTGGTAGGAAACGACCTCTTCTCCCACTCTCACACCTGGCACCTGCAAAGCAGATGCCAAACATTTCAACAAATGTGGAAACTAAGCACGTTTAAAATTTTTCCCCCCAGATTTCCATTCAGAGGATAAGAGGAAATGTGCTTCCTCACATGTCAAGTTTTTGTTTACATCATCAAAACAAAAATGCACAACGATGGAAGAGGCCTTAAAATCGGTTTCAGGTAAGTGAGAAGGCAGTAATTTTCATTACAAGTTTATCTCCATCCCTCTTGTGGTTAATTCCTGGTCTCGACATTTCAGCAGGTGTTCTATTTTGCATTTTTCAAATACTTGGCTATTTTACCTGTGATCTCTCGGTCGGATGTCATGGCAGTGATCCATCATGCAGAACAGAAGGTTCACCGAGTATGTCCTGTGTGCTGTAACTATGTCCTCAGTGTACACCACCACTGTCTGCTGTGAGGATGGTTGGCAAACGAGTCTTGAAAAGTGACACCGAGAGGGGATGCTTCAGTTTCACTCTGTAACAAGGATGCTCAGTGCAGGCAAAGATTCTGGTTCATGGTGGTGGTGGTGATGGTGGTGGCAGAGTAGGGGAGGTGGTGTGTTGGTCTTTGAATGATTGAGAAAGGAGCTGGCAGGGCAAGCTGATTTAGACCGTCTGGACACCGTGTCAGGGAGTTTGGGTTTCATCCTGATGGTGAGGGATGCCATTAAAGGATTCAATACAGGGAGCGAATAAATGAAAGATGACAAATATAAAGTTGTAGTGAAACAAGAGGGATCGAAAGGGAATAATGTGATAGGAAAAAACCCAGAAGAGATGAGTAAAATGGAAGGTAGAGGAGAAGAAGCTGATAGCGAGAAGTGCTACAGTGAAGTTAAGTAAGAGAAAGTCTGAAGATTCTTCATTGGATTTGGTGATTAAGACTTAATTGCCTAACATGAAGAGATTTTTAGTGTGGTAGGGATGGAAATGAGACTGTGCCATGGAATGTATAAGGCCATGGAGTGGTACTGTGGCTCAAGTTCTCTTGGGATGGTGGCAGAAATTGAGATGAAGGAGAGACTGATGCAGGTGCTAAGGTCCTCATCAAGGAAGTGAGGATTCTTTAGCAGATAAATGCAACGAGGAAGGAGATACTCTTAAGCCAGGCTTTAATTCCTCATTTACTTACTGTATTCATCAACTATTTGTGGAACCTATAGTGTCTGCAGAAACTGTTCTAGGCACTGGTGAGGCAGCAGTGAACATGCTAGAAAAAGAGCCTGTCTTTTTAGAGCTGACAGAACAAAGGGGAAGGACAAGTAGTTGAACAACATGGAGCTACAATGATCTGGAAATAGAAATGAAAGTGGGAGCTTTGAAA
The DNA here is from genome assembly GCA_024291935.2 of Okapia johnstoni. Taxonomy (NCBI): domain Eukaryota; kingdom Metazoa; phylum Chordata; class Mammalia; order Artiodactyla; family Giraffidae; genus Okapia; species Okapia johnstoni. Next base: position 75,203,517 of record CM044313.1, on the reverse strand, counting down.
AGATGTTGACATCAGCCATCAGCTCAGTTGGTGATTAGAAGCAGCTCATCAATTTTATTTTGTCTCATTTTTTCTTTCAGGCTTAACAAACAGGTAGCACTTACGAGGTGCCCAGAACCATTTTGAGTGATTTACAAGAATTAACCAATATGCTCCCACCTCAGAGTTGGATGTTCCTCCATATTTCTGTTTTGCTGACAAGGGCACTGAGCCACAGAGAGGTTGCCTAAGACTACAGTTGGTGTCAGGCTTGAGATTCCAATGTCTGGCTTCATAGTCTGGACCCTTCGCTATTGTCCTGGGCTGATTGTCTAGGGGAAGAGGGCCAGTTGAGCAGAGAGCTCACTTAGGTGTAGAGAGAGAGGCTACAGGCTTAAAAATAAATATGAAAGCTGATTTCTTAGACTCTGTATCTTGTAAACAAGCTTATCAGTTAAGGTGGTAATTCTCACACTTTGGTGTGCGTGAGGATAACCTGGTTAGCCTGTTCAGCTGCTCGGTCCATGGCTTTTCTCCCAGATATTTCCTTCTAGATATCCATCTGATATCAGAAATCTGCATTCGTCCCAGGTGATTCTGGTAGTTCAGGGACTGAACTTAGCAATACACTGCTTTAAAAGTGGTTCTATTTGCATATTAAAAATGTAACTAACAAGGAAGATGAGGACACACTCAGGTATTTTATTAAAAATATGAGACTTAATAACTTCTGATTATAAAACTGTAATTTTTAAATTAGTAAAATTGGATGAAATTATAAAATCTGATTTTAAAAAAGGAAATGAAAATTAACTTCTGATCAGCAAGTTAGGAATTTCGAGTCATGATCAGTGTGGAAATCAGCTACACATGGAGATGAAAATATTTCTGAAATTATAAGGCACAGATATGAAAAAAAAGGGATTTGATTAGTATTTGAGTTTTTTAAAACACTTTTTATGTGTTAATGTATGCCTGTTAATTAAAAGCATTTTGCTTATTATAGTATTCCAGATGCAATGAACTTTCCCTCCTGACATTTTCTTATGAAAAATTTCTAATATACAGAAATGTTGAAAGAACATAGTAATAAACACCCATGTACCAATCCCTTATATGTAATTATTGTTTTGATATATTTATATATATCTATGTATAGTATTTATAATGTTGACTGTTTAGCAATACAGAAATATGTATTTAAAATATTTGTAATATTTGCTGAACTACTTGGAAGTTTCAAACAACATGATGTTTCATCCCTGAGTATATACATGTATTTTCTTAGAAGCAACACAGTCGCCTGTACAACATATTCTTATTACACTAAGAACATTAAGAATATGAATAATAATCTCTTAATAATTGTCTACTGTTAGGTAATGATTGTGTCTGTTTTATTTTCTCTCTTAATAGATATTGTTTTTAGAGCAATTTTAGGTTCACTAAATGATTGAGCAAAAAGTACAGAGAATCCCTATACCCCCAACATGGGCACAGCCTCCTCCACTATCAACATCCAGGCCACAGTGGTCCATTTGTTACAATTGATGAACCCATACTGACACAGAATAATCACTCAGAGTCCATAGTTTACATGAGGGTTCTGTACTCAGTGGGTTTGGTCAAATACATAATGACATGTAAACATTATAGTGGGCTTCCCTGGTGATTCAGTGGTAAACAATCTGCCTGCTGATGCAGGAGATAAAGCTTCCATTCCTGGATCGGGAAGATCCCCTGCAGTAGGAAATGGCAACCCACTTCAGTATATTTGCCTGGGAAATCCCACGAACAGAGGAAACTGATGGGCTGCAGTCCATGGGACCTAAAAAGAGTCAAACACGACTTAGCAACTCAACAACAATCCATTATAATTTCGTATACAGCAATTTCACTGCTCTAGAAGGCCTTTAAAGATCTTAAAAATCCACTAAAAATCCCTCCTACTTGGCAACCACAGGTATTTTTACTGTCTCCATAGTTTTTCCTTCCCCAGAATGTCATACAATTGAATGGGTTGTGTTAAAATACTTGATAGATTTTCAATTTCATTTTCTCATTCTCAATTCATTTGTACATCTGAACTTATTTGATTTTTCCTTGAGTAGAAAACGGGGACAATGTGTTGCGAGGGGTCCCATTTGTCAGAGGGGGACGTTCTGGCTTCGTGGCTGGCCTTAGTTACCTGGAACTGGACAATCCTGCTGGAAACAAATGGCGATATTCTCGCTGGGCAGGATCTGTACCTGATCTTCCCGAAGTCATAAAGCAAAAGGTATGTGATGTTCAGTGCTATGTGGCGGCCTGGATGGGAGGGGAATTCAGGGGAGAATGGAAACATGTTTATGTATGGCTGAGTCCCTTTGCTGTGCATCTGAGACTGTTACAACATTGTTAATAAGCTGTACTCTAATAAAAAATAAAAAAACTAAGAAAAAAATAAGAAAAAAGCACCAGAAAGCAGTCATGTTTATTTGCACTGGGAAAGCGAGATTAAATCAAGGTGGTTAAACAGAGAAGGCTGTAATTAGCGTTTTCTGTTTTCCAATTATGGTTTGTATAGTGAAATGAATGCATACATAATGGGGAACAGAAGGTTCATTATCTTGTATGTCCATATTTCAGTTGTAAAGGTTAAATGTCTTGTAAATCCCAAGAGAAATTAATGCTAAAATTTGCATTTCTAGCATTTGACCTAAATTTGGTTGTGCTTTCCTGGTCCCTGATTCAGAGGAGTTACAGATTCTTTCAATAGGAAGGTACTTAGGCTTGTCTAGTATTACGCTTGTCAGATCATCTTTCCTCCTGTGCCCATGGTTTATCGGTTCCTAGAGTCATGCAGGTTAGTTCTAAAAAGATAGAATCAATTTGGCTGGCAGAATTTTAAGATGTTTTATTGGTACGGTCAGTTCTTGTATGACATAACATATGTGTTCCTAAAAATCAGAGAGTTAGGCAAAACTGCGCAATAAAGACCACAGGGCTTATGGGGAAAATGGTGTTGGGAACACAACACACAAAAACTTGATCTGTAACACTCATTAAAAAAAAAGACAGGCACCAGTAAAAACAGTTGCAGATTTATACATGTTAAATTGTTAAGAAATGCATAGTCTACAACAAATGTGGCACATCACCTTGAAGAGAACCTGAATCTTGCAAGGGTGGAAATGTGTGGTCTTCAAAATAATCTTTTAATAACTAGAAAATGAAGGTCCTATTGGTTTTAAAAAATTTTATGCATTCACACAAAATGCAAAAAATATTCCTTCCTTATCTGGTTCTAGTTTTCCCTAGGTTTGTCTTGTAAAGAAAGTGAGTTGCTTTTTTTACTTGAACAAGAAACAGTTGGAATGAAGATGAGTAGCTTTTGATTTTGTTTTAATGGAGTTGAGCCAAAATGGTAAAAGGAAAATATTCTTACTAAAACTCTGATTACTGACCATGTGGTGTCTTTATCTGTGTAGCTAACACCTTTGTATGAACTGGTCAAGGAAGTACCCTGTGCCTCTGTGAAAAAGCTTTACCTGAAATGGGCCATCGAGGAGTATCTGGATGAATTTGACCCCTGCCATTGTCGACCTTGTCAAAACGGTGGCCTGGCTGCTGTTCAGGGAGACCAGTGTCACTGCTACTGCAAACCAAACACGTTTGGTGTGGCGTGTGAGCAAGGAGTCCTCTTAGGGGATCAAGCAGGTCAGTGTGCTGCATTTATGGTGGCCACTTTCCCTCTGGCCTCTGAGATCGTGCTTCTTCAGTATAGATAGGTGAAAGTCTCATCAGGCTTTGAATCTGACTCTCCCTCTCTATTCCACCTCCAGATTGTAGCTACTGGGGTCAGGGCCCTTTGCTGTCTCACTGATTTCCCCAACTAACAGAAAGTGTTGGTTGTTTCAGTTGTGTCCGATTCTTTGTGATCCCATGGACTGTAGCCTGCCGGGCTCCTCTGTCCATGGGATTCTCCAGGCAAGAATACTGGAGGAGGTTGCCAATTCCCTTCTCCAGGCGATCTTCCTGACCCAGGGAATGAACCTGGGTCTCCTGCATTGCAGGCAGATTCTTTACTATCTGAGTCACCAGGGAAACCCCTGAACTAACAGACCTGCCTTCAATCCTCCACTCTCCATTAGAATAGATTTATCGCCTGAAACATGTTCCATCCTTCCATGGTCATCTCAGTAAAGTTTTATCTTAACTTAGGTCTACAGAGCTTTTGTCTGCACTGACTAACCTTTCTGGTGGGAAGCCTTTGGAAACACCACTGTTTTTATTTTCCATTATGTCCCACCAATTAATCATTCATTCACAAATATTTGTTGAACAACAGCTGTGTGCTCAACAGAGTATTTGGTGCTTTAAGTATTTAGCACATGAAGTTGACTTTATGAATACGCAAAGCATGAGACGATTTGTGTATATTTGTTTTTATATTTATTTATGTGGCTCTTTCATCTCGAAAGCTCATTTCTTAAGATCAGAACTGTTTACTTCCTTTATTCTTGGAGCCTGACATAGGGCTTGATTCATAAAGTTACTTAATAAATAAATGTTTGATAAATGAATGAATAGATGACTAAACCATGGTTGCTTATAGACAAGCATCAAGAAAGCATCTTTGCCTCCTAATATCTTTCCAAGTGACCAGTCCGTAAATTAAAATACCACCTCTGTGATTCATTCCTTTGAAGGTTTGATTTACAGCTATTTGCTAAACTGGAAGCTCCCCCTGCTGGTGAGGAATGGAGTGGCAATCATAAAACATCAAGCTCTTATTACCTAATATTAATACTGATGGCTCAGATGGTAAAGAATCTGCCTGCAATGCGGGCAACTGGGCTCGATCCCTAGGTTGGGAAGATCCCCTGGATGAGGGCATGGCAACCCACTCCAGTATTCTTGCCTGGAGAATCCCCATGGACTGAGAGACTGGCGGACTACATTCCATGGGGTTGCAAAGAGTCGGACACGACTGAGCGACAAGCAACTAAGCACACACATACACACAACTCAATTTCTAATTGTGGAATAAAGAGTAAGGAAGATTGAGGAAAATTATTATACAAATTATTTTAGTTTCAGTGTGTACAATACTGAGGAGTGAGTGTTGGGGGCGAGAGGGGAAGAGGGATGTAGGTCACGCATTAGAAATAGCTAAAAAGCAGTAAACACCCCCTTCTATTAGCAGAAAATAATGCTTTGAGGGAGTGGTTCCTGAGATTAGTTTCTAACTAGGAAAGCAAAGGTCTTAGAATATGCTTCAAATTCTCTCTTACCTCCCCCAAGGAGCATGATGGGGGAAATACTGAAAACTGTGAGACAGGAACCAGCCCTGAGGTGGCAGGTGGCCAGGGTGAGTGAGGAGGTGCCTGCAGGTTAAGAAGGATGCTGACAAGGGGTAGACACACTTCTCCTACTTGCATATTTCCTCATGTTATGCAGCTCCAACCCTAGGGTTGGCAACTTGGATACCCAAGAGACTATGTTCTTCTCAGGCCCAATCACCACTTTAACAATAGGACCTTATGTGCCTTTATTGAGAGACTGTGAGGTGATAAAAAAAAGAGCCTGGATTCAGCTGTAAGACCGAGTTACAGTCAGGATGTGGCACTCGGCTGCCAGTACAGCACTGGACATAGCATTTAACCATTTGGTTTTGGATTCCGTGCCTATCAAATGAAAATGTTAACAGACCTCTTGGCTACCTCCATTCATTCTTGTGAGAAGTAAAAGAATGAAAAAATGCATGTGGAAGTGCTTTGAAAATAGTTGTAAAATAATACACAAATTTAAGGTATTGTTGCAGGAAGTTTGTTAATGCAGTCTTAATATGGACAGTCCTAGTCAGTGTGCAGGGACAGTCTAGCCATTGTGGAAGACCTCAGTGAACAGAGTGAAGGGAGTACACTCCGGATTGTCAGCTCCCTCAATAACCACTTAGCAGAAAGCTTAGTATTAAGCTCAGAAATCTTTCTCTCCAAGTGCTCTCCAAAAAATCTCTCTCTTATTTGCAGGAGGGGTGGATGGAGGGTGGAACTGCTGGTCCTCTTGGGGTCCCTGTGTTCAAGGGAAGAAAACAAGGAGTCGAGAATGCAATAATCCACCTCCCAGTGGGGGTGGGAAATCCTGCCTTGGAGAAACCTCAGAAACCAGGCAATGCGAAGACGAGGAGCTGGAGCATTTGCGGTAATGGAGTCCAGACCTCCTGGCAATTACATAAAACTCAATGCCCTCTGCAGAAGCATGGACTACAGGATGGCTGCTATTGAAAATTTTAAACCCTAAATGATGATTTTATCAGGGAGTGCTTGGTTTTTAACACTGGGGTCAGCTGAACGGGAGAGGCATGTGGGAAGTAAGAATCACTGAGAGTGCCTTGACATCTAGATGCCATTCCTCTATTCTTTGGTCTAGATGTGCTCAAGTCGCTCAGTTGTGTCTGACTCTTTGCAACCTTATGGACTGTAGCCCTCTGTCCATGGGGATTTTCCAGGCAAGAATACAGAAGTTATATTATTTTCAGATTTACCACCCCCTCTTATTTATTTTCTTTGGATGAAGCATCAAGCACATATTTGAGATGGCTAACATCTTCACTGATTAACCCAGTTGTCTGATACCGACTTCCTATTGGTCAGGGTCTAGCAAAAGCTATCTTTAAAAATGCTTCTTTGCTGAATTGTTCCCCTGGGTTGGAATTCTTTATGGTACACCCCATTCTTTAACACTGTGCTTATTAACCTTTTCTGATCAGGGATTAGCAAACGTTCTACAAAGATAATTTGAAGGTCACGTGAGTTGACGAAAATGTAAGATGCTTGGGTGTGTGGTATTAGCATACGGAGATGGGATGCCTTATTCCTAGGTCCTGGGTGCCTCCAGCAAGAATACTGGAATGCGTTGCCATGCCCTTCTCCAGGGGATCTTCCCCACCCAGGGATTGAAACTGCACCTATTACATCTCCTGCATTGGCAGGCCGGTTCGTTACCACTAGTGCCACCCGGGAAGTCCCATCTCTTGGCTGTGTCAGCTGGCAAACATAGGAAATCTGGAAGGAGGAGAAAGCTGCATTCAGGGTACAGATTTCTGGAAAGACGAGGGTCTCTGAGGGAGCCTTGGCCCCAGCGGGTGTATTTCCTCACCCACAGACATAAAACTGAATGGACAGGAGCCTCCTAGGAAGCTCTGAAAGAATTCTCACTCTTCTTGGTGCTCAGAAGAGAGAAAATATCCTCTTCCTCCTTAGTACAAAAAGGAAAATTATGCTTACTGCTTCACACTTCTGAGTTTCCTCAGTTGTGACAAGAATATAAGGAACTTAGCTCAGAAGGAGGTGACATTCAGAGGCTATTTGTAAGGCTTCCCTTCAGATTTTGTGTTTCTGGAGTGGAGTTAATATTGGTGGAAGAGTGACCTCAGAGGCACTGCTGATAATCATTGCCTAATGATGGATGTCACTGTAAGCATGATTATGATGCCGAAGACTCGGCCTCTCTGTGCCAGTGCTGAATTAAATCTCGGAGACAGTGTTTTGGGTGAAGTAGAAAAGGATAGCTTTATTACTGTGCCAGGCAAAGGAGGACACAGCAGGCTCCTGCCTCAAGAAACTATGTGTCCCGAGCCCAGAGGATCTGCTGAGCGGGTTTTATAACAAACGTCCAAGGGTGGGGTCTCTGACAGGATCAGGGTGTGTACCTGGCTTGCACTCTCTTCATCTCATCTCAGGTGGTGGGTCTCTTTAGTCTTGCCTCACCTGTTTTCTTGGTTGCTTCTCCCTTGACAGCAACTATTTAAATCTGCCCTTAGGGAAGGTCATGGAGGCTGGAGTCTTGCTTGTAAGAAACAGACTAGATGTGAATCTAGTCCTGGTATTTTTTACTTGGACAAGTTACCCAGACTTTCTGAGACTTTCCCCACATATCTCAGGGGGTTACTGGGCATGTGAATTAAGCTGAGGCACATTTGCAGAACATCTGCCATGGTGCTTAGCACATAGTGAGCCCTCAGTCAAAAGTGGTTATTTTGTGTTGCCTCTCTTCCAGGATCACAAACTTGAATTACCTTATTTTCAATAGAGAATTAATTCTGTGTTTAAAGTATTTAAGAGACAGACAGCAGGAGAAAAAGTGGTGTTAGATGGATGTCCTCTAGAAGTCGTATAAGGATGTGTGTTGTCCAGTCACTTTTATTTCCTTCTCTTTTCTTTACTCTTATTTTCTGCACTGCTGACCTGGTTGTTATCTTTCAGAAGCTCAAGTCTGTGTTTGTGTTTTCTGTCATGGATGTGACCAGGTGTTTGGTTCTGAGAATGACAAAAACATCACATCAACTTACTTACATGACTGAGTCCCTTCAGATGCAAATGAAAAATTCACTGTAGTGTAAAATATTTATTAACAGTAGAAAATCCATCACATTAATTATGTTTTATTTCCTTTTCCTTTCAGATTGCTTGAACCACATTGTTTTCCCTTGTCTTTGGTTCCAACAAAATTCTGTTCATCACCTCCTGCCTTGAAAGATGGATTTGTTCAAGTTGGTTATGAAAGAGATTTTTTTCTTTACATATCCTCTTTGCTCTAAGTTCTAGCTCTCTACTGATGTTCATAATCTATTTCCTCTTCCTGTGATGAAGCAGTGCTAAAAATGTTTTATGTGTGCATTTTAGTTTTTATTGGTGAGGGTTTTAGTTTGTGACTTTTCTTCTTTGGCCCAAGGTGATTAGAATTCTTCAGAAGGCAGTGTATCTCTTATGGTAGGGGAAATCAATATCACCACCCAATGAATTAGAAATGTAATCATACCAGAGGGCTGCTAAACATTTCCATTCTGAACATGAAAGTAGGAATCTATAAGCAAAGTTTTCAATGTAGAGAACTTTCCATATTTTTTCCACTGAAAGGAGTCGTTTAAAGTTTTTCATAACTACCGGGGCGGGGGTGAAGCATTCCATTTATTCCAGGAGCCAGTGAGACACTTAGCCAGTGTCTGGTGAGATATGGGTCATTGTACTTTGAGCAGTTTTCTTGTTCAGGAAGGAACACGAGTCATCTGCCACGTCATTCTGGAGAACTTTCTTGCCTTTGGGACCACATTAATTTGTGCTCTTCTCACTCCTTGTTATGATGAGACTTGGGCTCCAAACCCCAGTAAGTGTCTCTTTGTGCTCGCATAGGAATTACTGTTCATCAGGATTTTCTCAATGCCACCAGCCTTGCTTTCTCCATGACAGTTTCTGTCTCTCAAATGTCAGGCCCTTGAACATATACCCACCGAGTGTTTGCTGAGATTTCCCCAGATGTAGACACTATTCAGAGGTGTACGTGCTGTCTTCAGCTGCAGTGCCTGTGGTGTCCTATAAAGAACTGGAGGTTCTAAACACTGTCCTGTGGACTGGCTACCTCATAGGCACCCAGGGAACTGAACAATGGGTTATTACTTGACCTTTCTTCCCTGCCCCCCATTTTGTAAGTTTGGGGTAGAGCATGAGAATCTTTTTTCTTTGTTTTAAAATTGCTGCTAGTGATTCTGACAGAGATGGCCAGGTTTAGACACTGTTGAGTTAGACTTTCTCATATAGACGTCCCTTCTGCAAGAAAGAGGAAGGCTTAGGAACTAGAACCAAAGCAGATTAAGTATCTTTCCCCATTTTCTACAAATCTCAATGCCAATCTGGGTGCTGTGTTTCCTACCAACTCCCATAATGGAGCCAGAATGGATCAGGATGAGTAGGACTGTGAGAAGCAGGCTCCATAGAATTTTGTTCTAATGCCTACAGCAGAGTTGTTCCATCTGCAAGTCCTCTTCCAGGCTGATTTTCTTCACCATCCCCTTGAGTAGCAGAGAACTAGAAAGATAAGGAAAGGCACCAATAGAGAAACCAAACAAGCATGATGACTCCCTCAAGGCTCAGACTTCAGATTCTTCCTTGCTTCACCATGAAATCTCACCTCTTGGCATTATAGGCTAGTGACATGTCCTCAAATCTGACTCAGCTCCAGCAACACTTTCCTTATAGGATGGGGCAGGGGAGAGTGGTGGGTGAAGAGCAACATTATGCTTCTCTGAAAAGCCATCAGTGGGAAACTCAGACTTCCATGAACATGTTAATAAGATGTAAATATTTCTCCCTGTTCCTAATGGCTTTTGTTGGGTATGATTGCTAGTGGACAGCCTGTAACACCTCACTAGGAAGAGTTGACTGACAAAGACATTTTTAAAATCTGATAACAGACTTTCCTGAAAGTATAAGAGAAGTTACTTGGCCACTAAAACTATTTTGATAAAATGTTTAGTACAGTGCTTCATTTTGGGGTGAGTAAGTGCTTCTGCATGTTGTATCACCCTAACACTGTTCTCTGGTTTCCATCTCAGCTGTACTATAATGTAAGATTCTGCAGCAGACGGATAGACAGCACTACTGGGATATATTTTTCCTATATTGATTGTTTTGTGCTATGTGAGGAAAGTCTGAGTGCACACACATACATTTTGCTTTCTTGGGTACATACCTATTAGTGAAATGTCTGAGTTATCAGGCGCACACACATTTAGATTTGGTATGCTACCAGTTTTGGTAAAGAATCCACTTGCAGAGCAGGAGAACATTTGCAACACAGGAGAGATGCGAATTCCATCCCGAGGTCAGAAAGATCCCCTGGAGAAGGAAACGGCAACCCACTCCAGTAATCTTGCCTGGGAAATCCCATGGATACAGGATCCTGGCAGACTACAGTCCATGGGGTTGCAAGAGTCGGACATGACTTAGCAACTAAACCACCACACCAGTTTTCCAAGTGGTTGTACCAATATACATCTTGGATAGAATCTGAGAAGTCAAAATTGCTCTGTATCCTCACCTACACTTGATCACATCTATCTTTAAAAATTTTTTTAGCCATAGTGGTGAGTGTGTAGCAGTATCTTGTTTTTTAATTTATATTTTAAAATTTGTATTTCTTCTGATGACTAATGTTGTTAAGCCTGTTTTCATATATTTATTGCCATTTGGATACATTTTATGATGAAGTGGCTGTCTAATCTTTTGGGCATTTTTTCTGGAGGTTTGTTAGTCTTTGTCTTAATGACTTGGAAATTCTCCTGTTTTCTTTGTCTCTGTCTCTCCACCCTAGAGTCTTCCAGAAGAAATAGGATATCAGTATTCCTGAATAGAATGTATTAATAAATATTCCCTAGCTAGGAGTAATAAAGCTAAAAGTCAATTCTTTGAAAAGATTACTTTGCTTGAAGAGCTTCTTTTTCTTTATTGTGTATCTGCTGGTGAGGAATTGTCCCACTCTTTGTTCATCTGAAACATTCTTGTTTTATCTTTACTTTTGAAGGATATCTTTACTGGGTAAGGAATTCTAGGTTAGCAGTTATTGTCTTTAAACTCTTTAACATTTTTTTACATTGGCTTCTAATTTCATTATTTTCTAGTGAGAAGTCAACTTTCAGGTTTATTGTTTCTCCTTTGGAAATCATATATTGTTTTGGTCTAGATGTTTCTAAGAATTTATTTATTTATTTATTATTTTAGAAGCAACTGCCTAAGTGTGATTTTCTTTGTCCTGGTTGATCTTCAAAGCAGTTTTTAACCTATCCTTTGATGTTTTTGGTCAATGTTAGAAAATTATTCACTTTTGTCCTTAAATATTGCTGTCTAATTCTTGCCCACCTCTGCTCATGAGACATAGATGAGACATTTTTTGCAATGTATACACATATACATACATGTATATATAAATGTGTGTGTGTGTGTGTGTGTGTGTGCTACATTTCTTTCTTTTTTTGCTTACTTTGTGATCTTAGTTACTTGAAAGTGAAAATGTTAGTCACTCAGTTGTGTCTGACTCTTTGTGATTCCATGGACTGTAGCCCATCAGGTTCTTCTGTCCATGGAATTCTCCAGGCAAGAATATTGGAGTGGGTAGCCATTCCCTTCTCCAAGAGATCTTCCTGACCCACGAATCAAACCTGGATCTCCTGCATTGCAGGCAGATTCTTTACCATCTGAGCCACCAAGGCAGCTGAAGCCCCTTAGTTCCCTGACCAGGGATCAAATCCAGGCCCACGGCAATGAAAGCACTGAGTCTCAACCACTGGACCACGAGAAAATTCCCTATATTTCTTTGCTTTACATCAATTTTTCTCTTTCTGTTTCATTCTAAGTATGTTCTGTTGATCTATATTCTAGTCTATTAATTCTAAGTACTGTTGTTATAATCTGCTTTCAAGAACTCTATTGAATTCTTAATTTCATTTTCCAATTTGCCCACTTTTCTATACTTTCTAGTTCTCTGTTGAAACTCTCCCTATTCCAATTTAATTTTTTCCAACATACTAATCATAGTTATTTCATGGTTCGTGTCTATTAGCCCCATCATCTGGATCTGCTGTAGATCTGTTTCTATTGTATTTTTGAATATTAGATTAGTTTTGATTGAATGCCAGACTTTATTTTAGAGACTAATAATTTGAGACTTTGCATGATGTTATTCTTCTCTAGAAAAAATTTAGGTTTGTTTCTGGCAAGAACAGGGCTGATTTATGTCCAGTTTACCTTTATCCTAGGTTATAACCATTAAGGGATCATAAGGGAAAGTATTGGATTTCTACTGAGGCTCCTCTTTTGTAATAGGACTGGACTGTAATTTTTGATCTCCTAGCCCCGTGAGACTGCTAAAAACTCTCTGCAGCTATTCAGCCTCTGAGCTGTAGCTTTCTCCTTAGTTTAGCAGCCCTTCAGCACATTAAAAAAAAATTTTTTTTTTCAAACTTACAAATAGCCTCAAGGACAAAAGTATTACCAAATGTTGTAATCACTGCTTTAGACTTTCCTTTTTCTAGAGTCTTATACCTTGGGATTTCCACTGCTCTGATTGTTCTCTGATGCTCTCAGAAATAGTTTTTCTTATAACTTTTACAGCCTTCCTATATGTCTTAGTGGGAGCATTAGTGTGAAACCGACAAATGTATCATGGCCAGAAATAAACAGTTCTGATGCTAGATTATTAGTTATTTGAAGGCGGAGTATGTGACCAATATTTTGTGCCCCTAGCAGCATTCAACATACTTGGCCAAATGTAGGCCCTCAATAAATGCTGATTTTGAATGAATGAATGGATTTTCTGATAAAGATGGTGCAGAAATAGAGCAGGACTTTGTAGGATATTGTCCAAAATCCCACTAGAAAGATTTTTTTTTTTAAGTCATGAAATCTGACTTGCTTTCTACCATTATGCATGTTTTTCATTTTTTTCCTTTTTTTTTTTTAAGTAGAAGATATGAACTAATGACTGTAATGGAATAAGGAAAGATAGAAACGGGAAACCAAGAAAGATTTAACATGTCATGGTTGCAAGGTTAAAGGTGGTTCTTTAAAAATTTCAGATAGCAAAATATCTAATTGGATATATGCAATGGCACGCAAATGAACGCAGCTCTTGGGAAAATTTTGGTGAGACTTCACCAGATAGGAGAGAGAAGTGGCAGCTGTAAAAAGTCTGGTTTTGACAGCAGGCTGGACTTGGGACCTTATAACGCTTATTCATTTTAAGTTGTCACACGACTTCGAGGGCAGGGGTGAGGGCTGGAGACTGTTTCCGTTTTCAGTCATTTACAACACTCCGCGACAGGCACGGTGGGGCACGTCTTTCAGGGCCTCCTAAGGGTGAACTCACCTCTTCCACCTTGTCCTCTAATTTGAAAAAGCAGAACAAGTATATCAGCACCATTCAGGGCTGTCAGTTTTAAAAAGATAATCTAGGAAAGCAAGGAACCTTGTATTTTGCTCTCTTTTCTCTTTAGAAATTGCCTGTGTTCTGCCTGCACTGATGGATGGCATACAGAGTCATCCCCACAAACCTTTCTACACCATTGGCGAGAAGGTGACCATTTCCTGTTCAGGCAGCAGATCCTTAGAAGGTCCTTCGACATTTCTCTGTAGTTCCAGCCTTAAGTGGAGCCCTGAGGTAAAGAATGTCCAGTGTGTGCAGAAAGGTGAGTGGCTCCTGGGTCTGTCCAAGGACATGTGAACTCAGGGAGTGAGAGTCCCTGTGGCCGTTCTGAACTTCTATAATGGAATCATTCCCTCCACCCAGACCCCACTATGAGAAGGAGGTCTAGACTGGGTAGCTAGACTTTTTGCACATAACACATAGACTCACAGAATTCAAGAAAAGGCAAGAATAGCCCAGGTGATTCTCAGATTTTAAGTTAAATCCTTCATATCCATGATTAGCTTTATATTTGTAGAATACCAAGAAAACAAAGAATTTCTAAAAGCTGATTTCAGGCTTCCTCCTGACTTTTTAAAAATGTACTTTTATGAAATACAGAGTTGAGATCACAATTTATATAAGATTCTGACTATTTCATTTTTGGGCTCTTACACTTTATTAGTGTTATTGAAATTGAATATTTAAAAGCATTTACATTTAAGCCTGCAAAGCAGAAGTTATGAAAGGAAAAGTATTGTGGTTTGTGAAATTATTCTTAATAGTAGAAATCCAAATATCCAGTATTTTGAACACATGGCAAATTAAAATGGCCTTTTAAAATGTTTTTAATTTTTGTTGGAGTATAGTTGATTTGCAATGTTGTGTTAGTTTTAGGTGTACAACAAAGTGAATCAGTTATACATATGCATGTATCCACTCTTTTTTAGATTCTTTGCCCATGTAGGCCTTTATAGAGTATGAGTGGAGTTTCTGTACTATACAGTAAGTGCTTATTAGTACCTATTTTATATATCATAATGTGTTTATGTCCATCCCAACCTCCCAATGTAACTCTTCCCCCCTTCCCTCCTGGTAACCATAAGTTTGTTTCCTACAACTGTGATTCCATTTCTGTTTCATAAGTAAGTCCACTTGTGGAAAATGGTTCAAACTATTTCTTTTCAGACATACTTAAGATGGGTTGGATTTGTTTTCAAAATAAACTCTTTCTTTTTTGTTTACATTTTTAAAAAAATGGACTTCCCTGGTAGCTCAGCTGGTAAAGAATCCGCTTGCAATGAGGGAGACCTGGTTCGATCTCTGGGTTGGAAAGATCCCCTGGAGAAGGAAATGGCTACCCACTTCAGTATTCTAGCCTGGAGAATTCCATGGACTGTATAGTCCATGGGGACGCAAAGAGTTGGACACGACTGAGCGACTTTCACTTTAATAAATGGAAAATATTATGCTTACAACAGTTAAAAACAAGGAAGTCATACTTCCATTCTATTTTATATGATATTCTTATTTCTTGAGTATATGATTCAAAAAAAAATTTTAATTGGAGGATAATTACTTTACAATGTTGTATTGGTTTTTGCCGTACATGAGTATATGATTTTTAATTCCATGTTGAAGTTTGTCTTCTATGGCAAAGATGAAATAGCTGATTCCATAAGTAATAATAATATTCCCTGGTTACTCAGATGATAAAGAATCTGCCTGGCAATGCAGGAGTCTCTGTTCAATCCCTGGATCAGGAAAATCCCCTGGAGAAGGGAATGGCAACTCACTCCAGTATCCTTGCTTGGAGAAGCCCATGGACAGAGGAGCCTGGTGGGCTACAGTCCATGAGGTTGCAAAGCGTTGTACACAACTGAGCAACTTTAACTTTGAAGTTTGTCATCTATGATGAAGATGAAGTAGTTGATTCCATGAGTAATAATATGGGGTAGATTAGATGTGCACAACTGAAAAGAGAGTAGGTTGCCTGGAGGGTTCTATGGCTGATGGGAGACCTGGGCTGTGGTATTAAATAGACCGTAGGGGGCAGTAGGAGGGCAGCATGTTCATGGAATGGCCTCCATGCCCACCCCACGTGCTCTGTGGCTGTCAGAGGACCACAGCAGAGATGACAGCTTTGTTTTCCACATGCACTGAAGCATAACTGTGAGTTATTTGGGATAAAGTAAGGGACCTGTACCAATATTGTTAAAATTAAAGAGAACAATGTACAGTTGATGAGGTTTCTCTTTTCCTCTAAATGAGATTATATACTTTTTTTTTTTTCTGAAATGTCTTTTTAAGTCACTTTATAGCACAATTTGGTATGAATTTTCTCCCCCTAAGCAAATTCTATTAAGGCTTTAATTAAGGATGTTTTCCAAACCTGTGTATTTTTTGAAAGACGTGGATAACAATAATAACTACCCTTAAAATAAGCCTATAACAAACAAAAAAAGGCCAGGTTTGTTAGCTTCCAGAGTTTTAAAATACTTGCTGTTTATGTAGTCTTTTTTTTTTAATTGTAGTAAAATACACACAACATTTACCATTTTAATCATTTAAAAATGTGCAATTCAGTAGCATTAAATACATTCCCATTATTGTTCGACCATCACTGTCATCCAACATTCCATCTTCCCAAACTGAAACTCTACCTATTAAACACGTGTCTCTCATTTATCTCCACCCCCAGCGGTATTTAGCCTTGATGTGAAGATATTTGATTTTAAAATAGTGAGTGAAGGTACATTCTGTAGGTGGATCCTAAGAGTGGGTTTACTTGGTTAATTAAGCTATGAAGATGACAAAGCCATGTTCTTTCTACATGAAAGTCTCTTGTCTAGGTAATTCCACAAGCGATTTTTCACAAAGCAATTACGAGAACTTTTAGAAAATATGTAAAATCTAAAATTCCACCCTTAAGAATGATTAGCAAAAAAGCTGCTAATAATAATGCAGAATTCATTTACACAGCTTAATCATTGAACTTCAGCTTGGATACATTTAGATCAGGCTTTCTCAACCCCGACACTATTGGAATTTTGGGATCTGATAATTCTTTGTTGTGGGAGCCTGTCCTATGTATTGTAACATGTTTGGCAGAATCCCTGGTCTCTGCTATCTCACAGGGATAACAACCGAAAATGTCCCTTGACATTGCCCAATGTTCCCTGGGGAGCAAAACTGTCCCTGGTTGAGAAGCATTGATCTAAACAATACCATTAAAGTATGTTATTTTGGAATCATTTAAGATTTCAGAAAAGTTGCAAGTATAGTTTCCATATACCCTTTACCCATCTTCCCATACTATTAACACCTCACATACCTTGACATAATTTAGTTGGTCAAAACCAAGGCATTAATATTAATTAGTACAACACTGTCAACTAAACTACAGATTCTTCATTCATCACGTTTTTCCATGGATGTCATTTTCATGGTCTAGGATCCAATTCAGGATACTACATCGCATTTAAGATAATACCATTTTAAAGAAAAATGCTTAAAGAATAAATACTTGCTATAGATAATGCTGGACACGGCAGACATACTTCACCTTGCTACCATTTTTACAAGTTTATGCCTTTCTTGTTCATGAGATTTTCCTGTCATGTCTAAAGCTCTTAAGCTTTCCAAAAGTAAGGAAGCATTCTACAGTTTGTGCATCCATAAAAACATGACCTTCAGACAAATGACCTTTACAGGTATATCTAACAGGTAACTAGTTTGAAGATGAAAAAGTATATGCCACAGAATTCCATTGTAATGAAGCTGCCAGGAGGTGGAAATGGCAAGATGGTGTACACTGTTCACTTTGTAGTCAGGCCTAGCTGCAGCCATGGCAAATTAAGCTCTTGCAAGTCGGACCAAGGTGTTTCCCTGACGAAACTGGAATGGTAATTGGCTTTCTATCAGTTTGTAGTAAACATGAAGGAAAGGATTTTATCGATGTAAATACCTCCAGACATTTACTCAATGTTGAGGGGAGACCACTTGGACATTTACATGTAAGAGATTATTATAGTCATCCTTGAGATACTGAGAGTTCTTCTTGTATAGGTTATGTTATGGCATGCTTTCTGTCTCATGATAGGCACAGTGGGCAAAATGTACCCAAATAACACACGGTTTTTAAACCCCACCTTCTTTTTTAAAATTTTTAATTGGAGGATAATTGCTTTACAATGTGTTGGTTTCTGCCATACAAAAATGTGAATCAGCCATAAGTATGTATATGCCCCCTCCCCTTGAACCTCCCTCACACCTCCCACACCATCCCATACTTCTGGGTTGTCACAGAGCACCGGGTTGAGCTCCCTGCATCATACGGCAAATTCCCACCAGCTATCTATTTTACATATGTAATGTTTATGTTTCAGTGCTACTCTCTTAATATGATATTTTAAACTCCACCTTTTTGAAGAAAAGGAGCCTACACCATGGGACTTCAATTCAGACAAACATGGACTTAAATCCTGGCGTGGCCAATTTGTTAACTAGCATGAATTTCTTAACTTTTCTGACTCTTAGTTTCCTCATCTCTTAAATGGGCATCTATTAAGGAGAATTGAACTGAACTGAACTGATGACCAAAGACGTTATTTGTTGAGTCTGTGATGCTGTATCTCTTGTAAAATGCTTTATAGCTTTATTAATTTATTGATTATAAGAATTTGTTGCCCGGTTCAACAATTGAAATATTCCTTGTTTACTACAAAGAAGCTCTTCTCCTAATGGTCACATCTCCATTATTCTTTTCTTTTAGAAGCACCTTTGGCACCGAAAGTGCCTGAATGTCAGCCCTGGGAGAAACTGCAGAATTCAAGATGTGTTTGTAAAATGCCCTATGAATGTGGGTAAGCTCTGTTTTCTTCTCTATTTTATTCAAAATAGATTGAATGATTTCTTAGATGCTAGTCTCTGTTGGATCAAAGGTGTTACTAACCAAGGATCAAGGCCCTTTGCATTTCAATTCAGTCCATTTGCTGCCTGTTTTTGCCTGGATCACCAGGGCTGACCATTGGTGGTGTCAGGCAGTGTTCTAGTCTGGCTGGTGAGAAAGGCTGAAGGATTGCTTGAGGCTGGTTGTTTTCTGTATAAATGGGACAAAATGACAAAACTGTCACCTGAGGATTTAGAGCTTGAGGAGATTAGGGCTGAAATTCCCTTGAGACATAAACTTCTTTTTTTTTTTTAAGTCGTTTTATTTATTTATTTTTGGCTGTGCTGGGTCTTCCTTGCTGCAAGCGGGGGCTACTCTCTAGTTGCGGTGTATGCATTTCTCTTTGCCTTGGCTTCTCTTGTTGCAGAGCACGACCTTTAGGGCATGCAGGCATAGTAGTTTCAGCTCCCAGGCTCTAGAGCACAAGCTCAGTAGTTGTGGTGCACGGGCTTAGTTATGCGTAGCATGTGGGATCTTCCTGGATTGGAGATTGAACCCATCTCTCTTGCACTGGCAGGCTGATTCTTTACCACTGAGCTACCAGGGAAGCCCCAGAGACATCAACTCTTAAAGCAATACCAACAGAGAAAAAAGCAGCTGCTTCTCTAATTCTTGAAATATGTTTCTAGATTTGCATTCCAAGCACCATCCCACTTGAAATCACTCCATTGTAGAAATATAGCTGAAGTAATTACTACATGTTGGATACAGATGGCATGATTAAATTAGGACAAGAGGAGGTTTATTGGTGGGACTATTTACAGAAATGTGGATTGAGTAAAGAAAACTGCACACCACAGGGCAGTATTCTTGAACTGGTAGAAACTGAACTGAACTGGTTCAGTTCAGTATTTATGAACTGGTTTACATTTTTTTCCATGCCTAAGTCAGAAGTTGTGAAAGAGGAGCATTTATGAAAACCTGTTGACAAAGGGTTAGTGGAGGAGGAATTGAGTCTCTCATTTTAGGGTCTTCAGAGATGCCTGGGAGTTAGCCAGGGGAATCAACACCCCAACTGTACTCTCTTTCCTCCCTCCTCTTCTGCCAGAGCCCCACAATGATCAAACACTCCTGAAGCTAGAGGACAAGGCAGTCTGTTGATGTGGTCCATACACTTCAGCTTCCCAGGCAGAGAGGAGAAGAGAGGAGGGTGAATCTGGGGAGGCAAATGGGAAACATCCAGTCCCTAGGACTTACTGACCATCTCTAAGGTTAAGAATCAAAACACATATTTATTGGCCAATTGCTTGGCTTTCAGTTAGTATGGTCATCAAGATGCATATCCAACTCCTTGAATACCTACATTGATGACTAAGGGGTATCCTATAAGAAGTAACTTCTTGTATGAAAGAGAATATACAGCTGAATAACATAAATGGAAATGGTAAAAAAAAAAAAAAAAAAGAAAAGAAAAAGGAGAAAAAGCAAACAAACACAAAAAAAGGTCAGCCCAGAATCTTCTGACTGGGCTGTTATTCTCTATTAATCACTGTTTACTTTGATTCACCTTCATCTTCTTTTCAACTTCTTTGCCTCATTGAGTTTATCTGCAGCCTGTTGTTTATACACATGGGAGGAGTTTTTCAGATATGGGCTTCCCAGATGGCCCAAGTGGTAAAGAATCCACCTGCCAATGCAGGAGACACAAGAGACATGGGTTTGATCCCTGGGTGGGGAAGATCCCCTGGAGTAGGAAATGGCCATCTGCTCAAGTATTCTTGCATGGAAAATTCCATGGGCAGATGAGCCTGTCCTCTGGGCTCTTTAAGCTGTTCTGAGTACTTCTATTTAAAGTTTAAATAAACAGATTTTAAAAAAGATACAAGGATTTGTTTCCGTTCTGTATTTCTTTGTCCAAACAAATTTAGCTCTTGGTTAGAGAAGAAAACAGTAGAGCTAAATATATGTAAGTAAATATAGATTCTGTCTGTTATTCAAAAATGCCTTTTGTTGTCTAAGATTTCACTACAGTAATGGCATCCTTACCCATCAGTATTCAGATATGTGGTTGTTTTTATTAGCGACATTTCAAATACAGGCACTATTTTAGCACCAGTGCATAAGGAAAAAAAGTAACACATTTCACAGAAATATTTCTAAACTATTTTGTAAACATAGATACTCTAAAAATAGCATTGAAAAATAGAGTTCATCTTCCCTTGAGAATTCAGTCATCGGCTGTGGATAATGCTATCACGTGGACGTGAACTCTCAGGGCTGCTGGGCTGGGAAGAGCTGCTTTCTTCTGCAGTTAGTGGTCCCATTTTTTCAAAATTTATTTATTTTTTAATTGAAGGATAATTGCTTTACAGAATTTAGTTGTTTTCTGTCAAACCTCAACATGAATCATCACAGGTACACATAGTTGCATTTGACTTCGGTCCCTCTGAGTGTGTGCGTGTGTGCTGTCGCTTCAGTTGTGAGAGACTCTCTGCGACCCTGTGGACTGTAGCCCACCAGGTTCCTCTGCCTGTGGAATTCTTCAGGCAAGAATACTGGAGTGGGCTGCCATGCCCTCCTCCAGTGATCTTAGCTAATTTTCTGTCTCCTCCTTTGTCATCAATCTACCAGCTGTTGCTAACAGACCATTGCCTTCTCTTTTAATTTGCTGTCTCTGATCTGTTCTAAATGAAACTAGATCGACACCAGATATCTAAGATTATAAAACTTGTGAGCAAATAAAGAGCAAAATATGTTCATTTTGAAGACTGGAGGGGATCGGGCCCTCGCAATGTGGGGGATTTGAGTTTCTGTCCCCTCATTTGGCTGTGGGAGACAACATCTGAGGCACTGAGCCCAGAGCCTCACCTTTCACTTCTCATTCTCAGCTTTGAGAAAAGAAAATTTTGTAAAGGAAGTAATTTAAAAATTTTGTTTCAGGTCCTCCTTGGATGTATGTGCTCGAGATGAGAGAAGCAAAAGGATACTGCCTCTGACCGTTTGCAAGATGCACGTTCTCCGGTGCCAGGGTAGAAATTACACTGTGGCTGGTAGGGAGAGCTGCATTCTGCCCGCCTCAGCTGAAAAAGCTTGCGGTGTGTGTCCACTATGGGAAAAATGTGATGGTAAGGGACATTTCATATTTGTGATTATAAAAGTACTTCACTAGTAGGAGTGAAGTTTTCAAAAATGTAGTTTGCTATTTTAGCAACAGATGAAAGCACATCCCTAAATATGTCAAAGACTCAGACTGGTCTGAGTGTGAAGCCTGGCACCAGGCTCAGAACCTGCTTACTCTGGAGTGAAATGCCTCCCTTGCCTGGTCCTGCATACTGGAGTGGGTAGCCATTACCTTCTCCAGGGGATCTTCCTGACCCAGGGATCAAACCCCAGTCTCCTGCTATCCCCACTATTCACCCCTGATGCCTTCCCTGGGGAGAGGGAGTGGTGGGTGAAGACCCGTCCTTGGTGGTTTGAACTTGTTGGGTCACTCAGTCATGTCTGACTCTGAGACCCATGGATGGTAGCCTGCCAGGTTCCTCTGTCCATGGAATTCTCCAGGCAAGAATGCTGGAGTGGGTTGCCATTTTCTTCTCCAGGGGATCTTCCTGACCCAGGGATCGAACCCAGGTTGATTGCATTGCAGACAGGTTTGTTACTGTCTGAGCCACCAGGGAAGCCCTGATTGCCTGAATGTCCTCCCAAATATCACATTCCACCTTCATGATTTTTGCTCTGTCCTTGTATTATCCATATTATGTACTCATTAAAAAAAGAAACAGACTCACATAAAAATAACAGTTTTTAAAAGAGGAAATTTTATAGCACATCTTTAATAGGAACTATCCCTTACCATAAGTATTAGGTAACCACAAAAATGTCTTCCCAGGTGGCTCAGTGGTAAAGAATCTGCCTGCCAAGCAGGAGACTGGGGTTCGATCCCTGGGTTGGGAAGATCCCCTGGAGGAGGGCATGGCAACCCACTTCAGTATTCTTTCCTGGAGAATCCCATGG
Source organism: Okapia johnstoni (assembly GCA_024291935.2). Taxonomy (NCBI): domain Eukaryota; kingdom Metazoa; phylum Chordata; class Mammalia; order Artiodactyla; family Giraffidae; genus Okapia; species Okapia johnstoni. The sequence goes on along the minus strand of CM044313.1, from coordinate 75,180,914 downwards.
ACAGAGGACCCTTGCGGGCTATGGTCCATGGGGTCGCAAAGAGTCAGACATGACCTAGCAACTTAGCAACAACAAAGGGGCATGTTGGAAGCACACCAGTGCCAGGCTGACATTTTCTCCTAGAAGCAATCAGAAGGATGTGATGGAAAAGGAGATACTACTTGCTGGTCTCCTGTCCTGGTGTCCTGGTAGCACTTAACAGTGACCTTGACAACCACCACCAGGGGTCCCACCTTTGAGGGGGAAGAGCTGAGTTGCCCAAGCCAGGTCACAGTCCTCAGTTTCCCCATCTATAAATCTGGGAGCCTGGTGGTGCTTTCTTGATCTGTAAGGTCTCTACCAGCTCCTCAGGGCCTCCCACTCCTGGCTGGTACCCCCTGGGCAGCTTTCCTCTCACCCCTGTCCCGTTTGCAGCAGAGACGGTGACACATACAACTTTATGGCCATGTCTGCGTCACTTTCGGTTTGGCAGTCACCACAGTCTTCTGGCCGACCTGGTTACCCTGCTTCCAGGGATGCCTGGCTGGTGTATTCCAGCTCGCCCCTTCAGCGCCCACACTGCTTTCCTTCCCACTCGTTTCTGTTTGGTCTTTACGGGGTATGAGGCCTTTTGGGTTTCATGTCCTCTCTCTCAAAGCAAGTTAATTCTCCTTTTCTTTGTCTCCCTCTGTTTGAGGCTTGCCGTTCGGCTCTTTGCTGAGGTCTCTGCCTTTAGTTTGGTCTTTGAGGGGTCACATCATGTTTGCGGCCCCCCTGGGCAGCACCTGAAGGAGAGAACTGCCCCATGGGCGTCCAATCGACAGGAAGCCTGGCACCAGCCTCAGAACCTGCTTACTCTGGAGCAAAATGCCTCCCTTGCCCGGTCCTGCATACTGGAGCAGGTTGCCAATCCTTGCTCCAGGGGATCTTCCTGACCCAGGGATTGAACCCGGATCTCCTGCATTACAGGCAGATTCTTTGCCGTCTGAGGCACCAGTGAAGCCCACACTCGGGGCGGGGCCAGTAGTGGGTGACAGGAACACCGTAGCTCTCCAGTCACCACTCGCGTAACTGTGGATGGGATGCGCCTGGCTCCCCCACCTCCACCACGTGCCACCAAGCGTCTCTCGCTTCTTTTTCCAGCCGAGGGCAGCGGATGTGTCTGCAGAGCCGCTTCGGAGTGCGAGAAAGCAGGATTTAGCGTCTGCGTAGAGGTGAACGGCAGGGAGCAGACGATGACGGAGTGCGAGGCTGGCGTCCTGAGATGCAGAGGACTGAGCATCTCCGTCACCAGCATCCTGCCCTGCGCCGCCGAGGCCGCGTAGTTCCCGGCGCCCGAGGGCCGGCTCGCCGTCCCGCAGGCGCTGTGGCTGAACTAAAGCTCGGCACAGCCAGCCCTGTAGAGGCTTCCCAGCACGCAGGCCCATTCTTTCTCCTTCCCCTCCATGTCCCCTTCCCCCAACTCGTACCCCTGCATAATCCCACAGCCTTTTGTCCTCCCAAACCCGAATTCAGATCTTCTTTCTCTTCTCTTTCTAAAAAATGTCATTCTGAAGGATATTGATGAACCTTTGCAGATGTTTTGTACTTCTATGGACCTTGCTTTTTTTTTTTTTTTTTTTATCTGAAAATTAGAGGGTTAGAGAAAATTAGAGAAATTTCAATGCTCTATGATTCTTTTGAGTATGATTGACTCCGCTCATGAGTCAGAATACATTCTACAAATTGATTAGGAAAACAGAAAGATTAGAGAGGCTTCACTCAGTGAAACTGAATACAAAGGGGACCTGGAACGGAAGAAGATGGATACAATCATTCCGTCCCAAGTGGTAATCCCAGGCTTCACCCTGTTGACCCAGGAAGGACACCTGGAGATCCCTAATCTCATCAGGAGATTGAATCACCCGTCATCAAAGTGGAATCCATTATGTGAGGGCCACAGGGGCGCCTTCTACCTTCTTGTCTGAGAACAAATACAATTCAGGCTTCTCTCTGGAGCTTTTCTTTAGTATGTGCCAAATTCAAGACCTGCAATTTGCCTTCCTCCTCTCTCTCTTTTTCTTTTTTTGGTAGGAAGCATCATTTATGCTAGAGCTATTGAGTGATTGCATATTTGGGTGAAGAGTGTTCTTTAATATGGATACACGCCTAGATTTTTCCGGGGACTCTACAGGTAGATCCGTTTGAAGCATTAGCTTTCTATTTATCCCCTATTCATCTTTCATCAAAACAAAATAGTAGCTGTAGGAGGTTAAATGAGTGGGCTTCAATGGGATTTAAAATATGCGTTTATATACAAATAATATCTGTATTTTCTGATACGTTTTAATAAAACTTTAGTTTAAATGACAATGATTTAAAAACTCATTAAAGATACCATTCTTTGAAATTTAAAAAAATCTGTGTTATGTTTAATCTTAAAGAATCTTGCCATGAAGAATGGCTAAAGTGCTCTTTTTTACATTTAAAGCATTTTAAATTACTTTGTTGAGGTATGATTGACATGTAAAGAGCTGTACATGAGTTTGGGGATAAGTATACATCTGTGAGAAACTTCCCAGGTGGCGCTAGTGGTAAAGAACCTGCCTGCCAATGCAGGAGATGTAAGAGATGTGGGTTCGATCCCTTGGTAGGGAAGATCCCTGGGAGGAGGGTATGGCAACCCACTGCAGTATTCTTGCCTGGAGAATCCCATGGACAGAGGAGCCCAGTGGGCTACAGTCCAAAGAGTCAGACATGACTGAAGCGACTTAGCACGCATGCATGCATACGGGTGTGAAAACATCACCACCATCAAGACCATAAACATATCTATCACCTCCCAAAGTTTCCTCCCCATTGTAATTATTATTATTATCATGATAAGAAGAGAAAGAACACTTAACATAAGATCTTTCCTCTTAGAAAATTTTAAATATACATTACAGCATTGTTAGCTATAGGCACTGTGTTGTATAGAAGATCTCTAGAACTCATTTATCTTGTATAACTGAACCTTGATATCCTTTGACCATCACCTCCCCATTTTCCCTGCCCCTAACCCTAGGCAACCACCATTCTACTCTCTGGTTCCATGCGTTTGACTGTTTTAGATACCTTGTATAAGTGAGATCATGCTGTATTTATCTTTTTGTGTCTGGCTTATTTCATTTAGCATAATATCCTCCAGGTCTATCCTGGATTAGTGAATAATTGGTGGCTAAAGAGGGACCAGTGAATGAGATTGGACAGAGACACTGTCTTGAAATACTAAATTTCATGCTTTTTTCCTCCATTTCTGAATATCCTTGTCCTTGACTTTTTCTCTAGTTGGACAGAGACATTCACAATTGTCTATGAGAGAATTAGGATCATGGCAGCAGGGCTGCAGGAAGAAAGTAACTTACAACATTGAAAATCTTTTGAGATTTCCAAAATGAGATCCTGAACATCTAAGGAGAAGGCTTTAGGAAAGCTGGAAGGACTGTTTATGTCATGAAAACTGACGCAGTGAGAACAGAGGCAATGGGAGAACGCCCTCATCTGCCCCTCCCTCTGCCTCGGACCAGGTGAGGGGCACCTGGCTGGGATCTAGCCTTGGAGGAGAAGGCAGAAAATGCTGACATGAAAGTTGTCTGGACCTACTGGGGGACAGAGGGAGAGGAGGGAATTGGCTCGGGCATTAACTAGCTGCAGGGAGCTCCAGGGGAGCCCAGTCACATCCTACTGGCCATCACTCACGATTTCAGTGGACCCTGTGAGTCACCTGGGCAGAGAAGCTGCTTTGGAAGTTCTCCTAATTGCACTGGACTATGTCCTCTTGCTCCACACATTTCCTAACAATTGACCAACAGAAGTGCTGTTTATCAATGCCCTGAGATTTAATGAGCCCCATCCTAACTGCTCTGTTTGGAACTTCCCTCCCAGCAGCAACAGTCCAGGATGGTTGTAATCCCCCTGAAACAGAGGAAAGGTTCTTGGTATTCAGGTGGGGTATGGTAGGGAATGGCAAGGGGGATGTATGACAAATGTCCCCTGGAACTCTGAATTCCCTAACAAGCCAGGTGACTGGCTCATTTGATTGAGGGCCCCCCCTCCCCGCAACCATCACAGCTGGGCAGGTCATGGCTAATCTCAGCTTCACATGGGACTTGCGAGCCCATCCTATTGGTGAGTAGCTGTTCAGAGCTGCAGGTACTGAGCAGCTGGTTTTCTCAGTGTTCCCTGAAACAGCTGCACCATAGACTGTTAATTACTTTTGCTTTTGGTTAAGGTATGTATATTTATCAATATTTTTGGACCGACCCCACAGTTTATCATTTGCTCTATAGTTTTTTCTGTACTACCAATATTTCTTACACCCTCATACCCGCACACATACTGACCTACTACAGGCACTTGGATTATTTGTAAGATGGGCGTAATAGTTAGTGAAGGTGGTCATCGTAAACTTGAAGATAAATGAAGATCCTATACACTTAGGGCGTTCAAGTGTATCTATGACTCTTTGTCTGAGGTAGGATAGGAGGAGGAGACACAAGAGGAGAGAAGAGAAATGAAAAGAAGAGAGAGGGAGAGAGAGAGAGGGAGGGAGAGAGAGAAAAAAAAAAAGATTGAAGCATCCCTAGTATAGGAGTAGCAGAACTGGGCCGCCACATTGATCCTGCTACCTACCAGTGTACCAGGACTTTTCTTCCTTGGTGAACTAGTTAAAGTGGATTCAATACTTCAGCTAGAAATGGAATGACTTGTTCTCTTTCAGAACACTGAGCCAGAAAGCAACCACAGTAGGAGGCAATTTCCTCCTAATATCTGAGAAACCCGAGGTATATGCATGCTTTTCAATTACCTTGGTCTTTCAGGCAGTTCACACATTTGGGGACAAGAAAGCTGATGGCATGATAGGAGTCCCTGCTGTGACAACCAAAGCACTTGCAATTTGTCTTTTTATTTATTCCTGTCATGCAAAGCTCCAGATTGATTCTCAAAACATCAATCACGTAAAAAAAATTTGCTTTTTTAGCCAAGGGTTAACAAGACCAGATGAGAAGACTGTTGTTTCAGAAAGGGTGGGTTGAAGGTGAAAATGTGGGCAGAAGAAAGAACAATAAAGTGCTTTTTGATTTACAGGCTTAGGACAATTTCCTGAGAAAGGAAAAACGTTAAGTACTACTCTGTTATCACTATTATTTCTGTGCATCCCTACAAGAGGGGGCTGGTACTGAATCCCAGGGGAGGGGCCTTAGGTACACAACAGATCAATGATGCTCATGACCGAGAAGCACTGACAGAATAAATCAGATGTGCTGCTGAATAACTGCTATGCAAGAATCTGCTGACCAAGTGGGTTGGGAATACAGACAGGTCAAAGGAATTTTCTATAATAGTGGAGTGGAATTTTCTCATCAAGGGAAAGTTTTACCAGACATTCTCAAGAGAAAGTGACTAACGTGAAGGTCCCAGGATTGGTGTGTTACTAGATCATATGCAACCCAAGTGTGTACCATGCTGGTAGTTCATAAAGGGCTCCCACTGAACTCTAAGTCCAGAAACTCTTCTTTGTACAGATGCTGAGCACCATGGGGTGGTGGGGGGGGGGCGTGAATCTTGAAGTCAGGTGTGATGTAAACCTGTACATGCTCACTAATGGGATCACTGTGGCCCCATAGGATTAAATACTTCGGTAGGAAGATGAGAAGATTTCCAAAGTATCTCGAGTCTCTTACAAATGCAGTGATTGGCTGTTTACCAAGGACGTGGTGCACAGACTCATTAGATGTGAGGGGAAGTCACATTTGAAGAGATCTTGTCTCCAAGTCTCCTCTGAACTGGTGAGAGTAGGGACTTGACGATATGGTTCAGTGTGCGCGGTGGCTCAGGACACTGGCTGTATATGCTCAATAACACGGCCATTTTACAGTTACTTTCCATTGTCACATAGCTGGTTGGCAGACCTAGTCTGGAAATGGCTCTTATGCTTCCCAGAGTGGTACTCATCCATTTCTGTACAGTGCTGTTGCCTTGACTGTCCTGTGAACCCGTGCTGTTGTGTTTGAGTTGGGTTTTGCCAGGCAGGGCAGGTTCGTGTGCTATGTGAGAGTGTTCTCTTATGACACCCACAGGGCAGGTATTCTGAAATACTTGGATTTAAGTAGATATGCTTTGTCCTTTTGTGCTGTGAAAGTGTGGGCCTCCTAATTCTTTCCCTTCTTTTTTTGGAATACTGTTAGGAGATTTTGAATCATGTCCCCTGTTGGAGGGTTGACTGAGGCTGAGGATGTTTACACTTGAGAATGGTGGTACAGAACGAGGCAGAGGACTTAAGGAGGAAGCAGAAACTCCTGAGATCGAAATGATATTGATAGGACCTCTCTGGTGGTCCAGTGGTTAAGAGCCCACCTTGCAATGCAGGGGACACGGGTTTGATCTCTAGTCGGGGAACTAAAGATGCCATGTGCCCCTTGCACCATGACTGAGCCAGTGAGTGGCAAGGAAAGATCCCGCATGACAAAATGAAGATCCTGCATGCTGCAGGAAGGACCTGACACAGTCAAGTAAATAAATGAATATTAAAAAAAGTTATTGACAAAAAGCCTAGGTTCTGGAAAAGTTAATCTTGGGATGCTGGCTTATTAGGAAACTGTTGTTCCTGCTTCTGAGAGTGGAAGTTGTTGCAGCTGACAGTTCCCTGGGATGCAGACTGGGAATTCTGATCTGTGATGAACAGTCTTTTTTTCCCATTTTGGTGGGTAAAAGAGCAAGATGTCTTAGTTCTGGCTGCTATAACATACTACCATAGACTGGAAGGCTTAAACAGTCCTGGAGGCTGGACAGTCCAAGATCAAGGTCCCAGCAGACTGGGCTTCCAGTGAGGGCCCTTGTCCTGGTTTGTAGACAACTGCTTTCTTATTGTGTCCTCACGTGGTGGAGGGGGAGCGCTGGTCTCCTCCTCTTCTTATAAAGGCACCAATCCCCTCATGGGTGTCTGCCCTTATGACTTCTGACCTCATTTAAACCTAATTACCTCCCAAAGGTTCCATCTCCAAATACCATCACCTTGGGGATTAAGGCTTCAACATATGGATTTTCATGAGATACATTTAGTCCATAGAAGAGACCATAAACTGTGGTGATTTATTGGTCAAACCTGTTGCTTCTACCAGTGGGTTGGAGAGGAATCTTATCTTACGACCTTGCCCTCTGGCAGTCTCGGAAATAATGTAAACAGAGCAGAGCAGATTCATGGAAACTGACACATTCTCTCTGCGTATTCTTGGAGACATTTTTCTCTCACATTATAAAAACAGTGTTTTGAATGTCTAATACAGATCCCAAGGAACTCAGGCTGGGATATACCATCTCTTCTGAAAAGCAACATTGGAACTCAGTCTTGGGCTGTGGAATACAAAAACCTGAATGCAGGAAAGCAGCAACACTAATATTAAAATCTAAACCTGCTGGGAGCACTTTACATATTATTAGCTCATTTAATCAGCTTAATGACACTGTGAATAAGTACTATTATTAGTCTCATTTTACAAATGAGGAAATGGAGGCATAGAGAAACTAAGTGATTTACCCAACTTACACAGATAACAATGAGAGGAAACAGAATTCAAATTTAAGCCTTTTGTTCAGTAGATCACACTCTTAACCACTGTTTTGATATATTGTAGGTAGGCAATAGTTATTGCAATGGGTAGCAATAGCATGACAATAGCATTTCTTGTTGATTCAAGGGCTTCCCTGGTGGCTCAGCGGTAAAGAATCCACCTGCCAATGCAGAAGACATGGGTTCAATCCTGTGTTGGGAAGACCCCCTAGAGAAGGAAACGGCAACCCTCTCCTGTATTCTTGCCTGGGAAATTCTATGAACAGAGGAGCCTGGTGGGCTACAGTCCACAGGGTTGAAAAGAGTCAGACATGACTTGATAACTAAACAACAACAACTGGTTTTAAAATTTTTGTTATACTTGGTCTTATTAAAAAAATAAACCAACATTCAAGATAAGATTTCATTACTGGAATGAAAACACAGTAATTTCTATAGCTCTTTTAAAAAGATTCAGCTGTGTAAATATGATGAATTCCTCAAACTGATCTTTTAAAATGGATTGAAATAGATGTTTTTCTAATGCTCCATGAATCTACTGTGTGTGTTTGAATGTGTCTATGATTATACCTGGCTTCGTGGGTGGTACAGTGGTAAAGAATATGCCTCCCAATTCAGGAGAGGCACGAGACAGGTTCTATTCTTGGGTGGGGAAGGTCTCCTGAAATAGGGAACAGGAACCCACTCCAGTGTTCTTTCCTGGAAAATTCCATAGACAGAAGAGCCTGGTTGGCTATAGTCCATGGGGTTGTTGCAGGAAGGGGGACCCCTTCCAGGGACCGAAACTGAGCTCTTGTCTAACAATAGGAAGTGAGTTGTCTAAGGAGACACATGTGCTGACAAAGCAAGAGATTTTATGGGGAAAGGGCACTCAGGCAGAGAGCAGTAGGGTAAGGGAATCCAGGAGAACTGCTCTGCCACATGGCTCACAGTCTCGGGTTTTACGGTGATGGGATTAGTTTCTGGGTTGTCTTTAGTCAATCATTCTGACTCAGAGTCCTTCCTGGTGGTGCACGCCTTGTTCGGCCAAGATGGATGCCAGCAAGAAGGATTCTGTGAGGTGGTTGGACATGTAGTGTCTCCTTTTGACCTTTCCCGAACTCTTCCAGTTGGTGGTGGCTTATTAGTTCCGTGTTTCTTACCAGGACCTCCTGGTAAGGAGGATCACAGAGAATGGAACACAACTGAGCGACTGAGCACATATGAACACATGGGTATATCTACCTAGAAACATGTCTATTGTGATTTTATTTTAAGGATATGAAACTTCAATAAACACTGACTTTTTAATTAAATAACATTAATTTTCTAAATATTTTGGAGATTTCAAAATATCTTTTTGTTATTGATTTCTAGTCCAATTCCACTGTGGTTATAGAACATACTTTGAATGATTTCAATCCTTTTAAATTTATGGAGATTTGTCTTATGGTTCAAAATATGATCTATTTTGGTGAATGCTCCATTTTCACTTGAAGGGAAGTTAGTTGCCTTCTGCTGTGGTTCAGTCGAGTGTTCCATAATGTCAATAAGGTCAAGTTGGTAGTGTTGTTCAAGTGTTCTGTATCTTATTGATCTTCAGCCTGCTTGTTCTATAAGTTATTGAGAGTGTTGAAATCTCCAACTATTGTGTGGATTTATCTATTTCTTCTTTCAGTTCCATCAGTTTTGCTTCATGTATTTTGAAGCCCCATTATTAGGTGCATAAACTTTTAGGATTATTCTGTCCTCTTGATAAACTGACCTGTTTGTTGCCATCAAACATCTCTTTGTATCTGATATATTCTTTGTTTTGAAGTCTACTTTGTCTGGTATTAACATAGCTACCCCAGTTTCCCTTTGATTATTGAAGTAGTATGTATAAACACTATACATATAAGTAGACTTTGTTTGTTAGGGTTCTCCAAATAAACAGAACTAATATATCAGTTCAGTTCAGTCGCTCAGTCGTGTCCGACTCTTTGCGACCCCATGAATTGCAGCACGCCAGGCCTCTCTGTCTATCACCAACTCCCGGAGTCTACCCAAACTCATGTCCATCGAGTCAGTGATGCCATCCAACCATCTCATCCTCTGTCGTCCCCTTCTCCTCCCGCCCCCAGTCTTTCCCAGCATTAGGGTCTTTTCTGATGAGTCAACTCTTCACATGAGGTGGCCAAAGTATTGGAGTTTCAGCTTCAATTGAACATCAGTCCTTCCAATGAACACCCAGGACTGATCTCCTTTAGGATGGATTGATTGGCTCTCCATGCAGTCCAAGGGACTCTCAAGAGTCTTCTTCAACACCACAGCTCAAAAGTATCAATTCTTAGGCACTCAGCTTTCTTCACCATCCAACTCTCACATCCATACATGACCACTGGAAAAACCATAGCCTTGACTAGATGGACTTTTGTTGGCAAAGTAATGTCTCTGCTTTTAAATATGCTATCTAGGTTGGCCATAACCTTCCTTCCAAGGAGTAAGCGTCTTTTAATTTCATGGCTGCAATCACCATCTGCAGTGATTTTGGAGCCCCCCAAAATAAAGTCTGACACTGTTTCCACTGTTTCCCCATCTATTTCCCATTAAGTGATGGGACCAGATGCCATGATCTTAGTTTTTTGAACGTTGAGCTTGAAGCCAACTTTTTCACTCTCCTCTTTCACTTTCATCAAGAGGCTGTTTAGTTCTTCTTCACTTTCTGCCATAAGGGTGCTGTCATCTGCATATCTGAGGTTATTGATATTTCTCCCGGCAATCTTGATTCCAGCTTGTGTTTCTTCCAGCCCAATATTTCTCATAATGTACTCTGCATATAAGTTAAATAAGCAGGGTGACAATATACAGCCTTGACGTACTCCTTTTCCTATTTGGAACCAGTCTGTTGTTCCATGTCCAGTTCTAACTGTTGCTTCCTGACCTGCATACAGGTTTCTCAAGAGGCAGGTCCGGTGGTCTGGTATTCCCATCTCTTTCAGGATTTTCCACAGTTTATTGTGATCCACACAGTCAAAGACTTTGGCATAGTCAATAAAGCAGAAATAGATGTTTTTCTGGAACTCTCTTGCTTTTTCGATGATCCAGTGGATATTGGCAATTTGATCTCTGGTTCCTCTGCCTTTTCTAAAACCAGCTTGAACATCTGGAAGTTCATGGTTCACGTATTGCTGAAGCCTGGCTTAGAGAATTTTGAGCATTACTTTACTAGCATGTGAGATGAGTGCAATTGTGTGGTAGTTTGAGCATTCTTTGGCATTGCCTTTCTTTGGGATTGGAACGAAAACTGACCTTTTCCAGTCCTGTGGCCACTGCTGAGTTTTCCAAATTTGCTGGCATATCGAATGCAGCACTTTCACAGCATCATCTTTCAGGATTTGAAATAGCTCAACTGGAATTCCATCACCTCCCCTAACTTTGTTGGTAGTGATGCTTTCTAAGGCCCACTTGACTTCACATTCCAGGATGTCTGGCTCTAGGTGAGTGATATACATGTACATATAAAATAAGTTTTATTATTAGGAATTGGCTCATGTGATTATGAAAGGTAAGAAGTCCAACGATCTACCATTGCATGCTATAGACCCCAAAGCCCCTAGTGTAAATTTCAGTTTGACTCTGAAAGCCTGAGACCCAGGAGTGCCAATGTAATTCTCATTCCAATGCCAGGAGGAGACCAATGTCTCAGCTCAAGCATTTAAGTAGAGAGAGAAAATTCAACATTTCTCTGCTTTTTTGGTTTCTATTTGGGCCCTCAAGGGTTGGGTGATCCTCATCTACATTGAGGAGGCCAATCTGCTTCATTCTATCCACTTTCAAATGGGAATCTCTTCTGGAGATGCCCTCACAGACACACCCAGAAAAAAATGTTTAACTAGCTATTTTGCATCTTGTGGCCCAGTCAAGTTGACACAGAAAATTAACCATCACGAGTCCATCCCTTATTAACTTGGCACCCATGCACATCTCTAAACTATACTTAGTCTCCAAATGAAGATAATAATAAGGTCATAATTCCACCTAACTATCTTACATGTACAATGAAAACATACTCATCCTTTCCCCAGAAGAAGAGGTAGAGAACTTGAGAGATGTTTACTTTTCTCCTTGCTATCCTGTAACATAAATACTATGATGCAAAATGAACAATACTTACATACATGATGTAAAGTATGTTGCATGATAAGGTAATAAGGATAAAAGAAAAAAATTATATTTGCTTAATATACATGCACAAATTCATAACAAAGCAAAGAGAAAATATTCATGACAATTATAGCTCTCATCTCTACTATACAGCTGGTCAGGTGGTTTTAGCTGGTATTTTAGTTCCCTTCTTTAACTACCAAATCTGTATTCCCTTTGCCTTGAGCAAGCATCTCAGCTAGTTGTGGTTCTTTACCTAATGGAGTGACTCACACCTTCGTTCCTAAATTATCTGGGCATTAGGAGCCCTGCCTGGATTGGGTTGTTGTAGTTTCTGTTGTATTTGACCTTAATCACAGGGTATGGTAGCACTTAGAGAAGCCCTAAAGGATCTCCTGTATTCCAGACGTGCTCTTCTTTCCTTCCATTGTGGAGTAGTAGTCCAGTTTCTCCTTGGTAAACAGGATCAATCACACCAGTCAGACAATTACTTCCTTCCTTGCATTAAGAGCCCAAAGTGGCCAGGTGTTAGTCTTAACTTCCTGTTCAATGGAATCATTGTTATGTTTCCTGGTGGAAACATTTACCCTGCAAAACAAAGGCTTTTAGGCCTGCAGGTCATAAGATAATGGGAGCAGAAAACAGAATTTACTAATGGATTACTTGGGATAATAATAGTTAGTGAAGCCAGTGAGTGAGTGATGCCACTCCCATTTCCATCCCTTGGTTCTTGGATCTCTGAATAGTGAATGGGAGAAATAGTACCATATCCTGGATGTGGATTCAGAGCATGCACAACTTTCTGCAGATTTTTGACTAAGAGCATGTGCCTATTGCAGCACTTCTTTTGCTGTGAAGGGAGATTCCTAGATTAGAAACAATCTTGTGTGGAATACCATGACTGTGGATAAGACATTCTGTAAGACAACAGATGTTAGTTTTACTATAAATATTGGATGCAGAGAAGGCAAATCCATATCCATACTTAGTGTCAATTTCAGTAAGAACAAAGCACTGCCTCTTCTGTAATAGAAACGGTTCAATATATTAATGTGCCATCAGTCTGACCACCCTGGGTAATGGTGCTATATCGAGGACTCAGTGTTAGTCTCTTCTGCTGGCAGATTGGTCACTCAGTGGTGGCTGTGGCCAGGTCAGCCATGTTGCTGAGTCTATGCATGACCTTATCTTTGTCACCATGGCAACTTTGTTCATGAACCCACTAAGTGATGATGGGACTGACTGGGGAAAGAGGCTGACTGGTACTGTGTGTGTGCTAAGTCACTTCAGTTATGTCCAGTTCTTTGTGACCCCAGGGACTGTAGCCCCCCAGATTCCTCTGTCCGTGGGATTCTCCAGGCAAGAATACTGGAGTGGGTTGCCATGTCCTTCTCCAGGGGATCTTCCCAACCCAGGGATCGAACTCTTACATCTCCTTCATTGGCAGGCAGATTCTTTACCACTGTGCCACCCAGGAAGCCCAACTGGTACCATAGAACAAGTCATTCTCTCTGCTTGATTATTAAAGCCCTCCACTGCTGAGATATACATTTTGTTGAGCATTTACATGGGACACAAACATCTTCATATTTTTTTTAAATTCAGAGAGGTTTATCCATATTCCTCTTCACCAGATTTCCTTGGCACCAATTTTCCAGTCATGTCTTTCCAAGTTCCTGACCGTCTAGCCAAATCATGGGACACAGACTAAGAATCTGAGTATAATGCACACCTGACCATTGCTCCTTCCAAGCAAAGTGAAAAACCAGGTGCCCTGCTCAAAGTTCTGTCCACCAGAAGGGTTTCCCTTCCTGCTGTTTTCCAAGGAATGGCTGTGGTGTTGCAGCCATCTGCTCCAGAGTGGTGACTGCACATTATGCAGACCCATCTGTAGCCCATGTCTGAGTTGTCCCTTCCTCTGTCAGCTGATCACAGTGCTCATCGTGCACCACGGGGTCATAGGTGCACACGGGGGAAAGAGGGCAGCATAACAGGAGTAGGGATTATGGGCATTTGGGTCACATTGTCACATAACTTACTTATGCTCTTCAGCCTGCTCAGGTCCAATCACATACACATCCCTGCTATGTGATGATGGAGTGCTGCTGTGCTCATCAACTTTCTGGCTTGGTAGTCAGATAATACCCAGTTCACAATATGCAGCTCAGCTCACATAGTAACTTGGTGACCCACAATTAAGTGTTCCATCTCTACTAAGGCCTAGTAACAGGCAAAGAAGAGTAATTTGTTTTTTGAAAGAAGAGTAATTTGCAGAGGATGGCAGGGCTTTGCTCCAAAATATGGAAGCCTGTTGTAGCACTTCTTTTGCTGTGAAGTGGGAGTCCTACTAGGCGTTGTGCTTTCTTAGTTGTAGGAGCAGCAGAATACAATAACTCACCCTTCACCATAGATAGGATATCTCCACATGATCCCATACCACTGGACCCCTAGACATGTCACTGAGGTAGACGGTCCAGTTTAGGTAGATTTATTTCCCAACCTCGAACATGTTAAGGTCTTACCAGTAAATCTAGAGTAGTTGCTATTTCGTGCTCACTGGATCCAATCAGCAATGCAATTGCATGATGTGATATTTTGTAAAAGAGAAAGGTGATCTCTATTCCTATGAATTGTTATGCCATAAACCCCATTTGAGCATATTGTGGTATATGATCCTTTTAATACCCTGTTGAACTTGACTTGCTAACATTTTACTGAGGACTTTTGCATCTATATTAATCAGGGATATTGGTCTGTAATTTTCTTTTCTTGTGGCATCCCTGTCTGGCTTTGGTATCGGGGTAAGGCAGGCCTTAAAATGAGTTTGGAAGTGTTCCTTCCTCTTCTATTTTTTGGATAAGAATTTTTTGAGAAAGATTGGTATTGATTCTCCTTTAAATGTTTGGTAGCATTCACTGGTGAAGCTGTCTGATCCTAGACTTTTGTCTGTTGGAAGAATTTTGATACTGATTCAATCTCCTTACTAGTAATTGACGCAGTCACTTCTTTATTTTTTAAAGTTTTTTTTTATGTGGACCCTTTTTAAAGTCTTTATTGAGTTTGTTACAATATTGTTTCTGTTTTATGTTTGGTCTCTTGGCTGCAAGGCATGTGGGATCCTAGCTTCCTGAGTAGGGATCGAGCTTGCACCCCCTGCATTGGAAGGTGAAGTCTTAATCACTGGATGGCCAGGGAAGTCTCTGTCTTATTTAAAATAATAGTCCTTAGTCCAAAAGGCTATCACCTATGTCTAACTTTCAGCTTATCTACTCTATTAATTGCATGTTAAAATACTAGTTTTTTATTTTATTACCTTGCTCAAGATCTTCTTTTGATAACCTGGTGTCTTCCAAATACAGTATAACTCAATTTGTCCTTCAACATTTGGCCCTTTGCTACTTAGCTGTCTTTATCTCTTAATAACAACTTTTTGATACAGTCATGGGGCTCTGTTCCATACTCTGTGAAATGTTACAGATTGCAAAGTGGCCTCATAGACCTGTCTACCCCCACCCACAGGCCTGGCACATTCTCACCATCTCAACTCTAAGCAGAGCCATTGAGGGTTGGATGTGAGATAATTATAATTCCACTGGAATGAAAGTAAAGATAAATTTCAACTCCCCCATCTTTCTCAGAAAAATTTAAAAAGTCCTGCAGACTAATAAGTGATTCTCCACGTTTCCTGTTTTTAAGAGAGTTTCTTTTTGACTGCTGTGCAATTGAGGTGTTAGGGCATTGGTCAATTTAATCCTCAAGAGTTACTTCAGAATATTAGGAGGAAGTGGTAGGTAAGGTAGAGGGAAGGATTTCTTATCTTGTGTTTTTCAGTGGCTCTCAAATTGAAAAAGAAACTATGAGTCACATATATTTAGAAAATTGTGTTCTCCAAATTTATCTTGCTTTCAGGATAAGCACCTAATTCTATAAATAAAATCCAGGACAGTGTGTCCAGAAGGAATACAAACAAGTAATATTGTTCTGTCGGATAAATAAAGTTTGGTAAAGCAGAGGGAAGAAGCAAATGCCGTTGCTCAGGTCATGCCTTAGTGGTTTCTAGATGTGCACAAACACACACGTATTTTTATGATGAGCCCCACTGTCCTTCCCTCACATTGCTCCTGACTCTTCCCATGTTTTATACCGTCCTGGTTTTAGGGATACTTAAAGTAAATTAAAAAGAAAGAGAAATTCTGAAGAATGAAAATTCTCAGACTGTAGCTGTAGGAAATTCCTTGCCAGAGAGTTTCTCTGTCAGGACGTAGATCAAACATTCTGATTAGCTTACAGGTTGCTACCATGTCTGACTGACATGCGTCTTCTAGTTTTATACTTAGATCATCTGAAGGATAACTATGGGGTTGGGGACTAAGTCAACTGAGAATAAAACCCTGTTAGAAGATGTTTGCTACAACCTTGTTGGAGTCTCTTGAGGACTCCAGAAGAACTGCCTGGTCTTGGATTTTATGTTTTAAAACTGTGGTGGTATGGGGAGAATCTCAATTAAGCAATCCCCCTGGCTTCTTTCTCTGGAAGTGTGTCTCCTTCTTCCCATTTGTGGCTTTTTGTCTTCCTCTTTTCTGGTAAAACTGCCTTCTTATCAAAAGTCAGCCAAGCTAAACGTCTCTGATTTACCAGCAGAACACTGGCTTTCACTGTTGGGTTAAAGGGCAGAGTGCTGAATTGCAAAATAATGTTATTCAGAGCGCTTCAAAATAGTGCTGGCCCATTAAGCAGTCTGTGAACATCACTGAATCTCTATCCTAAAGTAAACACAAGTTGAAAAATGATTACATGTGCAAATAATAGTGAGGCAAGCAGCAGGAGTAAGACTGGAAAACAAATCTGTAATTTCTTCAAGAGTACTTGAATATATGTTTTCTCTATAACTCTATTTCCCTGAGATCTTCAAGAAGTCTCTCCCCGCTGAGTACCATGCCTGTGTCTGAACCATAGAGACAAACCATGGAGGCCAGTGGAGGATTAACCAAAAGAGAGGCATCAGGGGGTGTGGGGTGGGTAACTCTGAGTGGATGGTAGTGTTTGGGAGGGGTTAATGGAAATAATTGTTGAGGTGAGCAAATAGATCTAAATTTCTCCTGTGACACAACCTGACTGTGACTTAGTCTCTATGTTATGAGAGCAAACAAGAAGGCTTCAGTGGAAATAACAGTCTGTAAGAGGCCACCAGAGCAGCTGAACTGGGATCCTCTGACTAGAGGGGCCACGCTGTCTCCATCCTCCCAAGAAGAGCTGCAACATTCACTGAGCAAGGAATGTGCCACGTGGGGTGGGATAATCAGTTGGCTTTATATTGTCAATCATGGAATTTATGTTAAGATTTGTGATTCTAATAATAAATTTGTTACTCATTAATATTTATATTGTATAGTTGACATTCAGTTAATAATGATTCTGTGCCGGATTTCTACATTCTTTACATGTACACTAATACATCTAATCTTCACAATAGCACCTGGAGGTAGATAAGTATGATCCCAGTTTCAGTTCAGTTCAGTTGTGCTCAGGAATGTCCAATTTTTGTGACCCCATGGACTGCAGCACGCCAGGCCTCCCTGTCCATCACCAACTCCCGTAGTTTACTTTAACTAATGTCCATTGAGTTGGTGATCCAACCGTCTCATCCTCTGTCATCCCCTTCTCCTCCCGCCTTCAATCTTTCTCAGCATCAGGGTCCTTTCAAAGGAGTCAGTTCTTCGCATCAGGTGGCCAAAGGATTGGAGTTTCAGCTTCAGCATCAGTCCTTCCAATGAATATTCAGGACTGATTTCCTTTAGGATGGACTAGTTGGATTTCCTTACAGTCCAAGGGACTCTCAAGAGTCTTCTTCAACACCACAGTTCAAAAGCATCAATTCTTTGGCACTCAGCTTTCTTTATAGTCCAACTCTCACATCCATACATGACTACTGGGAAAGCCATATCTGTGACTAAATGGACCTTTTCTGACAAAGTAATGTCTCTGCTTTTTAACATGCTGTCTAGGTTGGTCATAACTTTTCTTCCCAGGAGTAAGTGTCTTTTAATTTCATGGCTGCAATCACCATCTGCAGTGATTTTGAAGCCCCCAAAATAAAGTCTCTCACTGTTTCCACTGTTTGCCCATCTATCTGCCATGAAGCAATGGGACTAGATGCCATGATGTTAGTTTTCTGAACGTTGAATTTTAAGTCAACTTTTTCACTCTCTTCTTTCACTTTCATCAAGAGGCTCTTTAGTTCTTCTTTGCTTTCTTCCATAAGGGTGGTGTCATCTGCATATCTGAGGTTTTTTGATATTTCTCCCAGCAATCTTGATCCCAGCTTGTGCTTCATCCAGCCCAGTGTTTCTCATGATGTCCTCTGCATATAAGTTAAATAAACAGGGTGACAGTATACAGCCTTGATGTACTCCTTTCCCTATTTGGAACCAGTCTGTTATTCCATGTCTTGTCCTGTAGTTCTGGGTGGCTCAGCCCAAATTCTGTTACAATCCTTTGCCCTATATTCTGAAATTGTCTTATGCGATACTGTAGCTATTAGGTACATATGGCTACTTAAAATTAAAAACTTAATTTCTCTGATAGACTAGCCATATTTTAAGGCTAGTGGCTACCGTGTTGGCCAGCGCAGATATAGAGCATTTCCATCACTACAGAAAGTTCTATTGGAAATGTCATTTGACTTAAATAACCTGCCAAAGAGGTCAACTAAACCATATCTCTAGCCTTCTTGCTTTGTTTCATGTGTGTTAATGCTTCAGAATAGCTCCTGACTCCATTAAGAATTTAATCAAAGCCATTTCCCCAAAATACACCTATGCAGTTATACACAGAAACTTGCATATGACTTCAGGTGGGATCACAGACTCTCTGTGCAATAGTTACCCATTGGTACATAGCAAATTACCTTAAAGCTTAGTGGCTTAAAACAACATGGATTTATTATCTCATACAGTTTTGTGGTTCAGGAACCCAGGAGTGGTTTAGCTTAGTGATTCTGACCCAGGACTCTAGTTAGATTGTACTGGAGTGGCCAGATTTAGCAAATAAAAATACAAGATGTTCAGTTAATTTGCAATTTTAGAAAAACAATAAGTAATTCTTTAGTAGAAGTGTGTCCCATGCAATAATCAGGACATGCTTTTACTGAAAAAAGTACTCATTGCTCGCCTGAAATTCAAATTTCATTGGGCATGCTGTATTTTATCTCATAATCCAGTCAATGTGTCAACTGAGGCTTCAGTCATCTGAAGGCTTTGCCTGGGGATCATGGATTCATTTCCAAGCTGGCTCCTTAACGAACCTAGCAAGTTAGCTGTGGTTGTGTGTAGCAGGAATCAGTTCTTGGCCACGTGGATCTCTTCTCGGGCTGCTTGGGCATCCTTATGTTGGCTGCTGGCTTCCTCCTGAGTGGGTGGTTCAGGAGAGGGCAGTATCCTTTACGACCTTGCCTTGAGAGTCACACACTGTCATTTCTGAAGGTTTGTGTTGATTGTACAGGACATTTCTATTCACTGTGGGAAGAGGGCTACATGAACAGCAGGAGGCAAGAATCATTTGGAGCCATCCTGGAGGCTGGCTCCATCCTCTGGAAATTGTACACAGATGTCATAGAGTATAAATTTCATGAGGGTAGAATTTTTCTACTTTTTCTCCTCATTGTTGTAGCCCCAGTGGCTATAACAGTGCCTTATACATTTATAGGCACTCAATAAATATTTGTTCAATTTATGAATAAATGAGACTCTGGTCTAAAATCTCTGACCTAAAAGACTCCTTTGGTTCCTAAAATGTTTGGTGGAAATGAAAGATGTTTTCTCAAGAACTTGAGGATAAAGGGATTAGAATATAGATTAGAGGAATTTATAAGGAGACATGTCAATTTAGTAAGTGTTGCCATTGTTTGCGAAAGGAATCCTAGAACTTGTTGGAAAACTGGGGATTTTTGAAGAAGGCACTACCATTCTGTTTCTAGACTGCTGTGCTAATCTATAGATTCTGGACTTGAACTGCAACACTTCCAGTCTCCAGCCAATCATGCTTACTTCAGACTGGGCCCCACAATCCTAATTGGCAAGAGCCAGTTCCTTAATATCCTGTAACTGTTTGTCCTGGGTCCATGGTTTTTGTATACTGACAGACTCCTAGTTTTTCTTAAGTCTGGAGTCAAGAGGAGATTCTGCCAGCAACCAAGGACCTCTCTGTCAATCCCAAACAGGTTTTTCCTCCAATTGCATGGCTTGTCCCTATGCTTGTGCTACTAAATATAAAAGGTATATAGTTATGAAACCCCGTAGATTTTCTCTAATTGTTTAATGTACAGTGTTAAATACATTGCACCCTTAAAGCTGTCTATCAGTTTATCTTTATTTCAGAAATCTAAACAAAGGGCCAGATCATACTTGAGCTCAGTGTTTGAAATTTAAATGTCCACAAGACAAAAATAATAGCAAAACATAAGGCTGCTAATGAATGACTGTGATAGTGGTGGTGTTAAATGAGTCCTGGACTCGGTGTTAGAAGTTTCTTTGTCTGAGCATGATTTCCTGTACGTAGCTTTACAGGTGTGCATTGTGAAAAAGAGTGAAGAGTTATGATTCAGATGCCATGAAGCAGGTTAACGCATATGCACCTACACACACACACATTCAAAGGGAGGAATGCTCTAGGATAAAAATGGAAAGGAAACAGTGAGATTGAATACAATGTCAGGAAGGGTCGTTTGTAGAAAAATCCCTGGGGCACAATCTCAACACATAAATTACAAAGTAAGAACAGACAGGTTGAAGTTTGTCATAAGACTGTTTTTTAGAAAGAAAAGAGCATGAGTAGCAAGTCAAAACTGGCAAAGATATGAAAAGGGGCTATGTGTAGGAAGTAGCAGCAGTCCTTTTCTCAGTGGTGGCAGAATTGTTTGACATTCTGTCATTTTTTTGGTATCTGCTGGGATGTAAGCTTCCATAGAAGGCAGTTCTGTGCAAAGGCCATGTGGTTGTCATGACTCACATCACAGGTTATTCCTCATGTGAACTGGTGAGTGTGGTTTTTGCTAACAGAAGCCACCAGGGTGAGTCTGGAGGGTAAGGGATATACCACTACCTCAAGATCCCCACCCTGGGTGCCACCTCTTTCCTCAGTTACAAGTTTGTGAGTTGTGAGGATGAAGACAGGAGTCAGTTATAGAAAAAGCCTAGCAGTTTATTTCCTGGTGGTTTACAGATGGACACTTATCTCTTTACACCTTCTCAGGAGGGTCTGCGTGGCAGCTTCGGCTGCTCTCTGGACACTGATACAGGGGTCCTGTCGAAGTGCTTGGAGCCCTGAAATGAGAAGAGCAACGTCCATTGAGGGAAGAAAACCAAGGCCCAAGCTTTGCAGTGCAGCGAAGCCTCCACTAAGGATCAGAGCTACGTGGGGCTCAGGTCCCTGGGCTCACATTTCACCCTAATGGGTAGGATTTGGATCCACAAATTTAGAAACTATTTTGACACTGAAATAAGGGAAGAGAAGATGCTGACCTTGGGACCAGTAAGTTTATAAACAATCAAAAAATTGAAGTCTGTTGGGAATGGTGCCTGCAATGGGATGGAGCTGGGGGTCACCCTACACTCTGGAGAAAGTCCAGTATCTGGGGAGCATCAGAGACCACTGATGATGGGGTACACTATGATTTTACAGCTGATGTGGAACTTGGAGTGGCTTTAGTTTCTCTTTCTCTAAGAACATAACAGGGCTCTGGACAGAAACTAGGGTTGGTACTCACGTGTGGTCAGTTGTTCTCTGTCTACTAGCTCCACATATTGGTAGGTCAAATTGAGAACGATGGCATCTAAAATCAACAGGGAGAAAAGTTACTGATTTTGCTAGAGAGGAATTGGCCACAAACAGTCAGGGCAGACTCTGCACTGGTCAGAAGTTAAGTGGTCTGAATAGTGAATGAACAAGCTAGGCTTCCCTTGCACCTCCAGGATAATGTGAGGGTGATGTGTATGGAGTCTTGAGTGCCATGACTCGAAGCAGCTGCTTGCCCACCATGTTACTGGGAAAACTCACACTATGTCCTCCGGGGTGGGGTGGGGGGGGCACGAGTAGTCAGGGTTTTGAACACCTATGGCCCCTGCCATCCAAAAATTTACAACGGGGGCTATGGTTTTTCCAGTAGTCATGTACAAATGTGAGAGTTGGACCATAAAGAAGGCTGAGTACCGAAGAATTGATGCTATTGAAATGTGGAGCTAGAGAAGACTTTTGAGAGTCTCTTGGAAGGCAAGGAGATCAAACCAGTCAATCCTAAAGGAAAACAACCCTGAATATTCATTGGAAGGACTAATGCTGAAGCTGAAGCTCCAATATTTTGGCCACCTGATGCAAAGAGCTGACTCATTGGAAAAGACCCTGATGCTGGGAAAGATTGAGAGCAGGAGGAGAAGGGGGCAATAGAGGATGAGATGGTTGGACGGCATCACTGACTCAATGGACATGAGTTTGAGCAAACTCCAGGAGACAGTGAAGGGTAGGGAAGCCTGGCATGCTGCAGTTCATGGCCTCACAAAGAGTTGGACACATTTTAGTGACTGAACAACAACAAAAACGGGATCCTCTATAGGATCCAATATGGGATCCTTAGGATCCTGGCTTTCCTGGTGGCTCAGACAGTAAAGAGTCTGCCTGCAGTGTGGGAGATGCAAGTTCGATCCCTGTGTTGGGAAGATCCCCTGGAGAAGGAAATGGCAACCCACTCCAGTATCCTTGCCTGGAAAATCCCATGGATGGAGGAGTCCAGCAGGCTACAGTCCATGCAGTCACAAAGAGTCAGACACGACTGAGCGACTTCACTTTCTTTCTTTCTTTCTTAAAAGTGGCCAACCCAGTGGGCCTATTCATCGTGGGCCTGATTAGATGGAATGAGTTTCATGATAAGACTTAATCCTCAGTGATTCACTTACTTTCCTCTTTTATTTTATAGATCAAACAAAGAGGCAACACAGTGAAAGTAAGTGAATTGTCCGGAATCACCTAGCAGCGCCAAGGTCCACTGGCCCCCATGCACCCATACACTTTTCACTAGTTATCACGTTGCTGCTAAAGCTCTCAGCTTGAACTGAGTTTAGAAGGTTGACTATGGTTTATGTTAATGGATGATACAAAGGAAAACAATTTGGCAGGGGCTGCAGGCTTGGATCAAAGACCTGGGTAAAAGAGGGAACAGTGACTTGGAACCAGAAGAAGCAGGAAGGACCCAAATAGGGAGAATGGTCTGATGGAAAGAGGATGAGTGTTGGGAATTCAGAAGCTGCTACTGTAAGTTTGCAAAGAGAACAGGTTCTTTTGAGGGAAGATGTTGTCATACATAAAATGAATTTTCTGGCTTTTTTTTTTTTGGTCATACCGATCATACTGGTCTTCCCAGGTGGCACTTGTGGTAAAGAACCCACCTGTCAATGCAGGAGACATAAGAGAGGTGAGTTTGATCTCTGGGTGGGGAAGATCCCCTGGAGGAGGGCGTGGCAACCCACTCCAGTATTCTTGCCTGGAGAAGCCTATGGACAGAGGAGCCTGGCAGGCTACAGACCATGGGGTTACAAAGAGTCAGATATGACTGAAGCAACAGCATACAATCATCCCAGCATTCATGCTGGGGTAGCTTCCAGGCAAAGCAAAACAGGATGGCAAGGAGCAGACCTTTGAGTGGAGAGAGTGGACGTGGCCTCACCTGTGAG
Source organism: Okapia johnstoni (assembly GCA_024291935.2). Taxonomy (NCBI): domain Eukaryota; kingdom Metazoa; phylum Chordata; class Mammalia; order Artiodactyla; family Giraffidae; genus Okapia; species Okapia johnstoni. The sequence continues at coordinate 75,157,499 of CM044313.1, read as the reverse complement.
TTTGATGGCTGCACACCTGATGGTCTCCCAGCTGCTGCTGAAGAAGGTGAATGAGTGTGTGTGGAGGATCCATAGGATTTCCTGGTTTCTCTTCGACTGGAAGAGATATGTGTTACAAAGAGGGCAACTGAAAGTGGGAGGGGTGGGTGGGCAAGGGAAGGACTGGGAGTTTGGGATTAGCAGATGCAAATTAGTATATACAGAATGGATAAACAACAAGGTCCTACTGTATAGCACAGGGAACTATATTCAATATCCTGTGATAAGCCAGAATGAAAAAGAACATGAAAAAGAATATATATGTACAACTGAGTTACTTGGCTGTTGAGCAGAAATTAACACAACCCTGTGAATCAACTATACTTCAATAAATTAAAAAAAAAAAAAGAGGGCAAATGAGAAGTGACCCTTTAAGAAATTCAGCATCCTATAGGCCCTAAGAACAGACATCAAAAGACCAGTGAGCCTGCATATAGCCATTGATTGTTCTATTGGAAGGTGTCTTACAGCTATTTCATTCTAAATTTAATCAGGGTGGCGCTGGAGCTTATAGGACTAATCAACAGATGTTTCAAGAATAAAGAGCAGGTTCCAGCTGAAACTTGGGGACAGAGTAGAGGGTGATGTGGCAGGATATCCAGTATCACTGTTCTTCCCAGATGGTTCTGGCTCTAGCCGGGATTCTTTGCCATATGCTTTGCCTTCTGGGATTTGCCTGGACTCTTGGCCTGAATTTTTGGAAGCAGCACCTATCACACACTCACCAGCTTCACACAGAACTGCCTGTAGAAATCTCTGGCCCTTGGTAGATCCTGATCATCCAGGAGATGGTCTAACACTCCATAGAGTTCCTGGAGGCCCAGAAAAGGAATGCAGATGATCAGGACATCACGGCAAGCCTAGAAAACAGAGTTTTCTGTGTCACAGTGCATAATGCTAGTTCCCCATCCAGAAGGGAAGGCAGGCTGATTGCTGTGTTGGGAAAAGAGCGGTAAAGAGTGATGCGAGGGCTGGACAGTCAGTGCTACCACCTTCCCAGTTTCAAAGATGGAAATGCAAACTCAGGAAGTGATGTCCAAAAAAGAACCCAGGATGGGATAGCTGGTTTTCAGATTCATTTGAGAATGGTGTCTTCAGATATGGCTTCTGGTCCAGCCAGACCAGGCTTCCTGGCACCTCTTGGCCACGGGCAGAGGAGGAGGTGCAGCTGTCTGTGTGAGGGCCACTTACAGTTCCAATCTTGGGATTGGGGTCCCAGAGGTGGAGAAGAAATGAAATCATGCTCTTTTTTATTTCTTCAGCAAAAAAAATCTTCCACCTTCTTCCTGTTAGGGATGCCAGATTCTCGAATAAGAGGATGGCAGTCAGCCTCACATCATCCTGCTCCTGTGGGGACAGATGCATGTCGTGGGTGAGTCCCCCACACAGCCATTCCCAGCTGGAAACCCCTCAGCCCACTCTGCCCCTTCCCATTCAGAAAAGGAGGCCAGAGCCCAGGCATTGGAGCTCACTTGTCACAGCCCCTGTGATTTCCAAGAATGCCCTTCCTTTCCCAGTATCTCTCCACCCACATGACATGAATTTAGAGCTGGAGACTTGGTTTCTGACTTTGAGGAACTAATGAGGAAATGTGACCACAGGAATAATAAACAGGAAGTGCTGGTGGCAGAAGGCCAGGGAGGGTTCTTGTTTATTCTGTATTTAATACATATTAGTCTGATTGTATCACTAGCATGGAGTTATGGGGCCTCTGATCTAAACTGCTCAAGGTCTAGGACTCTTCTCCAAGATTCCATACACTTTCCAAAGGGATTACAGGAAGCTCAGAAATTTAGGCCCTGCGTCTCAGAGAGAGAGAGAGAGGATAAACAAAAAAGTTCTTAGCCCCACTCTTGTATATATGAAGTTACGGAGCTCCCCTGCTTACTGTCCAGGGGGGTTGGCAATGCTTTTTAAAAGGCAAAAGATTTATGTGACCTCAACAGGTGGTGGAGAAAGATGGCCTTCTACTATCTCAGACACTTTGTTGATATGGTTTAGAGTTCTAACAAACTCTGATGAATTTTCTGGAGGTTTTCTTTTTTCTTTCTTTTTCTTGAGGGAGTTGGGTATCTAGAAAACCAGTCTAAAATACCTATAGGAAGGCAGAGGGATGAGGGGAAAAGTCATTCCGGGTAACAGAATATTATTTAGATTAGCAACAAACAAGGACCAATAAAAAAGCATTGCCATGGACATGGGGAGAAGACAGAAGAGTTAACTTTGATGGCAAAATAAAATGTGTGTGAGAAGTGGGCATATAAACAAACAGCAATGTTATGAAAAAGGAAGCTAATAACGATCTACCATAAAAAAATAAAGATGGCTTGTTGGGAAAAGGTTAGAAAAGTTAAATACATGAGATGTGACCTTGTAAAATGGAAATGGAAGTAGACATGTTCTTTAAATGTACTAGAAGTAAGGTCAAGGTATATTTTTAAAAGATCTCCTTTTAGAAAGAGAAGCAACCCAATGACAAAGTATCCAAAAGCTAGAGAGTTATTTACTTAAAAAAAAAAAAAAGAAACCATTTGAATTTTCTAAAATCAAAGACCTAAAGATCGGTCAAGGAGGAATTAACCAATTGGGACAATGAGAAAGCAGAAAAGAGAAGGGCAGAAGTGTCTTGGGTGCTGGGAGAAGTATTAAAGTTTAACGTCCTTGTTATAGAGAGTGACGTGAGTGCTCGTGTGCCGGCATGGGAAATAGCAGTGAGCAGGGCCTGGAGCATGAGACAGCAGCTGTATTTTTGTTATACCATTTTTTCAAAGTGTCATCATATTTTTGGATTTTCAAGAAAGTACTTGAATAGTGAAGAAAAGAAAGAGAGAATTTAGAGATGACAGAATTGTATGTTTTATCTATAGAAAAATATAGGGGCAAAGTATCATAATTTATTTGCAGAAAGAGAGCATTGCGTGCATGCAGTTGCTTCAGTCGTGTCCAACTCTTTACCACCTTATGGACAGTAGCCCACCAGGCTTTTCTGTCTATGGGATTCTCCAGTCAACAATACTGGAGTGGGTTGCCATGCCCTCCTCCAGAGGATTTTCCCAGCCCAGGGATCGAACCTGCATCTCTTAAGTCTACTACATTGGCAGGCAGATTATTTGCCACTAGCACCACCTGGGAAGCCCCAAAAAGAGCATTACAGGGCTGTAAAGAACATGTCAGTATTAAGATTCAATTTTTGTCAAATTTTATGCAAACTTGAGATTGATGCCTACTAGAAATGAAAAAGTTCTAACCTAACAACCGGAAAGACTTTAGATTTTTTTCTTTTGCAGTAAGACTGAGAAACATTCTTTTGACCATAAAACTTGTAGATTGACTTGTGATTATTGAAGGCTCAGATCCAAGAGTGTTACTATCATTGAATCAACAACAGCCCAGGAAACCTAGCAGGTGGGGCTCTCTGGGGCTGACTCCAGCCCTTTGTTGTTAAAGACTGTTTCAACTATCTGTGTAGTGAAGAAAAGAACATATTTGTTATCTTATAGAAGATACTGAATTGAGTGAAAGCCCACAAAGTATTTTTGTGTACAAAATGAGAATGAAAAGTAACACTAATACATTGGAGAAAGTGGTTGGAAACCAGCAGAAAGCTGCTTTCAAAGGTCAGGTTTAGACTCAGACAAGGGGAACTGAAACACACAAAACTGGTGGACTATGGGCTGAGGGCAGGTATTACAAACTGAAATCTGGAGGTCAGGGTGGTTAATAAATTGCTAAAGAGTCAGGAAGAAAGGGTAAGATTAAAAAAAAACTGGAGTGAATAAATAGGAAAAAACTGGACTTGAGAGGTGATTTTTCTTCAGATTCTATTCAATATTTCTCAGGCCTCATTTAGAGATACAACACAGTCACTGGCTTATAAAATATTAAGGAGCTGAAAAATTAGGTTTATGGTGAATAATGAAGGAAATAAAGACTTTTCATTCTGGAGACTATCTGGTGAACAGGTAATTTAATAAAGTCTTAACGTTTAAGAAGGATGCACTAGAGGAGACAGCCAGCAGTTTCCATTTCCTCCAATCACACAACAGGAACAGACAGGTTTAGATTATAAAAAATAGGTTTATGTTAGATGTGAAGTAGATTTCTACATTAATGACAGTGAATAAACCAAGAAGAAATAATAAAATCTAGTTTCCTAGAAGGTATAAAGAAAAATGACCTTCCTTTGCCTAGGATCATTGACTGATCTTTTCTGAAATGAGGGCTGTATACCACATCAGAGGTTGACAAAATTTTTCCATAAAAGACCAAACGCTGAATAATTTAAACTTTGCAGGCCGCATGGTTTCTGTAACAACTAATCAGCTCTGCAGATGAAGTGTGAAGGCTGCCATAGATAATATGTAACCAATGAGCATGGCTGTTCCAACAACACTACATTTGCAAAAAGATGTTCTGGGTTGAATTTGGCCCATGAGCCATGGGGCAGTTTAATGACTCCTGAATGAAATGAACTATGCAAGCATTTTGAGTCTTTGAAATCTTGCACATGAAAAAGATAAGTGTTGGAGGCATCAAGGTCTAGCCCTGTAATGAGTACTGTCATCATCTGTGTTCCCCCAACAGCAAATATTGAGGTAAGGATTTAAGTGTAAGAGATTTACATGGGAGGTAAGCCCAGGAAGCAAGATGGACAAGAGAGGAAGGCTACAAAAGGGAATATTAGTGAGTGTGGCAGATGGACACAATTCTGGTCTGCCGCATGCACTGCCTGAACTTCTTTCTGTTCACTCACTTCTTCTGGGAAGGGAAGATTCCTGAACAGGTTCACTTACATCTTCAAAGAAGGTTCTTGTTTGCAGCACTATTTCTTTGAAGTAGAAGCTCACGTCTCTGTCTGTGAGCAGCTCCAGGATCTTTTTTAGAGCCTTCAAGCTTTCACAGACGACCTCAGTGCGGGCCAGGTGATAGAGGCCTCGGATGACAGATTCTAACATTATCTGCTTGTGCTTCTTCACCTATTTTGAAATAAGGTCTCTTAATCTTGAACATTGTTCTTTGTGTATCTGGAATAGGGTAGGAGACCTCAGACAAGGGGACTGACATTCTGTTAGTGTCACGGATCCTTCAACCCAAGAGCCACTACTTCAGCAACTTATTTGGATTTTCACTTAATTTCTGAAATTAACACACATGGTTACCCCATGTGTAACCATGAGGTGTGGGTTACTAAATAATTATTTTTAAATTCTACTTGTGTGCATGCATGCTCAGTTGGGTCCAATTCCTTGCAACCCCATGGACTGTAGCCCACCAGGCTTCTCTCCATGGGATTTTCCAGGCAAGAATAGTGGGGTGGGTTGCCATTTCCTTCTCCAGGGGATCTTCCCAGCCCAGGGATAGAACCTGTCTTCTGTGTCTCTTGCATTGGCAGATGGATTATTTTTTTTTTTTTTTTTTACCACTGAGCCACCTGGGAAGCCCGTAACTCTACATAGATGAACTACTTTTTATCCCTCGCCCAACCCCTTTTACCTTGTGAGGGGCTCCAGAAGCCGTATTCCCGAGACCCCGGATGGCCATTTGCCTCAGGATGGGGTTGGAGTCCCAGGCGCTCTGATCCATCAGGACAAGCACATCCCGTAGATTTCCATGCTTCCAAAGGATTGGTTCCTTCATAAGCTGAAAATGACACACTTCTCCCCTTTAGTTGAGGGAAGGGCCTCCCTTCAGGAGAGTTCTGAAGGCATCAGAGCTATGATGAAAGGGTAGGGCCCCAGCTGCTTGTGGAGCAGAGGAAGAAGCCTTGGGTGAATACACAAATCTGGCAGGAACTAAGCTCTAGTAGTGAGCAACCCACAGGTCAAGGTTATGAGCTGATGAGAACCAAAACACCTAGATAAGAATATATGTGCACATGCTTAGTCACTCAGTTGTGTCTGACTCTTTTCGACCTCATGTAATAGAACCTGCCAGGTTCCTCTGTCTATGGAGATTCTCCGGGCAAGAATACTAGAGTGGGTTGCCATGCCCTCCTCCAGGGGATCTTCCTAATCCACGAATCGAACTGGGGTCTCCTGCCTTGCAGGCAGATTCTTTACCAGCTGAGCTACCAGGGAAGCCCAGTTAAGAAGATAATTCTAATCTAAATGGGAAAACGGAGCATGGAAAACAACAGTAACTAATGATGTTATTTCTCTGGATTGGCTGGGCCAGCCTTTATCCTAGAGTGTGGAAGGACTGTAGTATTGATATATTTGTTGGTTATACTTTGTTTTGTCTTTTCCAGGTTAATTCTCTATCCTTCTCTGCTTTGGAAGTTGATGTCTACACACCAGAGGGCAGGAAGAGGATGAGGCTGGGTTCTTTTTCCTCTCTCTCTCTCTCTCTCTCTCTCTGCTCAGGTACTGTATCTCTGGCAGTCGTTGGGCCTCTCCACTCCCAAAGCTCCCAGTGAAGGTCCCTCTTCCATGGCTCTGGTTCCCATTGAACTCCTGAGAGAGATACCCCATGGGACCCAACGAGCCTGCTGGGATGGCTTGCCTCAGAGAAGAAAGCTGTGCCCGTTATCCGGTAGTTCTCCGAGGAGGAGGTCAGGGATGGGAGGAGTTGTTCTGTGATGTCCAGTATGATTCCATGTTGCCACACGGCCATGCTCCTAGAAAACCAAGGCTCCCATTGTAGCGGAGACATTTTTCTTTCTAAACAATGGAAGACACTTTAGTCTATTTCTCTATCAGGAAAATCAATTATTTTAAGAAGGGATGTTAACAAGGAAAGAGTACCAAGCCTTAAACTTTATAACACCTTATCTAAGTGCCTGACTAAAGTGTTCAGTTCAGTTCAGTTCAGTCGCTTAGTCATGCCCGACTCTTTGTGACCCCATGGATTGCAGCACACCAGGCCTCTCTCTCCATCACCAACTCCCAGAGTTTACTCAAACTCTAAAGTGTAGTTTACATAAATCTGTTCATTTGTATCGCTATTTTTTGAGGAATTGTTGAGTTTGGAGCTGATCCTACCATGTCTTCCCAACCCCCTTTGCTCTTTCCTCTGTTTTTTTTTTTTTTTTTTTTCTCCTTGACTCTAAGTTCTTGGTGACTCAATGGCTTTCGGTGAAGTTGCCTGCACTGCATTTTCCCTCTGTTTTCAGTTTTTTCTTTGGTATCTAGTTTTGGAGTATCTGAACGTTACCTGGCCAGTGCACAGACTCCTATGTGGTGGGTAGTGGGGCTGGTGAGGAGAGTCCACACGTTGTCTCCCTCATCAGATTCTTTGGTCAGCCCTTCTCTCATGGCCTGGGCCTGCACACACTTCAGAGTTGTAGTCGAGAGCCTGAAAGAGACAGTTGGCATCACAAAAGTAAGTGAACACCATGCAGGGAATTGTGAATCCCCCAAGTCTGTAATCCATAATAAGTATCATCTAGCTGTCTGTATTTTGTATTTTCACATATTATATCTTGGGGCTCTATATTGACACGTATGAATCTGGTTACTTATAACCACTATATTCTACAGAATAAATATAGCACATTTTGTGCTAAAAAAGGTTGATTTGACTTTGGAATAAAAAGTTAGGCAAGAGAACAGGGAAGGAGAGCAATGTGTTACAGGATAAAAATCTATACCTAATAATCCTCAAAGAGCTCTATGAAGCAATATAAAATACGAATTTAATAGCTTAAGAAAGCACTAATTTATGACTTAATTGGGGCTCTTATTTTTTTCTTTTTCAATGGTTCATGAAATAATATTGCTTCCTTCAATTGGTGAAGCCTTAGATTTGAGGAAATATGATATTTATTTTTATTTTTCTTCTTTCCTTGTATGGTGTGTATGTGTATACTCAGTCGTGTTGGACTCTGTGACCCCATGGACTGGGGTCCCCCAGGACCCTCAGTCCATAGAATTTTCCAAGCAAGAATACTGGACTGGGTTCCATTTCCTTCTCCAGGGCATCTTCCCGACCTAGGGATTGAAACTGCATCTCTTGCATTGGCGGTCTCCTTCGTTGGGAGACAGATTCTTGACCACTAGTGCCACCCGCCTTGAATATTACAGGATTCCAACGTTCCTTGAAAGGTTTCAAGGAAAGAAGACAAAGGAAGTGGATGGGGCACTCTAGAGAAGAGGATGTTGCTGCTTATAAAACTGTTCTGGACAACAGTGCCCGGGTACCAAGGGCTATGAGGCTCAGGGATGGAGGGACCTTGTTTCTTCATGGGTAGTTGAGGCCATGCCAGGCCCTTTTCTGGAGTCTGGGTCTAGAAGGCCCTCCTGCCTGGCTGTTTACCTGCAGGGGTCAGCTATCTGCTGCCGCTCTCCCTGCGGCATCACCCGCCGGCGGCGGCTAAGGGCGGAGGTGGGCATCTGCTGACCAAGCGTGCAGCTGACCAGCTTCAGGAGAAGCGCGAACAGCTCCGGGTACAGGCTCGCGACAGAGGTGCCCATCGACACCACTTCATACACGGCACAGGCCACCTGTGGGGAGGAAGGGTCTCGTGTCAGGCGGGGCTGAACTTTCAGACTGTTTTCCCTTCACAGGATTGCTTCCCAGGTGGACCACACTTGTAAAAGCACACAGAAAAGGGAGAAAATGGAGGGTTTATTTTTCTAGAAACTTCTCAACTCAGACTGTGTTTTTCTTTCAGGGCTCCCATGTGGGGTGACTCCAAAGTCTAGTTGGCACCATCAGGTAGGCTTAGGGTCTTTCGACAACAATTAGATGTCTTGAAGGATAATTTGGAAACACAAACGCACAGATTTTCTTTGGGCTGTTGAGAAATTGGCTTCTAAACATGATCAGCCACAGACAAAGTCATTGCCATACCACTGCCACTACTGTCCAGTATAAACTGGAGTCGATTTAAAACCGGAGTATAAGAGAGGAAGAGGTGTGATTAATGCTGCACCACCCAGGGCCAGGCAGGAACACGCTCAGATGTGTGACGGGTTGTCCAACTCACAGATATTGCCTCTATACTGGCTAGGTCATCTTCTAACTCGTTCTCCAGTTTGTCGACTAAGGCTCGCAAGAGTTTGCCACTGGAGGCTGGGTTCTCAGCCAGAGATTTCCACAGTGTCTTTGTGTCTCTAGGGAAGGAAGGCAGGAAGCTGATGAGGCTCAACTCCTTGGGAGATGCGCTTTTCCACTGGATCCACTCTAAAACCACATTGTGATTATGACTAATCACAATTGCAGGGATGAGTGGACATGCCAACATGCCTGGGGATAATAAGGATGCTTTGTTTAACAATCTAGCATTCGGGCCTTGGGTTGCTGAGGTTTGTTAACATCCATCAAGACAGAAACCTCTCATATAGATGCATTCTCAGCAACCAGAAAGGGGAGAAATAATCACTTTCTAAAACTCACTTACTCCTATTTTAAAATATATATATATATATATATATACACACACACACATACACACATATATATACATATACACATACCTAAAATTCTCATCATCCAATGATGACATATACTTGAAAAATACTTGGAAAACCATTACCTGTGATTCAAGCACTGTTTCTGAAATTAGTCAGGTGAGATGTTTTCAACTTTTGTTTGCTATCTTTCTCTCAAACCAGAGATTCTTCCCCAGTGCCTTACAGAGGGGTCTTCCCTGGGAAAAGGGACAGTCTTAGTTTGAATCTACCTGTCAAAAGGCAGAGGCTTCTGTAAAAGGTTGGCAACAACAGCGTCCATGTGAAAGCTGGCTATCTGAGAGATGGCTTCTAGCATAAACTGAAAACTTTCCTCCTTTTGTCTGAGGACCGGCATGTGATGGTAAATTATGCTCAAGATCTCCAACAGCTAAAAAGAAAAAGCCAATTCAATCACTGAATCACCATTTTTCCTTGACATGGTTGGCTTAGGTCATGTACAGTCAGCAAGTTGTGGGTGGTGATTGATGAATTAGAAATAACGTCAAGGAAGTGGTTGATTCTACACATGGCCTATCTCTTGCTCAGGATAATTATTTATAAATTAGGCATTTGTTCTTAAATCAGTTTAGCAATTATCTAGTAAAAGGCAGCATTATGCCAGGTGCTGAGTTAGGCACTGTGGGAAATTTACCAGGGTTGCATAAGATGTAGCCCTTTCTCAAAAGGAATGAATCTTCTCATAAAAGACTTCAGCTGTACACCCAAAGGCTTGTGCACAAAATTGTGTATGGCAAATGATGTACAAGAGATTCACGGGACTGATAGGGGAATCCAGAAGTAACTAAGGCCACTGTGGTGGGACATCTGGTCTGGGTCTCAAAGGATACATACCAATTCCAAAAGGCAAGGTGGAGATGGAAAAGAATCCTCGTCAGAAGGAAAAAGACAGGTAAAAATGCAAATAGAACACAGAGGGTTCAGCGAGCAGTGAAACTAATCTATCCTCCACTATTGGATAAATGTTATTATACATCTGTTAACACCAAAACTCAAAGCCGTAATGTGAACTGTGGACTTTGGGTGATTATATGATGGGTCAATGAAGGTTCATCGATTGTAGCAAACGTAACCGGAGTTGTGGGATGTTGCAAGTGTGGAGATAGGAAGTGTACTGAAACTCTGTAACTTCTGCTGTTTTGCTGTGAACCGAATGGCTTTAAAAAGTAAAATCTGTATAAGAACTACACGAAAGCCTGGTAGAAGCAAATGTAGAAAAGCTTTATGGAATAGGAGAATGGTTCAGTTTGGAGCACAGAAGGAATGAAGGTGAGAAAAAGAGGAAGCTAACTTGATAGAAAAGACAAAGCCGAATCTGAAAGGGCATTGAGGGCCACCTTTCTGAGTTTGGGTGTTAGTCTGTGTGTGATAGGGAATGATACCATGCATTTGGATTTTTGACATGGATTAGGACATGTCTCAATGCTAAAGCAACTTTACGTCCCGTAGATATTTCTCTTGCTTACTTTGGATAGACATTTTTAGGTTAAATGTAACATTTTTCATGGAATTGTAATTCCTTAATCATAAATATCCTGCAAGCCTGATTATCAGACAGTCCCACACTGGTGATTCTTGGAAAACATTTGGGTCCCTAGCCTTTACTTAGCATGTGAACAACTTCCCTTTTTATGTTTAGCACACAAACACATGGGTATTATAAATTTATTGACCTTTCATTCTCCCGTGACTGGCCTAGGGCCTGCCACATGGTATATACTCAGTAAATGTTTTTGAAAACAAACAAGCAAACAAACAAACGGTTGGACAGTAATTAGAACAGAGGTCATTTGTAAAAGTCATGCTTTGGAGAATTCTTTAATTTAGGATGATTAACTCCGGTCTCTGGGGACCATGACTACTTCCTCCTGTTACCCTTGGGAAGGAAGCCTTTCTGAGTTAAAAATTGTTTTCCTCATCATTGATCTCTGAATTGCTACTATTTTGATTCTGACTTGAGGAGAGAGAAGACAGCATATCCATTTGGAGCTCTTAACCAGACTTCCTGAATTTAAATCCAATTCTCTCTGCTTAATTCTCTAGTTGGGAGGAAGGATTGGGGACTTTTCTTTCAGTCAATTCCTCAATGATAGCCTTCTTTATCAGAAAATACCTAAATGGTGTTAAAGAGCAGCTCACAGGGAGGCAGTAGTTAGAAAACCCATCTGCCCTCAGTGGCCATCTCAAAGGTTCACAAGATCACTCTTGTGCTTGCAGATCTTACAACCCAGTTTTCCATACCCCACATGCTTCTGGTTCAGATATTCTTCTTCTGGCCAGAGTGGCAGCTTGGAAAGTGCTCATCATCACAGACTAGAGAGGCAATTGAGTCAGGCTGAGACGGGCCCTCCGCCTGAGCCTGGTTGCTCATACACAACTTGGGTCTCTTGTTGAGGCCTCCTGAGGCTGTGTATGCTCTTGCCTGTGACTCATCAGCGGACCAGCTGAGGACCGATGACCTGCTTCTGGTACTGGCATTTCAGAAGTGCTAGAATTGTGCTCAATTGTCAGACTGGCTGTCAGTTCACCTGATCTTCCAGAGTAGCTCCCTGCTCCTTCAGGGCAGTGATCATCCAGACACCACAGGCCTTTGTACATGGGGGGTTGAGGCTCTCCAGACCATCTAGAGTTTCCTCCAGGAACATGAGCATTTCTTCACTGGGGATGAGTTTACTGACAATCTGAGAACAGACCCAGAAAGACTCATGTCACCAACCCCTCACTTCCTATCTGGACCCAGAAAGACACATGTAACCAAGCCCCTCACTTCCTATCTGGACACCCACAACATGCTGTCCTTTGTTTAGGATATTAGAAACCACCGGGCTTTCCAAAGAGTTAAGTGTATGGTTGAGGCCATAGAAACTAGAGAAAATACTAAAATAGGACATAGATACGGCCTTTCAGTCTAAGTAAGACTTTCCTTGAAGTTGCTTTTTAAAAATCATTTCATATTTATTAAATTCTAGGCCTGCCAAGGCAATTTCCTCTCCAAACCTGAATTTACAATATGCCCCATAAAGGAAAAATAATGCATAAATGGCAACTTAAATGTTGTCAAGTACTTTCATATACATTTCATCTATCATAGAAATGTCTTGTGTCTGCCAAAGAGTAGCAAGGCTTGAGGATTCAGGAAATCTATCACCATGTACTAAGTGCCTGGCTAAATAGCCTGTGCCTCACACTATCCAAATGGAGGGTGAATTAAGATGAACCCTGTCTTGCTTTTGTGTGTTTCAATATTGAGTAGTCAACAAAAGGTCAAGAAAATAAGACTTTGTGATTTTGGTCTCTAGACAATAATTATATAGAATGTTTGGTTGTATATGTCTCTGTGTATGTGCAAATGAAAAGGCAGGCAGGGGAGGTGAAAAGTTAGCAGTCTGAATAAATTCCAGAAGCATTATCTGGGGCTTTAACCAAACAAGAAGGTCATGGTTATGAGTTTGTGGGTATGAAAACATTCCTATTCACAACTGAATTCCCTCTGTATTAAATGGCCCAGTGATGTGTGGTAGAACAATCTTTTGAGAGGACATGAATTCCTTTTCATGAGTAGCTGCCTGTCCTAGCTGGATTCTGAGTTACCATGGCTTCACGATCAAGGCCTAGACTCATGTGGCTGTTCTATTGAGCACCAAATGTCTGCCAGGGTCCAAGGTCAACGGTTATGTGTTTTTTTCTTTCTCATATTGGGATGGTATTAGCTTAGGAATAAAGGAAGGAAGGGAACTCACGTTTTTGACACCTATTGTGCATCAGACACTGTCTTAGGCATCGGAGCTGTGTTCCCTCCCTGTGCCTCCTTGAGTTTATCTCCTGTATACCCATCATTCTCTTGTCCCTGCTGCTGCCTCCTTAGTCCAAGCCACCTGAGCTCGCACGTGGATTCTTACAGTTTCCTCCAAATTGACCTCACTAGTTTCACTCTTGCCAGCCTATAGTCTAGTTTCAACATGGCAGCCAGGTGATCCTTCAGAAATAAAGTTGTATCATATTCTTCTTCACAGAACCACCACTAGCCCATAAGGAGATTTTGCAAGTTAGGAAAAATGTTTTGTTCTCAAGAAAGTTCCCTTCTCTCTGTTATTGTCATAATGACCAATTTTGTTGTTTACTGCCCTCAGTGGGTAATTACCATAGTACACATATAAATCCATAGTGTCTGCATTAGGAATAATGCTGTCTCACACAAGCTGTACATTTCTCACCTGCTACATTGTACATAGTGGTTTTGACTCTTCTGTTCAAATCCCTCTGCTGGTTTTTGATTTTTATTAGAGTGAAATCAAGGTTCTTAACAAGGCCTAGAGGCATTTCAATCAGCTCTGGGCTGTCTCTTGGATCTCATGACCCACTTCTTTCTCCACCTCAGGGCCTTTGCACATACTGTTCCCGCTTTGCCTGGAATGTTCTTTCCAGATATCTTTGTGGTTCTCTCTTTCAGAATTGTGATACCTAGGGGATCTGCCCCAACCTTACTCTTTATTCCCTTCCTTGACTTTGTGTTTCTCACTTATCACTACCTGATATCGTATTTATTTGGCTCCTCCATCCACTAGGATGTAAATTCAATGAGGGTAGGCATTTCTATCCTAAGATCCTGGAAAATAGTCTGGCACATGGTAGATGCACAGGGCACATGAGGTGAATGAATAAATGACTGGATAAATGAATGAATTGATTGACCAATTCTCATAGCAGCTCTGAGAGGCAGGTTATGCATTTTTTTAAGATGAGGAAATGGATCACATAGTGCACGCACTTCAAGGGGTGCACACAGAATACATCTGACTGACTCCAATGCCCTGTTTCTCTCATTTTACCTACTGCCTCCTTCACCCTGGAGAGGACTGTGTGGTTCCCTAGGTTTCCCAGAGTTTGAAATGAGATTAGCAAGTGTTGCCTGTATACATGGACCCAGATTTAATGAATGGACAAACGTCTTTTATTTCACTAGAATGGCTAGACTCTTTGCCCTCCTTGGTAGAGGAGCGTACACAGCTGACTTATTTGGAAATCAACCCAGAATCACACTTATGTCCCTTGATCAGTCCTCCGTATCTATTACCTTTGCTATTTTGGAGGAAATCTTGATCTGGACCTGCACATCATCACATTGCAGCCCTTCCTGCAAATCCTGTAGTCTTTCCATTTCCAGGTGAACACCTACAATCAACAAAGGGTGACATGGGAGTTCAAAGAGCTGATAGGGGTTGAAGAGGCTGTCTATATTTTGACGTGACACTAATTCAGCTGCTGGATGCCTTTAACAAATGCACGAAAGCCTCTATGATGAACATAAGAGCAAACACTGTTTGAGGAGTTTCTGCATGCTAACAGCATGCTAAATACTCTGATCTCATTTATTACTCCTAGAGATCATCTGAGGTTATTTGCAGTTGAGAAAACTGACACAGAGAGATGTAAAGTCATTTGGGCAGATCATGCAGGGAGTAAAAATAGAGGGTTGGAACTTGAGCCCTGGTCTGACACCACTGCCCAGGCTCTTACTACTCTGCTCTACTGCTGGCTCTGTTGGAGTTCTATTCTGCAGTGAGCTTCTGTTGAAGGGAATGGTAAGGTAACCATTGTAACCACTGCAATTGTGTGATTGTTGATATTGACTTGTAAATGCAGACCTCAATGGTAATGATTTTCTGTTTGTTGTTTGGAGTTAGTAATTGGTGGAAACTCACACCTGAATCGCTCTCTGGGAGGTAGCTTAGCCTCTGGGTAGAGGACCTGGGCTCAAAGTCCAGCTCCACCGCTTTCAATTGTCCAAGCAACTGGTAAATTTCTCAACCTCTGATCTATTATCTGCATTAACAACCGACTGAACAACATCCACAAATATTAAGTGGGCATTTAATTCAGTAAAACACTAGTTACTTGTATCCAGTATATATTTAATTTAATGATCATATTCTTTTTCTCTCTATATACCATGTTTATTTGATCAACCAAGAAAAAGAGTCAACGTGAATAATGAAGGATGGGATTTCCTGCTAACAAAAAATATTTAAGAACCTGAACTTTGCATGTTTCAGGAAAACAAAGGAACCTAAAGGGAGAAATATAGATCTGTTAAAGCGCCTGAAGAACTATGGACAGAGGTTCTTAACATTGTACAGGAGACAGTGATCAAAACCACCTCCAAGAAAAAGAAATGCAAAAAGGCAAAATGGTGATCTGGGAGGCCTTAAAATAGTTGAGAAAAGAAGAGAAGAAAAAGGCAAAGGAGAAAAGGAAAGATATAATTATCTGAATTCAGAGTTCCAAAGAATAGTAAGGAGAGATACAAAAGTCTTCCTAAGTGAACAATGCAGAGAAATAGAGGAAAACAATAGAATGGGGAAGACTAAAGATCTCTTCAAGAAAATTAGAGATACCAAGGGAACATTTCATGCAAAGATGGGCACAATAAAGGACAGAAATGGCATGGACCTAGCAGAAGCAGAAGATATTAAGAAGAGGTGGCAAGAATACACAGAAGAACTGTACAAAAAAGATCTTCATGACCCAGATAATCATGATGGTGTGATCACTCATCTAGAGCCAGACATCCCGGAACGTGAAGTCAAGTGGGCCTTAGGAAGCATCACTACAAACAAAGCTAGTGGAGGTGATGGAATTCCAGTTGAGCTATTTCAAATCCTCAAAGATGATGCTGTGAAAGTGCTGCACTCAATATGCCAGCAAATTTGGAAAATTCAGCAGTGGCCACAGGACTGGAAAAGGTCAGTTTTCATTCCAATCTTAAAGAAAAGCGATGCCAAAGAATGCTCAAACTACCACACAATTGCACTCATCTCACATGTTAGCAAAGTAATGCTCAAAATTCTCCAAGCTAGGCTTCAACAGTACATGAATCAAGAAGTTCCAGATGTTCAAGCTGGATTTAGAAAAAGCAAAGGAAGCAGAGACAAATTGCCAACATCTGTTGGATCATTGAAACAGCAAGAGAACTCCAGAAAAACATCTAGTGCTTCATTGACTATGCCAAAGCCTTTGACTATGTGGATCACCACAAACTGTGGAAAATTCTTAAAGAAATGGGAATACCAGACCACCCTACTTTCCTCCTGAGAAACCTGTATGCAAGTCAAGAAGCAACAGTTAGAACTGGACATGGAACAAGAGACTGGTTCAAAATTGGGAAAGCAATACATCAAGGCTGTATATTGTCACCCTGCTTATTTAACTTATATGCAGAGTACAGCATGGGAAATCCTGGGCTGGATGAAGCACAAGCTGGAATCAAGATTGCTGGGAGAAATATCAATAACATCAGATATGCAGATGACATTATCCTTATGGCAGAAAGCAAAGAGGAACTAAAGAGCCTCTTGATGAAAGTGAAAGAGGAGAATGAAAAAGCTGGCTTAAAATTCAACATTCAAAAAATGAAGATCATGGCATCTGGTCCCCGCACTTCATGGCAAATAGATTGGGAAACAATAGAAACAGTGAGAGACTTTATTTTCTTAGGCTCCAAAATGATTGCAGATGGTGACTGCAGCCATGAAATTAAAAGACAGTTGCTCCTTGGAAGAAAAGCTATGACAAACCTAGACAGCATATTAAAAAATAGATATTACTTTGCCAACAATGGTCCATATAGTGAAAACTATGGTTTCTCCAGTAGTCATGTATGGATATAAGAGTTGGACCATAAAGAAGACTGATCATTGAAGAATTGATGCTTTTGAACTGTGGTGTTGGAGAAGACTCTTGAGAGTCCCTTAGACTGCAAGGAGATCAAACCAGTCAACCCTAAAGGAAATCAGTCCTGAATATTTATTGGAAGGACTGATGCTGAAGTTGAAGCTCCAATACTTTGGCCACCTGATGAGAAGAGCTGACTCAATGGAAAAAACCTTGATGCTGGGAAAGATTGAAGGCAGGAGGAGAAGAGGATGACAGAGGACGAGATGGTTGAATGATATCACCAACTCAATAGAGTTTGAGCAAGCTCCAGGAGATGATGAAGGACAGGGAAGCCTGGCATGCTGTAGGCCATGGGGTCGCAAAGAGTCAGACATGAACAACAACAACAAAGGAAGACCAGGCAGAACAATAATAGAATTCCTTTCTTCCTATGAGGTCCTTTTGTGGCACATTTCTTGTCTTATTAGAATGGTCCTTTAATTCTCACCCCCTTAATTTGTTTTTTTCTGGCTTTGATAAAATCATACACCCTTCATGAATTATCTTCCCAAATCCCAAGGACTGTCAGATCTATTCAGGTTCTGCTGAATAGTTTTTCCCTGTTGACTGACTCTATCATCTGCCCTCAGCCAAATCCCACCTTCTGGCTTTCACACACTTTTAGCATGCAAATTTAGAATTGTTATATCTCTGTGTTCCAGCATCAGAACAGTGTCTGACACACAAAAAGGCACTCAAATATTTCCCTAGGGGCTTCCTTTGTAGCTCATTGGTGAAGAATCTGCCTGCAATGCAGGACACCCGGGTTCGATGCCTGGGTTGGGAAGATCCCCTGGAGAAGGGATAGACTACCCACTCCAGTATTCTTGCCTGGAGACTTCCATGGACAGAGGAGCCTGGGAGGCTACAGTTCATGAGGTCGAAAGAGTCGGACATGACTTGGTGGCGAAACCACCTCTTACACATTCATTAAGAGGCTTAGTTCCTCTTGGCTCTCTGCCATAAGGGTAGTGTCATTTGCATATCTGAGGTTATTAATATTTCTCCCAGCAATCTACTCTTAATTCTACACCTGAAAGAATGAAGAGTCTAGTGTAGGCATGAGAGGCAGTCAAGTTGGCTGAGGGATCCTGGCTGCATCTTGTCTGCAGGGAACTGTACACAAGGCAGGTCCCACCTCAGCAAAACACTTGCTAATTTAACCTGGATTTAGTCAGGAAGCCCTGAGTGTTGATTTCAGCCTGATACTGAGGTTTTAACATTCCTTCCTTTCCTGACATTGATAGTTATTTACACACCCCTGCAGAGCAGGCAGAGGTCCTGCTCTGCAAGCTACAAAAATCTCCACAAAGTTCTCTCTCTCAGAGAACTCAAATTCACTTAGCACCAGGATAATAGTATGATTTCCTCTGAAAGAAAACTGTGTGGTAGAAAAAGCTTTGCTAATACGCCCAATTGGTGTGTGATTTAAATCAGACACTCTCAAAACATTTTACCTGCTTTAAAGGATCTTTATGATGCTTTGGTGCTATTATCTTTATTTTAAAAAAACCAAAAAGCAGAGCCACTGAGGAAAAGGAATCTAAGAGAGAGAGAGAAATTGTGTGACTTAACTCAGAAATGGCTGAACTAGGGGAGGAGAAAGAGAAAGAGAGCGAGAGAGAGGAAGGAGAGAGACAGAGATATACAAAGAGAAAAGCTGAGAAAAATGAAAACAGATATCTTTCTCTGCATCTGTGGGTTTCTCATCCTTCCCTCACCTTTTATACAGAACAGACCAATAGCCGAACTAGCAGCCGCCTGGCGGATGGAGGGCAGGGTGTCACAGGAGTGAGGAGCCAGGAGGCCGAGGAGTGAGCCGATCTTAAAATTCTCTGGTGCCTGCAGGATAAAGGAGGATCCTGAGGTGATGGGGTGGCTTGATGATGTTCCAGGATACTCCCAACACTGGATATTAAGTCCTTGTTTCCTTCGTGCAGGTCCTTAGAATAAAATGGAATCTCGGACTTTCCAAGCAGACAGGCAAGCAAAGAAAACTGAGTCGCTTCACTCCCCACCCCCAACCCCCCCGCCCCCGCCCCCCCGCAACCCCTCAGCCGCCCCCTGCTTGTACTCACAGTGCTGTGGGTTGGGGCGGACCTCAGGGTGGTTCTCTGGAAAAACTCCGCCTGGACCGGAGATCCATCACACAGAAGTTTTGGATTCCAGCGGCCTCCGAGGTCCTTGCTGTTAGCAAGCAATGACATCCACCCATTCTAGGGGCTTACTCACCTCGACATCATTTGTCAGCACTTGCGCGGTGATCTGGAAGGCTCTTTCTCTTTCCCAGTCTTTTTGTGAGACAAGCCACATTCGGAGAAGCTGTTGGTCAAAGAGTAAAAGTCCTTTCCTTCAGTTCAGTCGCTCATTTGTGTCCGATTCTTTTCCACCCCATGAACCGCAGCATGCCAGGCCTCCCTGTCCATCACCAACTCCCAGAGTTTGCTCAAACTCATGTCCATTGAGTCGGTGATGCTATCCAACCATCTCATCCTCTGTCGTCCCCTTTTCCTCCTGCCCTCAATCTTTCCCAGCATCAGGGTCTTTTCCAATGAGTCAGCTCTTCGCATCAGGTGGCCAAAGGATTAGAGTTTCAGCTTCAACATCAGTCCTTCCAATGAACACCCAGGACTGATCTCCTTTAGGATGGACTGGTTGGATCTCCTTGCAGTCCAAGAGACTCTCAAGAGTCTTCTCCAACACCACAGTTCAAAAACATCAATTCTTCTGCACTCAGCTTTCTTTATAGTCCAACTCTCACATCCATACGTGACCACTGGAAAAACCATAGCCTTGACTAGACATACCTTTGTTGGCAAAGTAATGTCTCTGCTTTTTAACATGCAGTCAAGGTTGGTCATAAGTTTTCTTCCAAGAAGTAAGCATCTTTTAATTTCATGGCTGTAGTGCATTGATTTTGGAGCCCTCCAAAAAAGTCTGTCAGTTTCCACTGTTTCCCCATCTATTTGCCATGAAGTGATGGGACTGGATGCCATGATCTTAGTTTTCTGAATGTTGAGTTTTAAGCCAACATTTTCACTCTCCTCTCACTTTCATCAAGAGGCTCTTTAGCTATTCTTCACATTATGCATATCTGAGGTTATTGATATTTCTCCCTGCAATCTTGATTCCAGCTTGTGCTTCTTCCAGCCCAGTATTTCTCATGATGTACTCTACATATAAGTTAAATAAGCAGAAGACAATATACAGCCTTGATGTACTCCTTTTCCTATTTGGAACTAGTCTGTTGTTCCTTGTCCAGTTCTAACTGTTGCTTCCTGATCTGCATATGGGTTTCTCAAGAGGCAGGTCAGGTGGTCTGGTATTCCTATCTCTTTAAGAATTTTCCACAGTTTATTGTGATCCACACAGTCAAAGGCTTTGGCATAGTCAAGAAAGCAGAAATAGATATTTTTCTGGAACTCTCTTGCTTTTTCAATGATCCATTGGATGTTGGCAATTTGATCTCTGGTTCCTCTGTCTTTTCTAAAACCAGCTTGAATACCTGGAAGTTCACGTGTTGCCAAAGCCTGGCTTGGAGAATTTTGAGCATTACTTTACTAGTATGTGAGATGAGTGCATTTGTACGGTAGTTTGAGCATTCTTTGGCATTTCCTTTCTTTGGGATTGAATGAAAACTGACCTTCTCCAGACCTGTGGCCACTGCTGAGTTTTCCAAATTTGCTGACATATTGAGTGGAGCACTTTCACAGCATCATCTTTTAGGATTTGAAATAGCTCAACTGGAATTCCATCACCTCCACTAGCTTTGTTTGTAGTGATGCTTCCTAAGGCCCACTTGACTTCACATTCCAGGATGTCTGGCTCTAGATGAGTGATCACACCATCGTGATTATCTGGGTCATGAAGATCTTTTTTGTACAGTTCTTCTGTGTATTCTTGCCACCTTTTCATAATATCTTCTGCTTCTGTCAGGTCCATACCATTTCTGTCCTTTATTGAGCCCATCTTTGCATGAAATGTTCCCTTGGTATCTCTAATTTTCTTGAAGAGATTTTTAGTCTTTCCCATTCTGTTGTTTTCCTCTATTTCTTTGCATTGATCCCTGAGGAAGGCTTTCTTATCTCTCCTTGCTACTCTTTGGAACTCTGCATTCAAATGGGTATATCTTTCCTTTCTCCTTTGCTTTTCACTTTTCTTCTTTTCACAGCTATTTGTAAGGCCTCCTCAGACAGCAATTTTGCTTTTTTGCATTTCTTTTTCTTGGGGATGGTCTTGATCCCTGTCCCCTGTACAATGTCACAAATCTCTGTCCATAGTTCTTCAGGCACTCTGTGTATCAAATCTAGTCTCTAAAATCTATTTCTCACTTCCACTGTATAATCATAAGGGATTTGATTTAGGTCATACCTGAATGGTTTATTGGTTTTCCCCACTTTCTTCTATTTAAGTCTGATTTTGGCAATAAGGAGTTCATGATCTGAGCCACAGTCCACTCCCGGTCTTGTTTTTGCTGACTGTATAGAGCTTCTCCATCTTTGGCTGCAAAGAATATAATCAATCTGATTTCACTGTTGACCATCTGGTGATGTCCATGTGTAGAGTCTTCTCTTGTGTTGTTGGAAGAGGGTGTTTGCTATAACCTATGCGTTCTCTTGGCAGAACTCTATTAGCCTTTGCCCTGCTTCATTCTGTACTCCAAGGCCAAATTTGCCTATTACTCCAAGTGTTTCTTGACTTCCTACTTTTGCATTCCAGTCCCCTATAATGAAAAGGACATCATTTTTGGGTGTTAGTTCTAAAAGGTCTTGTAGGTCTTCACGAAACTGTTCAAGTTCAGTTTCTTCAGCATTACTGATTGGGACACAGACTTGGATTACCATGATATTGAATGGTTTGCCTTGGAAACGAACAGAGATCATTCTGTCATTTTTGAGATTGCATCCAAGTACTGCCTTTTGGACTCTTTCATTGACTATGATGGCTACTCCATTTCTTCTAAAGGATTCCTGCCCACAGTAGTAGATATAATAGTCATCTGAGTTAAATTCACCCATTCCAGTCCATTTTAGTTCGCTGATTCCTAGAAGGTCAACATTCACTCTTGCCATCTCCTGTTTGACCACTTTCAATTTGCCTTGATTCATGGACCTAACATTCCAGGTTCCTATGCAATATTGCTCTTTACAGCATTGGACCTTGCTTCTATCACCAGCTTTGGCTCCATCCCTTCATTCTTTCTGAAGTGATTTCTCCACTGATCTCCAGTAGCATATTGGAGATTTTGATCTCCTTTCCTTACTTTCTTTCATATTCATCCCCTCTTGTTCTCTCGCTCTTGCTCTGCCTCTTCTGGACTAGGGTGCTGGTCTCCCCACAAACACTGTGTAAGTGGGCTGGCTCTGTGGTGTTGGTGGGGGGTATGTGGGTCGGGCTGGACTAGTCCCTGGGACGAGGCTGAGTTTGGAGGGTCCCTGGAGCACAGGTTAGGATCCATGGGACCTACTCACATTAAACATTTCTTGGCAGTCCTCTGCTTTCATGTTATCCCACATCATGGTCCTCAGCAGCTTTCCGAGAGCGTCCATGGATCGTTCGTAGAGAAACTGAAATCGAAGTGAGTGCGAGTGAGGCCGAGGGCACGCGTTCATTCAAGTTCATTCATCCTACCCGGCTCTTCACCCTCCTCCAGCCTAGCCACCACATACTTGGATGTGCTCCTTGTCTTTATCTGTCTCGCCCTCATTTCTGAGTTTTTCCAGGGGTGGAAGGGGCAGCAGCCTTCGAATATTCTCCTCAAGAATATTAAGATGGTCATTCAGTGAGAGTTGAGGTTTCAATTTACTGAAACGAGAACCATGTGGAGGAGTGGATATTATATCGCCAAACAACACACATCTCAGTCTAGTTCCCAAGAACTGAGGATCTCAAGGGGCTTGTAAGGGTCAGATGCGTTTCTGATGGGAATGCAGTGTTGAAGGAGATGGTAACAGGCGTAGAGAGAGATTGGGGACATAAAACCAGGCTGTAGGTCTAATTTATTACAGTAGTAAACAAACCATCACTTGCTTAGCATTACTTAACCCTTTATTATATGATCTAACATTTATCTACTTGTTTTCTTCAGCACTCAAGTTGTGTGTGTGTGTGTGTGTGTGTGTGTGTGTGTGTGTATGTGTGATTGAGAGAGAGAAGAGAGAATCTAAGTCTGGAGCAGTGAGTTTTATCAATTTCATATGCCCTCTCATGTCATATGTAGTCCCTGGTGGCTCAGTCTGGAAAGAATCCTCCTGCAATGCCGGAGACACAGGTTTGATCCCTGGGTGGGGAAAATCTCCTGGAGAAGGAAAGAGCAACTCACTCCACTATTCTTGCATGGGAAATCCCATGGACAGAGGAGTCTGGTGGGCTACTCCCCATGTAGTTGCAAGAATGCAACACAACTTAGTGACTAAACCACCATCTATAAATGCATGAGTAAATGACACTGGAAACTTCCTTTTCCTTTTTCACTATCTGACATATAGTATAGACATCATGAGGATATAAAGAAACCTGGACATAACTTAGGAAAATGTAAGTATTCAATAAATATGAAAAACTCCACTTGTTATTAAATAAATGTAAGTTAAGACAATACAACACTACTTGTCCGCAAAAAAATTAGCAAAGAAATAAAAAATGATGACACTGTCAGAGAAGGGTGAAATTGGTTCTCTTACAGGGCTTCCCTTGTGGCTCAGCTGGTAAAGAATCTGCTTGCAATGCGGGAGAACTGGTTTTGATCCCTGGTTTGGGAAGATCCCCTGGAGAAGGGAAAGGCTACCTACTCCAGTATTCCGGCCTGGAGAATTCCAAGGACTGTATAGTCCATGCGGTTGCAAAGAGTCTGACACGACTGATAGATTATCACTTTCACTTTCACAGAGGAGTAAAAGTCAGTAAAGCTGCAACAGCTTTATTGAGTGTTAAATGTGTTGATATATAGTGTGTAATTTTCTCATCTTTATTGTCTGGCTGGCTGTTTAAAAATATCAACTTATCGAGTCATAATTTATGCATAACAAGCTGCATCAATTTAAAGTGTTCAATCAAATAAATTTCACACTCATGAAACTACCACTATAATCAATACAGAACATTGCTATCAGCCCACAGTTTTTCCTGATGCATCTTTGCAGTTCATCTGTTCTTCCACCCTTGCCCAAGGTAACCACTGATTTGCTTTCTGTCATTAGTCTGCAAGTTCTACAGGTATCCTGTCTGTATGAGGGAAGCCGTCAGCTACATGTGGCTATTGAACTCTTGAGTTGTTGCTGGTTTGATTTAAAATACACTGTAATTGTAAAACGCACTGGATTTTGAAGATTTAGTATGAAAATCATGTAAATCATCTTATTAATTCTTTATTTTAAATACATGTTGAAGTAATATGCTGAATACATTAGATTAAAATAATTTAATGTTTCTTTTTTACATATTTAATAGTGGCTACTAGAAAATTTTAAACAATAAATGTGACCTGTATTATACTTATTTCTACTCGACAATGCTGTTCTGGAACCTGGTTAATTCTTAATTCACCTTCCAGATTTCTTTGCACTTTCTTGAAACCTCCCTCATCTTTGTAAATATGGGAACTTGTGCCTTTCCTTTATTTTACTTCTTACTGAATGTTAGAAAAATTATGTGGATGTGTTTTGAATTCATTTCCCTTTGTTGGCTAAAATTCCTTCAGAGAAAGGTCATATTTTGTTCAACATTGTCCTTTTAGAACCTAGCTCAATGTCTGATACGTGGATGCAACTCAATAATATTTATTGAACCAAATTGTCAGCTTTTATAATTAGATGTTCAGAGAGCATTTTTTTGCATGAGGATGTTTATCAAAGTATTACTTACAGGTTTTGAAAACAAGAAATAGTTAAATGTAGCAATAGGAAGTTGATTAATAATTGAAGGTAACAATATGAGGTATATCTATGCATCAAGATATCAGGCAGTGATTAAAATATTTGTTACCTCAACATAATAAAGGCCATATATGAAAACTGTATAAGCTAACATCATGCTCAATGGTGAAAGACTGAAAACTTACCCTCTAAGATCAGGAACAAGACAAAGATGCTACTTCTATTTAACATAATACTACAAGTCCCAGCCAGAGAAATAGATAAGAAAAAGAAATAAAAGCCATCCAGATTGGAAAGATAAAGTAAAATTATTTCTGTTTGCAGATGACATGATCTTATATATAGAGAATCCTAACACATCTACAAAAATATTATAACTAATAAACAAATTCTTCAGAGTTGCAGAATACAAAATCAACACACAAAAATCACTTCCATTTTTATGCACTTAAAACAATGAACCATCAAAAAGGAAGTTAGCAATTCCATTTACAATAGCATCAAAAGTATAAAATACTTAGAAATAAACTTAACCAAGAAAGTAAAAGGCTTGTACCCAAAAACCCCACAAAATGATGCTGAAGGAAGTTAAGAAGACACAAATGAAGGGAAAGATGTTTCATATTTCAATTGCAATACTTATTATTGTTAAGACGTCCCTCTAAAGCAGTGTGCAGATTTAATGCAATCCCTATCAGAATCCCAATGATACTTTTTGCAGAAATAGAAAAATCCATCCTAAAATTCATATGGAATCTCAAGGGACCTCAAACACCCAAAACTATTTGAAAAAGAACAAAGTTTGGTATCTCACACTTTTCTGGTTTCAAAACTTATTACAAAACCACAGTAATCAAAACAGTATAACACTGGCATAAACCAACAGACACGCAACCCAGTGGAATACAATGCAGAGCCCAGAAACAAACTCTAGTACATATGGTGAAACTCTTTTCAACAAGTTCCAAGACCATTCAGAGGGGAATAATATTGGATTTGGCAATGATTACTTGGACATGACACTAAAAGTACAAACAATGAAAGTACAACTAGACAAAGGGGCCTACATCAAAATTAAAAATTTCTGTTCCTGAAGGACACAAATGATAGAGTAAAAAGACAACCTATGGAATGAGAGAAAACATTTGCATATCATACATGTGATAAGGGGTTAATAACCTTATCTAGAATAGAAAGAATATGAAGAGTATAAAAATATAAAGAACTACAACTCAACAGAAAAAAAGAGCAAGAACTGAGAAAAATGGACAAAGGATCGAATATTTTTCTCAAGAAGATATGAAACAGGCAATAAGCCTATAAAAAGATGCTCAAAGTCATTAATCATCAGGGAAAGGCAATTCAATGCTACAATGAGATACCATCTTACACCCATTAGGATGCCTACTATAAAAACGAACAAAGAAAAATCAGAAAGTGACAGCAGGGATACGGAAAACTTAGGACACTTGTGTACTGTTGGTGAGTATAAAATAGTGCCCTGTTATAAAAACCAGTATGATGGTTCCTCAAAAGATTAAAAACAAGCTTGCCATCTGATCTAACAGGCTGACTCATGAGCATATGCCCAAAATAAGTAAAAGCAGGGTCTGGAAGAAATATGTACGTACCTCTGTTCATAGCAGCATTATTTACAGTAGCCAAAGTGTGAAAACCCTTCAACAGATGAATGTCCAATAGATGAATGGATTAACCAAGTATACACATCAAATAAAATATTGTTCTGCCTTCAAAAGGAATGAAATTCTGATACACCCTACAACATGAATGGCCCTTGAGGACATTATTCTAAGGAAAATAAGTCAGGCATCAAAAGACAAATACTATATGATGCCAGTGACATGAGTTACCTAAAGTTTAAAATCCACAGAGACAGAATATAGAGTGGTAGTTGCCAGGGCTGATGGAAGGAGGAAATGAAGAGTTGATTAATGGGTATAGAGCTTCCATTTTGAAAGATGAAAAGATTTCTGGAGATTGGTTACACAAGCATGTAAAAGTACTTAACACTACTGAACTGTACACTTAAAAATGGTTAAAATGATAAACATGCGTATTTTACCACAATCAAAAATTTAATGGAAAATGAAAGGTGTTTGTGAAGAATTGGTAATAACATGGGAATATGTAAGATGAGAAAAAAAACAGGATAAAAATTATATGCAGAACAGAATCTCAGCTCTGTAATTAACGTGGACAATTAGGAATAAAGATTTGAAGAAACTATACCAAAATTTTGATAATAGGGTAGGGTTAGGTGTGATTTTTGCTATTTTTGAAGACTTTCTGCAGTTTCCAAGTTTTAACAGTGAGCTTCTATTTCTTTTACTGCAGGGGAAAATATTATTTTTAAAATGTGCTTAAAATTATCATTTTCTTCAGGCATAGTGCTGCTAACCAAACCTGGGTTTGATTAAGGCTTTCATATGTTTTTTAATGGGAAGATTAAAATTTGCCTATAGGCCAAGAGAAATTATTTTTGCACAGAAATTTCAGTTCTCATATATCAATAAATCTGACTTTTATAAGCAGCTTGCTAGTCCCTGTCAGTCATCAAATGATCAGGCTCTCAGTCAATTCTGTCACTTTGGAAAAGGAAAAAGCTCCTATTTGAAATAACCTATTGATGAATTGGGCTTCCCGGGTGGCACTAGTGGTAAATGAACCTACTTGTCAATGCAGGAGACGTAAGAGACATGGGTTTGATCCCTGAGTTGGGAAGATACCTTGAAGGAGGGCATGGCAACCCACTCCAGTAGTCTTACCTGGAGAATTCCATGGACAGAGGAACTTGGGGGTCTATAGTCCATAGGGCCACACAGAGTTGGATATGACTAAAGCAACTTAGGTAATATGCATGTGTTGATGAACTGTGTCCTTTTTGTGATGGTGCACTAGAGTCTGCACTGATCAATGTCAGTTGATCAGAATGAGTATATGGGTGAGGAAATATATTTTTTTTTCAATGAGAAAAAACAAAAAATTCTCTACCTGAGGTATCTGATGGCGATTAAGGCTTTCCACCGAATAGGGCTGGCCAGGGAATCCAGAGGCTCATCCCTAATGAAGTCCTGCAACACAGACAAGGTGGTGAACCGTCTCAGGGAGGACTAGGGGAGTTTCTAGACGCATTGAGGTAGAACCCTCATTGGACTGTTGGTTGCCCTCAGGCAGAACCATGGCAAAGTTCTGTTCCTAGGGACTGGCGAGTTTTACCCACTTAAAAAAAAAAGACAACTTGCACTCTTGGTAATTAACTTCTCAGGATCGTGCCCATGTCCTTCCTGCACACTCACCAGCATGTAACCCAGCAGCACCTCCTTGTAGGAGAACTTGAACTTCTCATCCTCAGCATCCTGGACAGCAATACCAATCTCTGTGATACTTCTGGTAAAACTCATCTGCAGATCCATGTCCTAAAGGAAAATGACTCACAATGCAAGCCAGGGTCTTAGGCACTGCACCCGGTTCTACAAATGTTTGACCTACAGTTGAAATATGTGCCCAGACAGCAGTGACACTGTGCTACTTTTGCCACTTTCACCTTAGTCACAGATCCAAGTTGCAGGGAAGTTGAGAAACTACGGTCAATCTCTAACCCCTGCCTCCACCATGGACGGAAGATTCTCTAGAACAGTGGTTTTCAAACATTTCTAATCAGAGTCAAAATAGGAAACAGTTTACAAATCTACCTGGTACTTACATGAATTATATATAAATATATATAATGCATGTATAATGTGGTGTTGGAGAAGACTGTCGAGAGTCCCTTGGACTGCAAGGAGATCAAACCAGTCAATCCTAAAGGAAATCAGTTTTAAATATTCATTGGAAGGACTGATGCTGAAGCTGAAGCTCCAATACTTTGGCATCTGATGCAAAAAACTGACTCAATGGAAAAGACCCTGGTGCCAGGAAAGATTGAAAGCAGGAGGAGAAGGGGAAGACAGGGGATGAGATGGTTGGATGGCATCACTGATGCGATGGACATGAGTTTGGGTAAGCTCCGGGAGTTGGTGATGGACAGGGAAGCCTGGCGTGCTGCAGTCCACGGGGTCACAAAGAGTTGGACATGACTGAGCGACTGAACTGAATGCATGTATATAATACATGATGTATATAAATATATAATACATAACTGAAATAAAAGTTTTGTGATACTTATTATTACTATATATAGTCATTTTTCTTTCTTTATATTTTTTAAATTATGAAAGTATGATAACACATTTACAGGAGACTTGGAAAATACAGAACAAAGTTACATACAGTTTCACCATATATTACAATTATTTTTTAAGTAGAAAAACTAAGACTTTAAGTTGGAGTTTCAATATCAAACTCTCAAAAATTATAAAAATTGCTGGTTGTGATCTATTAGATATATTAAATTGATTTCCTGATCTACAGGTGGGTCACAACCCACAGTTCTAGGAACACTGTTCTGGTTTACAGTCAACTTCCAAACCACCTAGGACCAAATACAGTTCCTTGTTCTGTCTTACATTGGGCGTGGGAATCCTGACTTCAGAATTGGACTAATTACTTAAATTTTGGGATTCTTTCCTGTGGAATCAAATCAAGAGAACATTTATGCTTACTGTACTTTCGAGCATAATTTGTATTCAAATATATTTATACTTAAACACAGGTATTCAGATATATCAAATATATCACCTACCTTGTTCACCATAGACATGCCCAGAACCTGAAAAAAATCAGAAGGAAAGGCAAATACTAGAGCAGCAGTTAGAGTTTCTTCACCCCAACCAAAGACCCATGCATCAACCTGAAGGACAACAGTGAGGCAGGATGTTCGATCTTTCCAAGTGGTGGGGGCTGTTGCCTCCCTCCCTCAGTTTCAAAGGGACACAAGGGTATTGGTGGATTCTTTGCCCTGGATGTATCCTGACTAAGCTACAAAGGGCAGCACAAAGATCTAAGCATTTGGATTTCAGGCTTCTCATTTAAAAAAGGCTCTATCAAACCTTGGTAAGAAAAAGGGCACAAAAGCTCTTGGCAGAAAGAGGAATGAAAACTTATAAAATGCAAGTTAATGGAGCAGCTGATTTTGGAACTGAGACATAGTTCTGTGACAATGTCTGTGTTGAAAATGCAAATTTGTTACAATGCAATTGATGTATGAGGGAATAATTTTAGCGTATTCTGAATTTTGAGTTTGCTTATGTGCAGTTTTGTCGGTGAGGGAAAAAAGGTGAACCAGATGAGCTGAGCCTGGGGAAGACTTGCACATACACCACAGACGTCATCAGCTGCCTCTGTTTACCGTGTGTGGTGAGCTGTTCTCACCCCAATCTGGCATTGCAACTGTCTGTCGGATTTCAGATAGCCCTCCTTCCCACCACCATTTCATAACAGCTCATAAATTGCGCAGTTGACCTCAGGGATTTTTTAAGGAAAACTACCATCATTTTTTAGTAGTATGTATGTACTTCCTGTTTTTAAAATTACTTTTGAAAATTAAATTCTTGCTTTTTCTTAAACTGTATCATTGATGGGGTTGTTGAATATTGTACCACTCATCCCATTTCCCCCATAATCCCTGTGGTTTTTCCTGTACTCTCTTGAGCAAAAGTTGCATTTTAGCAGAGCTGACTTACATTAAAGTGTAGTGATCCTTATCTAAAAAATCTTTATCTCATTTCTATTTTATTTTTACCATAACTTTCCTCAGTGATGGACTTAATATAATATAAAATACCTTCTTAAACTATGTTTTCAGTTCTCATCATTATTTATCAAATTTTGGGTGTGTAGCATCAGAATCACATTTAGAATCTGTCTAAAATGACAGATTCAGTGATCCATCCCTGAAGATTGATTCATTGTTGTTGTTCAGTCGCTAACTCATGTCCAACTCTTTACGACCCCATGGACTACAGCACGCCAGGCTTCCTGTCCTACACCATCTCCTGGAGTTTGCTCACATTCTTGTCCATTGAGTCCATGATGCTATCTAACCATCTTATCCTCCGCTGCCTCCTCCTTTTGCCTTCACTCTTTCCCAACAACAGGGTCCTGTCCAATGAGTTGGCTCTTTGCATCAGGTGACCAAAGTATTGGAGCTTCAGTTTCAGCATCAGTCCTTCCAATGAACATTCAGGACTGATTTCCTTTATGATTGACTGGTTTGATATACTGCAGTCCAAGGGACTCTCAAGAGTCTTTTAATTTCATGGCTGCAGTCACCATCTTCAGTGATTTTGGAGCCCAAGAAAATAAAGTCTCTCACTGTTTCCATTGTTTTCCCATCTATTTGCCATGAAGTGATGGGACCAAATGCCATGATCTTGAACGTTGAGTTTTAAGCCAGCTTTTTCATTTTCTCCTTTCACTTTCATCAAGAGGCTCATTAGTTCTTCTTTGCTTTCTGCCATAAGGATGGTGTCATCTGCATATCTGAGGTTATTGATATTTTCCTGGGAAACTTGATCCCAGCTTGTGCTTCATCCAGCCCGGCATTTCATGTGATGTACTCTGCATATAAGTTAAATAAGCAGGGTGACAATATACAGCCTTGACGTACTCCTTTTCCTATTTGGAACCATTCTGTTGTTCCCTGTCCAGTTCTAACGGTTGCTTCTTGACCTGCATACAGATTTCTCAGGAGTCAGGTCAGGTGGTCTGGTATTCCCATCTCTTGAAGAACTTTCCACAATTTGTTGTGATCCACATAGTCAAAGGCTTTGGCATAGTCAATAAAGCAGAAGCAGATGTTTTTCTAGAATTCTCTTGCTTTTTCTATGATCCAACAGATGTTGACAATTTGATCTCTGGTTCCTCTGCCTTTTCTGAATCCAGCTTGAACATCTGGATTTCTCGGTTCACGTACTGTTGAAATCTGGCTTGGAGAATTTTGAGCCTTACTTTGCTAGCATGTGAGATGACTGCAATTGTGCGGTAGTTTCAACATACTTTGGCATTGCCTTTCTTTGGGATTGGAACAAAAACTGGCCTTTTCCAGTCCTGTGGCCGCTGCTGAATTTTCCAAATTTGCTGGCATATTGAGTGCAGCACTTTCACAGCATCATCTTTTAGGATTTGAAGTAGCTCAACTGGAATTCCATCACCTTCACTAACTTTATTCGTAGTAATGCTTCTTAAGGCCCACTTGACTTTGCATTCCAGGATGTCTGGCTCTAGATGAGTCATCACACCATGGTTATCTGGGTCATGAAGATCTTTTTTGTACAGTTCTTCTGTGTATTCTTGCCACCTCTTCTTAATATCTTCAGCTTCTGTTAGGTTCATATCATTTCTATCCTTTAGTGAGCCCATCTTTGCATGAAATGTCCCGTTGGTATTTCTAATTTTCTTGAAGACATCTCTAGTCTTTCCCTTTCTACTGTTTTCCTCTATTTCTTTGCATTGATCACTTAGGAGGGCTTTCTTATCTCTCCTTGCTATTCTTTGGAACTCTGCCCAAGATCTTACAAAAGAAACAAATCACTCAACTCCATTTCATAATCAAATTTTCTCTTCTCATATGTTCTCACTTTGCAGACAAAGATCCATGTAGTAAAAGCTATGGTTTTTCCAATGGTCATGTACAGATGTGAGAGTTGGACCATAAAGAAGGTTGAGAGCTGAAGAATTGATGCTTTTGAACTGTGGTGCTGGAGAAGACTCTTGAGAGTCTCTTGGACAGCAAGGAGATCAAACCAGTCAATCCTAAAGGAAATGAGTCCTGAATATTCATTGGAAGGACTGGAACTGAAGCTGAAGCTCCAATACTTTGGTCACCTGCTGCGAAGAGCTGACTCACTGGAAAAGACCCTGATGCTGGGAAAGACTGAGGGCAAGAGGAGAAGGGGACAAATGAGGATGAGATGGTTGGATGACATCATTGACTCAATGGACATGAGTCTGAGAAAACTCTGGGAGATGGTGAATGACAGGGAAGCCTGGCCTGCTGCAGTTCATGGGGTAGCAAACAGTGGGACATGACTGAGTGATTGAGCAACAACAATATGGTCTCATCTTCCAAATGTACCAGATATATTTTCTCTTTGGTCTGTATCCTTTGAGGATGAAGATTTCCAAGAGCTGAGCTCCTCTAATGTTTGAGAACCCCAGTCTTGGAAATTGAAGTAGCCTGTGTTGGCTATTACCCGAGAGCACTGGCTGTAGAGAAACAGGACTTGGGATACAATGTCCTGATCAAGCCTGGTTAGGAGTTGACTCTTGGGTGCATGGAGGGCCACGGCTCCATAGATTACCATGACATCGGTTTTGCTCAGGCTCTTTTTCCCAGAGAAAATACCCTGAAGAGGAGAAAAGAGAGACATGAAAAATACGACTGAAGGAGTTTCTTTTCCTCTCATGATTTTTCCTAATCCTGTGGGCCACTATGGGAGTTAAAAATGGGACTTGGATTATTAAAATGAGTCTGAAGCTGATGCGTTTGCTGATATAAATTTAAACACCCAGGATGGTGTGGTGGATCTACCAGGCTTTAATAGGGGTACTTGTGAGAGGGCTTGCATTCATTTTTACTCATTTATTCCTCTTCTTTAGGGGAAGCAGAGTGTATGCAATGGAAACTGTCCATGAGGCCTGAAGAGCCAGTAGAGGGACAAAACTAGACACACACAGGGCTCCTCAGGTCCTCCCAGGTCAACATGAGTGACAGGAAGTGGAGGAGACTTGTTATCTCTCTGGTCATTCTACAGGGCTTGGGCTCAGATGGTTCCAACCTGGAATAAAGACCTGAGGATGGGAGCAAGTATGATACGGAGAAAGGATGTCCACTGATGGAGTCAGTGTCACTTGCCTTTGCAATGACCAAGGGCTATGGAGGAGAAGGATGTTCTTTTTTTTTTTTTTTTAATTTTTTTTTAGGATGTTCTTTTTACCTTATATCGATTCATGAAAAACTTTTCACGATCTTGGAATGTTTTAAGAACTTTTAAGACAACTTCAAAATGTTTCTCAGCACAGTATCCTAAGATAGATGTTATTCCCTAAAATCAGAAAAGACAGGGCATTTTGATGCATCAGAAACTCTAGGTGCTAGAGATATAGGAGTCAACAGAATACACCAAACTCCTCATCCTCTTGAGTGTAAAACCAGGGGAAGTCACAAGGAAGTGACATAAAGTGAATACATAAATCCAGTAACCATATAAATACATAGTATGTCAAATGGTGATAAGTGCTGTAAGAAAAGAAGAAAAAAGGGTAGCTTCTGCAAGTTGGGGGAGTTGGCAATACAAATAGAGTAGCCAGAGAAGTTGTCAATAAAAGGGTGACATGGAGAAGAGCCCCCAAATAAGCAAGAGAGTGAGCCACTGGACTTCCTGGAAATGAGAGTTTCAAACAGAGAGAGTAACTGCAAGGTCCTAAGGTCCACCAAGGAGGGCAGTGAAACAAAGAAGTGCAAGATGAGGTCAGAGAGAAAGTGAGGGTTTGTCTGAGTAGGGTCTTTTAGGCCACACTCAATACTGTGGATTTTTAATCTTAGACCAGTGGGAAGCAAGTGGAGGTTTTCTTGAGCTGGAGTTGACTATCATTTCTACAGGATCACTCTTCTGCTGAAACTTTACCTTGAAAAGTGAAAGCATTAGTTGCTCAGTCCTGTCTAACTCTTTGTGATCCCATGGACTGTAGCCCCCCAGGTTCCTCTGTCCATGTGATTTCCCAGGCAAATATACTGGAGTGGGTTTCCATTCCCTTCTCCAGGGGATCTTCCTGACCCAGGAATCGAACCCAGCTCTCCTGCATTGCAGGCGGATGCTTTACTGTCTGAGCCACCAGGGAAGTCCAAGGTTAACTTCACCCTTAGGTGGTTAAAATCTTGAAAGCTCCTGTTTCACACTCTGTGTTCATATTTCCCTCTTGCCCACATTCTTTCCACCTCTCTTCTTTCAGGCTCACTTCACCACTGTACCTTCATGCCATGTTCATGAGTCCTGATTTGTTTCATTTGGTTGCATAACCCTGCTAGAGCCAGCATGAGAATCCAAGGACTAGACTTCTGTCATCAAGCTCTCCACCAGCACTGTTTTTAGGTATCAGGTCTTACACCCTCTACTACCAGGAGATGCTTGGAGGAAGAAATCTTTAAAGGCTAGTCTCTGTGTTCCTTGGTCTTTGTTCCTTGGTTCCTTAGGTTTCTTTACATCCTAAGATGCAAACCTCTGTGTCTTTCCATCTCTGGGTCCTCTCACCCTACAGAACTCTGTGTTTCTCCCCTCCCGACCCATCTTCCTAACTTCTTAACTCCCTCCCCAACTTTCCAACTCTGACCTATGTCCCACTGTCTTTCTATCATGCGAGTCTGGCAAAACCCAGGCCCTGGATAAATCTGACTCTCATACTTGTTTATCACCTATCCCTATACCTCATTTGCTGGATGCTACCGGGAAAAAAAAATGTCACCACTGAGAAAATTGCTGGAGTAGAAGATGATTTCCACTCCCCAAGGGGCCCTCAAATCTGCACACATATCCTATTTCTTTTCTTTAATCTGTCTTCTCTCTCCAGTTCCTCACAGTTGTAATTTCAGATCTTCTCTCCTGAAACTCCTTACTAAGCATTTTCTATGAAAAAGAACTTTGAGGAGTCTATTTTCCTTTATTTTATTTGGAGGAACTTGAGGGATGCAGGCAATGTGTTGTGGAGGCAGGATTTGAATCCAGCTGGTCTGACACCAGAATCAGAGCCTAGGTGTCACCTGAGTGAGAGAGTCACTCTTAGGAGAAGGAAGACCAGCTGATCAGTGAGACTTAGAGAGTTATGTGTTAACTCCTCACCAACCCAGAGACCATTTGCTAAGTGATTTCTAACAGACATCATCTTTTTCTTCCACATTCACATATGCTCTCCAGCTTAGGCTAGGGTAAGGAATAGGCAGTGGCTCACTCTCTTAGGCTAGGGTAAGGAATAGGCAAAAGCTCTCCAGGTTATACTTCTATTTTCTCTAGGAGGAAAACCAATGTACATACCCTTACTTTCAGCTTACACATTTAATGATTTTGATATTTACAATCATACCCTTACGTTACAAAGCCAAGGTCAATATATTTTTAAAATACTCTTGTTGAGTAGGAGAAATTAATTTTTCACTATTTTCACAAATCTGATTAGATAATGAAGCACTGATTTTTAAAGAAGGAAGCCTCAACCTAAATGTCCATCAACAGATGAATGGATAAACAAGATAAAGAAGGTGTGTTAGATATATAAGATGGGATATTACTCAGCCATAAAAAGCAATGGAATTGGGTCATTTGTAGTGATGTGGATGGACCTAGAGTCTGTCTACAGGGTAAAGTAAGTCAGAAAGAGAAAAACAAATATTGCATATATTTGAAATCTAGAAAAAATGGTACAGACGAACCTATTTGCAGAACAGAAATAGAAAATGCAGATGTAAAGAAGAGACATGTGGACAAGGTGGGATGAATTGGGAGAGTAGCATTGATATATATATATATATATATTACAATGTGTGAAATACATAGTTAGTAGGAAGCTGCTGTAAAACAAACACAGGGAGCTCAACCTGGGCAGAATTGTGGGTGAGAGGGAGGCTCAAGAGGGAGGGTATATATGTATACATATAGTTGATTCATGGTGATGTGCAGCAGAAAATAACACATAGTAAAGCAATTATACTCTAATAATAATAATAAATAGGGAAGCCTCATTTTTCTGAAAAATTCTGTTGGACTATTTTGAATGTATGCATGGATAATTCTGGATAAGTAAGATATTAATGTAAGAACTGTCAGAGGTTTTCCAAAGGGAATTCATTATCATTGTCACAGGAGGAAATTGAGAGAAAGTGGTCTCACCTGTCGTTGGTCCCCCAGGTGGTGGGGAGCAGCCAGATATTCCTTAATCTGTGAGCTTACAAAGTCCACGTCTTGGCAGGATGCTAAGGTGGTTCCCAAGGCTTTCCAGAGAAATTTCTGGAAAACAAAGGACAAGCAACAGAATGTTAAAAGTTGTAAAGCAAGACTGTTAAAAAGTAGAAAGAGTAAAAACAGTCATTCAAGAAAAAGACATTGAGTTGACTTAGGACTGCTTGCTTATCAAGCACTTTGATGTACTGTCTCTTCTTCAAAGTGTTCCCTCCCCACAGGTTCTGTCCTCTGCCTGTGTTCTCCTGCCTTCCTCTATGCTGTGTGTCCTGCCATCATAATAATACCTTTTATCACCTACTGTGATTTTTAATTTTCTTATTGTCTCTATGCTCAGAATTTCAGTTCTTGGTAGCAGAGGTTTTTACTGATTATCTGCCTTGTACAAATAAGTGTTAACAAGTGCTTATTGAATAAACATGCTCAATGAAAACTGGATTATTTTGAAGATAATGTCATCTGATATTTTCAAATTTCACAGTATATTGTCTTGGTTTATAGTTTAATAGATTTCACAGTAGTTTTGAAAATAATACCTTGGGTTCTCTACCATTATCTCTCTCCAGAAGTGCTGTCAGAATGGTGTTAGGAATGAAGCAGAAAAGTCACATAAGAGCTTTCACAGACACATTGTGTCTTCAGTAATGAACACGAGTAAACTGGGGAAGGAAAGCACCCAATGGAGGAACATTGGTGATAGAGCATGTCAGGAATCATTCTGTGGTTCCATCCCCTCTAGAGGTGGTGAGAATGTTGGATTCATTATGCCAGCCCTAAACTGGGCACTTCTGTAGCATCGGGATGGAGAAAAGACAAGTAGGACAGACACTGCTTCCTGTCATCTTTCATTGGAGGCTGTGTAGAGTTATTGACTAGGGGCATGGGACAGCCCTGCAGTAACTTGTGTTTGAAAATTACAGCACATGCCTGGCTGTAAATAGATGTATGAACATGCAGGTATACAAAGCAATTTAATACCAGATTGGCATCTTTTAATTTAGAATGTCCATCTTGTTACAGAAAGGAGAGAAAAGTAGCCAGTTGGAACTCCACTCCAAAAACTCTGCAGAGCTCAAAGGATTGTAGCTACTGAGTGGTCATTAGTGATCAGAAAGGATCTATGGTACAGGAGGAATGGAAAATCTAGGAGTAACAGATAAAGTCAAATTAGTACATTCAGGAGAAATTGTACAGATTAATCTGATTTGGGATGAGAGGGGGCCATAAGGCTATAAAACAGGTGGAACAGAGTAAGAGTAGACTTGATCAGGGTAAGAATCTGATGAAGGAGCATCCACTCCATTCTCAGTTGTCTAGGCAAAAGATCCCCTAAGTAAGGCCAAAGCTGCTAGAGTCTATTTAGCTTCATCTTGGGAGAAGGGCAGGAAAGATTTGGGAAAATCTTGTGCTGCAGGAATATTGATTTGATAAAGGAGGAAAATATATTATAATATAACTTCAGTGCCTCTCAGTACTGCTGACCTTTTGCTTATCTGCTGAATTTTGTCAGATTTAATGAATAGTGCATTCACACCTGGGGACCTGGTTAGGAATCCCAGAAATCAGAAAGTCCGAACTGGGGGGAAATTGTGGTTGATCATAAAACAGCCATACTCTTTCTATCTCACTTCTATCCATGCTTCCCTGCTACGGAAATTTGCAGTTCCTATCAAGACAAGTCTATTTCTCCATTCTCTGCATCTGGGCTTGCCTTGCAACTTGCTTTTGTCACTGGAATGTGGTAGAAGTGATAGTATGCCCCTTTGAGCTTAGACCTCAAGGATCTTGCACACAATCATTGCCACCACCATGAGAGCAAGCCCCCGATAGCCTGCTGCAGAATGAGGGACTGCAAGGAGCAGAAACAAGCTGTCCTAGATAAGATCATCCTAGACCAGCCAATCCCCAGTACACTCCAGTGAGGCTAGCTGAGATCAGAAGACTTCCCAGTTGAGTCCAACCCAGATTGTCAACCTGCAGAATCAAAAGCTTTTTAGGTGCCCATTATTTTAAGCCACTAAGGATAGTTTGTCATGCTTTTAAAGCTACTTGGTACACTCCTACTTTTCTGGTGTTAGGCGTTACAGTTGAGAGCCATCGAGGCAGCTCATTGCTTGAATTGTTTTGTCTGCTCACACCACCATTATCTTGGACTAATCTTGTGGGTTGGGGAGCCATTGGATGAATGATATTACATAAGATGCACAAGGCTGGTTTGTGTATAAGAAGATGAGGCATTGCTCACCAAATCTTCCTGATGGTTGTGTCTGCAGGCTGGGTAGGCCAGTTTGGAGAATCAGTACTCTGTACCAAATTGGAGAGTTAATCAATGAGGAATTTTGAAAATTACATAGAAGAGTTGCAGGTTGCTAATAAAGAATTTGTGGAAAGAGACACTTAATCCGGGGAACACAATGATTTAGGAAATGGTTTTTTCCAGGAAAAAAATTAGGATTTGAAAATGATGTGGGAGAGTTGTAGATAATAAAGGATTTGTGGGAAGAGACATTCAATACTGGGAACACTTAATGACTGAGGAAATGTTTTTCCAGGGAAAAACAATTTTGGAATGATATAACCACAGTGATAACCACAGTCTACTTTTTATTGAACACATGCCATGTGCCAGACACTTCACTAGGGTGTTTATATACTTTATCTCATCGAACCCGTATAACAATACAATCCTCAGAGAGAGATAAAAATTTCCATCTTATTGGTGAGTATACTGAGGCTCCGAAAAGGTTAAAAATTTTACCAAAAGCTGCATTAGTAGTTAAGTAGTGGAAGCTGGATTCAAACTCCACTTGGAATGGACGGTTACGGTGTGGAGGGTTTGGTAGAGGTCATGTGTAGAGAGAGGAATGAAAATTTGTAAATTTGTAAAAATGTAAATTTGTAAAAAATGTAAATTTGAGTGTTCTGTTTTTTTTTTTTTCAATTAAAAAAAAAAATTGGTAGATTATTTCCCTCAGCCAGCCTCACAAGAGTGGCCCAGTGGAATGGAAACCAAGACATAAACTGGCATTAAACCAGTGCTATGGTTAAGAGGCTGCTATTTGCTCTCCAGTAATTTTTTTTTTCCTTCTCTAGAATAGGACTTCCAAATTTTGGTCAGGCATGTATTTATCTTGAAGGCACTATACTCAGCAGTTTTCCTTGCAGACAGGCGGTGGCCCTGTAACTTTGGGTCAAATAAAGGTAAACAGAAGGGAGTGTTTTTCTAACCACTTCTCCCACCTTTGTGTTGCAGTGTGGACAAGCTGGAACTTGACCCACAATTTTTGGTCATAAATTAGAAGGTATGGTCTCTGAGCTGAAAAACCAACCTTCTCAACAGAGGTGTTGCTGTAACTGTCCATTTGCTGGTTGAAATCTCGACTCAGTTGAATGGTCCAGGCTACATCATTGATCTTCCATAACGATTCTTTGAGCAACTGTTGTAGGAGGTGAAAATCAGATACGAAAGTGACTGTTTAATGCGTTTTCTTGCTACTTTTCTGTTACAATATATTCTAGAAGTATAAAATGTATATTATATGAGATTATTCCTTTTCCCATAAAAACCTGATTACTTTGAAACTTTTCTTCTTATTTCAGAAGACATACTCTGTTTTGTTCTGAATTTCCAGTAAGAAATAGATCCACAGGAAGTAGAAGTTAACTCCATGTAAGTGCCTTCTGTTTTCTTTTTAAATAAAAATTGCCAAAAGACTTACAATAGAAACGCATCCAATCTGAAACTTAAATTGAAGTTAACATTTTTCAAGGTTTCAGTAGATTTGGAAAAACTCCATTTGTCAAAGTTAGTTTGTTTTATTATATACTAAGAAAAAGGGACATTTTTGGAATAGTGAATTAAAGGCCTTGAAGAACCAATTAGATGTACAAGCACAAGCTGCCAGCTTCAATGGGAGTAATGAAGTATTCCTCATTTCACCAATTATTTTGATCCAGGGCCACAATCAGTCATCTGAACCCATGTCTTTCTTCACTGAACTATACATGAAGAGGTGTTTTTGTCTTTTTGGAGGACAAAATCCATTGCAGTTTCTAAAATCTATGATTTCTCCTGTGTTTTCTCTATCTTAAGCTTAGAAAGAACACAGTGTTAAAACCATTGAAAAAGTTTGTACGTGTCTTCTTTATACGAATTCATACATTGTATCTTTTGAAAAGTAGAAATTGTACAACCTTGGCATGGTAAGGTAAGAAAGCAAATGTAGACAGTTTTGGAAAAAGAAGCCAAGAAGTATACTCAAGATTGGCGGAAGGAAAAGTAATGTTCTCAAGGCTTCAAGAACTTTCCTTCCTAGTAAGAACAGTTATTTTAAAATGGTAGTGGGGAAACAAGGTAGAAATTTTGATAAAGGGAAGGAGAGATAAAAGAAGCATGAATATAGGAGGAAGATAGATTCTAGACTTAAGCAACAGGAAGAATAGAGCTATTGCTTTCAAACTTCATATTGGATAAGACTCATTTATGGGAGTCATCAAGACCTGTAAGCTGTCAGGTACCCCCTCCTGAAGATTCTGATTCTAGAAGGGGAGTGTTAGGGGTAGAGGTGCTGTGGAGAGGTCACTGAAATATGACATTTTATAGAAATTATAGTTCACATGAAAAGATGCTCAGCATTGCTAATTATTAGAGGAACACAAATCAACTCTAAAGTCCATCAACAGAGAAATGGATAAAAAAGATATGGTACATATATACTGTGGAATATTACCCAGCCATAAAAGGGAATGAAATAATGCTATTTGTAGCAACATGATGGATCTAGAGATTATCATGCTAAGTAAGTCAGAGAAAGATAAATATCATATGATATCACTCTTATGTAAGATACATATATATATTTTAAAAAAGATACAAATGAATTTATTTATAAAACAGAAGTAAACATAGATATCAAAAACAAACTTATGGTTACCAAAGGGAAAACATGGGAAGGGGAGGGATAAACCAGGAGCTTGGGATGAACACAAGCACATCTACTGTATAAGATAGATAGCCAGCACGGGGGGCTATCCTGGTGGTGCTAATGGTAAAGGACCCGCTCACCAATGCAGGAGATGTAAGATATGTGGGTTTGACTTCTGGGCTGGGAAGATCCCCTGGAGGAGGGCACAGCAACCCATTCCAGTATTCTTGCCTAGAAAATCCCATGGACAGAAGAGCCTGACAGGTTATAGTCTATAGGGTCACAAAGAGTTGGACACTACTGAAGTGACTTAGCACAACTAACAAGTACCTACAGTATAGCACGGGGAGCTCTTCCCAATATTCTATGACAACTTATATGAAAAAATAATCTAAAAATGAATGAATATATGTATATGTATAATTGAGTCATTTTGCTGTATGCCTGAAACTAATACAATATTGTAAATCAACTATACTTCAGTAAAACTAAAATACTAAACAAAATCTAGCAAATTTTATAATCAAAATCCTAAAAAGTTATTTGACAGGTACTTTTTAAAATATAAATTTAAAAATTATTAAAAATATCCTTAGCTTACTTTTAAAAATACACCTATTCTATAATAAATAGTAATAAATACACCCCATCAAAACTGCCCCCAAACAAAAACAAACTACAGTGAGGTACTACCTCACACTGATTAGAATGGTCATCTTTAAAAAGTCTACAAATTACAAATGCTAGGGAGGGTGTGGAGAAAAGGGAACCTTCTACACTCTTGGTGAGAATGTAAGTTGGCACAGACCCTATGGAAAACAGTATGGAGGTTTCTCAGAAAATAAAAAATAGAATTGCTATATGATCTAGCAAGCCTGCTCCTGAACAAAACTGTAATGCAAAAAGATACATGCAGCTCTATGTTCATAGCAGCACTATTCACAATAGCCAAGACACGGAAGCAATCTAAGTGTCCATAGATACACGAACAGATAAAGAAGATGTGGTACATATATACAATGAAATACTACTCAGCCATAAAAAAGAACAAAACAATGTCATTTACAGCAAGATGGATGCTGTCAGTAGAGATTATCATACTAAGTGAAGTAAATCAGAAAAAGACAAATATCGTATGGTATCACTTACGCGTGAAATCTAAACTATGACACAAGGGAACCTATTTATGAAATAGAAACAGACTCTTGGGCATGGAGACCAGACTGGTGGTTGCCAAGGGAGACAGGGAGAGGGAAAGGATGGAGTGGGAGGTTGGGATTAGCAAATGTA
This sequence comes from Okapia johnstoni, assembly GCA_024291935.2. Classification (NCBI taxonomy): domain Eukaryota; kingdom Metazoa; phylum Chordata; class Mammalia; order Artiodactyla; family Giraffidae; genus Okapia; species Okapia johnstoni. The sequence continues at coordinate 75,114,339 of CM044313.1, read as the reverse complement.
AGCTTTTATATATAGAATGGATAAACAACAAGGTCCTACTGTATAGCGCAGAGAACTATATTCAATATCCTATGATTAACCATAATGGAAAAGAATATTAATAAAGAATGTATATGTGTATATATATATATATATGTATGTATAACAGAATCACTTTGCTGTACAGTAGTAAATCAATAAATTCAATAAAAAAATAAGGAAGCCATAGTTAATTTCTATATAGGTAGTTTATGAACTGAAACTCTTTTGGATTAAAAGCTTCCTGGCTGTGGGTTCCTTGATCTCCTGTGGACTCCTTAAACCAATTAGCTGTCTGTAATGCTAATGTCCAAGTCCTATCTGCTAGTCCTATCTTACAGTTTTGGGGATTTGACATTGTGGCACTGCTGGCTGTCAAAGTCCAAAAAGTTATGGATGAGAGTAAGATTCTTTTCTGGAGAAGAAGTGCAATGTGGCCTTTTGGTGTTTAGACATCAGGAAAAAGATAATGAGAAGCAGATATAGGAGGAAATGGAGTTGTATTTAGCAGCAAAGAAGTGAAAATTATGCTAATTTCTGTTTCTATGTATGAATGGTGAAAGAATGCAATTGCAAGGAGAGGAGAAAACTTGAAAATTAGAGAAGATTTAAGAAAGAGGGAGAAAAATATTAGTAAATGAAATCTTCAAAACTGTCCTAAATTCTGAACCAAATTGAAGACTAAAGATTGTTGTTCAAATTATGGTAATTTAAAGAGCACAGCGTTGACATGATCACATCTAATAGTCTAACAATTTTCTCAAGAAAAGGAAATGCTGTTTCCTGCCCTTTGGAATCTAATTCTTTCTGGTCAAGGTGAGTAATTTTAGGTGGTTTCATCACCCCATCATGAGCAGTTGGTCTGGGAGCCACCTTTACCTGAAGCAGCGTGGTCTCCCACAGCACGATACTAGTGTTCTTTCCTAGAAACAAAAATTGATGCGATAAGGGCATTTACAAGGTCCTACTGTATACACAGAGAACTATATTCAATATCCTATGATTGACCATAATGGAAAAAAGTATTAATAAAGCATGTATATGTGTATACACACATATATACGTGTGTGTGTATATATATATATATATATATATATGTATATATATAGGTATGTATAACAGAATCACTTTGCTGTACAGTAGTAAATCAATAAATTCAATAAAAAAATAAGGAATGGTCATCTTTAAAAAAATTCAAGATGTACTTCTCCCTTGCCAGGTTCCCACTGGATGCTAGTGTTCCATTTTCAGTTTTCTCCCTACACAGGATGGTTATTTCAGATTAAAATTACTATGTTAGCAATCTTAAATTGCTAGTTCATGATAAAAATCCAGGCTTTTTGCCAATTTCAACAGTACTTGCTGAATGATAGTATTTTAATATTCTAGCATAGATGAATAATAACATTTTAGAATAATACCAAAAGAAAACTTCTCTAAATACAAGAAAAAGACCAGATCACAAGTAAAAGTTCTTGCTAAGTGTGTAACCCACCTGCCCTTCTTACAGCATAAGTATTTGGTAGAGAAATAGAATCTGAGGAGTCTAGGACAAAACAGAGCTGTCCACCTTGCAAATTAAGTTCTCTGTTTTTAGTGTCTAAGACGAACACTCATGGCTTAAGACACAGAAGGGGTGCCTTGTTCTTCATGCTCTTGCCTCCTTGAATAAGACCTGATCCCATGCACTTGTACCTTCCAAAGGCTGTAGGAGTTCAAGTATGCGTGTTTTCCACAGCTCTACTAAATTTGGGTGAATTATCTCAGGGAAGTATCTTCAAAAGTCCTATTGCACCAGCCCCACGCAATTTCCCCACACTAGCGAGCATAGATATTACCTGGAGGATGGAAGAAAAATTACTGATCAACTCAGGGGTATTTAAAAGGCTCACTGACCTTTTCCTTTTAATCATTGCTCTGGATTCCCTAGAATTCTTCATTAGATAATCCTTTAAGAGACCATCACAGTCTATTCTTACTTATTCTAGAGAAAAGCTAATACTTAGACATCTATCTGTCCAATTTTTTTTCTGCGGATAAAGGTGAAAAAGTATATGGAAGGCATCAACTGAAAATAAATGAAATGTACTAACAGATATATCTGTGAATTAAATAAGGGCACATGGAGATACAGCTGGAGTAAATGACACATATGTGGCCAAAAGGAGAGGGAGAAATCTAAACAACAGATATGCAATTTGCTTGAATCGTTCTTATGGATCCGATTCAGTTTATGCTTATTTAAAAATCATACATGAAGTTTTAACAAACATTTCAGAGTGAGGAGATAATCTTGCCAGGAATAAATTTTCATGAGTGTCATTGATACAGCAGAACCTTTATTATGCTGTTTTAGTGTTTCTTTTGGTTTGGAGTATCTTCGTTGCTTTTACTATCATTCATTTGGAACTGGAAATATCTGCATTGGTTTAAATTGAGCCCACCTTGGTTTTTCATAACTCACTCACCAGAAGTCTGGCCAGTAGCTGTTGTGGTGAAGGAAGTTTCACTAGAAAGAGAAAGCAATTTTCGTTACATTATGGGGGCTAGAAAAATTCAGATTGGGGTTGGGTGTACGAGCGAAGCCCTGTAGCCCTTCAGGAAATGAGTTTCTCATAAGAGAAATGTTTTGCTTTGTTTTTGAATGTACAAACCAGCTCCTGTAGAGATGACAAGTGCTGTTGACTCTTTGGCATTCTTCCTCTTTCTTTCTTCTGCCATAATCAGAATCCTGATGATATTAAACAGATATTCCAGCGTTCCCGTATATTCCGCAGGTACCACGAAAGTCAGGATTCTGGGCCACAGCACCTGTGGAAAACAAAGGCAAGATACAAGTGCTACTTGTTCTTTTCCACTATTCCTCCCTGGTCCTCACTGTGTGTTTCCCTCTAGTTTAGAAAACTTCCTCTCACTTGTTATTATTTTGCTCTTTGGGCAAATCAAAATGAAATCATGAAATCCAGTCTCTGCTGAGCACATCCATTTTCAGGTGCTACTTGCCATGAGTGTTAGTTAGTGTTTCTCCATGGAGTTGCTGATGGAATCTGGAGCAGGACAACTCTTCGCTGTGGGTCACTGCAGGAAGCGCCAGGCTCAACTCACCAAGTGCCATTAAGCCCCTTGTCAATACGACAACCAAAAATGCCCCATATATTTCTCCGAACTACAAGACTGGAGTGGAACTCTCCAAAGTGAGAATGATTGGGAATGGATAGTGAATGGACTGTTGTTGCTGTCTGTGCTCCAGGTGCTAACTTCTGCAGTCTGTGTGTTTCACATCCCTTGGAAAACTTGAATGTTTCATATCCTAATGGAAACCTAGGTATCAACTTGGACTCTGCCCTTTGTCTTGCCATCTGTATTTAATCACCAACATGCTAAGTTGCTTCGATCATGTCTGACTGTTTTTGACCCCATGGACTGTAGCCTGCCAGGCTCCTCTGTCCATGGGATTCTCCTGGCAAGAATATTGGAGTGGGTTGCCATGCCCTCCTCTAAGGAATCTTCCTTACCTGAGGATCGAATCCAAGTCTCTTACATCTCTTGCATTGGCAGGTGGGTTCTTTACCACTAGTGCCACCTGGAAAAGCCCATTGAATCACTAAGCCTAGACCTTTTTTCATTATAAGATTTCTCATGCCCTTCCATATTTCTTTCCTACTTTTATGACCCATATCCAGTCCCTATGAATCTCATCTCATCTTACATATAATCTCTGTGCTTAGACTACTCATGTCAATTCACCGACTTCCTATAGTTATCAAATGTTTAGCCCTTGCTTAAAATTTCCCGTGACTCATCGAGGACAAGGTAGGAATTTAGCATTTCAGACCCTTTATGATTCTGGCTCTAGACTACTTTTTCATCATTTACTACTAGATCAGAAATTTCCCAAACTTTAATATGCATCAGAAATGTTGGAATTTATTTGCATGCTGACTCATGGGCCCCAAGCCCAGATATGCTCACTCACTTAGGCATGTGACCTGGAAATCTGCATTTTAAATAAATATTGCAGGTAATCTACAATCACACCTTAAAATACCATCCTAGATAAAGCCTCTGATTCACTTAAATTGGTCTGTAGATTGTCTTCTGGCTGTGCCATGTATTTCTGGCCATTAAATCCTTTCCCATGTTGTTTTTCTTAAGCGAAACGCAGATCCCAAACTTCCTGAGGTTCAGGTTATTTCAGACCTCAAGTGAGGTCTGAGAATGTGTGCTTTTAACACCTTCCCAGGTAAAGGGGGTAAGTTTAGCATTCACTGCATTACTATTTGACAATATGTCTAAATACATTGGGGGAAGAAGAGAAATATTATATTAAGATGCTTATAAACTGCCATTTGCCTCCAGATATAAAAAAGTATGTAGCTAATTTAATACCTGTTTTTGAGAAACCATTATGTGCTGGCCTTGAACATTCTCACATAATTTCTCTGACCAGAGCCTCAAAAAGCTGATGACAGATGGAGTACCAACTTCTTTACTCCTAAATGGACAGAGCTTTAGAAAGGTGATCAAAGGAATTATGAGTAGTGACGGAAGGCTCCTTACCTGAGGCATTCCAATGACCAGTGGGTCCAGGGTTTTTAAGACCTCCAGGCTTATTTCTCGGATTGATGTCTCTCCCTTTTCAGTTTCCTGGGAGTTAGGTTTTATTGGTTTCTCCTTTAAGAAAGATGAGGCAGGTGACTTGTTAATAATCCCTGTTGTTGGTCTCCTCTGACCTTGGGTGTGTTCTTAGTCTCTGGGGTGGAGGATAAAGTCACTCAGCTTAAGGGGCTTGAGGAACCCAGTGACCTTACTCTCCAGTATCTAATCCCTGCTTTTATGTGCTCTTTGGAGGAATGGGGAGACAAAAATGCCTCTGGCTTTTTTCATAGAAAAACAGGCATTGTGAACTTCAATTACCCCCTTTCTCAGTCAGGCCTTTCCCCATTTTTCTCTGGGACAAAAATTTCCACTACTTTCTATGGAGTGGACTGCAATTTCACTTGCAATGAGGTTGTAAGATCACTGAGATCTTAGACATGTGTTTTTCCAGCTCTTCATCCAAAGTGTAACAAGTATGGATGTTTCCTGTTTTCTAGAAACAATTCACTTTCTCTACCTCTCTCCAAACCAGCCCCCAGCCTTAGAGGTCAGGTTGCCTCCTCTTTAGGGAAAACTGTGGTTTAACCTACCTTGCATTTATGATAAGTTGGAAATGGTATCAGTGGAAGGGAACTGAGAACACTAGATGCTGAAAAATTATTTATTAATAAAAGTGATAAAACTTAAATACGACTTCTAAGTCAGTGACTAAATCGAACTGCAGATATTTTTAAAAATCCAGTTGAGTCAACTGCACTTGTTGCAGAGCAGCACCCTCTTCGTACCAGATTCTTGTTGGACATTGAAAACTGGGTGAAGATGTAGTCAATCAGTGGCCAGCCTTCCCGAGCTTCAATGTAGCATTTTTCACACATGGTTTGGATGAGGAGGAGGGTGGAGTTCCTCACCTAGAGTAGGGAAAATGCATTCACAATATTTAATTTCTTTGGGCAGAATGGAAATTTAGATACTCCTATTCTGTAACCTTTATGGATCGTTCAGTGGGAATCTTTCAAAAAAAACCTATAAATTGAATGATATTACTGTAATAGATGGGGCTTCCCAGGTGGCTCAATGGTAAAGAATCTGCTTGCCAACCAGCAGATCCTGGGTTTGATCCTTGGGTCAGGAAGATCCCCTGAAGAAGGAAATGGCAACCCGCTCCAGTATTCTTGCCTGGGACATCCCATGGATGGAGGAACCTGGTGGGCTACAGTCCCTGGCGTTGCAAGAGTCGGACATGACTGATCAACTAAACAACAACAACAATTACCCCCTGTTGGAGAAGGAAGTAATCTATAAGGTTATGATTTAAGTGTCACTAGCAAAGCTCTCTTTAACCAAACTCTTTCTTTCTAGTTCCCACAACATATCCTGGCTAAAACACTGAGTTCAGTTTAGTCACTCAGTCGTGTCTGACTCTTTGCAACTCCATGGACTGCAGCACACCAGACTTCCCTGTCTATCACCAACTCCCAGAGCTTACTCAAACTCATGTCCATTGAGTCGGGGATGCCATCCAACCATCTCATTCTCTGTCATCCCCATCTCCTCCTGCCTTCAGTCTTTCCCAGCATCAGGGTCTTTTCCAAGGAGACAGTTCTTCGCATTGGGTGGCCAAAGTTTGGAGTTTCAGCTTCAGCATCAGTTCTTCCAATGAATATTCAGGACTGATTTCCTCTAGGATTGACGGGTTTGATCTTGCAGTCCAAGGGACTCTCAAGAGTCTTCTCCAACACCACAGTTGAAAAGCATCAGTTCTTTGATGCTCAGCCTTCTTTATACTCCAACTTTCACATCCATACATGACTGCTGGAAAAACCATAGCTTTGACTTGATGGACCTTTGTCTGCAAAGTAATGTCTCTGCTTTTAAATATGCTGTCTAGGTTGGTCATGGCTTTTCTTCCAAAGAGCAAGCATCTTTTAATTTCATGGGTGCAATCACCATCTGCAGTGATTTTGGAGCCCCCCCCCCAATAAAGCCTTTTCCTTTCCTGTTTTAGCCTATGAAAAGGCTAAAACACTGCCTCACTTAAAAAATCCTCAGTGAAAGATGGCACATCAAAATAAAGTTCCACAATTCCTTATCCACAAACTCAAACTCTAAATAACACTGGAAACTGGAATTTTGCTTCTTGAATTTGGTTCCAACTTGGTGGAGAAACTCAAACTGAACTGTTTTAAAGCTATTTGTTGTTGTTATTCAGTCGCTCAGTCATGTCCGACTCTTTGCGACCCTATGGACTCTAGCATGCCAGGCTTCCCTGTCCTTCACCATCTCCTGGAGCTTGCTCAAACTCATGTCCATTGAGTCGATGATGTCATCCAACATCTTAACCCATTCTATGTAGTGTGAATATGCATACATTTTTCTTGAAGAAATCTTAATAGGTTTGATTGTGGGCTATTATCACAGTAATGCTTTTTTTAATCTGAAAAATTGTAAATTCTGAAATATGTCATGCTCTATGGATTTGAATAAATGGTTATGAACCTGTGTCACAAATATTTTAATAATTTGGCTTCAGTTCTTGTATTGGATTGTTTCCTTGGAGGATGGAAACCTCAGATCTAATTCCTTAGTGAATGGTCTTTTAATGGAGGGTAGGAAGAAAACAGTTTTTCACAGGGAAGCAGGGTCACAGGGTTGCACACATGGACTCTGTAATCTCCCTAACTGAGGAGAAAGAGGTAAACCTTCTCTCTCTATTTGCCCAAGGAGTGAGCGCTTTCCTGGAAATTTCTGTCCTCTTTTATTCTACCCTAAATCCTAGCAATGCTTCAGTAGGCTTGCTCAATTACTGGGTCAGGTTTTTATATATAGTCACTCCATTATTATTTATTGCATAGTTTTGATTATTTTAAGCATAGTTATTGGTGACCAAAGCCTCTTTGTGGAATTTTCTCCTCTTCATTGGCTTCTGCGTAGGGCTTTGATCCAAATAAAATATGATTTTCATACAAAATAATACTATTATTGCTAATTTTAAAAATTTCCCCCATAAAAGTTCTATTTCTTTTCCAACATGGAATACATTAATCAGATAATCAGGAGATATTGAGAAATCTATTGTGCATATAAGACTTTATATAGATGCTCCCTGATTGGAAAATAGGATATCTCTGCTCAAAATAGGGTTGGAGGAAGAAGTATCATCTTTATAATTAACAATTAATTTTTAAACTATTTAACTAGCATAGCAGAATCATGCTCTAGGCCAAAATCTTTTTTTTTTTTCCTTTTCCTACTGAGAAGCCCTTGAACTGAATGTGCTTCAGAACTTTACTTTGATAGAGTTTATCTTATTATGGAAAGATGGAGTTCTTTTAAAAGTAGAATTGATCACTGAGCTCTTTATAAATCAGTCTCATAAGCAGATCCTTAAAGAGTCAAAACCATTTCATTTACTCCTAAAGCTATCATTATCCAAATAAAAGTCCCCGTTAATTCTCTTACTTTAATACTGAGGTCACCCATGACGACTTTGACTGCTTTTTCAATTGAAGTGATATGATCCCTCAACTTGGGCTCTGAAAGGCAGAGGGAGAAATTGAGAAGCCTGCTTCAGTAGGAGTACAGTATGTTCTGGAATTGTTGAAAACCGATTAGAGTTATGGCACATAATTGCAAAGTCTCTTGTCCTTAACATTTTATGTTATTCACTTCCCTTCCCTCTTACCTTCTCCTTTTTCAACTCTTTATAGATGTTGACTGCTTTTTTGATTCTCTGTTACACTTTGTTTACTTTTGTTTAAATTGTTAGATTCTTAAGTGCAGTCAATACATCATACCTAATGGATCAGCCTTAAATTTTGGAGACCACCTCAGGTTTATTCTGCCAATTCTTCAGTAAATCACAGGGAAAACTGAATTTTTTTTAAAAAGCTATTATTTTGTTGTACAAAAATGAATGATCATATTTTATTGAATCTAGGATATCAATTTTATGAGGCATCATTAGTTTATATTGCACCAAGAGTGAAAAGCTATAGTGGCTAATGATAATTAAAGATGTTATCAATTAGAAGATACATTCTGAAATTGCAAAAATAAACAGTTTTTGGAATTAATGAAATATGAAAATTTATTAAATTCTCTTTTCTAAAAGTACAAATTTTTAGAACATTGTGCATTCTTACACTCACCCTCAGTTTATTTGGCCACTTAATCAGTACCTCTTTTCAATTCCAGATTCAATTCTCAAATATTCTATTCCTTTACTGACTTCATCCATAAATATCATGAAAGAATAGAGGTAACGGGAAGTGCCTATTTAAAAGTAGTAGATTCATTATAGACAACTAAGAAAACCTAGCTTTACTTAAATATGATGTTCTGTAAGCTTCCCAAAGACACAGGATAGAATTAAAGACAATGCACAGGTTTCAATCTGCTTCTTAATACAAAAGAAACCACTCTGGTGTCATCCCTATTCTTACCCTCAGCGTTGATAGCTGATCTTAACAAAGTCAAGATTCCTATTCGAATGGCTTCACTATTATTTCTCATTTGTTCATCAAAAAAATCCATCAGGTCTGCAGGGCTTGAATGGGCTGCGGGTTTAAGAAATTCTGGAGTCAAAAGAACTCATTTTCACTTTAGGTAAAATTCTTGTGAATGGGAAGACAATCATTCTATGAGAACTGTCAAAGTCACCCTTTGGTTAGTAATCAGATTTTATTAGGCCCATACTTCTTTAGTATACATAATTTAACAGTTTGGTCCCTAAGAGAGCTAGGACCACTTCTGTTCATACCTGTGAATGTAACCTTATTTGGAAATTTGGTTCTTTGTAGATGAAATCAAGTTAAGATGAAGTTGTATTAATTCAATATAGCTGGTGTCTTTATAAGAAATGGATAGAAGACACAGACAAAGACACAGAAGGAAGCCTTGTGAACATGGAGGCAGAGATCAAAGTGATGCTTCACCAGCTGTGCAGCTGGTGGGGGTAGGGAGGAAGCAGGGAAAACTGAAGAAAGGTCTGGATAGAGTGGGGAGGTTTGGGCTGGAAATGATAAAGTGGTTAGTTAATCACTAATTACATAGACAACTGGAAAGTATGGAAACAGAGGGGCTGATTAGGAGAGAACTAGACCATACTAGAAAGGCATGCAGTGAGGTAGTGGAGATGACATATTTTGGAGAGGGTGCAGGTGTGGGAGGTATAGGATTGTCCTTGTCCCTTGCCCTGAGAAACTATATCAGAACATAGTTTTGTATCCTGGCCCTGGGACCTTGGTGTTTCCTCTGCAACCTGCGTCAGGTTGTAGATTCTAACATAGTGATGGGCAGGATTGTGACGTGAAAGCAAAAAGAAAAGAGAGAGTGAAGAAAAATGTAAGGGATAAACACCAAGAGTTGACAGGGAAGAAAAAAGGGTAACATTAGTTTGATAGAGTTTCTAACAATCACAAATACCAAGAAAAAATGTATTTCCTAGCCTTAGGGTTACCAACTCACACTGGTTTGCTTGGAAATAAACCCAAGCATATATGGTCAATTAATTTTCAACAAAAGACCTGGGAATATATACAATTAAGAAAGATTAGTCTCTTCAGTGAATGGTGCTGGGAAAACTGAACAGTCATATACAAAAGAAAGAAAACTGATTGTTACCTCAAAAAATACAAAGGCACACAAATTAAATCAAAATAAGTTTAAAACTTGAATATAGGATCTGAAAGTGTAAAACTTCTAGAAGAAAATATAGAGACTAAGCTTCTTGACACTGGTCTCGGCAATGATTTTTTGCATTTGACTCTAAAAACAGAGGTAACACAAGCAAAAATAAACAAGCAGGGTTTCATCAAACCAAAAAGCTTCTGCTCAGAAAAGGAAACCATCAACAAAAGGAAAAGGCAACCTATGAAATGGGGAAAAATATTTGCCAACCACATACCCAGTAAGGAGTTAACATCCAAAATATGTCTGGGACTTTTCTGGTTTTAAAACTGAAAGTTGGAATATTACTCAGCCATTAAAAAGAATACATTTGAATCCGTTCTATTGAGATGGATGAAACTGGAGCCCATTATACAGAGTGAAGTGAGCCAGAAAGAAAAGCACCAATACAGTATACTAATGCATGTATATGGAATTTGAAAGATGGTAATGGTAACCCTATATGTGAGACAGAATAAGAGACACAGATGCATAGAACAGTCCTGTGGACTCTGAGGGAGAAGGTGAGGGTTGGACGTTCTGGGACAATAACATTGAAACATGTATATTGTCATATGTGAAGCAGAACACCATTCCATGTTCTATGCATGGGACGGATGCTCAGGGATGGAGCGTTGGGATGACACTGAGGGATGGGAGGGGGGGGGAGGTGGGAGGAGGGTTTGGGAGGGGGAGCACATGTGAATCCATGGCTGATTCATGTCGATGTATGGCAAAAACTACTACAATATTGTAAAGTAATTAGTCCCCAACTAAAATAAAAAATAAAAAAATTAAAAAAAAAAAAAAAACTGAAAGTTATAATTTCCTGGAAATCCTTCAGTCCTGGGCAGATCAGGATAATTGGTCACCCCACCTGCTGCACTCCTCAGAACAGGTAGGGTATGAAAAAACAGAGAATAGTGTGAGTCAAAGGAACGTTTTGTGTGTATGTGTGAAAATGACGAATGTGGCAGCTTGCTCACACTTCATCCTTGTTGTCATCACCACTCAGAGACATTTTAATTAAAAGCCCACTGGATGCTGAGTCCTACCTAGAATGAGGAAACAGTTTGAAGCTTCGATTTCGTTTTCTTTTTCTGGAGGCTCTGGAACTCTGCACACCTGAATGAGAAGAAAAAAAAAAAGGGGGTAGATGTGAAACACAGAAAACTGGTGACATCGAAACAGATTTGCCAGCATGGTCTTCTTACCTGGTGGAGTAGATTGATGAAGATGGCCTTCCTCAAGGCCTTCGGAAGGCTGACATCGTAAAGGACTGCTGCGGTCAGTATCTGTCTTAGACTCTGGAATAAAAGCTCTGCAGGGTTAGTTGGAGCCTGCCTGCAGAGCGGCAGCTCAGGATGTGGAAGGCAAATGATCATGTGCGGTGAGGAGAACATACGCCTATCCTTCCAGCGGTTACCCGTTTTCTTTAGTGATTCTGGCTGCTTTCCCTTGTTCAGTGCCCCAGCAGCTTGCACAGGAATTCCTTTCTGGAGTTTCTGCTGTCTTAGAGGCCTACTGCTTCTCTACCTCATATTTCCTGGGAGGTATGTAAATTCAGCTGCCCCCAAACATGTTTGAGTTCCTTAACCCCTCCTGAGAATGCACATCCTTCAGGATGGTCTTTGGACAACCGTGGGAATCGGTTTCTCTGATGTGGCTCTCACCTGAGTGACGTGAAAGTCAATCTCTTTGTCTTTGTACTGGTTAAGGAGCCACGGGACCTGGCCCAGGGCGTATTCACAGAGGTCTTCCCGATGGAGCAGCAAGCTCACTGTGGGGCCGTGAGCCTTAATGATGGCCAGAATCTGCAGAGGCAGCAAACAGATACTTAGAAAAAGTATAATACTTAATTATACTTTACATAAGTATAATATATTTATGTATATTATAATTATATTATATTTGTGTATATTATGTATAAGTATAGTATACTTATGTGAAGTATAATATATAATTATATATTAATAATATAAGATATATAATATCTATTATACTTCACATAAGTACATAATAAAATATTTCATTATGCTTTTTGTACATTTCTCAGTATACCAGAAAGAGCTTTAGATACCTCCAAAAACCTTTCCTCACTGCTTTCAACCAAACAAGGTTTTTTCAAAAAATATTTAGGCTATGATCACGGTATTCATTGCACGATGAAGAGTTATATTTATATTTGTATCTACATCCATTTCCATCTCTATACTCATTTCAATGTTTGCCCCTCTCTTCTATTTCTTTAATCTCTTTCTAATGGTCAGTTTATTTTACTATATTAACACATTTATTAAAAATTTTTCTCTTTCTTTATTTTTTAAATCATGAAAGTATGATAATAGCACAGTTACAGGAGACTTGGAAAATACAGAGCAGTGTTACAGGTAGCTCCACTATATATTACAAATATTTTTTTAAGTAAATAAATTAAGATTTTTAATAGGAGTTTCAATATTAAACTCTCAAAAATTAATAGAATATACAGAAAAGTAGAAGGATATAATAGATCTGAAAAGCACCATGAGCCAATCAACATAATTAAGGTTTAAATAATTTTCACACAATAGTAGGATACAAATTCTATTCAAGTTCCCACAGACTAAAATTTTTTTTAAATTAAAACTTGTTTCATGAAAAATGTTTAATTTTCTTCAGTATTCCTCTGAATATTATTAATTATTCTGAATAATATTATTAAACATCATGGTGCTTAAAATGTCAATAATCTAGAAAATTTACATATAAGTTTATTTTACAACAATGTGGATTTTTTCTTTTTAAATGAGTTTTTGTTGGGGTGTAGTTGCTCTACAATATTATGTTAGTTTCTGCTGTACAGCAAGATGAATCAGTCATATGTACATCTCCTTTCTTTTGGACTTCTTTCTCATTCAGGTCACCACAGTGAATTAAGTAGAGCTCTCTGTGCTATACAACTAATGAGAATATATTAACAAATTAAAAATCTCCCTTACGTTAAAAATTCTTTGATTCCATATCACTTCAACCCCACTGTTATCCTCACCCAATTCTCTTTTCCTTTTCTTGCTTGCAGATCAGAGTTTATTGAAGGAGTGGTCTGCCTTTGCTATCTCCACTCCCTACCTTCCATTTATTTCTCAGTCCACAATACTCTGGCTTCCACATGACATGAAAAGTGAACCCACACAAAATATAAATGCAATATATATTGATGATAAAAATTTAGAAATCACAAAAATTAAGATGAATCAGAAAACATAGTACCCACAGTATTCATGGATAGGCATTATTTGGTATGTTTTTAATGCCATTTCTTTACTTGACCTTTTCCTTTCTCTCTTTTTCTCTATGTATTTTAATTTCTTAAAAATTGACATCATTCTTTAATCTATAGTTCTATATTCTGCTCTCTCTATCTAATATTATATAATTTTACCTATTAGCTAATTTTTTCTATAGAGCAAACCATCTCAAAAGTTAGTGGCAGTCACAGAAAGGAATAAAATTGTCATTTGTAGTAATGTGGATGAACCTAGAGTCTGTCAAGCAGAGTGAAGTAAGTCAGAAAGAGGAAAACTCTTTGCATATTGTATATTGTAATATACAATACAATAATATTGTATATTAATGCATATACTTGGAATCTAGAAAAATGGTGCCAATGGACCTATTTGCAGCACAGGAATAGAGATGCGGATGTAGAGAACAGACTTGTGGGCACAATGGGGGAGGGAGAGAATTTGATGGACTGAGAGACTAGCATAGACACATAGACACAACCTTGCATAAAACAGATAGCTTTTGAAAAGCTGCTGTATAGCACAGGGTGCTCAGCTCAGTGCTCTGGGATGACCTAGAGGGGTGGGATGGGGTGGGAGAGAGGCTCAAGAGGGAGGGATATATGCATACATATATCTGATTCACATTATTACACAGCAGAAACTAACACAACATTGTAAGGCAATTATACTCCAATTAAAAATAAATAAATTTTAAAAAGCTTAGTGGCTAACAACAATAACCATTTATTTCACTTAAGACTGTATGTCAGCTGGGAGGTGGTTCTACCACATTTCCATGCAGTGGACATATTTCAAGATTTTCCTTATTTGAGCACCATAACAATGTCCTCTGTAGGTCTGTCTTTGCTTTTTGAAAATCACTCCTTAGTTTCTAAGATCTCATTCTTCTTAAGCCCTTCCAAGTTTTCTTATTTCTTAAAAAACGTCCTGTGTAGAATCAAGGCTCTTTATTCTGTTGGCCAAGATCACCATTTGGGTTTCTTTTATTTCTGCCTCTTTATATTCACTTTCCTCACCATACTTCCCCTCCTCCCACCTAACTCACTCAAGCACCATGTTATCCCACCTCCAACCTATGCTTCAGTGGGTTTATCCCCTCCTTAGCGACTGCATCTCCCCAGCAGTAAAGGACTTCACGGCCAGCAAGCTCAGTTCCATGTCATGGCCTTTCTAGTACTCATTGGGTAGTAAGTGTTTCTCTCCCTGTGCTCTCTTATTACTTTGTGCACCTTCTTATTACTTGCCTAACTCTTGTAGTGAGCAAATTTGTATTGCATTTTGCTTGTCAAGTGGCTTCCAGAAAAGACGTCTACAGAGTAGTTTAAAAATTTCATGTTTGCTAACGATTTCACCATCCCAGCACGTTAAAAAAGAACAATAGCTCAAAATATAGAAAACTGGAGAAGGTAGCTAAATGTTAAATCTTTTATAATATAGCAATAAAGAGATTGAAATAAAATATAATTTATCTTAAAAAATTATAGCAATTAAGCAAGATTAGGATGAGATTATATATATGAATGCACTTTGTAATCTATTCTTAATAAGGCATTACACTATTATGAAATGGTCAAGCTCATTCTTTAGATGTCATTTTAATTCATTGTGATAGCCATAGACACGGCAAACTTCTGTGGACTGGTGTTTTTCCCAATCAGTGACTCAGTCCAAATATGGGTTATGATATAGCTAACATTCTATATATTTTGCTCATTTTAATTATTTATTGTTCTCTCCACACACTGGCATGTCAGTTCCATGAGAGTGGGGATTTGGGTCTGTTTAATCTCTGCTGTATCTCCAGTATGTGGAATGATATCTGACATGTCATGGGGACTCAATAATTATTAGTTGAAATAAATGAGTAAATAGTGATTTGAAACAGGAAAAACAAAAGACTTCATAAACCAAATAAAATACAACCCATCACTTTCCAAAAGAACTAAGATGAATTATCATGTTAAAAAGAGAAGAGGAAGTTCAATCAGGATGTGAGGAGAGCTAGCTGGAGTCATACAGAGCCCCACTCACTTGCGTGGGTGAGGTCGTGGAGGCCCACTTGTCCATGATATACCGGAACAGCATGAAGATCTTGTCGGAGAGGCGGTTGGCATCCAGTCTGGGATAGGGGAAATCTCTCCAGTGGTTGACATACTTGTAAATGGCTCTGCTGAACTTCTCTAGCGCTGCATTTTAGAAACAACCAGACTGAGAAGAATATCAAGATGGGATGGGCCATAATATCATCTGAGAAAAGTGTACTGATGATTAACAAATGTGTATTAATTTCTATAAAATCTATGACAGTACCAAGTGAATACATAAAAAAGTGCTCCAGCCACTTTAGTGAAATGTAAATTAAAACCATAATGAGATACTGCAACATATCATCCGAAATTGCTAACATTTCAAACAGTCAGTGTCAAGTATTGACAAGACTAAGGTACAGCTGGTATGTTGACATTTTGCTAGTGAGAGTATGGACTGCTGCAAACACTTTAGAGAATGGTTTGACATTATCAACCAAAGTTGAATATGCTTTATCTAGGACTCAGAAATTCTGCTCTGAGGTGTACAGCCCTTAGATATGCATACATATAGGCACTAAAATCCTTGTACAAGAACGTTTCTATTCACCTTTTGGTAACAGCTTCAAACAAAAAACAATCCAAATTATTTGTCAACAGGTAGGATCAAAAAACTATCATATAGACATGTAACTGTAAACAGAGATGAAAATGGACTCCATGAACACAAAACAACATGTGTGAATTTCACAAATAGGCAAAGTTAACCTGTAGTGCTAGAATCCACAATTGTGGTTACTCTTGGAGAGGGTGATGATTGGGAAAAAAGATGAAGGGGGCCTCTAGGGAGTTAGTAATGTCCAAAGTTTTAACCTGAGTGGTGGTCAAATGGATGATTGACTTTGTGACAACTCAGCACTTTGTATACTTATGGTAATTAGTTTTTCTCCATGTATATTTTACTTTATTAAAATCGAAAAATCTTGAGCCTGCAAAATATCATATATATTTGCATCAAGTCATTAAATAGTTGTTTTTTCCTTCAGCTCCTCATGCTGTCTCTTGTATTAGATAGTAAAAAATTATAGTTTACTCTCTCAAGGATATGTCACACAATACTATGAAAAAGACGCCAAGTATCTTAGCTTTAGAACTGGTCATTTATTGGTTTATTCCTCCCCCTCCAGACTCTCTCACATAATCTCATGTTACATTTTGTCATATCTATTTTGTGCATGTGTGTATACATACCTTGTTTGTTGATGTTCTGAAACAACAAACACAACATCTGTTTCTTTGCTGATTGATTGCACTGCTAGATGGAT
This sequence comes from Okapia johnstoni, assembly GCA_024291935.2. Classification (NCBI taxonomy): domain Eukaryota; kingdom Metazoa; phylum Chordata; class Mammalia; order Artiodactyla; family Giraffidae; genus Okapia; species Okapia johnstoni. Next base: position 75,097,413 of record CM044313.1, on the reverse strand, counting down.
GGCTATTAAATTGAATACATTTTCTTTATAGTATAGATATGTAACCTTATCTGGCAGTCAGGCCTAGGTTGCATTAGGACCAAAGGGCACTTAGATAACTTTATAATACACAGATAAAAATTCCCTTATTCATTGCATTGTGATTTCTGATTTTGTTTTCGTTTACCTTCTTGGTTCTTAATACTGGAGGTAGAAATGCACTTAGAGGCACCAAATGTTGTTTTGCTGGAACACAATGTTAACTGTGATGGTAAGTAGGGAAGATAAAAAAAAAATATTGAAAACTGCTGATCTAGTATAGTAGCTTGAGTCCTTGACTTAGACTGTCATACTTCACATCTTGTCTCTGCCAAGTATTGGCTATGTGATTGCAGGCAAGCTGTTCAACCTAAGCCTCAATTTCTCATCTGTAAAATGAACTGAAATTGTTATCCACTCAATGCAGTAACTGTGAGGGTTAAATGAAATAATCTAAAAATACCCAAAGCAGTACCCAAGTAGATAGTAAATTCTCAATATTTATTAGGTACAAATCTTACCTTCATTGAGGACAGACAAGAAGAAATGGGCAAAATAGAACAAAGAAGACTTGGATGATAAGTAAAGAAGACATTTCTGAGAGCATGGGCCTTAAAATACTATAAAATAATAGTCACAGAGATATCAGTGGTGGAAGGAATCTCAGCAGTCACTTCATTTGTTGTTTTTAAAGGTGAAATTGAGGTTGAGAGAAGGACAGAATCACCTGATGGCTCAGTGACTGATCAGAGGAGAGAGTCCAGGTCTTCAGACTCATCCAAGGAGCCTCTTATTGTGCAGAGAATGCTTTTTCCAGGAGCTGAAGGGCATGTCATTCTCTGCAGACTGTTGATTACTATAGATGTCTCTGAGTTTGGGGGTAGAAGGGACTTGTGACCATAGTTTGTTTACCCATTTTCTTTGATTTTATGATTGCTTGTAGTTTTATTAGATGGTTTACTTATCATTTTCACAATATTGCATTGCAAAGAGATACCAAAATTTAGCCTGTGGCTAAGAGCTAGTAAGATCTCATAATCACTAGAGAAAGTGTGGTTCAGTTGAAAAAGGAGATTAGTGGACACTGACTAGTAGGACAGTGGAAAGAATATGGACTGGGTGGTCAGATAGATCTGAACGCCACCTCTCCATCACACTGACTGTCATGACTTTGAGAGAAAACCGCTTAACTCCCTTGACCTCAGTTTCTCATCTGTAAAATGGGCTAATAGTACCTTGCAGAATTGCAGTGAGGATTGACAGGGGTAACTCCCGGCAGAAAGCCTTCCATGTGGAAGGCCCTCAGTAGATGGTAGATACTATTACTAGAAAGGACAAGAGTAAAAGGAAAAATAAGACATTTGCTCCACTTATAGTCTGGTCTTAACAAAGGAGAAACCACAGGGATACCCACCAATGCAGAAAGCTCCTTTCATCGTCTCCTCTTCAGTCAGCCTGAGCATGGTTTGCATGGTGAGCAGGGTCATCATCATGAAGGGAATGCTCTGGGACACTGCAGGAAGGGCACAAGAGGAAGTTCTGTCACAGCTCCCCAAACCATCATCAGTTAACAAGCATTTCAAGGCAGATGAGGTGTGGTGGGAAGCCATTCTGCCCCATGCCCACCCCCCAACGCCAGGCTGTACAGTGAGTCTCCTACATATGAAGCTTCAAGTTGCAAACTTTCAAAGATGAGAATGTGCAATTGCATGTCCAGTCTCATGTTAGTTCACGTGTCTGGTATACAATGTCGTGTGCACGTATCCTCTACAAGTAGATGTGTGCTTTACCGTCCAGCACTATAGACAATACAGTAGTACAGTATTTTTATTCCAAGCCCATCATGTCTGGAAGCAAGCACAAAAGATGTGGTGATGTAGCTTGGGGTTACTGTACTTTTCAAGGTACTGTACAGTAAGATTAAAATATTTTCTTCATATTTTGTGTTCATTTTATATGTATTATTTGTGTGAAAATTATTATAAACCTATTACAGTACAAGTACTATATAGCTGACCATGTTAGGCTAACTTTGTTGGACTGAACAAACAAACAAACTGGAATTCTAAACATGCTCTTGGAATGGAACTCAATCATATCTGGGGGACTTACTGTAGTTAGAGCACCTTAAAATAAGGTGCTTTCTATCAGTTGTCTGTACCTGTTGCTTCGTAGCAATTACTTACTTGGATAATTATTTCATTAATGTTCATCCCTCCTACCAGAACTTGCTTGTATCTCCAGGGCCTAGCACAGGTGATAGGTGCTCAGTAAATATCTGTTAAATGAGGTAGTTTATAAAAAAGCATCCTAGGAAACCCTTACTTCATGTCAGAGTTGAGTGGTTTGCAGAATATGGCTTGTGGAAAATGTTCTTCTGCAAACACAAAGCCAGATGAAAGGAAAGATGAGGGTCGGAGTCAGTATTCTTTAGTACAGAAGGAAGAAGAAGAGACCCTCCCTCTCTGCTGTTCATTCCCATTTGGGTTTAGACAATTAAAATGCTGGTTTCGCAGGGAAAATGTGGAGGCTATTCCCTCCATACCATAGCTGGTTGCCAGTTCAGCCAGGGCAAGCACAACGAACTCGTTTGGTAGCTCCAGAATCCTGAAGTTACTTTGTACTTCATACATCACAGAGTTGAAGTCATGTGCAGCAAGAGACACCAGCACCTCCCCAGCTAGCATTCTGATTTCTCTGAGGATCTGAAGAAGAAAAGGAAAATAATAACAACCAGCAAGAGTCAGCAGAGGGGAAATAGTTGACATAATATTTATAAGTTCTCTACCTTTTCAATCGAGGGAGAATAGGCTGTTACAAACCCTGTGTGGAAGACTCTAGGGTAGATGTCAGCAGCTGGGAAACAGTGGTAATTCAAAAGCACCTCAAAGCCAGGTTTTCACAGAGTTCTTGTAAGCTCGAGGCAATGCATATTTTCTACCCAATTAATCAGGTACCACGAGCATAAGATTTATGTTTAAGTGATATGAATTACTGAAGGGAATGGAGAAAGAAAAATGGGCTGGGAGTCCAGAGCTTTGAGTTTTAGTATTGTCCTAATCTAATTATCCTTAATGTTGGAGATACTGGGAAGGGCCTTTGCTTTTGGTAATGGTGAATGAAGTCAGTTTGATCCACTTTCCTGCTGAGGAAAAGAAAAAGTGCTGGGCAAGATATTAAAAAATATACTCATAGAAACATCAAAGACAATCACAATATAAGGTGGAATGAATTACTGAACTGAAATCTGAACAAGACTGGAAATACAGAGATATAAACCCTGCCTTGGGGCTGCTTTGCAGCTTTTTGGGACAACAGTCAGAATTCAGGGCCAACCAATGGTGAGACCCTGGTCATCCTATCTTTTACCTTTAGGGCTTAAGACCCCAAAGGGCTGCATTGATATGGAAAGTTAAATTGGTTCTCCATGGACCATAGTCTAGCCTTGAGTCATGGAAGTTGCCCAGAAAAATCCCAACCCCTGAAATTAGATTGCTTGTGCCTTGGCAGGTAAACAAGTAAAAATCCTTTCTGGAAGGAAACAATGTAAGACTCAAATTATTTCTACAAATAATTTTTCAGATACAATGCCTAGTACACATGGACAATTAGGCACATGGAGAGATAGGAATTCACATGGGAACCAAGAAATTTGGGTTCTAGTTTATTCATTCTGTTGATAAACAGCTGTGTTACTTTGCAAACAATCTCTCTAAGCACCAACTTCCTCATCTAAAAGTGGATGGGGTATTACTTCTAAAACATTTCGAAACTCTACCCCGGTTTCCTCATCTGTGATGGGGTAAATAATATCCAAGTTACCATGAAAAACAAATAGAAGTGATCTATGGCCCTTTTAGTGATGTAAAAAAAGTTTATGGATGTCTACATGGGTGCAGTTGCATCACATAAAGACCTGTTACTGGCCCTGACACTGGATCAAACTTACATTGTCATCTCTCATGTCCTTAGAAGCATAATAAATCAACCTTTGGACAATTGCATCATCCAAGATGTCAGTATTCTGAATAACGGAAGTGAGATGACCATAAATGTCTTCCTGTGAACATACAAAGTTATACACAGAAATTTGAGTTGCAAAACTGAAAAAGTCAGATAATGTCCATATAAATAATGCCATTAAACTAAGCAATGTATCCCTACGAGATTTTATATATCCTAATTGAGGCTTCCTTGACATAATACAGGCTTCCCAGATGGCACAGTGGTAAAGAGTCTGCCTGACAATGCGGGAGACCCAAGAGACATGGGTTCGGTCTCTTAGGTCCAGAAAACTCCCTGGAGTAGGAAATGGCAACCCATTCCAGTATTCTTGCTTGGAAAATTCCAAGGACAGAGGAGCCTGGCAGGCTACAGTCCATGGTTTAGGAAAGAAGTGAACATGACTGAGCACACACACACTTAACATAATATGCATCTTTAGAAATCAAAGGCTTAGAGGTAAAGCAAAGTTCATTCTAAAACCTGTTTTAATCTGACTATATTTCTAAGACAATATCTAACTGAAGGCAGGGATGGGCTACTTGACATACTGAAAGTGAAAGTGAAGTTGCTCAGTTGTGCCTGACTCTCTGTGACCCCATGGACTGTTGCCCACCAGGCTCCTCCATCCATGGGATTTTCCAGGCAAGAATACTGGAGTGGGTTGCTATTTCCTTTTCCAGGGGATCCTCCCAATCCAGGGATTGAACCTGGGTCTCCCAGATTGCAGGCAGACGCTTTACCGTCAAAGCCACCAGGGAAGTTCATATTAAAGTCTCTTGAAATTCTCTATTGTAGGGCCCTCAGGGCAATGGAAATGCCCATCACCCTAATTGTTGCTTTTACAACCAAAGAGCGCCTATAGCATTAAGAAATATGACATGATTCCCAAAGAGGCTGCAAAGTTATGCAACTTGTTCCTAAAGGGGATTTGTAAGCCCTTACTTCATCTGTGCCTTTGTGGAAGAGAAGTTGTGAGCTCCTTTCCACGGAGCTGCACCCTCTGGGAACTACATGGCTTGAGCAGATGTTGTGTGTGAGGGCTCTTCTCAATCTCTTAGATGGCCACAAGGCCTTTGGAAGATGAGAGACTGGTCTTCTAAAATCTCCAAGAGCCTCAGGCATGTTACCTTGAGGTACTACGCCTGTGTTTAAGGTGTGAGATAACTCACTTTTCGTACAGGATTCTAATATGGAGTCAGGGTTGAGAACCACTGGATTAAGAGATAAAGGTGTAGGCACTGCCCTTCACAGGGAGGTTACATTGAATAATGATTAGGAGCATTATTTTGGAGTCAAATGGGCTTGTCTACTGTTCTCAAGCATGTTACTTCTCTGGGCCTCACTTTTCTTAGCTGTCAAATGGAAATAACAATACCTATATCACAAAGTTGTGAGGAGTGAGCATAATGCAATGCATTATTGTTTGGGAAGAATCAAGTGCCCTAGATAAGTGTTCTATGAAGGATAGCATTGTTATTTTACGAAAGGTTATTGAAGCCAGAAAAATCTTCAAATCTCAGAGAAATACATCTCTGTTTGTGAAATAGCAATACAGATGAGTCGTTGCTGTTGGTCATTGTTCTGTCGCTAAGTGGTGTCCTACCCTCTGTGACCCCATGGACTGTAGCACACCTGTCCTTCACTGTCTCCCGGAGTTTGCTCAAACTCATGTCCATTGAGTCCGTGATGGACATACCACATCATCCTCTGTCGCCCCCTTCTCCTGCCTTCAATCTTTCCCAATATCAGGATCTTTTCCAGTGAGTCAGTTCTTCCCAGGTGGCCAAAGTGTTGGAGCCTCAGCTTCAGCCTCATTCCTTCCAGTGAACACTCAGGGTTGATTTCCTTTAGGATTGACTGGTTTGATCTTTGGGAATTTTCTCATAGGAGCCCTCAGATTCCTTGCAGGTCATTTGGTCCTGTCCAAAACATTCATAAAATATTTGGTCCGCACCAAAAAATGTCTGCTAACCCTCAAAGTACACAGGAGTAGGCTCTAACCCACATGGTTGTGAGTCTGACATCCCCCTTTCCACATCTATCTGCATAAGGTTATGGAAGGGGGCATTCTTTTGCCAGGTTCTACAACTGGATACTCTGAATCCTCAAATGCCAAGTGTCATGGTGGAAACATTAAAATGACTTCCATAAAGAGTGCATTTTCTGAAAAACTGAATACCACTCAAGAAGCCAGAAAGAAAAGAGAAAGTTAAAGCAAAGAAGGATGCAGATGAAATGTTGCAATAACTGGACTAGAAAAAGTGAATGAGGAAGAGATTTTCTCTGTTTTCCTTACCTTGCTAATATTATCTTCCTTGTTCAGCATGCCAAGAGTGAGGTTAATATCTCCCAAAATCTCTAAAATGGACAGGAAAAGAATTAAATATTGCAGAAACCGACATAACATTGTAAACATTAAAAAAAAAAAAGCACATGCTGAAGTGCCCTCCTGTTAATTACTTTGCAGTGTTCCCTTCTCTCTCCTTTTCTTTCTCTCCTTCTCTGTCGCTCTCCTCTCTCTTCTTCTTTCCTTCTCTCTCCCTCTCTCCCTTCCTCCTCCTTTTCTCCTGTTCCCTCTTGACTGCCAACTCTTTGATGGCAGGAACAGTGTCATTTATATTTTATAACTTGAAACGCTTTACAATAGAAGATTCTTAGTATTTTTTCTCCAAAACCTAAATCAAACATGGAGGGGAAGACACAAGATGCTATGTCCCAATTAATCCTTCCAGCCACGTAGGTATCACTCTATATCCTCTGCAGCAAGGCTCAGCTCTCAGATTCCGTGACCTGAGCCCCTTATGCCTGACCTGAGTAGGGGAAGTCAGGAGCGTAATAGAGCTGGTTATTTTCTACCTCCTTCCTCCATGATCCCCTCCATCTTATTTATTGACATCCTCTTTCTCTCTGAATTCCCTTCTGGGCCTGCCAGCTCTTCTGGTACCACGTTCATGCAACCTTGTTCTTTTCTGGAAATGATCCAAATATTTTTGACTTGCACTTTCCAGGAATTATTTGAATAAAGCGCATTGGAAAACTGAAAAGACATATTTGAGTCAAGGGAACTGAGAAATTTCACATCACACAGCAAGTTGGTAGGCGGGATATTTTTGGATGTAATGATTTTCCACAAGCCTCCAAATCAAACAACATAACCCTTTCATACAGTCATTTTTGGCAAGGCAGAATATTTCTGAATGCTGACTCTGCCAGCATTGAAGATTAAACAAGAAACTGCCTTTGTGTTGTAGCCACTTTCTCTTCAAGTAGACTATACATTTTTAAAGAGGTAAGACACAATCATCTCTCAGGCTCCCAGTCCATCATTGGTCCTTTGTAATTATAATTTATAATCTGGTGATTTTTATTATTTTGGAATAAAGGGAGAGTAGAGAGAAACAATCTTACTTTAATATAATTTTTCATAAAACCTTTCAGGTGTACAGATCTCCTTCAATCATGCTCACTATTCCCCACCTCGCATATGTATATGGTCACACAGACACAAAATATCTACCTCCTCAGGGACCAGTGATGCTCACCTGCAGATTCCTCCATGTCCTCAGCCATGTCTTGGCTGTTTCAGGCTCTCTAAGAGACAGCACCTAAGTATAAGAAACAGTAAGGCTAACAAATCCAAGAAACAGGTTTGCAATTTTCCCACATAAGGCTCACATAAGGGTCTCTAAAATGAAAGTCCCTCCACCACTCAATTGGCACAATGCTCCGGAAACTTCCAGCGATGGGCTGCTGCTGAGGAAGATGATGCTGTATTCTACAACTGGGACATTTTCTTGCTTCTGAGCTCCTGCTGACTGACAAAATGGCTTCATCTCACCAAATAGTGTCCTTTTGGTGGAGACCAGAGTATCTGAGAAGGAAGAAATTAGAGACTGAAACTCAAACCATTTTGGTAGGCCAAAGGAGTTCTCCTTAAACATGGGTCCATTGATCACAAATTTGGAAGCTGTTTTCAGTGGTCACTTTACTGGCCTGGTGTTGGCCGAAATTTTATGGTGACCTTGTTGATTGTTCTACCTGGTGAAAGTCAGTCACACAAACTAGGCATGGTCAGTGGACTGGAATGCCCACCAAGGGCAGTTGAATGGAATGTCCAACTGACAGCAGGAGAACCAGACCTTCTCAGCCTCCCTCCTCATTCCCTCTGTCACTGACTTGATCTGGATACTGCCCTCACTTCAGGCTCAGGCCTTTTTCTCTGACTTCATTCTCTCTTATTTTCAAGTCATTCTTTATCCAGACCTCTTGGCTATAATGCTTTCAACTTTACTAGTACTTCAGTCTGTTCTCCCCGCACCGGCAAACTTAAATCTATTCACACTTTTCAGCGTATGTCCAGATTGTATGTTAAGGTGATAGATGTCAAAGGAAGTGGGAGTAGGGTACCAGCAGTCTGTAGGTCTGGGTGTGAAAGGGGCTGAGGAGAGGGGCCCAGGACAAGTCTCAGCTACTGCTGCTTCTCGAGCTATCTTCCCTTCATTAAGGATATTTCAGATTCTAAGACTAGATGCTTTCACCTAAACCTTTGGATTCATTGCCCTTCTTATAGGTATTTTCGCTCTGGATCTATTACAGAGGTCTTAAATAAGCTGGTGATTAGAAGCATTTTCAGCTTCCCAAGTCAGCATCACTATTTCTCAAAGTGTGGTCCACAAGTGTGTTATATCAGGAATCACCTGTTGTCCTTATTTAAAAATGTCCATCCCCAGGGACCTCATACCTGGTAAGTTACAAAGGGGCTTGGAATTTGTATTTTTAATGAGTACCCTGACTGATTCTTAGGTCCACTAAAGTCTGAGAAGCACTTGCCAAGGTCTTTGTGCAATCACCCATTAGTGGATAATTGAAAATTTAGCACTTACTTGGAAGGTTTTCATTGTGTTTTGGTGAGAATAACAGCTGCTCATCTTCAGAACAATGACTCACTCACCCATTGGAGGATAGGCTTAGAATTAGTGGGTGGGAGAGGTGATGAGGTGATGAGAGGAAACCCGAATCTCTTAATGTCTTATAGCGAAACAAAAATGTTAGAAATGATGTGCTTTTAGAATCTTAAATAACACTGAAATAGAATCAATACTAAGGAAGACAGTGATTCAGGTGATGCTACAATCAATTTCTTATTCTTTTCATGAATGGTGGCAAATGATTTTTTTGAGTGTCCGTACATAAAGATTTTCTTGATTTCAGAGAGATTAAGGAAGTTAGGAGATGATTGCTTTTTACTGACTTTGTAATTTATTCATCAGAGCAATCAAAACAACTTTTTGTTAAATGTTCTTTCAGATAAAACAATTTACTCATCGATCTCTCTTTTCATAAAGTAGTATTGCAGATATATTTTTTAAAAAGTCATTTTCCTATTATTTCCTACTTTTTGTGCTAGGCTAGCACAATATGGGTTTGATTTCTCTGAAGCCCTAGAAGCATGCTAAACCCTAATTCTCAAAGCTAATAGGATGGCATGTGCTAACTAATGATGTATTATTTCTAGATGTTTGATTGCAGGGGAGTTGATGTTCAACTTGCTAAAGAACTGGGGTATCTCTCTGGGTATGAAGTAACTACCCCCTTTCAGTGTGACTTGTCAAATGATACCACTCAACCCTATGAGTACTATGGGAGCACTATGTTCCCAAATGCAGTGTTATTGGACAAGGATATTAATAAGGCAGTAAAGGAAAAATATAAAGCTATGTGAGAATAGATATGTGAAAATAATATAAAAATATTATAGAAATGTAAATTTTGTGAAAATCAAATTTTAAATTTTTGTGGTTTTAATGGAATTATAGAGTACAATTCTTTAAACCTTAACTCAAATCTTTTATTCTTTAAATGAAATATTGAATCTTATAAAAGATATCAAAAATGAAATTTAGGCTCTGAATTTTTGTTAGTTTCATGATATAAGCCTAATCCCTTGTACCTTAGTACCCAGAAGTGCAAGAAATATGAGATGGTAATTTCACAGACCAACAGATTAAATATGCCTTTGTTGTAAGTAGTTTCCCATTTTCCTCTTTTTATTTTCCCTTCCTTCTTTCTCTCTCTCTCCCCTTCTTGTCCTCTTTTTGCTCCTTTCCCCCTCTCTGGTCTCTCTTCTGTCTCTTGTTTCTCTTCCTCTTTCTTTGCTTTTTCTTCTTGTAGTAAGCAATAACAATGAAAGAATGATGTCCAGTATAGTTCACTGTGGTTCAGTTCAACACACATTTACTATCTACTTGTTGGGCAAGAAGCTCCATAATGGAGGTGCTTGAACGTATCATGATGAGAGGCTATGTTGTAACCTCAAGGAACTTGGCAATCAGAGGGGCAAAGCCACCCCATTGACACAACTGACTGACAAATGATCCAGTGTAGTGATAGTTACTCTAAAGACATAAACATAGAGCCCAAATGATTGTGAACTCTGTCCACAGAGCACCGGGGTAGTGCTTGAGATAATCTATGTGACAGTGGAGATGAGTCCTCTGAATAACATACAGAGAAACACAACTACCTCTTTTTTATAAGTAGAAGCCTGCAGACCTTCTAATTAACCCATTTTGTCATCAACATGAATAATAAACATAAGTAATAGCATTTCTTGATTTTTATTTATTTAACAATATTTAGCCTGCTTCTGTTTTCAATGCAAATGTAAGGTATTCAGCCATGATACTATGATAAAGTATATACTCAAAATACTTTCTTTCTTCAGAGCAGAATTCATATAGGAAACAAAAGTGAAATGAAGAAATAGTATGAGACTTGGAGTTTAGGAACTTGGAGTACGTCTAAATTCTGCTACAAATTAGTTGTTTTACTAAGGGAAAAATCAATCTCTCTGGACTGAGTTTGAGTTTTTTAGTAGTAAAGATGAAAGGATCTGGTTAGTTAACATGAAAATCATTCCCTGCATGAAGCAACTTTGTTTTCACTTTCTCAGTGATACCAAAACCATGCACAGTGTTGTTTTGCATTTCCAAGCACTAAATGTATAACGGGATGACAGAGGATAAGATGGTTGGATGGCATCACCGGCTCAAAGGACATGAGTTTGAGCAAACTCCAGGAGATGGTGAAGGACAGGGAAGCCTGGTGTGCTGCAGTCCTTGGGGTCACAAAGAGTTGGACATGACTCAGCAACTAAACAGCAACAACATTTGCTGAAGGACAACCATGGCAAGATACTTTGCTCAGCACAGAGGATACAAATAGATCCCAAAGCACACATGATCCTTGCCTTCATGGAGATGAAACAGACATGAATCACATAATCACACAAAGAGTCAGACATGACAGAGAAAATTTCACTTTCTCATAGTACGCATTTCTGTTATAGGTTTGTTACTAACAGATGTCAGGAGAAGAATACAGTCTGTTTTTGTAATTTGGAGTAGTGAAAGACAGGACAGGAGCCCTTTGTACCTCTAAACACCTTGCCTCTTGTGGCCTGGCACCACAAGAGTTTGCTTTCTGCTTTCTGGAGCCCATTTTTCCTTAAGAGATTTTAGGAGGACTAAGTTTTAACTGTCAGTGACTTCTTGGACCCTCTGGTTGCATTTTTTTGCTGTTTTGCTGTTTGTTTATTCTCTAAGTCGTGTACAACTCTTTGCAACACACTGGACTGCAGCACACCAGGCTCCTCCGTCCTCCATTGTCTCTCAAGAGTTTACTCAGATTCATGTCCATTGAATCGGTGACGCTACCTAACCACCTCATCCTTGGCTGCCCCCTTCTCCTTTTGCCTTCTATCTTTCTCAGCATCGGGGTCTTTTCTAATGAGTTGGCTCTTTGCATCAGGTGGCCAAATTATTGGAGCTTCAGCCTCAGTATCAGACCTTCCAGTGAATATTCAGGGTTGATTTCCTTTAGGATTGACGGATTTGATCTCTTTGCAGTCCAAGGGACTCACAAGAGTCTTCGCAGGTTGCATTAGTGAGAAATACAACATTATCTTTCTGGCTGAGGAATTCACCTTTAACAGTTGGGAGATAATTCAAAGATTCTTGCATTACCTCAGTGTTTCAGAATGGATTACTGTAAAATTTCAAATAAGAAAATTTCTGATTACAGAATAGGGATTTTTGCCAGAAAGAAGGCAAATCACAAGACTCTATTCTAGACTCAGGATTTAGAAACAAAACATAACTTTAATGACTGGTCCTTGTGCTAAGGTATGTCAGTCTTCTTCTGCTCCTATAGGGCACAGAGATGAACACTCACATTCAAGAAGAGGAACCTGGAGCCCATGACAGCATTTTGTGCTGGCTAAAGTAGAAGGCAATGGCACCCCACTCCAGGACTCTTGCCTGGAAAATCCCATGGATGGAGGAGCCTGGTAGGCTGCAGACCATGCGGTCGCTAAGAGTAGGACACGACTGAGAGACTTCACTTTCACTTTTCACTTTCATGCATGGAGCCCATGACAGCATTTTGTGCTGGCTAAAGTAGAAGGCAATGGCACCCCACTCCAGGACTCTTGCCTGGAAAATCCCATGGATGGAGGAGCCTGGTAGGCTGCAGACCATGCGGTCGCTAAGAGTAGGACACGACTGAGAGACTTCACTTTCACTTTTCACTTTCATGCATTGGAGAAAATAGCAACCCACTCCAATGTTCTTGCCTGGAGAATCCCAGGGATGGGGGAGCCTGGTGGGCTGCCGTCTATGGGGTCGCACAGAATTGGACACGACTTAGGTGACTTAGCAGCAAAGTAGAAAATAGGCATATTCACTAATAAATAATAGAGATATTTAGCAATAAAATTAGTTGATCTACCCAAGGCTCACTTACATCTTCTGTAAAATGATTAGGTGAGAAGAGTAAATTTTCTTTAAGTTATTGTTTCCTGTTATTTTGTGTTGTTCTGGTTCTTGTCCAATTTGTAATGTAACCAAAGAACAGACTAGTCAGACCACATCAATCCAGCAGCATTATGCTTATTGAGGTTTTAAGAGTATGGTTTCTGATTTCAAAAAAAAAAACGTGCTTTTCCAGGATATTTTATGAAATAATCATGCTCATGAATGTAATCCTTACCCAATTGTAGTTACTTCTTGAGCATTTCTCATTTATATTATATTTTGTTAAATAATATTCCTTAAATCCTCACTGCTTACGGATGGTATATTAATTCTACAAAAGCAAATATACAAATCACTTTCCTTGCTGTTTACATCCTAAAGAATGTGATTTCTAAGTCTGTTTCTCTTTATTGATTATGGTTATTTCTCTTATTGGTCATATTTTCCTGCTTATTTGAATGTTTTTTGCCCATTAGATGGCAGACATTATTTCCTCTTGTTGGGTACTGAATATTTTTGAGCTTTGTTCTGTGACACAGTCAAATCACTTGGAAACAATTTGATCCTTTTCAAGTTTACTTTTAAGTTTTATAAGGTGTGGAGACCAGGCAACCTTAATAAAGATCTAATTTGGTCTCACTCCTGAAGTGATGCCTACTGAGTACTATCGGGGTCCCATGAGTTATGAAGTTTTCTACTTTGGCTGGATTCTTTTCAAGACTTCAACCCATCTCTAACACTACCTACTCAAAGATAGTATCAGATTCCATAGGCAAAGGGCTCAGTCCCAAGACTTCCCTAACCCTGCTCCTCTCTACGTGCCAATCACCAGCCCAGGTTACCACCCATGCTGACCCACGCCAGGTGGTGCTAGTGGTAAAGAATCTGCCTACCAATGCAGGAGACACGAGTTTGATCCCTGGGTCAGGGAGATCCTTTGGAGGAGGAAATGGCAACCCACTCTAGTATTCTTGCCTGGAAAATTCCATGGACAGAGGAGCCTGGCAGGCTACAGTCTATGAGGTCACAAAGTGTTGAACATGACAGCACACACACTCTGACCCACCAGCTATAGATTGGAGGTTCCCATGAGCCCTTCCTCGGGTTCCACTGATTTACTACAGTGGCTCACAGAACTCAGTGAAATGTTTTACTTACTGGATCACTAATTCATTAGAAAAAGTTACAACTCAGGAACAGTCAAATCGAAGAGATGCATTGGAAGAGGTATGGGGGAAGCACATGGAACTTCTGTGCTAATCTTCCAGTGTCCACCAAACCAGAAACTCTCTGAACCCTCTCTTGTTGGGTTTTTATGGAGGCTTCATTGCATGGGCTTAATTGAGTAAATTGTTGACCAATGGTGACTGAATTCCATCTCCAACTCTTCTCCCTTCTGCAGAAGTCATGGACTGAAAGTTTCAATCCTTATAAGTTGGCTTCATTGGCAACTTGCCCCATCCTTTGATTCTTTCCGAAAGCCACCTCACTGACATAACAAAAACTTCTTTATTACTCTCAGTACTTAGGAAATTCCAAAGGTTTTGGAAGCCATGAAACAGGAAAATGGCTAGAAACCAAATATATATGATAAATATGTTTTCTTCATCTGAATGATAAAAATATATATTTTTAATACATAAACAATATTGCTTATGGTTTCAAAGGCAACATGAAGCAAAATCTACTACTGCCCACTGTTACTTAACAGCATTAGGCTATGAAAAAAAAATTCTTTTTCCCAATTTACAAAACACTGGTGTAGCTGGAAAAAAAAAAAAAACATGATATTTAGGAGAAGAAGAGAAAATAATCTTAAAAACAGTAACACAGTACAGTTAAAGCTATAAGCATTTGTTTTATAATAATAAAGTATACAACTTAAGAACGAATACTTTTAAAAGCATGTATGTGTGTGTCTATGTGTTTGTGTCTATATATGTATGTATATACCTTATTTGCATTAAAAATTGGCAAAGTATCTCATTCATAAATTATAGTATTCAGACAGATTTGTAGTTCTGAAGTTGGCACTTAAATATTTCCCTTGCTTGTCAAGAAACATCGCTTTAAAAATTTATTAAATGAATACCATATGCACATCTAAATTTAGACAGTTTTTATTTAAGTGACTGAACTAGAAATCCTCACAAGGGCCTTTCTGCCTCAATTTGTGCTGACTGCTCTGTTGTTAGATATAGCTTTCTCCATTGCAGGATGATCATCAAGTTTCTTTGAGTATTTTCTAGTGCCTAGGATTATCTCTCTTTCTTTTGGTATATGGTAGAGTAGCAAGTATTGATGAGAGGACTTTAAAATTGGAGAGGATGTTAGATGGTCATACAGGCTTACATACGTCTGACTGCAGAACTCCTTCCTTCCTTCTCAGTTCCTAGCAGGTGGCATTTTGACCTCTGCAGGAAACCTTCCAGGGACAGACTTGACTGCTTCCACACAGCCAGACTACATCGCTTTGATGCAACTTAAAGTTATTGGAAAGCCCAGCTGATGAGTTTCTTTGGTTTTGAAAGCTTGTTTGCTTCAGATCTGTCCTCTGCAGTAGGAAAATTCTGTTCTCACTTCCATATGATAGCACTTCAAATATTTGGAAAGGTTTCCAGAAACTTGCTATCCCTTGCAGATTTCCTGTTTTCCAGGAAAACGTCTCTAAATGATCACTTTAATAGTTCTCCCTACTCCCCACCCCCGATAACATGAAGCCCCTCTTCATTGTTTACAGTGGATCACAATATTTCATTTAGATGTGGACATTGAACTTCTCTTACTTCAGTGTTTTTTTTGCTTTGGTTTGTTGGTAGTTGTTGGGCTTCTATGCTGTAATTAACTCACAGACCTTTTTCCCTTAAACTGCCAGCATACCAGATCTTCCCAACTTATATTTAAACAAAGGAGTTTTAAAAGTCTATCACCAAATGTATTACTTTTCCAAATATAGTTTTATTTTGATTTATCATAAAATTTACGTTGATCATTTTGTCTCCTAACTTACTGAATATACCTCCTAGTTTTTAAAAAATTTTAAAATTAAATATATCTACCTTAAGTGAGCACAGGGAAATTTACTTGCTCATTCATTTATCTGTTTCTAGTCCCTAGAATAGTGCTAGGCATATAATAAGTGTGCAGAAAATATTTGTTGAATTAATACATTAAAAATAAATATTTTAAAAATATTTTAGAGCCTATAAATTGGATGATCTCACCCATAGGAATAGTTAGAAACTGATAACACTGGCCAGCCAGTAGGGAGAGAATATTAAGGCACCAGAGATATGTTTATTGAGATGAAGGATAAATATTCTTAGAGAAGTAAGAAAATATGCTTACACTTATTCGGGAAGATGAACAGACTTCTGGATCCTGGGATTTCAGGTGGCAGACAAATAGAGAATAAATCGTACAGATGACATGAGGAGAGAGAGCCTTGTTAGTAGGTAGGAGAAGTGAGTTTGTGAGGGCCAAAGATTGTCCTAGGGAGGAGCACAGTAGGAACCTAGAGGCCTCCACAACCACAACCCGACAGGCTAAATGCAGCTACTAGAGGAACAAAGCAGAACAACAACTAATGGAAAACGCTTGGGATCATATAGGTTTGGCTTCATGGGGAAGAAAGTGGGGCTAGCACTGAAATTTGAGGACTGCTATCCAGGTGCCCAAGGTTTACTCCTAGTTCTTGAGATTTGGGTGTTATTGGCTTTAAAGAAGACCTTGCGGGATAGGAGAGTCAGTGTTGTGGACTGATTATTTGTGGTCCCTCAAAATTCATATGTTGAAGATGGACCTAGAGATTATCATAGTAAGTGAAGTAAGTCAGAGAAAGACAAATACCATATGATATCATCTGTATGTGGAATCTAAAACATGACACAAATGAACTAATTTATGAAACAGACTCACAGAGAACAGACTTGTGGTTGCCAAGGGAAAGGAGGATGGATTGGGAGTTTGGGATTAAGATACAATGAACCATAATGGAAAAGAATATGAAAAAAGAAAAGATATATATATATATATATATATGAATCAATTTGCTGTATAGCAGAAATTAACACAACATTGTAAATCAACTATACTTTAATAAAATAACTTAAAAAATTTTTCATGTTGAAATTCTAACCCTCAATGTGATAATATTACGTAGTGGAGCCTCTGGAAGGTAATTAGGTCATAAAGGCGGAGCCCTTGTGAATGGCATTAGTGCCCCTATAAAAGAGACCCCCAAGAGAGCTTCCTAGCCCTCTTTCTGCCATGTGAGATCATAACAAGAAGCTGGTGTATATTCTGCTCTCAAGATTGGCTTGGGAAAGGGGACAGGTTCTGGGCTGCCTAAAGGGAGAATTTGGAGAGTCGCTTTTTAGAAATGGGGCAGATGGAACAAGGAAAATCAAGCAGGAATTAAAATTTGAGGCTGGAGATTATTCTGTGTATACTGACAATGATGAACCAGCTATGTGAGATTTGTGCTCAATAATTCTTCAAATTTTTCTTCCTGTATATCTCCATTATATAGTTCTCTCTCTTGACTATATGGTTGTGAGAGTTTTTGCTAATTGCCCAACTGAAATAAAACTATGCTCTTTTAGGCACTCATCATGTTTTTGCCACTGTTTTATAGAGATTGTACATTTATTTATGACTTTACATATCTATCAAAGTGACTCTCTCTGAGCCTAGTTCTCATTTTACTTTTTCTTTTTCCCTTTATGCCCATTCTTCCTTCTGCACCCTTAAACATCAAAACATCATACAAGAAAGTTACTGAGCACATACTAGATTCTAAATATGATGTCTTGGTGCATTTAATTCTTTTAATATCTAAACTTCCAACAAAAGTACAAGGTATTGCTATTCTTATTTCACAAATGAGGAAACCAAAGTTGACAGAGGTTATAATGAAAGGGACTTTGAAAGAAAAATAATTAATTTTCAAAGTCAAATCTTGTCCTTCTGATCTAGAATTGAGTCAAGTGGTTAAGTAGAGGAAGTTTCTCTACAGCACTTGCCTTCTCATTTCCCTTTTGGGACCAATTCTAATGTCTATCCTCCTTGAGTCTTACCCAAGCACATAAGTAGTTCAAACCTAAATTCAGCCCAAATTTGCTCATGTTGTATCCCATTCTCTAAGATATTTCATCCACATAGCAAGATCAGAATGAAATAATTCGATAAACCCCTCTCTGCATCTGTTCTCAAGTTTCAACTGTTATCAATACTGGATACATCTGGGTATTTTTAGGAGATTTCTGGAGACCCCTGAAAATGGCAACCGTGTGCATTTCGGGTATCATTATAAATTGGATTATTCTGAGATTTGAAGGGGGAGTGAAGTCATGAACACGGCACAATTTTAATTGTCTTTAAAACATCCCACACCCAGTGTGTTCAGGGAATACCTTGATTCTCATGCCTTTGGCTTATATAGTGTATGTTGTCATCTTTAAAATGCTTTCACTTAACTTCATCTCATTGAAACTTCACAGGGTAAAGAAGGACAGCTATTTTAAACTACACTTTACTGTTGAGAATACCAAGGCTTCCACTGACACGGCAACTTGTTCACATCTCCTGACTTCACGAATAATTCTCTTTCCTAATTTCTTTTTCTTTAATTGAAGTATAATTGCTTCACAATGTTGTGTTAGTTTCCACTGTACAATGAAATGAATCAGCTCTATGTGTACATATACCCCCTCCCTCTTGGCCTTCCCTCCCATGCCCCCCACCATCTCACCCATCTAGGTCATTGCAGAGCACCCAGCTGAGTTCCCTGTGCGGTAGAGCAGCTTCACACTAGCTATCTATTTTGCACATGATGGCGTATATATGTCAAGCCTAATCCCTCAATTCATTCCACCCTCCCCTTCCCCCACTGTGTCTACCCGTCCACTCTCTGCATCTGCACTTCTATTCCTGCCCTGCAAATAGGTTCTGTACTAAAGCCAGCAGGTGCTCAGTGTGAGCTGGAAAATCAACTTTCTAGGTGTTTAAAAATTTTGTTATTTTGCTGAACACTGAGGAGTAGAACAGGATCAGGGCACTTCTAGGGGCTTACAAGCAGAGCTGAGAGTAAAGTGAATGTCCTCTTGGGAGCATCTGGGTGTCGTGGAGGAGGCAGCAGCGTAGAAAAAAGGGCAACTAGCCAAGGAGGCATGGGACTGAGAGGGATTTTGTAGGAACAATAGTCATTAGATATAAATAATAAAATAGGACACAAATGTGTGCAGAATGGAAACCCTAAAAGTAGAAACCACAGTTCTGTAAAATATCTTGGATAATGTGTAATCCAGAAATGCTACTTTATTTTGGACCTGATGCTCCTGACAGGAAAAACCTACTCCTTTTAATTTACACCCAGTATCTTGGCACGGCAATGGTAATTTCCCAGCAACCTCCTCCTCAATTTCTGCTCAGTGCTGACTGGTGGGATGCTCTTAATGAGGTCTATTATCATTTTGGCAGCTCAACAAGATTTTCATGAGAGAAGCAGAGAATATGGCTTGGGACAAACATATCTCAAAGCTGTTTCATACCAACTACTCAGTTTTCTTCGTAGAAAACTAGACTGGAGTAAAAATTAATTACTCTATCAATAGAGCATGTGCAAAAGGCATAACTGTGGTGCCAAGAAGCTAATATACTACATTTCTGGGTGGCATATTCTTCACAAATGCCTTAGATTTTCCCTCAAAACAAAAGATAAACAAGGAGAGCTAGCGTTGGTGTTTGAGTGTTAAGAAGAAGCTTTTTATGTTCTCTTAGGACTTATCTTCCATACAATGTCACAAACCTCTGTCCATAGCTTTTCAGGCACTCTGTCTATCAGATCTAATCATTTGAATCTATTTGTCACTTCCACTGTATAATTGTAAGGGATTTGATTTAGGTTGTACCTGAATGGTGTAATGGTTTTCCGTACTTTCTTCAATTTAAATCATAATTTTGCAATAAGGAATTCATGATCCGAGCCACAGTCAGCTCCCGGTCTTGTTTTTGCTGACTGTATAGAGCTTCTCCATCTTTGGCTGCAAAGAATATAAGCAATCTGATTTCGGTATTGACCATCTGGTGATGTCCTTGTGTAGAGTCTTCTCTTGTGCTGTTGGAAGAGGGTGTTTTCTATGACCAGTGCATTCTCTTGGCAAAACTCTGTTAGCCTTTGCCCTGCTTCATTCTGTACTCCAAGGCCAAATTTACCTGTTACTCCAGGTATCTCTTGACTTCCTACTTTTGCATTCCAGTCCCCTATAATGAAAAGGACATCTTTTTTGGGTGTTAGTTCTAGAAGGTCTTGTAGGTCTTCATAGAACCGTTCAACTTCAGCTTCTTCAGCATTACTGGTCGGAGCATAGACTTAGATTACTATTATATTCAATGGTTTGCCTTGGAAACAAACAGAGATTATTCTGTCATTTTTGAGATTGCATCCAAGTTCTGCATTTCAGACTCTTTTGTTGACTATAATGGCTACTTCACTTCTCCTAAGGGAATCTTGCCCACAGTAGTAGATATAATAGCCATCTGAGTTAAATTCACCCATTACAGCCCATCTTAGTTCGCTGATTCCTAGAAGGTCAACGTTCACTCTTGCCATCTCCTGTTTGACCACTTCCAATTTGCCTTGATTCATGGACCTAACATTCCAGGTTCCTATGCAATATTGCTCTTTACAGCATTGGACTCTACCTCCATCACCAGTCACACCCACAACTGGATGTTATTTTTCCTTTGGTTCCATCTCTTCATTCTTTCTGGAGTTTATTTCTCCACTCTTCTCCAGTAGCATATTTGGCACCTACTGGGAGTTCATCTTTAAGTGTCCTATCTTTTTGCCTTTTCATACTGTTCATGGGGTTATCAAGGCAAGAATACTGAAGTGGCATGCCATTCCCTTCTCCAATGGACCACGTTTTATCAGAACTCTCCACCATGACCCGTCTGTCTTGGGTGACCCTACACAGCATGGCTCATTGAGTTAGACAAGGCTGTGGTCCATGTGATCAGTTTGATTAGTTTTTTGTGATTGTGGTTTTCATTCTGTTTGTCCTCTGATGGATAAGGATAAGAGGTTTATGGAAGCTTCCTGAAGGGAGAAACTGACTGAAGGAGAAACTGGGTCTTTTTCTGATGGGCAGGACCATGCTCAGTAAATCTTTAATCCAATTTTCTGTTGCTGGGAGGGGCTGTGTTCCCTCCCTGTTGCTTGACCTAAGGCCAAACTATGGTGGAGGTAATGAAGATAATGGTGATCTCCTTCAAAAGATCCCATGCACACAGTGCTGCACTCAATACCCCCGACCCTGCAGCAGCCACTGCCGACCCATGCTGCTGCGAGACTCCTGGACACTCACGAGCAAGTCTGGGTCAGTCTCTTGTGGGAACACTGCTCCTTTCTCCTGGGTCCTGGTGCACACAAGATTTTGTTTGTGCCCTCCAACATCACTGCCTCCTGTACAATACCCTTCTAGTCAAAGCTATGGTTTTTCCAGGAGTCATGTATGGATGTGAGAGTTGGACTATGAGGAAAACTGAGTGCCGAAGAATTAATGCTTTTGAACTGTGGTGTTGGAGAAGACTCTTGAGAGTCCCGTGGGCTGAAAGGAGATACAACCAGTCAATCCTAAAGGAAATCAGTCCCAAATGTTCTTTGGAAGAACTGCTGTTGAAGCTGAAACTCCAATACTTCGGCCACCTGATGCGAAGAACTGACTCTTTGGAAAAGACCCTGATGCTCGGAAAGATTGAAGGTGGGAGGAGAAGGGGACGACAGAGGATGAGATGGTTGGATGGCATCATCGACTTGATGAACATGAGTTTGAGTAAGCTCCGGGAGTTGGTGATGGACAGGGAAGCCTGGCATGCTGCAGTCCATTGGGTCACAAAGAGTGAGTGACTGAACTGAACTGAAGCTTTCCTTATCTTCATATTCCCTTTACCTACACACTGCTCTGAGCTCTGTATCAACTTTAGTTGCACTTACATCCATTTGTTGTCATATTTCTTTTCTTTTTTAGAATCGTTTTGTTTATTTTAAAATTAATTTTACTGGAGTACAGTTGCTTTACAGTACTTTTTAGCTTCTATTATTACTATACAGCAAAATGAGTCCTCCATACATATACATATATCCCCTCCCTTTTGGACTTCCTTCCCATTCAGGTCAACACAGTGCATTAAGTTGGGTTCCCTGTGCTATACAGTATGTTCATTAGTTAATTTCTACATGGCATCAATAGTATATATGCATCAATCCCAATCTCCCAATGTCATCATGCTTGTGTGATTATGTGATTCATGTCTGTCTCATCTCCATGAAGACAAGGATCATGTGTGCTTTGGGATCTATTTGTATCCTCTGTGCTGAGCAAAGTATCTTGCCATAGTTGTCCTTCAGCAAATGTTGTTGCTGTTTAGTTGCTGAGTCATGTCCAACTCTTCGTGACCCCATGGACAGCAGCACGCCAGGCTCTCTGTCCTCCACTATCTCCTGGAGTTTGCTCAAATTCATGTCCATTGAGTCGGTGATGCTATCTAACCATGTCATCCTCTACCTCCCCCTTCTCCTTTTATCTTCAGTCTTTCCCAGCATCAGGGTCTTTTCCAATGAGTCAGCTCTTCATATCAGGTGGCCAAAGTATTTGAACTTCAGCTTCAGCATCAGTCCTTCTAATGAATATTCAGGGTTGATTTCATTTAGGATTGACTGATTTGATCTCCTTGCTGTCCAAAGGACTCTCAAGAGTCTTCCAGCACCACATTTCAAAAGCATCAGTTCTTCAGAACTCAGCCTTCTTTATGGTCCAACTCACATCTGTACATGATGACTGGAAAACCATAGCTTCGATTATATGGACCTTTGTCAGCAAAATGATATCTCTGCTTTTTAGTATACTGTCTAGATTTGTCATAGCTTTCCTTCTGAGACGCAAGCCTCTTTTAATTTCATGGCTGCAGTAACCTTTCACAGTGATTTTGGAGCCCAAGAAGGGAAAATTTTCTACTTTTTCCCCTTCCGTTTGGGAGTGATGGGATCAGATGCCATGATTTGTTTTTCCAATGCTGAGTTTCAAGCCAGCTTTTTCATTCTCCTCTTTCACCCTTATCAAGAGCCTCTTTAGTTTAGTTTCTGCTACTCTAATGGCAGAAAGTGAAGAGGAACCCTTCAATAAATAGCCACTTAATGAATAAATACAGCTCATCTGCCTGCATATAATTAATGAAACTCACTCACTCTCATTTAAAAATGAAGTTTACAAATATCAGTCCTGTGGTAAACAAGCAAAAGACTAGATTAAATCCTCTGGCCATTTCAGGCAGCTTAAAATTATGGTCTTGCTTTAAATTTATTTCTTTAAATATCTGTCTTCAATGTTTATTCATGGAAGTAAGAGGAAAAAGCAATCTTTGTTAAAGAAGTTAGAATTGCTTGTTGTTAAAGAGACAGATTTACTTATAAATTCACATACACTGACCAGAGCAGAATCAATGTTTAAAAACTTGTCAAACTCAGCCTGGTGCTCTGAGATGACATAGAGGGATGGGGTGGGGGTGGGGTGTAGAAGGGAAGCTCAAGAGGGAGGGAATATATGTATACTTATGGCTGATTCATTTTGTTGTAGGGAAAAAACCAACACAATGTTGTAAGGCAATTGTCTTCTAATTAAAAAAAAAAAACATCGAAATGTGGGCAGGGGTGGTCTGGACAGAATCTGGCCTGTGGTGGGTGGGCTGGGTACACAGGCAGCAGGACTATGGTTTTCTTGCAGCTGGTATCTGCTCCCTCATGAGTAAGGCTGGTCTAGAGGTTAGTGCAGGCTTCCTGGAGGGAGGCGCTGGTGCTTGCCCACTGGCAGATGGAATTGAGTGGTGAGCCTCTGGTGGGCAGGGCCATGGGTAGAGGTGTGTCTAGAAGTAGCCGTGGGCTCAGGAAGTCTGCGAGCAGTTTCTCTGCTGTTGGGTAGGGACACAGCCAACACAACCAATAAGTTGCTTGGCCTGAGATGTCCCAGCACTGGCCCTACTGGCTGTTAGGTGGGGCCAGGTCTTGTCACTAATGACCTAATGACCTGGACAGAGGTTCACATGATGGCTCCCTGGCACACTAGTGTCTTCCAAATATGTCTGCCACCAGTGTCTGTGTCCCCAGGGAGAGCTGCAGCTGCTTCCCACCACCCCCCACCTCTTCTGGGACTCTCCAGACTAGCAAGAAGGCCTGCCCATGTTCCTATCAAGTTGCTGCTTTCACCCTGGGTCCCAGAGCCTGTGAGATTTTGTGTGCGCCCTTTAAGAGTGAAGCCTTTATTTCCCTCAGCCCTCTGAGACCCCTGAAATTAAGCCCCACTGGCCTTCAAAGCCAAATGCTCTGAGGGCGCCTCCTCCTGATACCAGACCCCCAGGCTGGGGATCCGGATGTGGGGCACAGACCTCTCCCTCTTGTGGGAGATCCTTTGCAATATCATTATTCTCCAGTTTGTGGGTCCCTCACCTCGGGGTGCAGGGACTTAATTATATTGTGAGTCCACTCCTCCAACCTGTCTTGCTGTGGTTCCTTCTTTATGTCTTTAGTTGTAGAGCTTTTCTGGCAGGTCCTGGTCTTTTATTTTAATAGATGGTTGTTCTCCAGATCGCTGTGATTTTGGTGTGCTCCTTAGAGGAGGTGAGCTCAGGGTTCTTTCTACTCCCCATCTGGGCCATTCTCCTCAAAAGAGGTAAATCAGTGCTGGGAGGGGTGTTTTCACATTTCCCTCCACAGGTTCTAGTTTAGTAGGGTTTTTGTGTGGAACGGTGCATGGAAATGTGTTTGTTTATTCTGGTGACAACTCAGTATCCTTTAGAGATTGACCTCTCCATAATCTGACTTGACAAGAAGTTTCTATTTTTAAAGAGTAGAGAGTTGACTTAAAGTGGGAGATTACTATTAAATAAAAACTTTTTTTTAAACTCTATATGAACAATATTAGATTTGCTGTGATGGAGAAGAAGGAGTTAAAATGGAAATACACTCACTATAAATGCCCTTCAAAAAACCTCCAGTAAAGAAGGTTGAAACCTGTGGACCTGTGAGCCAAACTTAGCTACCAGATTGTTTTGTGCTTTGATTTTTTTTTTTTTAAATTTATGGCCGAATGTTTTAGTCCTATTTCAGGTACAATAATGTTGGGTGAAATAACAACCCAGAAATGTCAGGGCATACAACAACAAACATCCATATCCATCACTCCTGAGTCCACAGGTCGGCTGGGGTGGTTCTGCCTTAGATTGCAGATGAGGGATCTCTTCCATTTTAGGATCAGCGGCTACAGTGGCACTGAATTTACAGCTCTGGTTAGATGTGGAGTACGAGGATCACTCATTGGAGCAAGTCACATGGCCAAGCCCTTCCTCAGGGGGCCAGGAATTTCACTCACGTCAAGGCAGTGGGTGTGTAACTTAGAACAACAAGGAAATCTCTATCATAGCAACATTTAAAATCAGGCACTTGCACACAAAGTTGGACAATCTTACATAAAAATCTGTATTCTCAAATCTTAAAGATTAGTGGATTTGTCACATCTGAGCCTATATTCTTCAATTGGCAAAAACCTGGTGGACCTGAGTAGAGCTTTTTCCCTTCAGAAAGGATGTGCTCTTTCAGTTAGCCAGGAACTCCACCACCCACGATTGACATTCCTCAGTCCTTGTAACTCATCATTACCCTTCTGGTGTTTGGAGGCAATTCAAATTATGGCCCATCGTATTACAGATGGGGCAATAAGCACCAACAAATGCCTCAAAATCCAACTGGAAAATATCATAAAACTACTTTAAAATAAATCACCAGGGCAGGACTCTGGGACAGAGGTTATTTTTGGCTGCAAATCATTAGGCTAGAAAGAGAGAACAGTCTATGGAACTCTTTATTAAAGAGCAAAAATTGGATCAGAGTCCCAAAGCATAGGTAAATTTCACTATATAACAAAAAAGTCTTGCTCTAATAAGTGGTCTGCAGACACTATAGAATGTGTAAAATAGAAGCATGCCCGGGTGTTAGTAGAAGGGCAATACTAAGCAAAAGGCAGAGATATAACTGATCTGTTTATCTTCACATAGTTATTTTTCTCTAACGTAAAGGAGAATTCAGTAAGTTCTTTGAGGGCAAGACAAACCCCATGAAACTGTGGGAAAAAACAATAAAAACTAATTAACTTTCCCTATCAGTTATTTTAGTGTGCATTTTACAGGTTGCAATTTTTACATATTTCCTGCTTTCCGAGTCATAGCTGGCTAGTTTCTCTTAGAAACATGCTCTTTTCCCCTGGAATGTTGATTACATTCTGAGAAGTCAAAAGCTGCTGATCTTGAGCCTTATTGTTTCATAGTTGCTTAACTGTGTAGTGTGGCTACACAGTTTAAAGAACTCTTAGGGAACATTTCTAGGATTAATTGTTTGAAAGGTTTTCCTTCACTGTGCATACAAGCAATATTCAATCTTTTGTAAGTTTTGCAGGATTAAAAAGAAAAGTACAGTCCAATTTGTGTGTCATGTGGGGACAGGGTTTGGGGGGTAGATTATTCAGCTATTGCCACAAAACTGCTGTGTAACAAATTACCCCAATATTCAATGCATTAAAGCAATAGAATTTATTTTCACAGGTCTATAGGCTAGCTGTGAGTGGTTGAGTTAGGCAGGGGTGTGACTGGATGGTTCTGCTGATCTTGGCTACATTCCCTCATGTGTCTGCAGTTTGCTGGGTTCAGCTGGTTCAGGCTGGGTATATTTGGTTTCTGTTTCTCTCATCCTCCCTCTGAACCAGTCTTTCTCATGGTGTTGGCAGAGGTAAAAGAGGGCAAATCCAACCATGCAAATGCTTTAAAGTGCCTGCTTGCATTATGTCTATTAATATCCCATGGAACAAAGCAAGTCGGCTGAGACCTGACTTGAGATATGCGGTTTACTCTCCACCTGTGGTTCAGTAAGTAAAGAATCTGCCTGCAATGCATAAGACACAGAAGACTCAGATTTGATCCCTGGGTTCAGGTAGATCCCCTGGAGGAGGAAATGGCAACCCACTCCACTATTCTTGCCTGGAGAATCCCCATAAACAGAGGAGCCTGGCTGGCTATAGTCCAAAGGGTTGCAAAGAGTCTGACATGACTGAGCAATTAAGCATGAACTCCACCTATAGTGAGTCTGTTAGTTACTGTCATGTCCAACTCTTTGCGATCCCATGGACTATAGCCTGCCAGATTCCTCTGTCTGTGGGATTTCCCAGGCAAGAATACTGGAGTGGGTTTCCATGCCCTTCTTCAGGGGATCTTCCTGGCCCAGGG
This sequence comes from Okapia johnstoni, assembly GCA_024291935.2. Lineage (NCBI taxonomy): Eukaryota > Metazoa > Chordata > Mammalia > Artiodactyla > Giraffidae > Okapia > Okapia johnstoni. The sequence continues at coordinate 75,070,249 of CM044313.1, read as the reverse complement.
ATCGAACCCAGGTTTTCTACACTGCAGGCAGATTTTTTACCATTTGAGCTACCAAGCCCTATAAAGTTACCTGGCAGGGACCTCCCTGGTGGTTCAGTGGTAAAAAAAAAAAAAAAAAAAAAAAATCTGCCTGCCAATTCAGGGGATGAGAGTTAGATCCCTGGTCCGGGGATATCTCATGTGCAATGGAACAACTAAGCCCATGCACTGTCACTTCTGAAGCTCGTGCGCCTAGAGCCTGTGCTCTACAACAAGAGAAGCCACTGCAACGGGAAGCCCATGCACTTCAACTAGAGAGTAGCCCCTGCTTGCCACAACTAGAGAAAGCCCAGGCAAAGCAATGAAGACCCAGAGCAGACAAAAATTAAATAAATACTATATGCAGGAAGTAGTAAAAAGCTGAGAGCCACATGGCAAAGAGTGGTTGTACAGGAAGTGGTGAAAATTTGGGAGCATTAAGGCAGACTACCGCTATGAGCAAGATCACACTCTCATTCAACATGTGCACTATAGAACAAAAAGCTGGAGAAAGCAATGCTTTTGGAATTTAAACAGATTTGGATTCACATCTTGGCTCTGCTCTTTATTTTCTCAGTTTTGTTAACTCTAAAATGGAGCTTCTAACAATACTTACTTGTTATGGTGCAGAAAGTGCTTGGAACCTGGTAAGCACTTATAAGTGCTAGTTCCTCCCTCTTCAAACATGCTTTCTTTCAAATATCTCTTCATCTTGCTTTATGGATACATTTTTTTTTTAAAGATTCATAACCTCTATCTTTAATGAAACCCTCACCTGATATTCTTTGGTAGTATGAATCAGTTACCTAGAAGGATGCTTTTAATCCCATAAGAAGGATACCGAGGAACATATTCCACCATCATCATATCTCCCCAGGAATAATTCCTTTGATTATTTTTTCAAAGCACGCTCATTGAAACTCTCCTGGCAAGGACATTCTTTTGTCAGAACACAAGTCTAAACTGGGTTTAAGACAGATTTGTGATTTCTAATGAAAGCCATATAACTCTAAAAATAAACATGAATTACAGACACACCACAGCATTCTCTGAGTCTGCAGCAGACTGGAGTTTAAAATAACAGAGAGATTTTGCTTGCTGGGAATACACGAGGTAGTATGCTTGAAAGCAAATTGACCTTACAGAACTGGATGGAAACAAATTTGTTGTCATGGCAGAATTTTCATGAGCTGTATCAAATTCCCTTCAAAGAAACAAACAAACAAAAAATATATGTGGAAAGAAGGTTTTCAGGGCTAAGAATATAGGCTTTGGCTGTGAAAGGATGCCAGTCTGTATAGTTGAGGCAGAAAGGAAGGATGAGCCCTTGTAAAAGTTCTGCTCAAAGTAAAAAAAAAAAAAAAGAAAAAAAACTCTGGGGACATATATCCTCTCCACCAGAATCATTAGATATGTTATCATATTTTCCTTTCCAGGAGCACTGCAATTTTTATTCCATTGCTGAGTAGGAGTAATACAATCACTTTTATTATATTAGAGATGAAATTACCCATGACATTTTGTCTAAACTCATCAGCACTTGGAACTTATTTATGCATATTGAAGAGAAACCATCTGACTTTAAGGATAGTATGGCCATTACCTGGTTAAAACCAGAACTGGTTCTTGTTGGGGTTTTTTTGGTAATATAAAACTTAAGCACAAGGATGAGAGTAAAACAGCAACACTCATTTAAAAAGGGTTAGTGTTGATCCATATATATATATATCAAGTTGAATGCTGTGGAATAAGGAGAGTGCATATGCATTTACAAGACCTGTTTTTGTCTCAATTATATAGATTATTATACTTTCCTGGCAGCTCAGCTGGTATAGAATCCACCTGCAATGCAGGAGACCCTGGTTTGATTCCTGGATCAGGAAGATTCACTGGAGAAGGGATAGGCTACCCACTCCAGTATTCTTGGATGTCCCTGGTGGCTCAGCTGGTAAAGAGTCTGCCTGCAATATGGGAGACCTGAGTTTAATCCCTGGGTTGGGAAGATCCCTTAGAGAAGGGAATGGCTATCTGCTCCAGTATTCTGGCCTGGAGAATTCCATGGACTGTATAGTCCATGGGGTCGCAAAGCATCGGACACGACTGAGCAACTTTCACTTTCATATAGATTATTAACTGATGGGTTTGGGACACATTACCAATGGCAATATCTGTCATAGCACTTCTACAGAATTGTTTTCGGTATTAAATAAAACAATATATAATAAGAAAGTCCTTTTTAAATGTTAAAGTGCTACATTTGTGCTGTACCTCTGTCATGAAAACCTTCATTAGGGATTCTTGCATTTTCAAGATTTTTTGTTTTTCAGATTCTTTTGTTTTACAGGTTTCTTTTCAAGTCAATCTCTTATTGTATTTAAATAGCATCACCAAGGTTATGCAGCTTGTACCAAGGGCTTCAACAGTGTTCATTCTTGTGTGACCTAGTCATAATCTCCTAAGATGCTCATCACAGTAATATTTACAAAATAAAATTTTATTTTGCTCCTTTTGACTTCTTTCAAGTTATATTTTAAATCATAACATTTTATTTAATCATATTATACTTATATAATCATAATTACACTTTTAATCATCGCTTATTATCTTGTTAGTTATATGTTTTTACTATTATTTAGTCATTATGGGTTTAGAGATTACAATCTGCATCCTTAGGTTATTAAAGTATAAGATAAATTAATACATTTAGCACTTTCTAGACAATGCAAGGACCTTAGAACATTTCAACCGTATTTATCCTTTCTCCATTACTTGGGCTTCCCTGTAGTTCAGCTGGTCAAGAATTTACCTGCAATGCAGGAGACCCTGGTTCGACTCCTGGCTCGGGAAGATCCCCTGAAGAAGGAATATGCTACCCACTGCAGTATTCTTGGGCTTCCCTGGTGGCTCAGCTGGTAAAGAATCCTCCTGCAATGTGGGATACCTGGGTTCGATCCCTGGGTTGGGAAGATCCCCTGGAGGAGGGCATGGAAACTCACTCCATATTCTTGCCTGGAGAATTCACATGGACAGAGAAGCCTGGTAGACTACAGCCCTTGGAGTCCCAAAGAGTTGGACACAACTGAATGACTAAGCATGCACACATCACTTTCTAGACAGATCTTAGCACATTTAAATCTTATTTATTCTTTTCTCCAATTATGTAGTGTTGTTTTCATTTATTTTTCTCTTCATTTTTGTTCAATCCTCACAAATGCTGATTATGTACACTCTCTATTCACTTACACACATATTATTCTTTTCCCTTCAATCATTTTCCTTTTATCTAAAGAACAGCTTTTGTCATTTCTTTGGGTGTAGGTCTGCCAGCGGTAAATTCTCTGTGTTTCTTAGAAAATACATTTACATCATTTTCATTTTCAAAAGGTATTTTTATTGTATATTAATAGATGTTTTTTTCCATCCCTTTACAATTCTATTATCTTTGGCTTCCATTATTTCTGTTTAGAAGTAAGCTGAAAGGTTAATTTCTATCCTTTTGAAGTTTTCTTTTTCATTTTATAATGACATTAAAGACTTTTTTCTGTCTTTAGTTTTCAGCAGTTTAACCATGATGAGCCTACATGTGGTCTCAGTTCAGTTCAGTTCAGTTGCTCAGTTGTGTCCGAGTCTTTGCGACCCCATAAACCGCAGCACTCTAGGCCTCCCTGTCCATCGCCAACTCCCGGAGTTTACTCAAACTCATGTCCATTGAGTCGGTGATGCCATCCAGCCATCTCATCCTCTGTCTTCCCCTTCTCCTCCTGCCCTCAATCCTTCCCAGCATCAGGGTATTTTCCAATGAGTCAGCTCTTCATACCAGGTGACCAAAGTGTTGGAGTTTCAGCTTCAACATCAGTCCTTCCAATGAACACCCAGGACTGATCTCCTTTAGGATGGACTGGTTGGATCTCCTTGCAGTCCAAGGGACTCTCAAGAGTCTTCTCCAACACCACAGTTCAAAAGCATCAATTTTTCTGCACTCAGCTTTCTTTCTAGTCCAATTCTCACATCCATACATGACTACTGGAAAAACCATAGCCTTAACTAGATGGACCTTTGTTGACAAAGTCATGTCTCTGCTTTTTAATATGCTGTCTAGGTTGGTCATAACTTTCCTTCCAAGGGGTAAGCATCTTTTAATCAATCCCTGAGTCCTACAGCAAATTCCCATTGACTATCTATTTTAAGTATAGTAACGTAAGTTTCCATGTCACTCTCTCCATACATCCCACCCTCTCCTTCCCCCGCTACCCTCCAGCCCCAGGTCCATAAGTCTGTTCTCTATGTCTGTGTCTCCCTTGCTGCCCTGGTTCCAGGTAAATTCTTAACCACTATCCTCAAATTTGGACTTCCCAGGTGGTTAAGTGGTGAAGAATCCACACCTGCTAATGCAGCAGGTGCAAGAGATGTGGGTTTGATCCCTGGGTCAGGAAGATCCCTTGGAGTAGGAAATTGCAACCCACTCCAGTATTCTTGCCTGGAAAATTCCATAGACAGAGGAACCTGGAGGGCTGTAGTCCATGGGGTCTCAAGGAGTCAGACATGACTGAGCACAAATGAACACTCAATTCACCAGTTATCTCATCAGTTAGATCCTTATTTTGTCTCTTCGTATTACAGTGATTGTATTTTTCATTTTTGTGATTTGTTTTCCTCTTGCTCTAGCTACTCTTGATTCCTATCTTCCTGGTTTTGTTTCATAATGATTGATTTTGCGTTATAGAGATGAGAGCAAGATTCATAAATGTTCAGCATTGGGCACCATTTGTTTTCTCTTGAGATGTTTGCTGATTCCAAAGTTAAGCGGTTGAGAAGTTAAGCATTGATTTTGATGAATGGGAGTCAGGTAAAAATTCGCGATTTTCTCCTTTATTTTACTCGTTGATTTGTTACAGTAAATGAATCAGTCCACTTGAGAATAGTGGCAGAAGTACTCAATTCATTTTAACTGCTATTATTTTGTTGTTGACTTTATTATCAATATTATTCTCCTCATCACTCCACTCCTCTTTACAGTGATTTTGAAGTCCTTAGAAGACTGTTTTAATATATGCCTATAAAACAGGCATATTTTAAAATGTAATTTTAAAATATAATTATTTTAGAATAATTTCTTCTGTTTTTTGAGCTTAATGAGGTTTAGTATTCTTAGCTGCTTTCAAAATTTTTATTTGCAAGTCTATTTTGTGTAGGGTGTACGTGTGTGTGGCCTTGTACCTGTTTTCTTTTTCCCCTGCCACATGCACATCTCTGTGTTAGTAGTTTTAAGTTGGCTTTGTCCAATATGTTGGTTTCTCATTGTGGAACCAGACTTCATTTTGGTATTTTAACAAGGGTCTGTTATGCTGGGAGAATATCAAAGACACATTTTTTAAGCCAACAGGATAGCTTGACCCAAGTTTGTGGTCTCAAATGCTACTATTTTCTCCAGATAGAATGGGCTTAAAAAAAAAAAAGACTTTGTTCAGACAAGAAGCCCCACCTCTGAATTTATGTCACAAAAGTGACCCTGTTGTCTAAAATGTATGTGACATTATGTGAGCTTCCTTGTTGGCTCAGTGGTAAAGAATTCGCCTGTCAATGCAGGAAGTATGGGTTTGATCCCTGGATTGCGAAGATCCCTTGGAGAAGGAAATGGCAACCCACTGCCATATTCTTGCCTGGAAAATCCTATGGACAGAGGAGCCTGGCCTGCCACAGTCCATGGGGTCACAAAAGAGTCACACATGACTTAGCAACTAAGTAAACAAACAAACAAAAACCAATGTGACATTATAGTTTCTAACAAGCTACCTAGAAATTGATATAGATGTTTGGTCTGGTATCACCCTAAAATTCAATAGGTCTAGGGCCTTAATCCAATGTAATTCTCTTTCTGGTTCATGAATTTCTGGTTAATACTGTTTTAAGCACAAATACATATGTATGTTTTAAAACATATGCAGATATTTTATCATTGTTATATGTTTATATTAAAGTTGTTTATTTGATGAATAATCTTACAATTATTCATCAAATTGACTAGAATGTCAATTTGACTAGAATAAAGTATTGTTGTTATTATCAATGGCAGTAATAGAAATAATGCTAGCAATTATTGCAGTGTAGGCTCACATTAAGATTGTCATTACCTAAAAGCCTACTTTTTAAAAAAATATAAACTGTTCGAAAGATAGCATTTGATTTTCTACATGCACAACACTGCTTTTGATGTGCATTCATACCTTTTTGGAAGCCAATGAAGGGAAATAACTATGTTTATATAGTTATATTAAAGCTATATAAAATATAAACCACTTTGTTTATAGCCAAATGCAGAAGAAATAGATCAAATAGCCCAATTTTATTATGGAGTGGAAGGAAATAAATTAATCAAGTCACAACAGATATCTTGAGAGATCCTCTCTCCCCTAAAAGATAACATGTTATGAAAAAACAGATGCAAAGTGAAATAAAAATTCTAAAATATTAACTTGATAATGACAATCCTGTGGGTCTTATGTCTTCAAGATATTTCATTGGTATTGAATTATTTTGCTTTGTGTATTATATAATGAATTGAATTTTTGTCCTTTCACTGAATACATTTTCAAAAACTAAGCATGTAAAAGACATTTAGGCATTTCGTCAAAAAACACACTACACTAATATTCTGCCAAATGTGGTTCTATATTAATGACTTTAGAAATTACAAAACTGGCAAGGAACATTTCAGCTGAATGCCTTCCCAATTGAAACATATGAAAATTAAACATTTCCTTAAAACTTTAAGAAATTTCATGAAATATATATAAACTAGGGTTTTCTATGTCACAATTTTTCTCCCTGCATTCTTATTGAATTCCCATATGTTAGTATGTCACTGGCAGCTTCTATTTTGTAAACATGCTTTTCTCCCTCTTTCTGTTTTCTGTTCCTAGGTGATAAGGTTGAAGTTTCCTGGCATCATATCTCAAGGGAACAATAAATGCATCAAGCAAGATAATCCAGTTAATTGATTTGAATTTTTGTTGTAAAAGATTAGAAGAATCATAATTGCTGGATCACAATACATTGTCATGATTGGTTTATTCCTTTAGTTATTTGTTTATGGAATAAACTTTAGACTTCTATTTTACATTTAAACATTCATGCGTCTAGGAGCATGTTGCCATTTCCAATAACTGGCTAAATGAGACTAGAGTCCTTGAGCTGAGCTCTTCTATCTTTTTGCTCATGTTCAAAAGCAAAGGTGTTTCCAAACACATTTGCATCTAATTAGCAGGAGTTGGTAAACTGCATACAAATATGTTTTAATTGGCAGGAAAGTAATTAAAATATTTTAAAAATTGTATTTGAATGGCTGTAGATGGTGTATATGCTGCAGATTCATCAAAAGATCCCCCACCCCATTCTCTATTAGCGAAAAGCTTGATCTTTACCCATCTTATGTCCTGGCTCTGAAAGCATTGGCATTCGTCACCCATGTTTAAAGCCTCAAAATTGATATTTGACTACCTGGAAACTGGACTTCTAAACACAAAATGTTTTTGCTCAGTCTGTGTAAAACAAACAGACATCATACTACTGAAAATAATTCCTAGAGAAAAGTTAGCTCAGTGTGGTAGAAAGTCCTGGAGTAAGAATCAGGATACTTGGATTCTAGTCCTTACTTTGCTACTAAGGTGTTAGTAATCTTAGGAAATCCTCCCAACTTCCCTCAGGTCCCTAACCTATTCTACTATCATTCTGCCCCATCTTGCTCAAGTCAGAAACCTGAGAGATATTTACTATCTTTCTTTCTCTGACCAATTACATTCAAACCACCAGCAAGTCCTGTAGCGTCTACCTCCAAAATATATCTTGAATCTATTTCCTTATCTTCATATCTTATACAACAATTCCAGTCCAAGCTACCATCATCTCTCATCTGGGTTAGAGTTATGGCTTCTTAGATGATTTCCTTGATTCTTCTTTTTTAAATGCAAATTGAGTTATTTCACTCTCTTACTTAAAACTATAACTCAGAATAGAATTAAGACTTTCCACCATGGCCTAAAAGGGCCTGCATGAGCAACCCCTGCTTATATCTTCAGTCTTATATTTCATTCTCTTGTGTGGTCCACCTACATTGGCCTTATTTGTCTATTTTAAAAATATTTTATTGAATATAATAATTATACTTATTCAAGTTCCCCATGTCCATATCTGGGTTACATGAGAGTCTGTATTTATTGTCTATTTTTCCTCTTGGTTATTGGTTGTATAACCCTTAAATCATCCTGTCTAGTAATTTTTAGTTAAGTAGCAGACAGTATAAATATTTTAAAAAAACTTAGAGGTTCCAGTTGATGTTATTACTCATCAAGGAACTTTCTCTCTTTCTCTTGTTAAGGAGGTAGAGGGCAGAACTGACGGCTTTAATCTACTCACTGCTGAGCTTGATTGAGGTTGGATTGTGGTTTACCCCCAGGTCACCCTCATTCTTAGGGCTTGGTCCTTTGGGACTTTTTCAATGAGTCTAGTGGGCTTGCATCTCCTTAGTGGAGAGATATGGTATGAAACTTACACTCTAATTTTGACAGTTTTTTATTTAACAGCTTTTTTAAGCTATAAAATCCACCCATGTTAAATGTACAATGAAATTTAGTGTATTTACAGAGTTGTGCAGCCATCACCTCAATCTAATTTTAGGCCATTTTGAGAGGTTTGCATGGTCTTCCCAGGTGGCTCAGTGGCAAAGAATTCACCTGCCAAGGCAGGAGACGCTAGTTTGATCCCTGGGTCAGGAAGATCCCCTGGAGGAGGAAATGGCAAACCACTCCAGTATTTGTGCCTGGAAAATCCCATGGGAAGAGAAGCCTGGTGGGCTACAGTCCATGGGTTTGCAAAAGAGTCAGACAGCACTGAGCACTCACACATGAGAGGTTTTTGACTCAGCTCTTTAGCCTGCCACCCTAGGAAGTTTCAGCTGGCAGATGCCTTGAGGAAGAGACTTACTCTGTGCTGAAGCCCATAAATCTCCATTTTTGTCACTCCTAGTCTTCAGGACTGCCAAAAGTCCTGCTGGCTTTCCCTTACCTCGTCTGTGACTCTTTTCCAGGAACCAGCCTGGATTTTCAGCCTTTAGAAGAGCTGATGTTCCCATATAGGTACATGCGCTGTGCTATGCTTAATCTCTCAGTTGTGTCTCACTATTTGTCACTCCATGGACTGCAGCCCACCAGGCTTCTATGTCCATGGGGGTTCTCCAGGCATGAATATTGGAGTGGGTTGCCATGCCCTTCTCCAGGGGATCGTCCCAACCACAGGGATTGAAGCCAGGTCTCCCGCACTGCAGGTGGATTCTTTACTTTCTGAGCCACCCAGGAAGCCCAAGAATACTGGAGCGGCGTGGCCTATCCCTTCTCCAGGGGATCTTCCCAACCCAGAGATCGAACTCAGGTCTCCTGCGTTGTAGGCAGATTCTTTACCAGCTGAGCTACCAGGGAAACTCCATATAGGTACATGCTCCCATATAAAATGTGTTAAGAAGTTGCCATGGTCATCTCATCCCTTTCTCAAGGGTTCCTGACTCCTAACTTGGTCTTTTCTTCCCAGATCTTGTGCTCCTAAGCACTGGGAGACTGCAAGAAATCCCTCTGCTTTTCTAAGACTCAGATTACTGTTTTAGCCTTCTGTTCTACATTTCTGGAATGTCAGTATTTTGAGAGAGAAAGTGGCCAAGTGCCTCAAGCCATTTACTTCTCCATTTATTACTCCATTCTGCACAACCAAACAATCCCACTGGTTTCTCTGTACCCCAGTGTTGGCCCCCTGCCTGTCTTTGCCCCGATTCTTGGTCTCTAGTAGATGCTGAGGATCAGCATGTATCCCCAGGGGCAGAGGCAAATCACCAGCTCACCTCTTAAAAGTTCCTTCTCTGAAATATTATCCCCTTTAGTCCTTGTTGCTTCTATAGCCTTTTACGCCTTAATAGATACACTTTAAAAATGTATCTGGCTTTTCTTTTTGTTTTAACAGCATATTGGCCTCCAACTTGCTTGAAAGCAGAAGTCAAATTAGCCTCACTTCTTGGAAAGGTCCCTGACCCTTTCTCAGCTCAGGGTCTTTGCTTGGGCTGTTCTCCACGTCTGCTCTACTCTCCCTCAGACTTCACATGCGGTATGGCTTCTTCCACCTCTTTGGTTCTCACTGCAGTTTGTAATACTGTAACTTACTTACTAGTAATTAATAATTTATTGTTTGTTTCTTCCATAATAATTTATGTTCCATGAGAATAAGAAGCATGCTTGCCCCTAATAATGCTTTTAGTAAACTCTCAATTGAATGAATAAATACTAAAATGAATTAGTGGATGAATAATTCAAAAAAGAAAATTGGGCTTAATTCTCTTAGGGAAATTATTTACTTACATGAGTTTTTGTGTTGCTGGTAGATGACTTATACTTTTATATTTCTAATCCCCTTCTAATCCATTTTCTTTATTTCTCTTATGCTTTTGCTTCTATTCAAGTAAGTGTATCACTTGCTGTATCAATAGCTCACTGCTATTTATTTTGAAGTTTACTAAGAAGACTTTTAGCTTAGCTCCTTTCCTTGTGTATATCACTATCAATTTTAGTAGACTACTAATAAAATTTAAAATATCTCTTTATACCTGACACTGAAACATATAGTAAATATTCAGCGTATTATTATTATTGTTGTTGTTACTTAAACAAGTACCCTAGGTTAAGTATGCTTGAAGTGTCTCCTGAGAACTGAGTCTTGCTAGTTTTCATGGGACAAGGAGCCTGTGACAGAACGCATGTAAACTTTAGTACTAATTACACTGCTTACATGACCCTACCTTTTTTTTTTAGTAGCAAGACTTATGGATAAAGGAAGCAGTTTGTTGATTTGCGTTTTGGTGCTAGCCCATTATCTTTCTGGAGGCCATAACAGATAATTCACAGATAAGCATTTTGAGTAGCACTACTTGAGACAATTTTGGTACAGGTGATCTCGGCACCAACTTTTGCGTTGGAGGGTAAACTGCCTGCCCTTTGACATGGCACATTCTTCTCTCTTTCATCCCAGCTTGTCATTTTACTCTCAACCAGTTTTCTCTCCTTATTTTTCCTCCATTCCTTGCTATTTTAGAGCCATAAACATTCTAGAGGCAATAGGTAGAAATGGAATATTTCCCTTGATCACTGGGTATGGATTTTCGAGATTCCTAAGATTAAAGCTAGAGTCAGCCAGCAGTGCCAGCCAAGGTGGAGGACTTGAGCACAATGCTTGAAGGAACAAACTTTCAGAAAATGCTGGTCATGTGATCTTCTTGCCACATAATCTTACTGGCACAAGCCTAGAAAAGCTGTGGAAGCCTTGAAGTGGGTGTGAGAGAGTGGGTGAGGGATAGGGTTTGGGTTAGCACCAGCGTCCAAGGACTCAGAGCAGGTAGGGAGTATGATTCCTGTTATATAATAAATTGCCTGCTTCAGCCTAGATCTGAAACAGTTTTCCTGATTGGGTTTCTAATTGAGTGTGTGCTTTTATCTGTTCTGGAGATTCTAATGTAGTAACCCCGAGTGGGACTTGGGAATCAATCTTTTTAAAAAGCTCTCTAAATGGTTTTGATGATTGCTAGGTTTGGGAACTACTGTTAGTAGATTTCTTATTGCTGTAGCAGTGTCCCCACTTTCTGAGGGAGTTATAATTACTCTGATTCAAGACCTCGCATTCTTGTAACTCAATGGAAATTTCGAAGCTTTGCTGTGACATTGTACCATTGTATTAGGTATGGTAACCAATCTCAAGGGAATTGCACCCCTCCCTCCCTCTTTCTTCCAGAGGGCTAGTGTCCAAGCTGCTTTACTCTGCCTGATCTTGGCTTCTGATCACAGTTGATTGGTCTACACATAACTGTCTTACTGAAGCAAGATTAATGAGAGTCTTCCTGGGGGTTCTAACTTGAGACTCAGAGAGCCAAGATTTATCCACTCATTATTTCCTTAAAATCTGGCTGTCATGTTTTCTACCATGCAATAGAGCTCATCTGTGGAGATAGAGAATAAGGCAGAATGCATAAAGAAACTTTAATATGAGATAAGGAGACAGTCCTGGTTATATTCAAATGTGAGTATTTTGAAAGGCTCTAACATCTCTGGTCCCATGTCATGGGGTCAGAAACAAAGAGGACAGGATATCCTTACTATTTGCAGGAATGATATTGGTCTTCTACTTTGTGAAATGATTTCTCTTTAATTAAAAAAAAAGTTTCCAAGTTTATGGAGAACTCTGAATCTCTTATGGCTAATGATGTTTGGAGTACACCAGATGTGGTAGACAGAATCACGTCTCCCCAAAGATGTCTGTGTCCTGATCTCCAGAACCTGTGACTGTGTAACCTTACATGCAGAAAGGGACAAAGGATGATGACACAGAGAGATGGCCCTGGGCTATCTGGGTGGGACCAGTGTAATCACAAAGGTTCTGATAAGAGAAAGTGGGAAGAGAAAAGAGAGAAGGAGGAAGACGTGAAGACAGAAGCAGAAGTAGGAGTGATGAAATTTCTGGGTTCAAACATGGTGGAAGAGAACCATGTGCCAAGGAAAGCAGACAATCTCTAGGGGCTAGGAATGACAAGGAAAGAGATTTGCTCCTAGAGTCACAAGAAAGAATCAGGACTGTGATCACCAGCGTTCTGTGTGGAATGATCAGTGGCCATCAGCTCTTAAGTGCATCAAAGAGTCCTAAATGATTCTTGTTAATAATTTAATAGAATCCAGCTTTTTTCTTGTTGTTGTTTGTTCTTCTAATACGCTCTCATCTTGGTCTCAATGAATTTGACTGTTTGAGGTAATTCATGTAAGCAGAATCATACAATATTTACTTCACTTAGCATAATGTCTTCAAAGTTAATCCAGCATATGTCAGAATTTCCTTCTTTTTAAAAGATGAATAATATTCTGTTGTATGTATATATATGCTTTGTTCATTAATTCATCCATTGGTGGACAATTGTAGAACCCACATCTTAATGGAAGAGAGTAAAAAATTTGCAGCCATCTCTATTATTATCTCTACAATAACCACAGTGTAATTATAAAGATCAACAAATTTAACATTGTTACAGTACCATTGGTCCTTGAGTCCTTGAGTTAGACTGGCCAGGTTTGAAGTCTGTCTCTGCTTTCTACAAGGTATAGAATTTTGGCAAGTAATTCTGGTCTCTGATCTTTAGTCTCCTCATCTGTAAATGAGGCCAATAACACCTATGTCTTAGGTGGCCGTGAAGCCTAATAAACTATCATGATTCTGGCGCCCACTAGTGGCTTAGTAAGCTTTAGGTTTCCCTTTGACCTCATAGAATTAAACACACTGCTGAGTGCTCAGGAGGCCTACAATTAATTATTGGCTGGTTGGAAAGCTTTAGAGGCAACTTCAGTTTTCTCAAAAATGATGAAATTCATTGTATGCTTAAATTGTTGCCTTATGAGTTTCCATTTCTGAAGGTTCATCTTCCTTTGTCACATGCAAGTTTTGTATCATCAACCAAGAGATAGAATTCTCCATTTTTAAAAAAACAATTTATAGTCATTTAAAATAAAAATGTATTACCAATCTACTAACATCATGAAGGTGCAAACCTCAAGAACTTGACTAATTTCTGAATCAGGATACCTTTGGCTATGTAGCAGAGCAACAACTCAAAAATAGGTTATGCTATAGAGAAATTGTTATAACAGGAAGACCAGAAACATAGGTACTCCATAATTGGATAAGTCAGTGGATCAATGATTTCACTAGGGTCCACAAAGGGTTCTTTGTATGTCTCTAGTGGAGTCTCTTCCATATGTTGGCCTGGACCACAAATGTAAACCTCCTCATGGTGGCAAGATGGCTGCAGAAATTTCAAGCATCACATTCAGACATGGCAACATTCAGAAGAGACCATCCTTCCTGTGAACTCTTTTGGAGTGAGAAACTCGTTCTAAGAAGCCATCCAGAAGATGCTCCTCATCACCCATTCATCAGATTTTCATCACCTGTACATGTCCAAACCACCTGGGGAGGGAAATGCAACCCTGTAGATTGACTTAAACCAATTGTAGTTTACTTCTTCTGTCTAGTGTTGGGGCTGGTACCAACCTCTTGTGAAATATTGGCCATTGGCCGGGAGCTGAATAAATAGGTGGGGTAGGAGCAGTAGATACTACCTGCTACTGTATACTAGCTAGATTGTGTTATACCCAAGCATTAGAAATTAGAATAAAAAAATTCATTTGGTACATTTGCATCATTAGCAAATGCCTGACATTCTTTGGAATGCAGTTTTGATAAACAATTGGCATGAAACATAATAAGAATGATTTGGTAATCAAGAAATATGAAGTAGATTTAATTAACTTTGAAATGCTTTTTAAAATAATAAATGTTTCTAAGTTTCTAAAAAATTTCCCAAATATAATGAAGAGATTGTTAAAAGTGTGTTCACCATTTTTGCATTTGCATTTACGTTTCTTTATAGTCCTAGCTGGTAAACTCTTTATGGAAGGATTTATTTTCTTTTAACTTTAATTTTCCACTAATCCATTTCTCTATAAAATGATGGATGAAATTATGAATGTATTAAAGAACTAAGCATAATCACTACTCTTCACTAATTTTAATTTGTTCTGTATTTTTTTTCCAATCATACTAGTGATTATAGGCCCTGTTCAGACCAAAAGCAATTTCTATTTACTCAGTAATGCCCATAGGAAACTAAGTGTTCTAGATGCAATCTGGGCAAGTGAAAGAGATCAGCTTCCTATGTCATCATGTCATCTGTTACAGTTAGGATCAGACAGGTAGGCTAAGTAACAATGTAACAAGTATACCACCCCCACATCTCAGAAAGGTTTATATTTCGCTTATGCCATATACCCACAGAAGTTTGACGGCATATAGAAGACTCTGCTCATGTTAGTGAATCAGGCAGATAGAGGAGCTACCATTTCAAATGTGCCACAAAGGAGTGTTGGGAGATCTTCATGCCAGCAATTCCTTGTTTTGTCCAGAAGCTACACACATAATTCTGGTCACCTTTTATTGGTCAGAATCAATTACATGGCACCCCAACCCAGGGGGGATAAGAAGTATGTTCCTACCAGGTCCCTGGGAGATGGAGAGCCAGCAACAATGGTGAGCAGTATTTTTGACAATGGCAAAGATGAACCAGTGTGAATCATTGCCTTTCAGTAGAAGGGGATACATTCCCTAAAGGAAAAATTAGTCTTCAGTTGTTATAACCAAAATGGAAATGCTTCAGTTAGGGTGTGCTCTATACCCTAGTGTTACTGCAAATTCAGATTCATAAAGGACAACAGAATCTCACCTCATGAACTGGAACTGTGGTATGGCTTTTCCCTCACATTAAGTGTCATATTTTAGGTAAAATGCAGCCTTTTTCAAAATCTACTCTGTCACTGACTTTGGAATTTAGATTTTATTTTATTTTATTGACTGTCTAGTTTTTTTTAATTCCCTGAAGATGTTATCCTTACTTATAATTTTAAAATAGCTTTCTATATTATATAATGGTGATTTAAATACACCTTTAAAATCTCCCCAAGGTACTGTAAGTACCTCCAAAATCTTTGCACAATTATAGGTCTAACCCTTGTGACTTGGCAGGTATTCAGACAATGCTTATGAATGAATGAATGCATCTGTGTGAGGTTCACATGTGTAGCCTAGGTGGAGACTACCATGTGTGCAAATCTAGACCAGATGAGCTGTCTGAACTCCAAGGCCAATTTGCTATGAATTTTCTATACAAGCAGAATTAGTTAACTGTTTTTCCTACTTAAGTTGAAAAGAACATTTTAAGAACAATTTTCATGATTGATTATATATAAAAATTCATGCTGAGTAATGTATTTAATGAATAATAGCAAACATGTGAGCATAACAGATCAATATGAAAATAATTTATTAAGTATAAATTATTTGTACTATATTTTCTAAACATTTGCAATAAGCTTCTGCTACTTTCATGATTGGAATAAAAAGAAAAAAGATTAAAAAATACATGCTGATTCTAGAAAATCTAGGAAATGCAGAAAGATATAAATAAGAAAGTAAAAATAACTCCAAATTCCAGGGATTTGTTCTCCCAATCATTCTTTCTAAGGGTATGTGGACACACACAATTTACACAACTGTATGCATATATAGTATTGCAGCCTGATTTTTCACTTTATTATGTCCTTTAAAATCTTTTTAAGAGATGCTTGTCAGTGGTCTCATACTGTTCTGTCATATGATTACGAGGTACATGATTTATTATTGGACATTTAGGCTCTGTCAGTTTTTTGCAATTGTAAATAATGTGGTGATGAACATCTTTCTGTATAAATCTCTGTGAGCATGATTTTCAATGCACCGTCCTTCCCTTGGAGTCCCTTGATTGGTGACACACACCTCTATTAACTGATATTCGACATGTGGGGCTGAAGCTGTGTAGTTAGAACTTGTCAAGAAGACAAATAGTGTATCAGTGGTCCGTCTCACGCTCATAAAATAAAATGGTTACAACCATAATTCTGCAGACCATTTATTTGGCTAACAGCTAGATGCTTCATTGATTCCATACACAATGTATCCCTAAAGAATGAAGGTGACCTTGGAGACAGCTAGCCATCCAGAATCCAATTAATCCAGACTCAGGATATTTGGTGCCCAGCACCGACCAGACCCAGCATGATCTGTTAGATCCTTGTTACTCAGAATTAGAATGTAGGAAGGGATATGAGTTTGGTTTAGCTTGTGGGTGCTCTTCAGGGAAAAAAAGCAGAATAGCTTAAATTTTAACTCTGCAGAATGTTGGTTGTGGGAGGTGCAGGCTTTTGTAGAAAGAGTAACAATGTAGTCTAAAATTTAGTGAGCTTTACTGAAGACTGCCAAAAAGAGGAAATATTTGGTTAAGCTGGAACGTCACCACACCAGAGGACTGGAAAAAATCAGTCTTAGAACTCTGCTTCTCGGACGTTTGAGATTTATAGCATGTCTATTTATGAAGTTCTTTAAACTGGGGTCCCATTTATTTTGTAGAATCAACAAAAAATTAAAATCCATATAAAAAATGGACTTGAGTTGGTTTCCAGTTACTTAAGCTACCAGCGTGAATGCTTAGCATTCATCTCTAGCCTAAGAAGATAAATCTTTTACCTTTGATGTAGAATTTATTTAATCTTTTAGGACAGCACTGGAGATTCTAGGTCCAAACTCCAGGTATTTAATATGTCTCAGTTTTGCTCTCTGCTTCATGGTGACAATTTTATCACTAGCTCTTAACACTTATTGTACTAAATTGCTATATTAATATTAATGTCAGGGTGTGAAAAATTCAACTGGTAAGTGGTATGCAAATTAGCCTAATGCAGACTTTAATGGATTCATGCACTCAAAATATCCTTTGAAACAAAGGTAACTAAAGTGATAAAAAGACCAACTAATCACCATTAAAAGGGAAGATTACTACAAGTATAAGAACAAAATAATTTCAAGCAAGCAAGCTTGACTGATTTTAATCAAACAATATGAATGTAATAGCTGGTATAAACCTTTGATTATATTATGGGGTGTAAACAGAAAACGTTCTTTTTTTCCCCTGTCAGGGTGCTGTGGATTGAATTGTGTCTGCAGTAAAAGACAAGTTGAAGTCCAAACACCTGGGACCTGCAAACGTAACCCTATTTAGAAATAGGGTCTTCACAGATGTAATACAGTTAAGATGAGGTCATTAGAGAGGGCCTAATCCAACAGATTGCTGTCCTCATAAGGTAATGCACATTTAGGCAGACAGATATGCACATAAGGAAGGCAATGGAGAGGGCCATGAGATGATGGAAGCAAAGACTAGAGTGATGCATCTACAAACCAAGGAATGGGCAGCATTTCTGGCAAACACCAAAGCCAGAGGAAGCAGGGAAGAATTCTCTCCCATAAGCTTCAGAAGGAACATGGTCTGGTGGATAGACTGATTTTGGATTTCTAGCCCCCTCAATCTGTGAGACAATGTATTTCTGTTGTTCTAAGCCACTCAGTTCGTAGTACTTTGTTATGGTAGCTCCAACAAGCTAGTAATAGTCATAGTTTTCCTCTATGCTCTGTCAAACCCCATTCTTCTCTTGCCTCAATTAAGTTTGAGACAGATCACATAGATTTCTGGTCAGTTACCATTTTTAAAAGTCAGTCCAGCTTAAGTTTCTAATCTCAGATCCAATTTATATCTCATCTCTCTCCCTGCCTCCAGTATCAGCCAGGCCTGTTGGTCAGAGGATTTGGAGTAGGGAAGGGATGAGGATGGTTCTTGCAAATTTCTTACCCCTCTTAGAAGTGATGGGCAGAGGCAAGTCTCATTCTAGGAGACTCTTTTCCCTTGCATCTGTTGGATCTGGTTCTCTGATGTTGGAAGGAAGTGGACTTGGAAAGATGGCAGAAGCTGCTTGATACAACAGTCAGTGATGGGGCATGCCCTCTGGACTTGTTCTTACTAAATCTCACTCTATGATATTGGTGGCCCCTGTGTTTCCTTGGGGTGGTGTTTTGCTTTACTCTTACCCATGCTGTCTCCCAGAACTTTCTGTGAGAGAGGCATTTATGCTTCCTTTTGGTATTTCCAATAGGTTCATGTCCAAGACACAGGATGGCCTCAGAGTTCCTGCCTTTCTTCTTCTCTGTGCTCCTTCCTATGGAGCCATGAGACCCACCAAAGTCCTCCATTCCTTCTCTGTGCCTTGGGATTGAGGTGGAGAAAGGGCTGCACCCATCTTTTTTTCCCAGTCATGCCCCACCACTCCCTTGTCACTATGGAAACAATTCAGACCATTTTGTCAGCACCCTGCCTCCCACATGCCCTGGGCAGCAAGGGGTCTTGGGCTCATTTAAGAGAGAATTCCTCTGGTGTGGATCCATACCTCCCAGAAACTCCTCCAGCAACCTGCTCACCAGTGATAGTTCTAAGATTCCACAGCCTCCAGCCAGTGAGGGTGGCACCATACATCCCGGATATGGGTGCCCTGATAAGTGATTCTCTCAAGACTCTGGTTGCTTGGCTTCTGGGGATACTTAGAGCATCTCCCTCTTCCTCACCAAGGGGAAGAAAAGGACTTTGGGGAGGTAATAGGATCTTCACTATGAGCACTGCCTCCCTGCGCCTGCAGAGCCCCATAGGCCCCCTGTCACCCCCAGTCCTGCTGTACAGCCTGGAAAGGTGTGGTGCTGGTGCGAGAGCTGGTAGAGCAGAGCCAAGTCAGTCCTGAGCAAAGTTTCCAGACTCAGTGGTTGGTGGCTGTCCTTTGAGTGTAGGACTGTTTAAT
The DNA here is from genome assembly GCA_024291935.2 of Okapia johnstoni. NCBI lineage: Eukaryota > Metazoa > Chordata > Mammalia > Artiodactyla > Giraffidae > Okapia > Okapia johnstoni. The sequence continues at coordinate 75,050,897 of CM044313.1, read as the reverse complement.
GCCTAAACTTTGCCTTCATTTTGGCATCTTGGGAGTGCTGAGGGCACAAAGCTTACAAGAGTAGCCTGTGCCACTCTGGTAGTGAGAAGTGGGGAAAGATGGGTCACTGACTCCTAGACAAAGATCAATTCCCACTCAATTGCCATTATACCAGGAAAATGGGTTTTCTGTTTCTATGCTTTTCCCTTCCTCATATTTATCCTTTGATATTGCAAGATGTTTTAGAGGTTGATTTTTTTTTTTATTTGGTTGTGCTGTGCAGCATGTGAGATCTTAGTTCCCTGACCAGGGATTGAACCTATGCCCCCTGCAGTGGGGATGCAGAGTCCTAATCACTGGACCACCAGGGAACTCTGTAAGATGTTTTAGATTTTGGCTGAGATCTTAATGAGATGGAGGAGGAGTGATGTTTAATGTGTAAGCCTAATAAGGGTGCTGCTGGATGGCTGTGACTCATAGCCCCTTCCGTTGGGTGAGCATCCCAATGAGATTTAGAGGAAGGGAACCTGCTTCCACTCACCTGCTTGGAGACTGACTGGCTAAAGTTGGGATAAATTACTTTGGTAATTTGATTAGCTGCTTGATGGCTCCACTTCTAGACTGAAAGTTCTCAAAATGCAATGCCCTTGATCATCATCAACAGTCCCACCTGGAAAGTTGGTAGGAATACAGATTCTCAGGCCCCACCCCAGACCTAGTGAACCAGAAACTGGGGGTGGGTTGCAGAGATCTGTATTAAAAAGTGCTCCAAGTGACTCCAATGCACTGTCATGCTTGAGAACCACTGCTCCAAAGATGTTTCTCTTCTCCAATTCAAAATGACACTCTATCCTCTCTAAGAAATGGGTGTCTACTTGGTAGGGTCTAATATGATAGATATGACTTACTTTAAGAATTATTCTTTTGAAATTTTCTGATGATTTTTCCATCCATCACACACTTTTAGCTTAAAAGCTTTCTGATGCACTTTGGCTGAAGCAAAAAGAGTCTCCTAAGAAGGGGGAAACTTTAGGAATTTAACTACTTTAAGCAAGGCAATTTCCACTTGAATTCAGTTGTCCTTACTGTGATGCTTATTAACTAGGGAATATTTCCTCACATAAGATGAGGTTTAAGAATGGATTACATTGTCTTCTCCATAAGAATTATCACCATCAAGCATACTGTATATTTTGTACGCTTCTATTATGTTCTGTATGTCTTCCTCCGCAAGAATGTGAGCTTCTTGAAGACCAGGGCTTTTGTCTGTTTTATTCAGTGCTGGTTCCCTAGCACCCTAAATAGTGCTAAGTTTATTACAGACATCCCCAATTATTTAATGAATGAATGCATGAAAGTTGGGTTTCAAGAATGTGTTTTACAAGTTGTTTAGATTTCTATGTTTATTGATTCATTGAAGAAAATTATGGTTTTTATTCTGATTTCTACTTGTGAGTATGCTTAATACCGCAGGCATCATGAGGTCCTAGAAGTCCAATGATTTTAGTGTGACATGAACTGAAGAATTTACTAGATTGATGTGGAAGTTATTACCTAGAGATATGCTATAGAGCTGCATGGATGGGAACTGGATGAGGGAGAAGACTCAAGAGGCAGGGAGAATTATTGTGTGAAACTAACACCTAAGGATTTTTGTCGGTAACTCCTGAATGTTCCAGTCTGCTGTTTGTTCAACAGTGTCCTTGTGTCGGGGTTATTTGGGGGCAGTAATTCTGTTTATGGGTGATTGTGTTAGGTCTAACACCTCCCAGAACGCAGTATTTCCACTTCCCTTTTGGCACATTTTACAGCTCCTACTTCACATATGTTCATTGTTTTCCCGCTCACTGACGATCCTATTTTGACGCAGAAGAGTTGATCTCCGCCCTTGGTGCACTGGGAGGGTAACAGGCAGACGCACTTGGAGGTGGGGGCTGCAAGGAAGGAGAGAGACAGTGTGACTCTCTATAGAGCTTTAGGATTTGATTTTTACCTGACTGGTTCCAAATAGGAATAGGAGTACGTCAAAGCTGTATATTGTCAGCCTGCTTATTTAACTTATATGCAGAGGACATCATGAGAAATGCTGGGCTGGAAGAAGCACAAGCTGGAATCAAGATTGCTCGGGAGAAATATCAATAACCTCAGATATGCAGATAACACCACCCTTATGGCAGAAAGTGAAGAGGAACTAAGTAAACTCTTGATAAAAGTGAAAGAGGAGAGTGAAAAAGTTGGCTTAAAGCTCAACATTCATAAAACTAAGATCATGGCATCTGGTCGCATCACTTCATGGGAAATGGATGGGGAAACAGTGGAAAAAGTGTCAGACTTTATTTTCTGGGGTTCCAAAATCACTGCTGATGGTGATTGCAGCCATGAAATTAAAAGATGCTTACTCCTTGGAAGGAAAGTTATGACCAACCTAGACAGCATATTAAAAAGCAGAGACATTACTTGGTCAACAAAGGTCCATCTAGTCAAGGCTACGGTTTTTCCAGTAGTCATATATGGATGTGAGAGTTGGACTAGAAAGAAAGCTGAACGCTGAAGAATTGATGCTTTTGAACTGTGGTGTTGGAGAAGACTCTTGAGAGTCCCTTGGACTGCAAGGAGATCCAACCAGTCCATCCTAAAGGAGATCAGTCCTGGGTGTTCATTGGAAGGACTGAGGTTGAAGCTGAAACTCCAATACTGTGGCCACCTCATGCTAAGAGTTGACTCATTGGAAAAGACCCTGATGCTGGGAAGGATTGGGGGCAGGAGGAGAAGGGGACAACAGAGGATGAGATGGCTGGATGGCATCACTGATTCAATGGACATGAGTTTGGGTAAACTCTGGGAGTTGGTGATGGACAGGGAGGCCTGGCATGCTGCAGTTCATGGGGTCGCAAAGAGTCAGACACGACTGAGCGACTGAACTGAACTGAACTGAACTGACTTATCCCCAGTGCGGTGAGCACTTTGGTGACAATGAGAGAATGTGGGCACAAAGACACTGACTCAAAAGACCCAGCTGTGGTTGAATGGAGTCATCTGGGTGGAAGAGAGAAGAGGCTGCTGGTAAGTTAGTAAGATGTAGGAGCTGGGCTACCTCTGACACCTCCCTTTCCCTCACTAGCCACATCCAATCAGCTGCTACCTCCTGTCAATCCATTTCCACAATGTCTTCAATCTGTCCTTCATGTTCTTTTCTCATTGGCGCCACCTGGGAACAATTATATCACTTATCGAGCATGCATGATTAAACCACACAATATGCCAAGTGCTTTGCATGCTTTATTTCATTTAACCCTCACAATAAACATATGAACTACAAGGTATCATACTAACTCTACAGACGTAGTCAGCTCAGAGAAGTTAAGTGATTTGCCCATGGTCCCACAATTTAGTAAGTGGTAGAGGCAGATTTTAAATCATAAATGACTTATAGCGCTGCCTTCTTATAATTACGTACCACATTTTTTATTTCTTCCTAGACTATTCCTAGGTTATGACTGGGAATCTGGATTTTAATAAGCAGTGAAATTGGGTGATACTTTTCTCAGGCCTGGCTTCAAAACCACCCCATCACTTCATAATTCATATAACTCTTGTATTCATGAAAGAGTTTTAAAATGACCATTTGGGGTAAAGTTACCAAAGCCAAGTATATTAAATAAATTTAGAGTAAAGGGATATAGGCTCATTTAATCAAAGTTCAAGGTCTTCCACCATTTGGCCTCAATATCCCTTTGCAGCATTATCGTCTCTGCTTTCTTCATCCCAGATAGAGTGACTCTCTCTCTGTTTCCCAATAAGGACCCCAAGGGTGGTCCAGTTTTTGTCCATTGCCCATCCTATACCCTTCTTTTTCCAGACTGGTATGCTCTTTCCAATATTCCCGCACATATCCAATGTCTGGAGAAAGAAATGACAACCCACTCCAGTGTTCTTGCCTGGAGAATCCCATGGATGGAGGAGCATGGTAGGCTACAGTCTATGGGGTCATGGAGAGTCAGACACGACTGAGTGACTTCACTTCACTATCCAATGTCTATAAGCCTTACCTCCTCTATGAAGCATTATATGGCCACATATCCCCCACCAAGGTTTTCTATAACTAAATTTTAATGGTGTAAATTTCTCAGTACTACATCTGACATTTTTATACTTTTTTGTTAGTTAGCTCCCCTGGTGGCTTGGATGGTAAAGAATCTGCCTGCAATGGGGGAGATGGGGGTTTAATTCCCGGATTGGGAAGATCCCCTGGAGAAAGCTAGCTTTTCATATGTCTTTCTCCCAAGACATGTTACAACTGCTTTGTGAGATAGCAGTAACCATGACTCATCCATCTGTTTGTCCCAACCAGCTCTTAACAAGATGCTCAATTAATTCTGCTTCATCAATTGGTTTCAATTCTGAATTTGGGGTGCAGATATAAGTATTCAAAAAGAAAAGTATTGGATGGATTTGGGATAATTTATGTTGCCAAAATATCTGAGTCAGCCTGAGAAACAGTCTGTAGCTTCTTTTGGGCAAATATCAACTCTTTCTCATGTATCTCAACTGATGGGAGAAAATAGCAAAAGGAAATGGGGAGATTTCATAAGCACATACACTTCCTGTCCATGGTAGGAAGCATTTCTTGAAAAGGCATGAATTTCCCTTTTACCTTCTTTGTCAAACAGCTAGAGAAGATTTTAGTTGGGGACAGTCTTGTTTGTTGTTGGAAACTCTAGGATTTGGTAAAGAACAGGAGACAGCTCTACCTCTAGAGAGGATTTCAGGTCCCCAGGCTTGTGGAAAGGCCGTGGTCACCACTCCTGCAGTACGGTTATAACCTAAGTGCTCTTAACAAGATGATTTTCAGATTACCAGCATGAAAAGGCCCTTCCTGCCACCTCCAACGGTCGGTTATCATGCTTCCATCCTTACGAAACCCTTCCAGGTGAGAATTTCTCTCTCTTATAGCTCTTATCACATACTGTCTTGCATTAAAGTTATTCATGTAATTATTGTGAAACTTTGGGGTTTCCCTGGTGGTTTAGTGGTAAAGAATCCACATGCTAAGTGAGTTTGATCCCTGGGTTGGGAAGATCCCCTGGAGAAGGAAATGGCAACCCACTCTAATATTCTTGCCTGGGAAATCCCACGGACAGAGGAGACTGGTGGGCTACAGTCCATGGGGTCGCAAAAAGTTGGACACGACTTGGTGACTAAACAACAACACTGTGGACTGTTACTCCAACCATGAACAATTTGAGGATATAAAGATCCTTTATCATTATACCGCTCACCTTACTTTGAACAGTGCCTTTAGCATGCTGGATACTAGATGGATGTTTATTGAATACATTTTCCCCTCTTGTTGGTAGATATTTTTGAAATTTAGACAAAACATTTAATAGCCAAAAATTAGGCTCCTGGGGAAGGCTCTTGTGTTCCAACATTTGAAGAGTGAATTTCATGTTAAAGTTCCACTTTAAACTTTTTCTCATTTCATTTTAGATAGAGAAGGAAAAGGGTAGCAAAGTACACAGTGTGATCAAGAACACAATTTAATCAAGATAACATTGAATTCAAGTCAAAATTAATAATACCCCAGCCTGCCACGAGTAGATTGAATATGAAATATGTTTTTAGTTTCCTCTTTTCATAAATGCTATAGTTCATACTTTTGTTCTGGAGTGCCACATGAACAGATATCTCTGTGACACTGACTTTTGCTCACCAGCTAAAGAAGGCTGGAACAGGTAGATCATATCTTTAGGGGGAAAAATACTTTCAGTTTTTGGACTGTGTGTAGGATCAAAGGATATTTTAAATGACTTAACTCTCTTATTAAGTAATGTTCATGCTTTATTTTTACTACCCCAAGACATTCTGCTAACTTGACCAATATTTGTTAAGTATTCAAACTTTATATGTTCTGTGAAATGAAAATATCTCCTGCCATATCAATAAAAAAGAATGTCACAGACATTGGGCTTTCCTGGTGGCTCACCAGGTAAAGAATCCACTTGCAATGCAGGAGACCTGAGTTTGATCCCTGGGTTGGGAAGTTCCCTTGAAGGAGGGTATGGCAACCCACTTCAGTATTCTTGCCTGGAGCATCCTCATGGACAGAGGAGCCTGGTGGGCTACAGGCCATGGGGTCTCAAAGAGTCGGACACGACAGAGTAACTTAAGCACAGTCACAGCCATCAGCGATTTCCGGCTTCCAAATGTGAATGAGGGTTCCCAAAACTGAGATCTAGCAGATGCTGCCACCACCTGCGGTGACTGCAGAGGAGCTGGGGAAATGCAAGAAGCAGCCTTCTGCCACTCCTTAAGGTGAACAAAGAAACAGGATTGGCTCCAGATAGCTGAGGTGCATATGAAAGGAATGAGTTTAGTGAGCCAGAGGCTTGCAACTCCCCATACAAAGAATGCTAAATTCCTTAGCTTGATATCTGATCTTTGCTGTTCAGACGGCCTGCTCCCTTTGTTGCAAACTTGTATATAGCCTGACTCCCCCTCCCGCATCCTTGGAGCAGTTTTCTCAGAGCTGCTGAGATCCTGTCTCCCTGGCTCAGGCTGGTAGTCCTAGATGTTCCTACCAAATAAAATAACTCTGTACTTTCAGGTTGTGACTATATTTTTAGTTGACTGTTCTTTTTTTAAGACAAGCTTAGGATCCTGGTGACTATGGGATTTAGATATACATAGGGGTCACAAAGAGTTGGACCTAACCTAGGGGCTAAGCACGCACGCACTAAGCAAAGGGCTAATAGTAAAGATAGATTTTTGACTAAATCATAAGTCATGTATTGTTACTCAGCCAAATTTGGAAAGAATAATTTGTGGGAAAAGAAAAAGGAAAAAACAAAAAAAACCCTCTTTGAAACAGAGGAGCTCCATGAAGACCTTTCTCCATGGTAAATAAGGAAAATAGATGTTAACACCAAACACATCCCTGAATACCTGTGCTACCTACTGCGGTTCAGACAGGCACCATTTGTCCTCCCTGCTGTCCAAGTCCCTTTTATTTTTTGTATGTATTTTTGACAATAATGTTCTTACACTATAATTTTTAGAGAAAAAGTTTGTATAAATCCAAAATTTAAATAAATACATAGTTGCATAGTACTTTCAGCTCTTGCCTACCACAAATTATTGTCTCTGAGAGAGATGTCAGTTAGGTATGGTGTTGGTCAGACAACAAAAAAATGAATAGTAGTGTTTACCTACACGATGATTGAACAATGATTAGAGTTGAGCAATGTAAGTATTTAGGCCTGGTTTGCTGTCTCCTATGTGAAATTGGAAAGCTCAAAGTACTGCACAATTGCACTCATCTCACACGCTAGTAAAATAAAGCTCAAAATTCTCCAAGCCAGTCTTCAGCAATATGTGAACTGTGAAATTCCAGATGTTCAAGCTGGTTTTAGAAAAGGCAGAGGAACCAGAGATCAAATTGCTAACATTCACTGGATCATCGAAAAAGCAAGAGAATTCAAGAGAAGCATCTATTTCTGCTTTATTGACTATGCCAAAGACTTTGACTGTGTGGATCACAATAAATTGTGGAAAATTCTGAAACAGATGGGAATACCAGACCACCTGACCTGCCTCTTGAGAAACCTGTATGCAGGTCAGGAAGCAACAGTTAGAACTGAACATGGAACAACAGTCTGGTTCCAAATAAGAAAAGGAGTACGTCAAGGCTGTATATTATCACCCTGCTTATTTAACTTATATGCAGAGGACATCATGAGAAACACTGGGCTGGATGAAGCACAAGCTGGAATCAATATTGCCGGGAGAAATATCAATAACCTCAGATATACAGATGACACCACCCTTATGGCAGAAAGTGAAGAAGAACTAAAGAGCCTCTTGATGAAAGTGAAAGAGGAGAGTGAAAAAGTTGGCTTAAAGCTCAACATTCAGAAAACTAAGATCACGGCATCTGGTCCCATCACTTCATGGGAAATAGATGGGGAAACAGTGACTGACTTTATTTTTTGGGCTCTAAATTCACGGCAGATGGTGACTGCAGCCATGAAATTAAAAGACGCTTACTCCTTGGAAGGAAAATTATGACCAACCTAGATAGCATATTAAAATGCAGAGACATTACTTTGCCAACAAAGGTCCATCTTGTCAAGGTTATGGTTTTTCCAGTAGTCATGTATGGATGTGAGAGTTGGACTGTAAAGAAGGCTGAGCGCCAAAGAATTGATGCTTTTGAACTGTGGTGTTGGAGAAGACTCTTGAGAGTCCCTTGGACTGCAAGGAGATCCAACTAGTCTATCCTAAAGGGGATCAGTCCTGGGTGTTCATTGGAGGGACTGATGTTGGGGCTGAAGCTCCAATATTTTGGCCACCTGATGTGAAAAGCTGACTCGTTTGAAAAGACCCTGATGTTGGGAAAGATTGAAGGCAGGAGGAAAAGGGGGTGACGGAGGATGATATGATTGGATGGCCTCACCCACTCAATGGACATGATTTTGGGTAAACTCCGGGAGTTGGTGATGGACAGGGAGGCCTGGAGTGCTGCGGTTCATGGGGTTGCAGAGTCAGACACGACTAAGTGACTGAACTGAACTGATGTGAAATTGCCTTATTCGGGGCACGAGGTGAGAAGCCCCAGACAGTGACCTTCTGAGTAACCACCATCAGATGGCCTGTTGGCTGTGCCAGTCATGGTGACCCTCTGTCATGGACTCCATCCTGCCACCTGTCAAGCGAGCTGGACCTTGATAATCAGCTTTAAGTGGATCAGGAAAAGCCTGGATTTGGATTATAAGGTCTCTCCCATTTTCCAGGACTGACTCAGAGAACTGGGTTGAAACGTGAAAGAGAAGTCAAGGGTAATAATTAGGTTTTCATCTTTGTTTTTGCAAAACTAAAGTGGTTTCAGCAAAAGGTAGATGTTAACAATTCAGTAAGTTCCCGTTGCTTACTTTATGCCTCGATTTCAGATGATTTTTTGAAGATGGGCCAGAGGGAAATCTAGCTTCCTATTTGAGTTCTGTTAAGTCCTAATCTTCAATCCATATTTATGTATTATATGAAGCTCAGCTGAACAATTTCAGGTTCCAATTTCATCTTATTGCAAATGCACTGCTGTGAAGTTTCTGCTTTTAAGCAATTCACAAATGAAATGCCAATAGGCAATACACTTACAGAAAATGGAAATGTAATACTACTTTTCTAAGCATCAAATAGGCAGAAATATAAACGGGTAATAGCTCCAAGTTTTGGTGAGGGTGTGGAAGGCAGTCTTGATCACACACTGTAAATATGAATATAATATGATAAAGACATTTCTAGAAAGCAAGTTGATACATTGCATCAACAAAAACTTTCTATTTTAAAATAATATTTATCTAGAAACATTCCATTTAAGTATAGCCTAAGGATAGAATCTTAGAGTATAGATTTACCTGTGATAGATTTGTCTGTCACAGCACTGTTTATAACAGAAAAATCTTGGGAAAAATCTAAATATCAAATTGAAGATTGATTAAGTAAAATCACAAGATGCCCATATAAGCTTTTGCAGACATTGAAAATTATATGGCAGAATAATATATAATGATATGGAAATAGTTTCATGATATATCAAAGTGAAAAAAATAGCAATATATAAAACAAGATGTAGTATATGATCCTATTGTTTTCAAACGTAATAGAATCAATGCAATCCCTGAGGTGTGTGAGGCTCCAGAGAATTTTTTAATGGGGTGTTTCTTTTATATAGATGATTAAAGTCATTCTAAATTAGTGTCAACTCCATATTAACATTCTGATCTCAAGCAATTTTGAGAAAGACTACCCTGCTGGCCAATGGCTCACCAGGCTGCTCTCTGGGAATGAGGGTCTAGCTCTGAGCCAGGGAGGAGTCTGTAGGTAGAGTCCCAGAGCCTCTTGGGACATCACGCCTAATGAGGAGAGAAGCAGTAGAGGGTAGGAGAATGTCCCACAAGGGTGGAACAGGGCTCGGGCTCACAAAGGACCTCACAGGGGTTCAAGGCATCCTGCCTGTGGAGCCCTACAGCATGGGCTGATCCCAGGCACTACAAGGGGACTTCAAAAAATACTTGAGGCAGATACTTCTGGTAATTGGTATTGATGAGGAAACCAGTCCAGGCTCAGGGCACTCTACCTATGCTGGCCCCAGCCGGTTCCATCTGCCAAAGGGAACTTAGACAATTTGATAAAGGCCCTCCAAAGGGTGGGGAAGAGGGGTACTGAAGCATGAGATCAGGATGGGTGTTCTTACTTGGGGACGAAGGGTGGGTCTGATTATGTATGTACAGAAAAAGACTGGAAAGATTTACACCAAAGCTGTTAAAGTAGTTATTTCTAATTGCGCGTAGGTTGAGTTCTACCTTTCCCTTCTATTTAAATAATTTCCTATCATTTTTTACGATGAAAAAGAATTAGTTTTGATTAAGGAAAGGTTATTTATAAGAAACACTGTATAAATACAAATAAGATGTACTAGCTGAGATGAAGGTTAAGTGATAGCTTTTCTAGTATGAATTAACACTGGAGCTTACCTGAACATTTTTCCCAGTTGTAGCAGGTGTCATAGCCACAAGATTCATTCTTTCTGCTACTGGATGAAAGTTTTATCCTTTCCAGACCCCATTTTAACTGTGGACCCTCTTCGCATGAACCAATATGTAGAAAATGGAGTTGCTGATTATTTAAACATTTCTCGGCCAAAAGCTTACAAGCAGATGAAGTAAAGTGATGGCTGGATGTTGTATCAAGCACACAGATTTCTTCTGAATAATGGCTGTATGGGAGAGAAAAGCAAGGATTTATATATGAAGACAAGAAAAGATGGTGTGTAGCCAACTCATACGTTAACTTACCACCTAGTTCTGTACCCCCTACTCTCTCCCCCCCAGTTTCTCTTCTTTCAGTCCCTCATTTAATCTTGCGTGCTCTGGGATTCATCTTCCTAAAAAAAAAAATTTCATTTTAAGTTTGTTACTACTCACAATTGCCTTCAAATTAAAGTTTGAATTCATTAATTCTGATAATCAAAATCTTCCATATTTTGAATTCATCCAATCAACTTTCCTTTCTAGAATCAGTTTCCCATCCTCCTTAATCCCTTTTTACCACCTGACAACTGTATTGAGCATTTTCTAGACTGACAAGATTATTCTTCCTTTGCTACCATCCCACGCCCTGCTCAATCCATGTTGCACTGTCTCCCCTCTCCAGCTGTCTATGTCCAGATCAATTCTTGGCTACATTTTCAGGCTAATCCTGATCAACCTAGCCTATTTTAGTCTGCACTTCCCCTGAACTCATTTGCAACACCAAAGTCTTATATATAATTATATAGCAAGTGTGTTTGTATTGTGACTAAGAGTATGTGTTTTTAAGTCGATCTTTGAATAACTCATTAAATCTAAGTAAAGGGGTGGGTCCTGCTAACAAGAAGATAGCCATAGTCTTTCTCTTGCTGAGAGGACAAGAACTTGATTACTCCAAACCTGAGTTTCTTCTCTGATGTCAACTTTAGAGTTTAAAATAAGTGCACCAGTGTGTAAATTTGTTTCCAGGAACTGAAGCCCAGAGAGAGGACAAAAAGCTACTTTCTAAGTTCAGAGAACTTAAGCTGTGGGGCTAGTCACTCTCACAAACACCTGCGATGCCATATCAAAGAGGACTGAGGAGTATAGGAAGCGGCTGGAGAGGGAGGGCTGAGCTGAAATTCAGAGAGTTCTGGACGACAGTCTATACTCTCATCTGGTATTGCAAAGACAAAGAAAGAAGTTCCCTCTGGGTTACATGGACAATGTGAATGTTGTGAGTTCTCCCTAGAAGGCCATCTTCTGGTTGAGGAGACCCCAGCAGCAGGTAACTCATACAAGGTGGACCACTTGTGGTCGATTCTTAGGAAGGTGGACAGAACCATCATTGGGCTGAATTACAACAGTGGAATGTTATAGAAAAAGTCCCTGTAGTGTTCTCATAAATAAATAAACAAACAAAGTGTCCCTACAAGTGTTTGTTTACTTGGAACTCAGAAGAATGTGAGAGGCAATCAGTGTTAAAGCTGAAAAAAAAACCTTGATGCAAAGAAATAGAAGAAAAATTCAAAAGTAGTAATTATGAACTGCTGCTGCTACTGTTTAGTCACCAAGTTGTGTCTGACCCTTTGTGACTCCATGAACTATGGAGCCCAGCAGGCTCCTTGTCCATGGGATTTTCCAGGCAAGAATACTGGAGTGGGTTGTCATTCCCCTCTTTAGGGGAACTTCTTGACCCAGGGATCGAACCTGTGCCTCCTGCATAGCAGGTGAATTCTTTATCACTGAGCCAGCTGGGAAACCCTAACAGTTGTGTACATGTGGTTTTAAAGATGAAAATTGCCCTAGAACAGCCTACATTGTTTAAAATATATAAAAAGTGAAATATCACAACTGGACACAGTCTGTTGACTTCCTATTCCACCATTTATTCATTCTCTTCCTCAGTAACTTAACTCTAATTTTATTCACAATCAAAGAATCCACAATCACAGAAAACTAACCAATCTAATCACATGGACCACAGCCTTGTCTAACTCAACAAAACAATGAGCCAGACCATGTAGGACCACCCAAGACGGACAGGTTATGGTGGAGAGTTCTGACAAAATGTCGTCCACTGGAGAAAGGAATGGCAAATCACTTCAGTATTCTTGCCTCGAGAACCCCATGAACAGTATGAAAATGCAAAAAGATACGACACTGAAAGATGGGTATGCAATATGCTACTGGAGATCAGTGGAGAAATAAATTCAGAAAGAATGAAGGGACAGAGCCAAAGCAACAACACCACCCAGTTGTGGATGTGACTGGTGATAGAAGAAGATCCGATGCTGTAAAGAGCAATATTGCCTAGCAACCTGGAATGTTAGGTCCATGAAACAAGGTAAATTGGAAGTTGTCAAACAGGAGACGGCAAGATTGAACGTTGACATTCTAAAGGAATCAGCGAACTAAAATGGACTGGAATGGGTGAATTTAACTCAGATGACCATTATGTCTACTACTGTGGGCAGGAATCCCTTAGAAGAAATGGAGTAGCCATCATAGTCAACAAAAGAGTCTGAAATGCAGTACTTGGATGAAATCTCAAAAACGACAGAATGATCTCTGTTCGTTTGTAAGGCAAACCATTCAATATCACGGTAATCCAAGTCTATGTCCCAACCAGTAATGCTGAAGAAGCTAAAGTTGAATGGTTCTGTGAAGACCTACAAGACCTTTTAGAACACCCAAAAAGATGTTCTTTTCATTATAGGGGACTGGAATGAAAAAGTAGGAAGTCAGGAAACACCTGGAGTAACAGGCAAATTTGGCCTTGGGAGTACAGAATGAAGCAGGGCAAAGGCTAATAGTTTTGCCAAGAGAACGCACTGGTCATAGCAAACATCCTTTTCCAACAACACAAGAGAAGACTCTACACATGGACATCACCAGATGGCCAACACCGAAATCAGACTGATTATATTCTTCACAGCCAAAGATGGAGAAGCTCTATACAGTCAGCAAAAACAAGACCAGGAGCTGACTGTGGCTCAGATCATGAACTCCTTATTGCCAAATTCAGACTTATAAATTTAAGAAAGTAGGGAAAACAACTAGACCATTCAGATATGACCTAAATCAAATCCCTCATGATTATACAGTGGAAGTGAGAAATAGATTTAAGGGACTAGATCTGATAGACAGAGTGCCTGATGAACTACGGATGGAAGTTCATAACATTGTACCGGAGACAGGGATCAAGACTATCCCCAAGAAAAAGAAATGCAAAAAAGCAAAATGGCTGTCTAAGGAGGCCTTACAAATAGCTGTGAAAAGAAGAGAAGCAAAAAGCAAAGGAGAGAAAGAAAGATAAACCCATTTGAAGGCAGAGCTCGAAAGAATAGCAAGGAGAGATAAGAAAGCCTTCCTCAGCGATCAGTGCAAAGAAATAGAAGAAAATAATAGAATGGGAAAGACTAGAGATCTTTTCGAGATGATTAGAGATACCAAGGGAAACTTTCATGCAAAGATGGGTTCAATAAAGGACAGAAATGATATGGACCTAACAGAAGCAGAAGATATTAAGAAGAGGTGGCAAGAATACACAGAAGAAATGTACAAAAAAGATCTTCACGATCCAGATAATCACGATGGTGTGATCACTCTCCTAGAGTCAGACATCCTGGAATGTGAAGTCAAGTGGGCCTTAGGAAGCATCACTAGGAACAAAGCTAGGGGAGGTGAGGAATTCCAGTTGAGCTATTTCGAATCCTAAAACATGATGCTGTGAAAGTGCTACACTCAATATGCCAGCAAATTTGGAAAAGTCAACAGTGGCCACAGGACTGGAAAAGGTCACTTTTCATTCCAATACCAAAGAAAGGAAATGCCAAAGAATGTTTAAACACCGCACAATTGCATTCATCTCATAGTCTAGTAAAGTAATGCTCAAAATTCTCCAAGCCAGGCTTCAGCAATACATGAGCTGTGAAATTCCAGATCTTCAAGCTGGTTTTAGAAGAGGCAGAGGGACCAGAGATCAAATTGCCAACATCCGCTGGATCACCGAAAACGCAAGAGAGTTCCTGAAAAACATCAATTTCTGCTTTATTGACTACGTCAAAGACTTTGACTGTGTGGATCACAGTAAATTGTGGAAAATTCTGAAAGAGTTGGGAATACCAGACCACCTGACCTGCCTCTTGAGAAACCTGTATGCAGGTCATGAAGCAACAGTTAGAACTGGACATGTAACAACAGACTGGTTCCAAATCGGGAAAGGAGTACGTCAAGGCTGTATATTGTCACCCTGCTTATTTAACTTATATGCAGAGGACATCATGAGAAATTCTGGGTTGGATGAAGCACAAGCTGGAATCAAGATTGCTGGGAGAAATATCAATAACCTCAGATATGCAGATGACACCACCCTTATGGCAGAAAGTGAAGAAGAACTAAAGAGCCTCTTGATGAAAGTGAAAGAGGAGAGTGAAAAAGTTGGCTTAAAGCTCAATATTCATAAAACTAAGATCATGGCATCCAGTCCCATTACTTCATGGCAAATAGATGGGGAAACAGTGGAAACAGTGGCTGACTTTATTTTTTTGGACTCCAAAATCACTGCAGATGATGATTGCAGCCATGAAATTAAAAGACGCTTACTCCTTGTAAGGAAAGTTATAACCAACCTAGATAGCACATTAAAAAGCAGACACATTACTTTGCCAACAAAGGTCCATCTAGTCAAGGCTATGGTTTTTCCAGTAGTCATGTATGGATATGAGAGTTGGACTGTGAAGAAACCTGAGTGCCGAAGAACTGATGGTTTTGAACTGTGGTGTTGGAGAAGACTCTTGAGAGTCCCTTGGACTGCAAGGAGATCCAACCAGTCCATCCTAAAGGAGATCAGTCCTGGGTGTTCTGGAAGGACTGAAAAGACTGAGGTTGAAGCTGAAACTCCAATACTTTGGCCACCTGATGCAAAGAGCTGACTCATTGGAAAAGACCCTGATGCTGGGAAAGATTGAGGGCAGGAGGAGAAGGGGATGACAGAGGATGAGATGGTTGGATGGCATCACCAACTCAATGGGCATGAGTTTGGGTAAACTCCAGGCGTTGGTGATGGACAGGGAGGCCTGGCATGCTGTGGTCTATGGGGTCACAAAGAGTCAGACACACGACTGAGCGACTGAACTAAACTGAATTTTATTGAAAAAATGTTTTTGCTTCTGGCCAATGATTTTGCTTCTAGGTATTTCATAGCCTCCCTTGCAGGGCCACATGGCCATGTGAACAAGAGAAGAGTAATGAAACGGAAGCCATGATGAATCCCCCAGGAACTCTCCTTAAATAGAGAGCATGTGTCCATTTCTGGTCTTCCGTCTTTTGTACTCTAACAGAGAAATCTTGGACCATGATATAACTATAAGAATGTCAGAACAGACAACTTTATTTTAATAAAGAGAAATAAAGTATCAGCTATACCTCAATAAAAAATAAAGTATCAATATTAGATTTAAAAAAAGCATAGCAGAACAGACAGTAGGAAAGAGCTCAGTTCTATCTGAAAGAAGAGAATCACCAGACCATCCATAGACTGCCTTCCTCCTGCATTTATTTTGTAAGATAGAGAAACAAAATTTTACCTTAAGCGAATCTTACTTTGGATTTTCCTCCCGTGAAGTAGTCCTGAAATTAATAAGCACTCTTGACACTCCTGGGTTTGTTTATGTAGAAAAAAGCAGTTATAACAACAGAGAATCATGGCATCTATATAAGGATATATCATTTTCTTTATGCTCTCTGCCACCATGTGAAAGAATAAGCTAACAAAGAGATGTGTGTGTGTGTGTGTGTTCGTGTGTGTGTGAAGTCCATGTTCACACCTCTTTCTCTACTCCAACCTCTTGGAGTCACAACTTTGCCCCTATACTTAGGGGGAAGAACAAGGCTTTGAGATAATTGAGTCTGATGCTTTAAACAGGACAGAAATGTCTTTATCACCAGAATGAGACTGTTTTAGTACAAAAGCTATGCAAACTTAGGGAACAAGGCTGAGAGATAATTAAGAATGCTTGCTACTCAGTAGGGAAGGAAGAATTCAACAGAGCACAGGGGGTATCAGTTATCATAAAAATTAATATGCTTTGTATTCATGCTTTAAGAAGCCCAGCTCCTTCAGGAAGTTGGTTATACTAGACTGGTTTTCTCAGTTCCTAAGCACAGTCCAGAGAGTATCTCTTACCTACAGTCTTCTTCTGGAGACATGCAAACGCATTCAGATCCCAGCTGTTTTTGTCCTGGTTGACAGCGACCCCTTAAGCCTGTCAGGATATCTGAAACAAAAGAAAATGAAGGAAAGAACAATGCACAGCCTGGATTTAGAGTGCTAAGTCTGAATTTAGGAGAAAGGGCTGTGTTGAAAGGTTCTCATTTATCTCCTAGAGTTAGAGCACTCATTTTAGCTTTTTCAAATCTGTTGTTATGAAATAGTCCATCTGCAAAGTCCTTTCTAGCCCTTGTGAGCTATCACATTTGCAGCCTAAAACTGCTATTAAGTTCAGAGAACCAAAGAAAATGAAATTGGTGAAATTTTTGTTCATTTGTTTCTCAAATGTTTATTGAACAACTATGATTTACCAGCACTGTGATAGATTCTGGGGATAGTGAGTTGAGCAAAATTTGACCCAGATCCCATGCTCACAGAACTTTTAGGCTTGTGGGCAGACAGACATTAATCAAACAAACACATTTTACACATAGAATTTCTGCTGTTATTAGTGCTATTAAGTAGAAAGCATATAATCAAGAAAATTGATGTAGCTAGGAAGGTTATGAATGGTAAAATGGGAAGAGAAAAGGGAGTGTGATAGAAGCAAAGGAAATAGCAGACATGAAAGTGCTCAAAAAAGAGATAACATGTGACTTTCTTGGAATTGAAAGAAAGCCAGGGAAACAAGGGCAAGCAACGAGATATGGCCAGAGAGATGGCTGTGCGGTGGACTGTGTAGGGTCATAAAGGGCTTTTGAAGGATTTTTGTCTTATTTTATAAGCAGTGGTAAATCTTTGATGGGTTTTAGCAGGGGGTGGTGTGACAAAATCAGGTCTGGATTTGGAAAGGTATTTAATTCTGGCTTCTGTGTAGAGAATGCATTTGGAGAGGCATGGTGGTCAAGAGAGTAGACAATTTTTGAGGTTATTATTGGGAATATCCCCTAGAGAAGGGAAAAGGCTACCCACCTCAGTATTCTGGCCTGGAGAATTCCATAGACTGTACAGTCCATGGGGTCGCAAAGAGTCTGACATGACTGAGCGACTTTCACTTTCACTATAGTAGTTTGAGTGAAAGAGAATGGTCATTCGGATCAAAGTGCCAGAGGTGGAAATGGAGAGAAGTGGGTGAACCTGAGACATTTCAAGCATGTAAAATGCATGAGATTGCATATCGTGGGTAGGTTATGAGAACTGTCAGGTATAATTCTTAGGTTTCTGGTTTGCATAAGAGAATAGATGTTGGTGCCTAAATTGAAAGAGTGAATATTAGAAGAAGTTAGTGGTAGAGAGGCAAGGGTAATGACTCAGGAATTCCTCTCTGCAAATGCTGAATCTGTGATCTCTTTAGGACAGCCAAACAAAACAGATGTATAGGAATTTGGATATTCAGGCCTAAAACTCAGTGGAGAAGTCTGTGGGAAAGATTTAAATTTGTTATTAGCCTATGGGGGGGATCATTGGCGCTCTGGGTATGGGTGAGATTCCCCAGCAGGAGAGTGTAGCATGAGGTTAGGGCACAGATCTGAGTCTTGAGGAACTCCAGCATTTAAAGTCCATGCACAGGCAGGAGCTTGCTAAAGATGCAGGGCAGCAGCCAGAGAGGTAGATGCTAAACCAGATGGCATTGTGTGTTGGAAGCAGGGAAAGAATGGATCTGCAGAAGGTCATCTCTGTCGAATGTTGCTGAGAGACCAAAGCAGATGAGGACCAAAATATTGTCCATTAGGTTTAGCAACATGGATGTCAGTGTCAACAATTGTGCAAATGGATTTTAGGGAATAATGAAGAGCCAGATTTTTCTTATAAGCATAATCAGTGGAGAAATGGACAGCTTCCAAATGTAGCTATTTATCCCTGTCTGATATTCTAGGTACTAGGATGTTATGGAGAGAAAAAAAGAAGTAGGAAAATGAAAACAGCAGTTATCCTCTTTTTCCATGAATCTAAGCAATAGTGGAAAAAGAGACATTAATAAAATAATCATAGTGATGAGTTTATAATTAAAGGCTGAGATAGGTATTTGGAAGAAATATGATTTCAGGAGACCATATCAGCAAAACACAAAAACAAAAACTGAGAAATGTAAGGAAGATTTATAAGGAAATGATGCTTGTGCTACGATAAGCAATTAAATACTGAATATGAGGAAGGGAGATTAAAGTAGAATGAAGAACACGGGTATATTATGTGCTGAATGCTGTGCTTAGTTGCTCAGTCTTGTCCAACTCTTTGCGACCCCATGGACTGTAGCCTACCAGGCTCCTCTGTCCATGGGGATTCTCCAGGATACTGGAGTGGGTTGCCATGCCCTTCTCCAGGGGAACTTCCCAACCCAAGGATCAAACCCAGGTCTCCCACACTGCATGAGGATTATATACCCATGTTGCAGTAGGTATATTATATGGAAGGGGAAATCTTGGTTATCTTTGCTTATGTTGAGGCTCACCCAAAGAAACTTAGACTGGTTGAATTAAACATGGAGCTGACATCCCAAGGTTCCTGGATGAAACACAAGTCCCTGGACTGTATCTGACTAATCAGGCATCCATATGGCCACAGTAGGCTCTGTAAACAAGTAACTGACAAAGGACGGAAGTAGAAAGGTGTATCAGGCAGGAGGTTTGGTAGGGAAGCTGGTTTATGTTAGAGGCAAAAATAAAGATTTTAAATATTGGTACATTTTCTTTTTTGCTGCCATGCATTTCCATTCCCTGCTATTCTCCTCTGTTAGGACCCTCGTTCTATCTGGTGAAATTTGGCTCAGAGCTTTCATGAACATGGAGACCTATAACTGCTGCTAAGTTCTCAGATACTAAGATTTCCATTGACATGGGCTTGTTTTTCTTTGGTTTCTTGTGTGGCTATGCCTCTTTGGCTTTTGTAAATAAATCCACACTTACTCAGGTCAAGGAGGGGCTCTAAGCTATACATTTCCAAAGAGCATCAGTTTTCAAGCACACAGAGCTTTGCTCCCTACCTACCAGTTTGACGTCACCAGTGAACACATACAAAGATTCTTTGCTCCATCACTAAGTGTCAGGTGGAAGCTAGAACTGGTCCTCAGCTGCCCACACTTTCTGCCCGGCACAATTTGTGAGCAACACGGAAATGGAAACATTGCAATCTTTAGAGTGATGAGGGCAAGGGGATCTTTGGAGGTGTTAATTTTTCAGAGGAAGGGATAAAAATGACAGGGGAGCTGTACAGCATCTCATTTCTTCAGGAAGAAAAATTCTTTTTCACATTAAAAGAATTAAAAGTCTTTCTGGCCAACCAATGACCTGAACATCTCTATATCACACATCTCCCGCCACATTGAGAGGAAAGAGGTTCAGTTTTATTGATGACTTTCTTTTTCTGAGACTCCTTCCATTGATCTTCCTGCCAACGTTGTCAGAGAGAAAGTAGATGAGATGGAGTATTTCTTTCTTTTATCTCGATGTAGAGCATTTCGTTATCTCTCAGTTTGAATTATAATTGCAGTTTCTTTTAAAAACATGGAGAGGTGTGTGTATGTGTATACATATGCTGTTATTTGTATAAAGAGAAGTATTTACCTAAGATGCCCAGAGAATCTTAATTCTGTCAACTGTGTGGTCCCCAAACACATTCATCTCTCTGACGTGTATGATCAAGAATCAAGTGAAGCTAAGCCACAATACCAACCTGAAGTTCTCACAGATTTCCATATGATCTTTTTATCAATAGTTTTAAGGTTATATAACAGTTGAAAAGTGAAAGTCACTCAGTCGTGTTCAACTCTTTGTGACTCCATGGACTGTTGCCCACCAGGCTCCTCTGTCCATGGGATTCTCCAGGCAAGAATACCGGAGTGAGTTGCCATTTCCTTCTCCAGGGGATTTTCCCAACCCAGGGACTGAACTCAGGTCTCTTGCATTGCAGGCAGATTCTTTACCGTCTGAGCCACCAGGGAAACCCATGTAACAGATTAAGTTTCCCCTTTTCCTTCAGACGTTATAAAAGCACAGAACATGATAAAGAAGGCAAAGTAGCAGAGAGCTTGAGGAATTAGCAGAGCCACTTGTTTGACCCAAACTGTCTAGTTTTGGGTCTAGTTTAGCCTCTCTTTGCCTTTAGTTTTTTCATAGGCAAAATAGGCCCAATCATATCTGAGCTCAGATAAACCCTCCAGGATTCTCTGATTAAAAATGACACATAACTTGAACACGCATGTTGAGAAATTTGGAAGATATGAAATAGTTGAAGCTCCCTTCCTTTCCCTCCAAGTAACCAACATGCCAGACTAATGGGAGTTCTCACCTCCTCCTGCCAGCTGCCTGTCAGACCCTGAACTTTCAGGTTTATATGTTCCTCTCTCTCACAGCTTCACTCTTCTGCACCCACTAGTACAGTTATAGACTTACCAAGAGTCAGCTTTATTTGTTTCCAAGTCTATTTATGCCAATTCCTATTGTAATTGTGTAAGTTAATTAAATATATCAACTTACATAATATGCCAAACTTACATATAAGTTGATAAATATATCAACTGATAAAATAAAGGAGGAAAAATTATTTTTATAAAAACTAAGTCGAAAACATTGAATAATTTAAAATGGTTTGCAAAAATGTTTCTCTGAATTAATTGTGGATGAAACTACTATAAAAGATTAAGAAAAGAAATACATATAAAAATTTTAAAGCATTTCCTAGTCAAATTTGCTGCAAAAGTTGCCTTTAAGCCTTCACCCTCTCTTCAAAACAGTAATTCTCAACTTTGGCTGTATCCAGATTAACTCAGAAAGATTTTATATAAACACAAATACTGGCCCTCCTAGCTCAACAACATCAGAATCAGGGAAAGCGACTTAGGCAGATGTGATTTTTAAGGAAGCGCTCTATTTGGAGTTTAAAAACTTATTGTTTTAGAGAAATTGATACGGGATATGGGACAGCAAATGATGAATTAGGTATTTGTTTTATTCAAGGAAGAAATCTTGGAACTCAAATCAGGAGACCCTTTAGGAAATAAGAGGTTGGTCCTGTGTTAGAAAATTGGTGAATATTGGTGTATTTCTATGTTCTAAATTCAAAATAATAGGTTCCCAGTGGCTCAGCAGTAAAGAATCCACCTGCAATGCAGGGACTGCAGGAGATGTGGGTATGATCCCTGGGTCAAGAAGATCCCCCGGAGGAGGAAATGGCAACCCATTCCAGTCTTCTTGCTTGGAGAATCCCATGGATAGAGGAGCCTGGCGGGCTACAGTCCAGGGAGTCGCAAAAAGTCAGACAGGACTGAAGCGACTCACCAAACAAGCAAATAAGTTAAAATAAAATGTTTAATAAATTAAAAAGCAGTGTGTATTGCTTTTTTGTCACTCTCCACTTGAGCTAAAATTTCAGTTAACCTTCAGTTCTGATCTTGTTATATGAGAGCACTTGTGCTCTATCAAAATATTGGAGTATTAGATTGGAAAATAAAATTGACCCCACTCTCCAAGATTTGAAAGTATCCACTTGACCGATAGCTACTTATGTGTTGCCTGAGCTCGTTATCGACACAAGGTGAAATACACCTCAGCCCATCATAAGCAATAGCATCTCTGTGGATGCTACACAGATAATCTTAAAGGACACCATTTTAGCAGACCCCAGGATCCTGAGCTTTACCTTTTTCACAGCTGAGTGAGTCCCAAATGGGTGGTGTCCAGGAATCCCCACTGCATGTGTACCTCGATGGCCCATTGACAACCAAACCTCTGGGACAGGTTAGCTCAATGGAGTCACCAATTTTATATAATGTCTGAAATGGTGACAGTGTCAGTCCTTCTGGCACTGTTGGCTTGAGGCACTCTGTCCCTGCAGAGAGAGAAACATTTCAGATGCATTTGGTGGAGCAGAACACTCAAGGGATACAGGCAGATTTTGTGCATTCCAGGAAATGATTTTAATGTGATTGACCACATTGGTTCAGCGTTAATGCTGCCTTTTGAGCAGAAAAACAGGGGGTTGAGGATGCCAGGCTTCCACTGAGAAACTGCCTTTAGTTCCATTAACGGAAGAACTTGCTAAGGAAATGATTTCAGATGCTCGTAACTTTTAGTACATCATTGGGACATTTCAAGAAATAATCTTTTTCACTCTTCTCCCCAGTGAGTTTTCGCAAAAGCAGGTGGCTGCACTGTGGGTGATACAGAGGCAGGATGTTCTAATCGACACTGGTCTCAACTTTGTGTCATGGTATTCCATAATAACTCTTTGGAGTCCCCATCTGAGCCTTGTTTGAATCACATTTTGACTCTGATGAAGCATGGGTATGTGTGGAGCCTACAAACCCTTGCTCTCTTTTCCAGCAAAGGATGCCAATGTGCTCCAAGGAGAAAACTGCATTTCACATGACATGCCATCTCTGACACGTAAAGAGTTAAGCATCATTTCCCTGGGACCCATTAGCTTGCATCTCTTTGTACACTGGGCCAGGCCGATGTCTGTGGTTGGATGCAGTTAGAAGTCCCCAATTTCTTTTTAAGCACAAGCCTCACAGTCCGGCTAACACGCAGGGATGAGAACTAAAATATGAAGACAGTTTGAAATCTAATTTTAGCAGACGAATCCTATTTTCTGTTTCACTAAATCTTTTCACCAGAGTTACTGAAAAATGGTAAAATGTACTAATCTAAGGGTGTTACTTTGCTTTATTTATTTTGGGCACGTTCATTCTTTAGCAGAGTCCCATAGAGGGTCTGCCCAGTTCTCACGTTGGCATTCCACGTCTCCTTGCCTCCAGGTCCTGTCTGGTAAGCATCTAAAGTACTGGTATCCAACAGCTTTGAATCCAGTAAAGCATAAAATTTCAACTTCTTCTCCAACTGAGTACTGCTTCTTTTCATTCTAGAATTAAAAAAGAAACCAGCACATTACTAATGTTATGAATAATATCTTCAAACACCTCAGAGCCCTCCTAGATATTTTCTGTTCCTTCATTCCTGTATCTACTCAGTCTGCTAAATTTACACTTCTAAATATCTCTCAAAGTTCGCTTCTTTCCTTTGCCATCATTATTGCCTTTGCTTACAGTACATATTATCTCTTACCACAACTATCTACCTATCTAACAACTAACTGGTCTCTCTTCTAATCCTTCTTCCATATTGCTACTTTCAACTGATCAGAATATATATATATATATATATATATATATATATATATATATATATA
Source organism: Okapia johnstoni (assembly GCA_024291935.2). NCBI lineage: Eukaryota > Metazoa > Chordata > Mammalia > Artiodactyla > Giraffidae > Okapia > Okapia johnstoni. The sequence goes on along the minus strand of CM044313.1, from coordinate 75,026,954 downwards.
TATATATATATTTACTTAATAACTTACTCCCCTCTGTATATGTGATGGTTTACTATTGTAAGAATAAGGAAACTATATACATATCCTGTAGTGGCTATAAATTGAATAAGTAATGTATTCTACATATGCAGCAAATATATGCAATTGCTATGGTAACAAATTGACTACAAATCATTTGAAAGTGTTCCTAATAACCTATTGGGCATTACATATTTTCCTAGTTAATGTGTAATTAAAGTGCAACTATTGGCATGAGGGAGTTCACTAAAAGATTTTAAGGTAAAGTGGATTTTATATTCTTAACTTGGAATATGAAACTTAACCCACTTCCCCATCCTCACCTCTTGCTATTTCTTCCCATAGAATCTATGCTCTAGGAAAACAAAGGCATCTAGGCATCTACCATTCTTTGCACATAATATTCTCTTTCATGCCTCCATATCTTTATTAGCTGTTTCCTCTATCCTCAACATCTTCTCTCTTCCATTGTCCCGAGACCCAACTCAAATAGAATTTCCTGTGTGGGAAATCTCTTTTATTTACCAGTTTCATCACGTGTATCATCCTTTTGGTTTTGGAGAGAAATCTGCACAAAGTTCTATTTTATTGTTATCACATTATCAGCCCCACCCCTATGCTTAAGCTTGTACAAGCTCTATTTTATGTTTATCACATTTATCAGCCCCACATCTATGCCTGAGGGGTATTTCTTCTACCAGATCTCTGCCTCACAAATCTTTATGTGTGTTGGTCACTCTGTTGAGACCGACTCTTTGCAACCCCCTGGACTGTAGCCCGTCAAGCTCCTCTGTCTATGGGATTCTCCAAGCAAGAATACTGGAGTGGGTTGCCGTTCCCTTCTCCAGGATATCTTCCTGACCCAGGGATCAAACCCCGGTCTCCTGCATTGGAAACAGATTCTTGACCATCTGAGCCTTACACAGGGCTTGATAACTATGCTGAATAAAACGAAAAACACTCTCCTTCTTAGGAAGACAGTAATGTAACAGTCTCTCTTTACTGAATGGGAGGCAAGTACAAAGAACTGACTAGGAAGTTATTCTCTGAGAATTGAAGATGGGAATTTTGAGGGAGGTGAAAGTTCAATTATCAACCTTTGTTACTACTTGGCCATGTGATTCAACTTGTCTCCCAGAAGATGATTAATTTTCTGAATACAAAAAGAGCCTCCCATCATTGGTTATTATGGATATGGCTGTGTTTCCAAGGGGAATGGCATGAAGAGTAGTATTAATGATCTGGATGTTTTATTCAAAGGTTGCACATTTTCTCTCACAATCATTCTGAAATAAGTTATTGTCACAAGCTTCTGCTTCATTTCTCTTATGAAGCTATAACCTATAAGTATATGCTGCAGCCATCAAGCTTTAGTCAACACATCTGCTAAACCAGCTTAGCAAGGGCCTTTACCCAAAGTCACTGTCACTTGCCTCTGAGGTAAGTGTCTTTGGTCACTAAACAGGTATCTTCACATGCACTGGCATGATTGCTGTGGCCTGGAATGAGGCATTTCTGCCTCTGACTACATAAAAGGGGCATTTTGCTACTAGGAATTCTAGAAGGTGCTCATTAGGAAAGTCAAAATTGCCTTACTTTTGAGCAAAAACTATTGTTAGGTAGGAATTAGGCCTTTAATAAAGAGTAAATTGAAACAAGGAGTGAACTTATTCATAGAAATGGAAACATATATTCTAATTTTATGAACAGTCATTAGAATAATGAATCAGTGTTTAAACCTTTTGTGTGTTTTTAAAATTAGAATGTCAATCATTTTAACATTTATGTAAGCAACTGACGCAAAGAGATTAAAAATTATTTAGAAATCTGAATGTGACAAAGTGTAATTTTGAGGATAATGTTGAAAAGGGCAGGGATTGGCAAACTATTTCTATAAAGGGCCTTGAGAGTCAATTATAGGCCAGGGAGTGTCTGTCACCTTGTGCCACTGTTGCACAAAAAAGTCATAGTCATTATGTAAACAAAGGAATGTAGTTGTGTTCCAAAAAGCTTCACTTGAAAAAGGAAGAAAAGGGCCTCTCTGGGGGCTCAGTGGTAAAGAATCCACCTGCCAATGCAAGGGACATGGTTCGACCCCTGGTCCAGGAAGATCCCACATGCCCTGGAGCAACTAAGCCTGTGCACCACAACTATTGAGCCTGAGCTCTAAAGCCTGGAACTACTGAAACCTGCTCACTCTAGAGCTTGTGTCTCAACAAGAGGCACCATGGCAATGAGAAGCTCGTTCACCACAACAAAGAGTAGGCCCTGCTTGCTGCAACAGAGAAAAAATGGGGCAGCAGCAAAGACTCAGCACAGCCAAACATGAATAAATAAATACTAAAAGAGAAAAGAAAAAGAAAAACAGAGGGCAGACCAGATTTGGCCTGTGGGCATAGTTTGCTGATCCATGTCCTAAAGGATTTGTTCCCAAAGTGTGGCTGCCCAACTAGTAGCACCAGTATTACATGAGATCTTGCTTGTTATGGAAGTTTCTGGGCCTTGCTCAAGACTTTGGAGTTTGAGAATCTCTGGTTCTCCAGTAAAGACTAATGAACATTCAGTTCAGTTCAGTCGCTCAGTCATGTCTGACTCTTTGTGACCCCGTGGACAGCAGCACTCCAGGCTTTCCCGTCCATCACCAACTCCTGCAGCTTGCTCAAACTCATGTCCATTGAGTTGGTGATGCCATCCCCTTCTCCTCCTGCCTTCAATCTTTTCCAGCATCAGGGTCTTTTCTAATGATTCAGCTCTTCACATCAGGTGGTCAAAGACATTACTCCCCTCCAAAATATTTCTTCCCCTTCACACCTCTAGGCCTAGCACCTTATACACGAACAGAAGATGAATGAACAGGGAAGATATATTAGTGCAGACACTGTTCTGTGGATATTTATTTGCTGGCTTTGGAGAATCGAAGGTTATGGCTCTTTAATCATAAATATGATACAGTTGGAAACAGATTAAAGGCTTTATTGGGTTTAAGAAAGGTAAAATTTCTTTTAAAAATGTAAAATTGATTAAGGCACATGCCTCCTGTGATCAATTTTAAGTATTATGTATCTCCTGAAAATTTATATCTAAAGTCACAGAACTGTCTAACAAAAAAGTTGTTTTTGTGGAGTCGCAAAGAGTCGGACACAACTGAGTGACTGAACTGAACTGAACTGAATCATAGAACCATACAGTGGTTTAAAGAAAAAAGATAAAAGGTAATAAAACTTGGATTGCTTAAGAGTTCTATAGGTATTTAGCCTAATAAATCATTATAGGCTCAGCACTGACTATGTTATAGTCAAACTAATTTGTTTCCCTGATAATATGCCTTAGATAGGGGGTTAGTTTGTTCAGATTCAGAAATAAACAGTCAGATCTTAGTTGTAGGCTCTTAGAGAAGTCATCCAAACCGTTCTCCACTCACATAAATGTGTCATCAGCACATGAGTTAGTGTCAAGGAGCACAAAAGACCCTGCCATCCTTTGGTCTAACAATTAGGTATGAGGATGTCTTCAGGGAATTCAAGAGGGGAAGTGGTGGAGCCTTTCTAAATATTACCTTTTTTACCTTTTAAGTCAATAGGTTATTAAACTAAGAAAAAAATGACTCCACATAAAAGAAAATGCATGCTTCCTAAGTTCTACTCTTTGGATTCCAAACCTAAAGTGAAGGTCAGGATGCTTACCCGGATAAATCCATTTTCTGGAGGGACTGGTTGAGGACACCCTGAATCTGATTCTAATTCAGGGATATCAGTTTCTTTCATGTCCTCATCATCACTGATGCATGGTTGTCCACTAGAAGGGGAAAAAAAAAGACGTTTATAATAAAATAAATATGTACACATACTTAAATGTCTATGTATGTACGTATATGGATGCATATATATATATACATTATGTATGTGTGTGTATACATATATATATGTGTGTGTGTGTATATATATGTATATATATATATATATATGTATATATATATATATATATATATATGCTTTAGAGCATGCTAAGTTGCTTTAATTGTGTCTGACTCTTTGCAACCCCATGGACTGTAGCCCACCAGGTTCCTCTGTCCATGGGATTTCCCAGGCAAGAATACTGGGATGGGTTGCCATGACCTCCTCCAGGGGATCTTCCTGACCCAGGGATAGAACCCATGTCTCTTATGTCTCCTGCATTGGCAGGTGGGTTCTTTATCACTAACGCCACCTGGGAAGCCCATATATATATGTATATAAAACAGATAAAAAAGAGAGAAAATATTAGAGAGGAAAAGGGGTAGTAGCAGATCTAACACCTCACTGATATGTTGGAATAGGTAAAATTCTAAGTATTTCTTTATTTAGCAATAAGAAAATAAATATTTTAAGTCTCTAGTAGCGGAGGTGGGGGATGCCCACTCTCTCCGGTACCCGTCTTTCCATCCTTACTCATTCTGCATTATGGAGAACGTGCAGTGCTCCTCTTGCCGCCTCTCCCCCTCACAGCGTTTTCCTCCTTGCTGAGGGGCAGGGTTGTTGCATTCACGGGTTCTCGATCTCCTGTAAGTAGCATCACACGAGCTCCAGGAGGACCAGCAGCCCCAGTTCCCATCCACAGCATCTGGAAGACAGGGACATCCACCCACCCAACTGAGTGCAGCCCAGAGAACTGGGACTTGGAAGCCAGGCCAACTTGGTTGCCTCTCATTTTAGCTGTGGGATCCTTTGCAGCATATCATAGGGCTGTTGTCAGGATTAGAAGAAATTCTCTGTGTAAAGGGGCTGATACATCATCTGTTTTTTCTTTCCTGTTCCCACAGGAAGAATAAAATGGCAACAGCTCTGAATAATTTTCAACTATCAGCAATGTGTCACACAGTACACATATGCATACATCTATGTATAAATATTAACATCTTCTGAAAAGGATATATATCTATCTAATATATATAGTAAAATACATTTCTAAAGGTTATAGATTATACTCTTACTCCGATGACACATCCTCTTTCTAAAGAGGATTAGAGGTAGCCATGAATATATCTTAGTCCAGTATGAAAATTTTGATTGTGGCTTATTTATCCCTTATTACAAGCCATCCTTATTCTACATTATAATGCATAAGAGACTCGTAACATCAGTATCATCTTATTACAAGCCATCCTTATTCTACATTATAATGCATAAGAGACTCATAACATCAGTGTCATATAGTTTACTTTATGGTATGTTTTTTATCTTGCTTATCTTATGTTATCAGCATTGTGCTGTATATTTCATATACATATGTTGTTGTTTAGTCACTTCAGTTGTGTCTGATTCTGTGTGACCTGATGGAATGTAGCCCGCCAGGCTCCTCTGCCCATGGGATTCTCCAGGCAAGAATACTGGAGTGCGTTGCCATTTCCTTCTCCAGGGGATTTTCCTGACTCAAGGATCAAACCTACTTCTCTACGTTTCCTGCATTGCCAGTGGGTTCTTTACCACTAGCGCCACCTGGGAAGCCCATATACATATACACACACATATAACTTTTGGGTGTATAGTGGCCTTATCCCCATTTTATGGAAAACAGATTGAGGCACAGAGAGGTTAAGTGACTTTTCCAAGGTCACACAGCTGATAGGTTACAGCCGAGATTGACATCAGACTGTTTGACTTTTGAGTCTAATTTTCTCCAGACCTAATTTCCTTGTGAATTTGCATAAGGTAGAAATTCCAAGAGCAAGTTTTGTTTTGTTTTGCTGTTTTCATCAACCAACCCTGAATACCTTTGGGAGGGGAAAGCTTCCTGCCTCCTAGTAAGTTACTGACACTTACTAGATTTGTAATCCGGGGAGCGTCTCTCGCAGTTCTTGCCATAGGTGCCACTCTGGCAAACACACAGGCATTCGGTCCCTGAGAGCACGGGGCGGCCATTGTTAGGGCATCGAGCACATTGGCAAGGGTCAAACTTGGCTGCATACTCTCGAAAAGCTCTCCTGAGGTTGTTCCGTCTTGTCACTGCACAGGGGATGTTTCTGACCAGGTCTGTGATGGGAGCAAGCTAAGAGCAGATGGGAAGGGGAGAGGTCCAGTCAGAGTCACATCCCTTTGGCATATGTTGACATCACCACCCAGTTCTCGTGGAATCAGAGGCAAGACCTGGACAACCGTATGCTTCAAAGTGATTATTGTAGAATACAGCTTATCTGTCTATTGAACCAGTAGAGAAAAGCCCTCTCCATGAGGGAAGGGGAGAGCAGGGGAGCTTCTTCCCTTCTCTCCTGGGTAGACCAGCTGTTTTCAAGATTAGCTGGCTTCCACTGTCCTTAAAGTACAACAGGTGTAATGTACATGGAGTTTACTTTCCCTGCGCTTCTACTATGGAGGAAGCCTCAGGTGAGGTGTCACTTATGAGAATTTACATCATCTTACTTATTAAGCATCAACCTCTGGAGATAAGTGACTAAGAGTCAGGCAGCTCAGGAATGTTTTGCTGAAACGTCAACAAGTTTGACTCAAGGAGAAAGATCTGGGAAGAGTGAAGAGAGGCTTTCTGTGTTCTGTTTTTCCAGGGACAATGCTATTGGCTTTGGGTGAACGAGGTGAAAACATGTGGAGGGAGAAATGAACTTGCTGGTAGAATCAATAGAAGAATTACAATAACAAATATGGGGGCTAACACAAAAATCAAGGCTCATCAACATTTTAAAACCCCAGAGGAATGACTCTCTATGCAGTGTATGACTCACAAGTGCCCAGATGGATGGCTGGACCTCATTTTCCTACCATAACCTGTAGAATTCCAAATATCTTCACACTGCATGTAAATCATCCTGCTTTCATGGTGATTGAATTCCTTTATTTTCATTTGAATGAAATGAGCAGAATAGCTCCTTCAGGGGCTTTTTAAAATGTGCTTATATTCCAGGCAAAACTGGTTTAAGTGGCATATGACTGATTTGTGGACAAAGTATTTCAGACATAATAAAAAACACCCTTTAATGTAATTACAACAAATATAAGACTGGTAAATTTAATCAATGGTGATAGAAACAGAAATTCAAATGGATCTAAAATCTCATATATCCCACAGAGCTATAAATGAAGATTTAGGAGTGCTCATCAACTAAAGAATTGCAAGAAAAATACAGAAATCAAATGTGTTATATACATGGGAAGATAAAAAGCACTACTCTAGGCAAGTTTAGGCAGTTTTATGCACCAAATTCTCTCTTCTGGTATTTTATGTATGCTAGGAATTCTAAATGCCTTACTACAGAATGCTTGTTCGAACAGCAAAAACAAGAGATGTGTAATTCAATGTTTTTTTAAAAAGGTATATTGTGCATGCACACCAAAGAAACACATTTCTTTCATCATCTGAGAAGAAAATGGAAAAGGAATTGTGTGATGCATAGTTTGGGCTGCCAGACAACAGCTTTAGCTCTTACCCATAATGCTTTTCAATCTTACCGCAAAGTCTATCACAGAAGGATTTTCCTTCAGTGATTCTAACCAGTCAGAAAATATCCTCTCTTCCGGACTGGAGCTCCCTTTCTCCCAAGCCAAAGCTGCCGCATACTCACTCCTCCCGCCTTGAACCAGTGATATGGATTTCTCTGATCCCTGCATAAAGGAACCTGCAAGGTATTTCAAGAAAATGACTTGCTTAATTTTATTGCAAATGCAAACTTGAAAGTAAAGCCTATTTGCACAGGAGAAAGAAGCAGATGGCAGAACCTTGTAGCTCCATTAAGTCAGCTAAGTGAAAGCTCTGGAACACACCTCCTGTCCCTAGAGGGAGTTTAATAATAGAAATGATAATCATAGTGCTAACAGCTGCCATTTATTAAGCAACTCGTGTATGCCGGGCACTCTACTTCATTATTCATGTAATTCTCATAACAATCCTGAGAAGTAGGTGTTACAATAAACATGGACTTTGAAGCCAGAAGTAGTTTGTCCTGGAACACGTGGTTACTAAGGAGGAAGAGGGGACTAAGTACTCTGCCTCCTGCTCTTTGATGCCAAACCTCCCACTTTTGACTTATATAAGCATATGTCTTGGGCCCCAGAATAACATAAACCACATGGTTTCTGGCACCCATTCAGTGGACCACCATGCCATAATTGACTACAACTACAGAAAAAAGGTGATAGAATGCTTTTAAGCTTAAAGATAGGAGTAAAAGTACAACTAACCAAAGGGAAAAATTAAACGTAAGAGTTGGCACAATGTTGCTTTAGAGGTAATGCATTTACTGTATATAGCAAAGATCTTTTACATACATTTTCAGAACAATTCCTATTAACTAATAGTGTCTTTAATATGAGTGTGTGTGCGTGCTCAGTCGTGTCCGACTCTTTGCGACCCCATGGACTCTAGCCTGCCAGGCTCCTCTGTCCATGGAATTTTCCAGTCAAGAATACTGGAGTGGGTTGCCATTTCCTTCTCCAGAGGATCTTCCTGCTCCAGGGATCAAACCTGGGTCTCCTGAGGCTCCTGCATTGGCATGTGGATTTTTTACCACTATACTACCTGGGAAGCCCAGCGGGGTGATAAGAAATTGCAATGAGAAAATCAAATGGAAAAGAGGTTAGTGATATGGGTAATAGTTAACGGCATTGATTTGGTGTCTGTTCTGGAGTGTCAGTAAGGTTCAGCCATGCCCCTGTTTAAAAATTCTGCAGTGAGAGGGACTAGGATGATTAAAACAATGGATGAAATACTCTCTCTATGAAAAAACTGTGGTCCTTTTCAAAGTGAGCTGCTTAAGAGGGATATAGGAAGAAAATTTTAGAGGGTTTTTTTTTTTGCATTTATTTTTCATATGAAATATGACAGAAATCATTATTTGCCAATATATCATATACCTATTGACAGTGACTCTGACTTGCTAGATTGATGTCATATATGTCTTAAGTGGAATGACACTATGGTAAGAGTTATATATGATAAGCTTGGGATCTTGGAGAAAGAACTAGAGTTAAGTCTATTTATTATTCTATTAACTACTATGAACAGAATGCTTACAAGTGAATTAATGGCTTAAAAAGATTCCAGAAAGAAAAATCAGACTGAAGATGATACCTATAGCACAAACATAAGCAAAACAACTAGTAGAAGGAAGAACAGATACTTCTCTTTCTTATGCAAACTTCTCATTGTCACAACATGTGTTTGACACCAAAGCGGCCTCAAAACATATCAAAAGTTTCAAGGAGTTTTATAAAGTATTATCACTATGATATGATATCAAAACCAGGGGTTTCCTAGTGGTTCAGAGGTAAAGAGTACACTGCAATGCAGGATAGTCGGGTTCGATTCCTGGGTTGGAAAGATCCCCTGGAGATGGCAACCCACTCAAGTATTCTTGCCTGGAAAATCCCATAGACAGAGGAACCTGGCGGGTTATAGTCCATGGGGTCACAGAAGAGTTAGACTTGACTGAGAGACTCAACGACAACTATGATGAGCAAGATAATGAAAAATTCTGTCTGTTTTATATAGACTATCTTTTGAAACTAGCTCAGGGTTAGAAATAGACATATCTATATTCTTAAGTGTGCCTTTAGAAGACAACGTAAATACGTCTTTGTTTTTAGGCAAATTGCCATTGTGATTGATAACTGTTAGTTGAGAATGTGCTATAAACCAGGCACTAAAAACTTGGGTTGGAGAGTTGACACAATTTAGGAATATTAGCTGGATAGGATGGATGGTTGGGTTGATTAATCGCTTTGGATACTACTGCAATAGTCTCTGATTTTGCAGTGTCTTCATGTTATTCCTAGAAGGTGAAAACTATGAGTTCATTTTGGACATTTTCTCATCTCTATGTTGGATGGATTTTACAGTTGAGTAGTTTTTATACACTGAGTACTCAAAAATGAACATTTCCAGAATGCTCTCATGTTTTGAGATGTCTTTGTGTTATGTTTACATATGAACACATTTTCTTTTCTGTTTTAGAAGTTTGTGAACATTCCTCTATTGTCTTTGCATTACATTTTGTCAATAAGTCTGACACCAGACAGATTTTGTTGTTATTGTATAGGGAAATTGTTTTTTCAGCTAAGGAACTTGAATTCATTTTAAGAATCTTTGAATTTAGTTAATTAGCTAGAATTTGCCTTGAAATTGTATGTTTGAACCATATTTCTGATACAAATAATCAAGACAAATTTCATCCTTTCTTTCAGGGACATGTTCACATATTTACTTACTTATTAAAATAGCTTTTCGTTTCATTTCTTGGGCTCTCTATTTCAGGAACACTAATTCCCATATATTAAATTTGTCGTTCTATTTCCATTAGATATTCTTTAATAATGGCTAATATCTGAATTTTTCTGCATTTATTATGAATTACTTTAGATCTTTCTTTTATTAATTTCACTTTCAGACAATTATATCTTGAACTTGCAGTGTCTATTTATAACTATAATGGTGATTCTTTTCAATATTTGTGTCCTTGTACCTTAGTTTTGAAATCTTCCTTTTCAGTTAATTCTTATTTTTAATCTTTTCAGACTCTGAGCTCTTGATTTATTGAATTCTCATTCTTATTAAATTATTCTATTGCAAGACAAACTGGTATAGAATGTGTATATTCTCTGGTTTACATTACTAGGTTGATTGAATACTGCTCTTTTTTTGGCTGTAATACAAATGTGTAGTTATCAAATCAGCTCTCATTTTGCTTATACTCAACATGGGCATCCACATGTAAACCTTCAATAGCCTCTGATATTTAAAACTATCTACTTATTATTATAGTAATATGATATTATTATCTATTCCTTGACCATCCCCCAGTGACAATATAAGCTTCATATTTTGGGAGTTTCTGTGATTCCCTTTGTTCTGAGCAGAAGTAGTCATCAGTCAGGAAAAATAAGGGAATAAGAGAATTTTACACAGAGAAGGAGTTATTTATAATGACAAGGCACAGTCGAGAGCATGACTTTTTAGGAAAGAGAGGCAGAAACTTAGTTAGGCAGAAAGTGAGGCAGGAACTTATCTTCAAGGCTGTATGAAGCCATGACATGTTTAAGGCCTGAGTGTTTCATGATAAGATTTGCCTTGGAGAATATTCCTCTCACAGAAAACATGTAGAATAAGGCAAAACCAGAGGCAAGGGGACCAGCTGGGAGGCCTCTGTGGTAATCCAAGTTGGAAATGATGAATGGAAGGCATGTGCATGGAAATGAGGAACTGGGGAGAACTGGGAGAAATATTAAGGAGGAGGAAAGACTGCTTACTGCATGTAGAGGCAATGAAAGACAGCACTCAGGTTTCTCACTTGGTTATCTGAGCATTTTTAATGTACTACTTTTAGAACTTCCATGCATGCGTCTGACTCTTTGCGACCTCATGGACTGTAGCCTGCTAGGCTCCTCTGTCCATGGGCTTTCCCAGGCAAGAATTCTGGAGTTGGTTGCCATTTCCTCCTCCATAGGAGGTTCCCGACCCAGGGATCAAACCTGTGTCTCTTGCATTGTCAGATTCTTTATCACTGAGCCATCTGGAAATCCCCCCTCTTAGAACTTATCAGTCTGTTTTTTTTCTCAATTGAAGTATAGTTGATATACAATTTTGTGTTAGTTTCTAGTGTACAACAAAATCATTCTGTTTTATATATATATTAAATATTTATATATATGTAAATATTGGAGTACGAAGTGGCAACCCACTCCAGTATTTTTGCCTAGAAAATTCCATGGACAAAGGATCCTGGTGGGCTACAGTCCATAGGGTTGCAAAGAATCAGACACGACTGAGCACACATATGTAAATATATATATATATATATTTTTTTTCATATTCTTTTCCATTATGGTTTATTATAAGATATTGAATATAGCTTCTTGTGCTATACAGTAGGACTTTGTTGTTTAGCTATTTTATATATAGTAGTTTGGGTCTCTCCTGGTGGTTCAGATGGTAAAGAGTCCACCTGAAATGCAGTAGACCCAGGTTCGATCCCTGAGTTGGGAAGATCTCTTGGAGGAGAAAATGGCAAGCCACTCCAGTATTCTTGACTGGAGAATCCCAAGGGCAGAGGAGCCTGTTGGACAGAAGAGCTACAGTCCATGAGTCACAAAGAGTCAGACACAATTGAGTGACTAGGCACACATAGACTAGGTTGTAGCTTCTAATCCAAAACTCCTAATTTATCCCTACCTCCACTTCCCATTTGATAATCGTAAGTTTGTTTTCTACGTCCATGAATCTGTTTCTGTTTTGTAAATAAGTCCATTTGTATCTTATTTAAGATTCCACATATAAGTGATATCATATGTTATTTGTCTTTGTCTGACTTCACTTAGTATGATAATCTCTAGGTCCATTCATGTTGATTGCGAGTGGCATTATTTCATTCTTTTTTATGGCTGAGTAGTATTTCATTGTATATGTGCACTATATCTTCTGTATTTTTAATGGTTGTCTATATGTATCCTTACTTTGTAAACTCATTGAATGGAAGACCTAGTTCATGTCTGTCCTTACTTTACAATGTCTAGTACTGGGTTTGGCCCATAGGAAGAATCAATAAATGTGCATCCAGACAACCTAAATAGGAGACAAAGAAAATCCTAACCATGTCCCATTTTGAGTGGTACTAATATTTGATTTGCTCCCTCCATACCACACATAGGGCTCTGAGGCAGATAAATGAAACTAATGAAATAGAAAAATAGTGCAGTCACTATTAGTGCAGTCAAGTGCAATACGGTGCTTAAATTATTGTCAGTCAGAACCCACTAGGTAAGCTGCTGAGAGAGTACTGTTACCTTCATATTTCTCTGACAGTTTGTTAGTGGTGCACCGGTGTTCCACTTTTGTTCTTTTAACAAAAAGGAAGCGTTTTTTTGTTTCAATCCGGATACAATTTTGGGCTTCTTCCTTTGTTAAACCTGGGAAATAAAGTACAAGAAAAAAACCCTGAGAATGCACCCTGGAGAATTCAGAGAAGAGCATGAGACTGGGAGCACTCAGGAAGCTACAGGTTCTCTGTACCAGCACCCAGCTCCTCTGCTTCCTGTGAGCTCGAATGATTAATGGCTTTTACTGCAAAGACGGTTCTTCACAGGCCATGGGACATCCTGAAGAGTAGAGGTATTTATGAGTCCCTGCCATCTTCCCTATGGGGATCATGTTGGCCTCTCCATGTTGTCTGCACACAATAAACCTCTAAGCTTGCCCATGCTGTTGGCCACTGCCCCTGTACAGCAAATCAAGAGATGAACATCTGCTCTTTTGGTGCCCCATCGTCAGGGGGCATCATTCTTTGGGGGTCATAGCTGATTCTATGAGGACTGAGTCCGTTTCACTTCTACCTCTGTTCACCACCTCAAATGTAAATCTCGTTGGTCACCTCTCCTTCCCTGAACACTCATTTGCATACTCATCTAAGCTTCCTCTCCCTGACTTGGCCATTCATTCTACCTCTACCTCCACCTCCAAAACTCTTTGGTCTTGCTCTCAGAAGCTCTGACTTCCTGACTCACGAACTCTTCACTGTCCTCCGAGACTGTTCACCCTTTCTCCTTATCTTAATTCAAGCCCGTACTTGATACGTTTTCCCTGTTGTCTTCAAGGGAGGTTGATGCTGCCTGGTTTCCAGTCTCTTTAGGAGCGGGAGCTGGGCTTAATACCTTCCTAGTTTCCCAGGACTGCTTGCACAGGGTGACACAACACAGTTGTATAAGTCTTGTAAAAATCCTCATGCTCTAAGACTCAGGGTATCCAGTTCTAATACCTTTGGTCCTCATTGTTCTGATCTTTTGCCAAACTTCTGAACATCGTTAGTTGAAGATTTTGGTATCTAAATCAGTCTTTCCCACCCTAATGCTGGTCCATTATTCTTAAGGACTTCAAAATCGATGGGGGATGTTAGGGATAGAGTGGAACAGAGGCAGGGAAACAGCTATGGCTGTTTGGAGGATGACTTGGTACTGCCTCTCTGGCATAGTTTGAGGAGTGTTTCCTTTTTTTCTTTTAACAGCTTCCCAAGTCACCTGACCTAGTAGGCGAAACACCAAAATTAGAATCCAATTTTTTTGCTGTTTAGTTTTATAATTGCCTTGCAAAATACAAGCACATAAGAGATAGAGCTGTTATGTGAACTGTTAAGTACCTTAAAGCAAAGTAGTTTATCAAATACTGATGCTTAGGGTTGCAGGTAACAAGAGGCAGGGAAGAGTGTTATTAGAGCCGGAGGCACCGTGTGTGAGTGTGTGATGCTAGAATATAAACCTGAGTGTGTAGATCACCAAGGAATGAAGCTGAGTAGATGTGGATGAGGCTTCCTACTTTGTAGTTTTTCAATAGTTTGACACATTCAAAGAGATGAATCAAAGATTGGGAGTAAAAAAAGTCTTGGTTTGAAGCCCTCATGTGTACCTGGCATTTTATTCTCTAACAAAAAAGATGACTGTTTTGATTAGGCTGAATAAATATGACTCATTTTTCTTCTGGTGGCATTGTTCTTATAAATGGGTCAGTCAAATATTTGGGCCATGTAAGGAATTTAATGGTCCCTTAACCCTTTCTTATTCTTTCATTAGATTTCTATGATTTATTTTAAACGATTTTTTGAAGTGGATCATTTTTAAAGTCTTTATTGGATTTGTTACAGTATTGCTTCTGGGTTTTTTGTTTTGCTTTGGTTTTCTGGCCCTGAGGCATGTAGGATCTTAGCTCCCTGACCAGAGATCAAACTTATATCCTCTGCATTGAAAGGCAGAGTCTTAACCACTGGATCACCAGGCAAGTCCCTAGCTTCTTCGATTTACAAGTGAAAATTAAATTGCATGTGACCAATTCATTAACTATAGCATAATTAATGAACTATAAACCTCATTAATTTCAGTTTCTGAGGGTTGCAGGAGAATCCTTCAAGATTTGAATGATGAGTCTCTCTTATGAGCCATGATATTGGTCACGCGGTGTTGAAAATGTCAAGGCTTTATCAGTGAATTTCTGTACCGGCCTTTTCTTCTCCATAAGATGCCCTGTAGCTTACATCTGACCCTATCCACACTGACAAAGGAGTTGCAGTCTCAAACCTGAGTTTGATGTGGCACAGGAATGAGTATTCTGGAAATGTCCTCAGCTACTCTGACTGGGTAAAGATCAACAGTGTCAATCAAAAATGTCATACTGATAAACAGTGGGGTGAATAGTTTTTCTTCTTCAGCAGAGCAGAACATGACTTCCCAGCAAAAGGAATTTAAAATTACCATGTTTAAAATTACCATCATGTTGTATAACATGATGTTTTAATTGTTCACTGTTTTCTCTGTGTCCCTGAAGTTCTTTTTACTTTGCACACTGGAGCAAGGTCAACTTTTTATTCAAGGTTTTAAATTGACTATGGAACACTGCAGAATAGAGGAATACATCAAGAGATGCAAATAAAAAGCAATTTAATTTTGTTTTATTCTCTTGCACTAGAAAAAGTACTCTGAGGTATTCGAGTCATTTTTTTTTTTAAATTAATGACAAGGGATATAACTCTTATTGAATAAAGCAAATAAAATTAAGCCTAAACTCTAGCTCTACATTGTGGCGAAGTAAGGCGAAAAGAACTAAAAAGGGGAAAAGGGAGGAGGCCAAAATATGGATTCATCTTGAGAGTGGGCAAAAACAGACAAGCACACCCACTGGAGACTTCCATTTTAATGGATTTTTTTCTATGTGTGTTTCATGTAAAACCACAGTTAAAACTGAGTGCCAATATTATTATTGTGACACAGAGAAGTGTGTATATATATACACACACATATATATGCACATATTTCATGACTATAAGATTATATATTACGTATGAAATATGAGAATATGTCTTACATACATATATATAAATATTATGTATATATGTGTAGTGTTTGTATGTGTACATAGGTGTGTATGGTTATATGTTTCCTGTTTTGTATGATAACTCAGACTCCCTTTCTTTCTCTTATTATGTATATCTGCATGTCTAAAGTCTCTACCTTTATTTAAAGAGAAAGAGATGGAAAGTGACAATATTTCAGGAAGAAAGTACAGCTCATCACTCTTCATTTTGGTTATGGGGCTTCAACTATTAAAATCCTGGATGGTTGATTAAAGATTCACATAGTTCTTTAACTGACCTAAACTCTAAGCCTTTAGCAGCTTTGCTGTAAATGCATGATGAGTATACCTTATCGAATGAGAACTTATTCTCTGGGCTTCAGCAGCAGTGACCAGAATAATTTCATCCCTAGGGTGAGACGAAACCAAGTCAAAGGCCAGAGACTTCCCCCAATTATTTTTGCTCAGCTTTAACATTGATGCTGTTCTCAATGGCAAAGACAGCAAATTCAGCGAGCAAACATTAATCCAGTGGAAAGGATAACTGTAATGAAATGTAGGAGGCAGCGTGGAAAGCCCATCGCAGTGTAAATCTCTGCGATTTCAGTAACTCTGTCAGGCAAAAAGTTTTGAAGACCTTCTTACTGAAAATCCTTTTCAAAGACATATATCCAATCTCCTCTCTTAAAAAGCAGATCATGATGGACATCTGCTCATTTAAAGTTAGGAAGGACTCAGGGAACCCACATCCAATATAACTTATTTGCCATAATGAGATATAAGAATAGAGGAATTGAAATTCTACTGACCCCAGGGTTGGCTTGGTGTCTTTTAAAATCAACTCCTGATTTCTTTTGTATAAGAGTCAAATGATCAAGAATTCTGATTTATTTAAGAGAATTGGAAACTTGGGTTCTGGTTATTACACAATTTCCTAATCATGTTTTAAGGACAGAAGCATCACAAGTTTGCTGTGTCATTTCACACTGAAGCCTGAAAACAAGTTTATAAAGAGATACTTAAGCTCTAACAGAAATGAATATTGGTAATCTAAGATAATAGTTAAGAAATCAAAAGTTATTTTTTAAACCAAGATTTATATTATCATTTTATATGTAAGCAGAAAATATCACAGATTAGAGCCCCAGATATAAAATTGCAACTTTTCCTCAAAAAAAAGGGCCTCCATCTGGTTTCAAGTTTTGCCACCAGTAGGTTCATGTCTGGCTCATATTAACTTAGTCCCTCATCTAGTTATTAATTGCTTTTCATCTTTTGCCCTTGGCTTTTAGTTAAAATCATTAAAAGAAAAAGACTAGATCCACTGTGCTTTTGAAGAAGGAATTCATAGGGCCTGGACTCCATCTTAGGCCTGTTCGTGCTGATCATGTTCAGCCACCTCTCTAATGGACTCTGAACTCTGTGCTTAGTGCCTATGGAAACGACAATAAAAGGTTTTTTCTGTAACCTCGGGCTTATTGATTATTGACTGTTTGGAATGTAACCTCGGGCTTATTGATTATTGATTGTTTGAACACATAGCACATGAATGATGGGGTTATTGTGATTGTATTTACCTTAAAGAACTAAAAGGATAGAGTAAGAGAAAAATTCATTACACAGTATCTTATCAGTTAAAAATAAGTGTTGAAGAAATCGAACCTGAGTTCTTTAGTTCCTCCTTGCTAAACTGATAAAGGAGGTCGTACACGCCTCCCAGGGAGCCAGAGGTGAAATAGTGAGTCCCAAAGTCATCAAATATCCGGCTGTATAAAGCAGAGTTGTATTCTAGAGGCAGATGGTTAAGTGCTTTCAAGAAGACATCAGAAAGCTGCAGATCTTTAGTTTTCATTGTGAAGTTTAAGACTTTTATGACTTTATGGATCCTAATAAAACTGGAAGCCTAAATGGAAGAGAAGAAAGAAGTGGAAAAAAAAAAAGATGATTAAAGGTAATGAAAGTTTGAGGCACCAAACATTAAATGTTTATCATCAACTTCATTGTATCCATTGTAATTGTTAACTGTCCTTTGAATGTTCCCACATACCAAATGATAATTTTCATCTTATTTTTCCAGTACCTATTTCGTCAGTTCAGTTTCCTTAGATATTCAAAATGCTAAACAGATAAGATGACCTCAATCATGTAAATTGTGTGACTGAGGGATATGCTGTCTACCAAAAAGAAATCAACGATCAAAAAGTAAATCTTTCTTTCTTGATAGTCAATCGTGGGTGCACCCCTACTGCATTTTTATTTAGAAAGTCTTGCTAATACAAATAATTGAAAAATTAATGTATGCATTTTCAGCTGGAAGTTACACAATGAGATTCAAGTCACAGCTTTGTCCACCAGTTGGGAAAGAGTGCCAATTCTCTGGGCCTCAGTTGTCTGGGAAAAGTCACCTGTGCACAGCCTTCATCTGTGACATTTCACACTCCTTTCAACTCCAAAATGCTATGACTCAAAATTACGTAGGCGGTAAAATTAAACAAAATTATTTATATTCTCTGTCCTCCATCCACAAACAGAGCTATTTGTTTGGAGGTTCTTTTTTGCTTTAATCATTTCTTGTTATTCCAGGTTAATTTAGGATTGTGTGGTTGGTAGCTGCCCCAAATTTCATTCCATTAAATTGTCCTTTTCCACAGACACTGAGTTTTATGAGTATATCCACATATACTGTTGTTTTAAAAAATTTTAGATATTGTAAGTGATTTCTTAGTTTTAGCAAGTTGTAATGTTTAAGTAATAAAAAGAGAGGGGCATACTTTAGCCAGAAATCTGTATTAGTTAAACTGTTAAACCTGTTATTATTATGGTTGCAAATTATTAAAGAGCTATCTTCCCATGTGCTATATAAAATTATGGCACAAAATGACTATTAACACACAAGGAAAAAAAAAACACCACAAAGACTGAGGAAGAGGCAACATCCATTCCCCTCCCTCTCTGTTTCCCTCTTGCTCTTCCTCCCTCCTCCTCTCCCTCCCTCCTTGCTCCCTTCTTTCCTTCGATACAGGTTTCTCTCAGCTATCTCAGAGGCAGTGGACACAAATGTGAACACGGCAGAAAAAATTCATGCCTTTGTGGAGCTTACATTTTAGGTGTCCATTAACTGTAAGTTTAATACTTGAATTTTGTCATGGAGGTGTGGCTTTGGAAAGGTAGAGGGACATTGTGCTCTTAGGAAGAAGCACTCTTACTCCCTGAATATCTGAAATGCCTTTTTGAATATGCGCATTGAAATAGGCTGTTCAAAATTTTCAGGTTGCTTTAAAAACGAAATTGTGGGAAATACAAGCGAAATTTTGGTAACTCCACTTAGCGCAAACATCTCCCTGGCGCTCCATTTGTCAGTTACTGATGGCTGGAACTGGCTATCCTGGACTAAAAAATTACATGGCAGCAAGTTATTAACTATGTATGGTCTATCTCAACATTTTGTGAGATCTTGCATTATTTTAACCATCTTTTTGTTGGTTCAGCTTTGTAAAGCAATTCAAAAATGCACTGAATCTTCCTGAGGTAACTGGTATTTTGACTTTGAAACAGACTATCCGACCAACCGATGTTTAGTCAGATCTGTGCTTGACAGTATAAAGCATTGAACGCCACTGAAGGGCTTGAAATGATTTTCAAGCTTGTGGGACCTTGTTTTCAGTATTTGAAGATTAAGAGAGGTTGCAGAAGCATTTTCTATTTAACCTGAGATATCCTGATTCTGCTCAGATCTAATCAAAGATGTTGGGTTGAACCATACAAAGCTTCCAATCTTGTAAGTCAAAAATGGTTGGATATCAGCAATTTCATATGTTTGAACCTGATACTGTGAATAGCCTGAAATATTTCCACTTTGAGGAAGATCTTAGAGGATCAAATAAAAGCTGTTTACCTATAGATAAGAGTTTTGTAAGTATTCTCTAGCATGTTTGAGAAGTTTAGAAACCAGTTCTGAGAAGCAAATCTTAATATTGGGACTGGTGTATATATGTGTCTGTGTAAAACACACACACACACACACACACACACGCACACATATATGTGTGTGCCTTAGACAATAAAAGAAACCTGGCTGCAATGCAGGAGACCCAAGTTCAGTCCCTGGGTTGGGAAGATTCCTTGAAGAAAGGAATGGCTATTCACTCCAGCATTCTTGCCTGGCGAATTCCATGGACAAAGGAGCCCGGTGGGCTACAGTCCATGGGATCACAAAGAGTTGGACACGACTGAGTGACTACAACACATACATGCACACACACACATATGTATATTTCAACGCCTCCATTTCTCTCCTCATCTTTGATTATATTTTTAGGCAGTCATTTCCAATCCCGGATATGATATTAGAGCAAGCTGGAGGACTTAAAAAAAAAAAAATAGCCAGAATCACACACCCTATCCCAGATAGTCTGAATCAGTAAATTAAAAGAAGGACCTGGGGAGATGTATTTTTACTTCCTGGTAATTCTGACATTAACTTGTTTTAAGAATATAATTTGGTTAAGCGTGAGGGGCATGATATGTTTC
This sequence comes from Okapia johnstoni, assembly GCA_024291935.2. NCBI lineage: Eukaryota > Metazoa > Chordata > Mammalia > Artiodactyla > Giraffidae > Okapia > Okapia johnstoni. Next base: position 75,006,596 of record CM044313.1, on the reverse strand, counting down.
ATAATCCATTCAGAAGTGAACTAACAGGGGCTTCCCTGGTGGCTCAGTGGTAAAGAATCTGCCTGCCAATGCAGGAGAAATGGGTTTGATCCCTGATCTGGGAAGATCTCACACGCCGTGGAGCAACTAAGCCCATGTGCCCAAGTCCATACTCCTCAACAAGAAAAGCCACCACACTGAGAAGCCTGCACACTGCGGCTTTACTAGAGGAAAGCCTGCATAGCAATGAAGACCCAGCACAGTCAAAAATAAATAAATAAAAAAAATTTTTAAAGTGGGCTAACAATCTATGTTATACAAGGAATCTGTTTTGTTCTTTTTTCACATTCTCATATCATTAGAGCTATACTCTTTTCAGAGTTTGATGAAAATAAGCAAGAAGCTTGAAATATAATGTGGTAGATGTGAATAGTGGGCAAAAATTGATTTCAATTCCCAACTCTGGCATTTACTCATTTTACGATCATGAGAGTCACTTAGCTTCTTGTGCTTGAATATAGATCAACTTACATGTAATTTTTCCTATGTAACAATAGAAATTAGAAGATAGTAGAATAACATCCACCAGCTATCAAGAAAAGAAGACTGTGTTCCAAGATTCCTTTATCCAGTCAAGATATTTTGCATCTTTATTGTTCAATGAAAAGGTAGACACTTGTAGATATATAAGGATTTAGGGAATATATTTTGCATGTATCCTACCTAAAGAAAACACTGAAAATATGGCAGTTGAATGAGAACAGGATCTCAAGAAAGGGAAGATGAAAGAAGAAGTAGTGATGAGCATGTATATGGGTGTAGACCTACGTAATATATATACACATACACACATACATAGAAATACATATATAAATAAAACACAAATACAAAATACATATTATGAACTGGAATTTATCAGTATTATGTGAGGAACTGTTAATAGGGAATATGGGATCCAGAATAAACTACTAATGAACATGCTGCTGCTGCTGCTGCTAAGTCGCTTCAGTCGTGTCCAACTCTGTGCGACCCCATAGACAGTAGCCCACCAGGCTCCCCCATCCCTGGGATTCCCCAGCCAAGAACACTGGAGTGGGTTGCCATTTCCTTCTCCAATGCATGAAAGTGAAAAGTGAAAGTGAAGTCGCTCAGTCATGTCCTACCCTTAGCGACCCCATGGACTGCAGCCTACCAGGCTCCTCCGTCCATGGGAGTTTCCAGGCAAGAGTACTGGAGTGGGTTGCCATTTCCTTCTCCGACTAATGAACATACATAATATAAAAAAGAATACAAAACAATCCCTAGGAATAGCTTGGAATACAAAGATTTTGAACTATCTTAGCAGCAGCAGCAGCAATAAAACTGGAGGCTTTGGAGGCTTGTGATGGTAGTGGTGGGGAAAGAAAGAAGCAAATATGTTTTCTAGGAGATCGCAGGAATGGAATGCAGGGAGTAGATAAATGAATAATCCTTTGGTGGAGGCTATATATTACTTCATGGAATAAAAGAAAAACATTGGTTTAATTATGTCCATTAACCTGTTGAAGCTGAAACTCCAATACTTTGGCCACCTGATGCAAAAAGCTGACTCACTGGAAAAGACCCTGATGCTGGGAAAGATTGAGGGCAGGAGGAGAAGGGGATGACGGAGGATGAGATGGTTGGATGGCATCACTGACTCGATGGACATGGGTTTGGGTAGACTCTGGGAGTTGGTGATGGACAGGGAGGCCTGGCGTGCTGCGGTTCATGGGGTCGCAAAGAGTCGGACACGACTGAGCGACTGAACTGAACTGAACCAGAGAAAGGTAAGTACCAGCAGAATTTAAAAGTTTAGTAGAACTTTCAAAATGACAAAAAAAAAAGTAAGCAGAAATGTGACAAAGAAAAGTAAAGAAACAAGATACTAGCAACAAAGTTAAATGAGTGAGATACATTAAAGAGGGAAGGAGCATGATTAAGTATTTCAGGAAAGATACTGAATAGAAGTTGGCTAAATTTCTCCAGCAAAGACCCTAGACTGTCAGATTGTTAGGAAAAAAAAAAAAAAAAAAGCAACATTCTGTTACATGTGGTTTATAAGAAATGCACTTAAAATAATAAGACAAAAGTTAAAATAACAAGAACACAACCACAAACACAGCCAAATGCTTGCAAAAAAGGCATTATTACACTTATTATCTCTATAACTTTTGAAGTGGGCTATAACAACAAAAAAGTAAGTCTACTTAAATCTATGTTAGAAATCCTACCATTTGATATAAAATGATCTCCTTCTCCTTGCACGATTGCTGGAATTGGTGTTATTTTTCAGGAAAAATTAAAAAGATCAAGAACCACTTTTACTACCTTTTTGTGGGAGGCTTGAATGGCTTGTTTGAAGGCAGAAGCTTGGGAGCTGCTTTGCCTTCTCTTTGAGGAATAGAAAATCGGTACATGAAAAGAGCTGCTTGCTAGGCCAGAACCTAAGGCTTGTTGATCTCTATTATCTTCAAGAGCAATTAAATCGTCGTAGAAATCTGTTTCCAAATCATCTTCTTTAGTTTGCACCTGGAGGAAAATCCACAAGAAATAAAACATAATTTAGGAAATTAGAGCTATTTGTTCACCTAAGACAATGATCATTCATTCATTGATGCATTCAGTAAACAGTTATTGTGGACCCATTTTCCTAGAGAACAAGGAATAGTATTAGTCCGTGTCTTCAGGAAGTTAATAGTTTAGTAAGGGAGAGAGACAATCAGACACTCAATGAGGGTAGCATTGTGTTGCCAAGGGGATTGCCACAAATAACTATAAAATTTAGAGAGGCAATACTAGGGAAGTTACCATCAAGAAAATGACTCCAAAACTGAGATTTAGTGAGGTGATAAGAATACAGACCTATGTTTAGCCTGCCTGTGAATTTGATACTCTTTGCAAGCTAATGGAAGGTATCTTTCAGAAAATTGAGACCTAGGAAAGTGGAGGGCAGATCTTGTCCTATTCTGCTCTGGCTCCATCCTGAACCCCTCAGCCTATTCATATACTGGGCATTAGCACTTCACTGGCCAAGTCTGCAAGACAGAGAACAAATCATCAATAATCCATTGGTTCTGTCTGGTAGGTGGTGATCGGTTTTCATCTGACTGGGTCTGGGAAGAGGAGAAAAAGCAGTCAGTGAAATCTGAATTATGAGTGCTTGATGAATCTTCCAAGCACAAGGTAAACCCTTACTATGGTTATGCTAGTAAGAAGAGAACAATGGACAAAATTTTAAAAGTTGCAAAGTAAATTGATTGAAGAGCACCTCTTTATGTTAAAAATGCTTGTTTTGTTAGTAATGAAAAAAACTCTTGTTTTAAATTATTCAATATTAAAATGCACTGTGAGGCAAACCACATGTCATAGTTAAATAGCTTGCACAAGTAGTCAAGGGAAGAAATAACCCAGCTGCAAGAGAGTCTTGCTCAACAGTAAAATACAGTCAAAAGTTCAGTATTCCTTTGAGACATTGCAGTGCATGCTAGTTAGCTTTTAAAATGTCCACAAATGAAGCTCATCCATTAACAACAAAGCAATACAGCCATAATTAAATGTAGTTGGTGACATTTCTTTAATATTTGTTTAAAAAGCTCGACTACAAATATTTAGTTTTATAAATTAACTCTCATGTAAGAAAAGATGTGTCGACTTAAAGAAAAAATATATTTGCATGTAAAGTAAGGACATTGGATATCCTGGGAAGAAGCTCAGAGAAAATCTGACCATGTATGTTAGCTTGGTGAGAAGGCAAGTTTATCACTGATTGATGCTGAAAAATTGAACTGGGAAACTGGGGCCAGCCCTCGTATGTTCTGATAAAGCAGTTGAATTGACTTTTAAAGGCAAGATTTTGCATCTAATAAGTTCTTTAACAATATTAATTGAAGTATTGAAAAATTGGGGATGCCACAGATTGTTTTGCAAAGATCATGTTAACTATAGCTAGAGGCAAGGAGAGCAGTTTAAAAAACTGTTGCGAAAAAGTCAGTTGAGACAGAAGAATGGCCAGGTCAAGGGCAACATTGATTGGGTAGAGAGAAAGTGGTGGATTTGAAAAATATTTAGGAGGTAAATCAACAGAAGTTGTTGACCAAGTACATGTGTATGTGTGTGTGTTCATGTGCGTGTGTGGGGGGCGTGGGGAGAGAGAGAGATTTAATGAATGGGAATGTTGTTCCATGAACAGGAATATGGAAAGCCAAGACAATTTAGAAAGGAGGAAGATGAGTTCTTTTCATGATGTGTAAAGAACAGCTGGTGAGCTCTGATTAGCTTCAGCTTCCTAGCTTTTCCCAGAAAGAGATGTTAAGCAAACTCTGGGAAAAAGGTTTTAATCCCCATTTTACATCTTATTTCTAGCCCATCGTGGCAATCTGTAGATCTTGTGGGCTCAGGACCTCCTAGAGTTTGACATGTGTTGACATTTTCACCTTTGTGTCTTAAGAAAGGAGCTGGGTTTGTAGGGAGGGCAGAAGACAGTTGAGAGAGGCTGGGGGAAAGGACAGGTTGGGTAACACTTGGTTGCTTGTGATGTGAGGGTTAGACACAGAACCTAGAGTTCTGAATTTCACAAGGGATTTAGAGAGGCTTGGGGGCATTGCAGACCTTTGAAGGCTTTCAGGCTTTAGGATGCAGCCAGAGATGTTATCTAGGTAGGTCAGTATATTGGTAAGAATCAAAAAGACTAGTGATAAGAATCAAAAAGACTAGTGATAACCGCGCTCTGTACTTCTCTGGTGACAGCAAGTACTTAGCGTCCAGCCAGTAGCAAGCAGCAACTCCTAAGAAAAGAGATGAGGTGTCCTGAGACAGTGATACAACTCTGGGGACTGGTGCAGGGGTCGTACCATGACAGAGCTCTGCATTTAGCACTTGGGAGATCCCTGAGGGGCAGGATCCTTCCTACCATCTTCCATTCTGACTTCCTGTCCAACTGCCTTCCATTCAGCAGCCTTCTCTAATCTTTGTGTACCAGCCAGCTCATGAGTTCCATTGTCTCAATATGCTCTGATACTGTAGAAGAATGGAAGTCAGATGCCTGCTGAATTTCTCTTCCTCTGCTGTTTGCAGTGAGGAATAGCTTAGATTTGCACAGATGCCTGTTAATTGCATGAACAAAGTAACACAGGGATCAGTGGAAAGTAAGCTACTGTAAGGAAAGTAAGTGACCTCGGCTCTGGTCATTTCCAAATCTTTGAAGAAATATCACTATGACCTTCCTCAGCAGTTGAATATTATCTAAAACTCAGTGACATATATATAGATAGAGATCAACTCAGGCAGCTTCTTAAGGTTGAGCAAGGTTCAGAACTACATGGATAACGAAAAGAATCTACTTCCTTCTGAATGAGGGATGCAGGCTGTATTTCCTGATGAAACTTGGCATGCAGGCTTGGGTTACTAAATTACACGGGTAGATCCAGTATTCTGCTGGTAAATGTTTAACAACCAATTGTCTGAGAGGGCAAAAACAAAAAACAAAAAACCAACCCTGTGATTTAATACTACAGCATTTGCCTTTCTCATGCTGTATATATTCCTACTATGCTGATCTCAAGCTAACTACCTATGTGATCCTCCTGAATTCAAACTTGAAAGAGATGCACAGTAGCAAATTATTATTTTTTGGAAAGGGTGGGGAAACTAATGGTTTATAGCAATTAGCAAGGACTGCCAATTGGCTTTGATGGTTAAGTGTTGTGTCCTACAAATTATTACATAGTACTTCTATGATATAATAGATGCAAGTAACTTCAAGAGCATAGATCCATGGTCAAATGTGCCAAAATAATTGAGAAGTGATATATTTTGAGTAATTATCATCTGTGTTTTAATATCTGTATTTAAATTTAATATATTTAATCTTAATTTAAGATCATATATTTAATACCTAATAATGGTCATGTTTAGTAATCGACTTACAAAAGTTCTGAAAATTGAACAGTTGGCTTTTGTAAGCTGGAAAAGCTGGCTCTAGCACATCATTGGTGAACTTCACAGGATATCTTTTAACTGAGAGTTTATGACAGGTACTCAGACCTGGCACTTGTTGCAGAGTCATTAATATCTTTCTTGATACTTTACTATCAAGGTCTCATCTGGCACAGATTCTAATTCCACTGTGCCATTTACTTGCTGCATTACTCTGAGAAAGTTTCTAACTTCAATAATCTTAAATCTCCTATTATTAGTAAGAGGAACATAAAATAAATTTCTCTTTCTGGGAAGGTTGTTACGGCATTTGAGTAAAACTCATAGTATTATTTAAGAGTAAAGTGTTAACTCTGCCCATATTCGCTATCATGTATGGAGCCACGATTTTTTACTCGTAAAACTGTATAAAAGAGATGCTTGCTTAGAGTATAGGCAGTATTTTTTTGGGAAGTTATTTATTTTGAAAGTAAGCTACTGGATTGGTTGTTTAGGAGCTAGAAACCTTCCTTAAACATAACAACAACGTGTATAAACGTTTGGGTTTTAGCTCTGTCTACAAAGCCTACATCTTAAGAATAGAATACATCTTCCATCATTGACAGAATTTTTGATGCTATCTTTTCTTTGGAAATATGTCTCTTCTGAGTTCTTTTTCAGCATTCCAGCAAGACCTTCTCTACCTCCCTTGGTGGTAGTGAATCCTCTGGGGTTAGCATCTTCTGGATCTGTGGCAAGAGAGCGAGTATTTTCTTTACCTGGTCAGGGTCACTTGTTACTCTTGTCACATTTACTTCCAGGCAGAGGTGGGACTTCTCAAGATAAGTCTCCCCGGAAGAGTTTGAACTCGGCAGTTGGATTCCAAGGATATTTCTCCACATCCATTAATATGTATTAGATGGTTTTTAAGTTGAGTTTGTCAAATTGGAAAATGCCTGTATTTATATGAATATAATCTTTTTTTTTTTAAAGGATTGAATGACTTGCTGAATGCATACTATTGGAAAAGTGGTCTCAGAAATCATTAGATTTTCTGAAATTCTCTCTAGCATGTCAAATTTGTATGCATGGATATAACCATTAAAGTCATGTCTTTCCTGTTTGCCTTATTATAAATGAGAAGAAACAAACTGTTTACTTTGGTTTGGCAAGTATGGAGTACTTATCTTGTGTAAGGCACTGGGCTAGATTCTAAGAATATATAGTACACTGCTCCTTACCACTCAGAAAACCGAACAGAAAACCAAACCAACTAGTAAAATGGGATGGAAGGTAAGCAGAATGACTCTCATTATGCTTAAATTCATCTATATTTTTTAGATATGTCTTATGTCTAAATTTTGTGGTTATCTGAGAGTGAACTGAATATACCAAGTCATTTATCTGAGTGGGGACCTATTATAGCTATTTGTTCATGGGGGGAAGCATGGACTCTGGAATTTGGAAAAGTTGTGGTTAAGTCTTGAATCCAACTACTTAATAGATGTTTAACTTTGGGCAAATTAGTTTCCTTGTTTTCCATCTGTGAATTGATGATGAAAACACTGACATTACTGAGCTGTGGAATGAATAAATGTCAGCACGTGATAGTGATAAAGAATGCTCATTAACTTTTTATTCTGTCCCTTCCTTCATGACCATTTTTTCATTGAAATTTAGCTTATAATCACCATTGGCATTTGGAAGGCCCCCAAGATAGGCTGTCGTACCTCGAAGTTGACATTTTCTAGATTGGCCGGAACACGGTATGGATTACTTGCTCTACTGCTTTTGACAGTTCTACACACTCCTCCAGTGAAAGAGTTATCAAGGACTTCTCCTCTGGGCTCTCCTGCCAGGAAATGAAACCTAGAAACAGAGTAATTTTTAAGAATTCAATAGATGTAAAGCAATCCTTAAAATTTACTGTATTTATATGAAGGAAATTCTTCTCTTAGGCATTTTTTGACTCATGACAAATGGTTTGAAGGAAAGCCCATGTTTTCTAGTTTATGGCGAGGTATCCAAAAAGGTCTGGAAGTCAAAACTCAACCTCTCTGGCTCTGTTAGGTTCTCTCTATTCCACTTATTTAATCGTTCCAAGCTTTCACCATGAAATAAAATTTAGGTTTATAATTATTTCCTGACTTACAAAACCAACACAAACTTTGGAAGCAGATTATGAAATAAATTACTACATAATTTATGCCATTCTAGGTCCACTCTCTTTACTATCATACAGTAAAAGAATTCTTATAGAGAGCTAATAATGAAATAGTAATAACAATATTTTAATAGAATTATAATCATATTATTGTTTTTACTAATAACTATAATGATATTTAAAATCTGTTTAACAAATGCTTACATAATGTTTACTGTGTCTAGTACTGTTTGATCTGTATTTGATATTAATAATATGTTTACTTAATATTTATGACAACCATGTGATATAGATACAATTATTATACCCATTTTACAAATGAGGAAATTGAAGCACAGAGATATTAATTAGCTTAGTATAAATCAAGTATTTAGGAAACTGTTTTGTGGTAGATAAGAACTTCTTCAGAATGCTAATTGTTTTCCAAGTTCTTATAGATATTAATATCTGTTAAATTAATTCTGTTAAAAAAAGTTTTTCATCAAAAATTTAGTATTGCTGAATCACATATGATGAGCTCAGTTGCTTCAGTCATGTCTGACTCTTTTCGACCCTATAGACTGTAGCCCACCAGGCTCCTCTTTGCATGGATTCTCCAGGCAAGAATACTGGAGTGTGTTACCCTGCCCATCTCCAAGGGATCTTCTCAACCCAGGGACTGAACCCATATCTCCTGCTTCCCCTGCCTTGCAGGTGGATTCTTTACCACTGAGCCACCAGGGAAACCAATGATGAGATAATAGAAAATACATATAATGGCCTCTGCTGCCCATTTCTTGGCACAGAGCTCCCCAAACCTGTGTAATTTAATGAGTAGTAAGAGCACTAAGAGCATCTTTTGTTCTAATATTTGGGGGTCTTTGACTCCAGTTTTTGACACAAGGCTTCTAACACTTTGGAATTTCTTGAGTGATAGAAGTGTCTTTTGTTCCAATAAAGTGATTCTTTGTGGGCTCCTAGATGGGTGCTGGTTACAAGAAAGCCCATGCCATGATTCAAAGCTTAGAATTTTTAGCCCTACCTTCCATTCTCCAGAGAGGGAAAAGGGGCTGAAAATAGAGGTAATGATTGGTTACGCCTGTGTAATGAAGCCTCCATAAACATCCCAAAAGTATGGGGTTCAGAGAGCTTCCAGGTTGGTGGGCACACAGAGGTGCAGGTGAGTGATACCTAAACAAGGCATGGAAGCTCATGCCCCTTCTACATCCTTGCCGTACCTATCTCTCCCAACAGGGTATTCATCTGTATCCTTTATCATGTTCTTTCACAGCAAACTGGTAAATTTAAGTAAACTGTTTTACTGATTTCTATGAGTAGCTTTTGCAAATTAATCAAACCCAAGGAGGAGTCTATGGGAATCTTCAATGTGACAGAAGCACACGAGTGAACCTGAACTTGTAATCGGTATCTGATATTCTGGGGGAGTGGCAGCAGTCTTGCAGTATTGAGCCCTTAACCTAGAGGATCTAATACTATCTTCAGGTAGCTAAGGTCAAAATTCAATTAAATTGTAGGGCAGTCAGCTGGTGTCACAGACAATTGCTTGGTGGGGGGATCCCCCCGCCTATGTCTGGCATCAAAAGTGTTGTGGTGTGGCAGTGGTATGATAATAAAAGATGCACATGATAGGAAGACCCACATGTCAGTCACATCTCAATAAAACTGATAAAAAAGAATGATTCTTACCTTTCCTATTAGATATATCTCATAGTCAAATTCTCATCCATATTTGAGTTTGTATCAGTGGGCATTTGAGGGAGGAAGTAAGAGGAGCTGGTCTGGGAAAAACTTTCCAAAGTACTTAAGTTAGCATGATGAACACATGTGTTTACGACTCCTTTTCTGAGTTAAGAGGGGTCAATGAGGAAAAAAGAACCGATGATCTTATACTGCGTTATACAGTGTCCTTATAAGTTAATCACAAACAAGAAAGGGCTTGAGAAAAATGGCTCCCAGGTCATGAGGAATCTCTGATGGTAGTCACTGCTGGCAGAGACTGAAGATAGGACTTTTGTGGAGGTGGCTCTGTTAGGGCACGCCAAGGAGACTTTTAGAAGTGAAGTCAGCTATGTAGCAGTTCTCAGCTCTATTTTCTCTACTCGCCTCTGTGGTATTTAAGTTGATTTTAAATATTTTGGTGTTTCAAACACATTGTAGCTTTTAATATTTTAGGTTTCTAAAGTGTTTTATCTAATTTGACTTTAATGTTATATTTTATAACTTTTTGAATTTCATTAGAATTTCTGTATATAAATATGCATGTGTGTTTGTGTATTTATTTCTACATGTGTGTGTGTGCGTCTGTGTGTATGCATTTGTACCTTGTCTGAGCCTGAGAAAAAACAAACAGCACACTATTATTGCCTGATTCTTGCTTCAGATTTCAGACCTGGTGACTGATGTTGACACAGTAGCAATGTTGGAATGTCTTGTTAAATTCTTTGTTGGAAAGATGCCATTTAAAAGTGAAGGACAGTCACTCAGGAAGCTTCTTTTTTTGGGTAGAAATGTGTTGGAGAGAAGCAGAGATTTTAAGGCCAGAAAATTAGAGATTCCAGTAAGCAGCTCTCAGAACTCTCAATCCCTGGGGAAGCAAGGAGAGGACTGGCTGTCCCTGAGCCAGTGGGTTTTGCTCATTTCTGAGAATCCTTGGGACAACAGCTCTGGTTGGCAGAGTCCCACATGGTCCTTCTGCCAAAGTACACATAGCATGTGGTCTTTTCCATCTGTAACTTGAGAGTCTAGATCAACTGAACAAGAGGTGAGTTTGTAATGTTACCCAGAATCAATCAGAACATTGGAAAATGGGATTATCAGTGGGAGTTTTGGGCTGAGTTTTTCTTCCAAAGAAAAGAAAAAATGGAAATCATTTCTGTACCTTGATAAGAAGATGCTGTGAAACACTCTTGTTGAAATAACTCTAATTAGGAGTTCTCAGGACAACCTCAAATCAGTTTGTAGTCATCCAGCTTAGAGATGGGGAAATTACAGCTGAGAGATGTTCACTTACTTGGTATTGTGATATTGTGAACTAATGCAGAAGTAGGTGGTAGCTCAGACGGTAAAGAATCTGCCTGCGAACCGGGAAACCCAGATTCCATCCCTGGGTCAGAAAGATCCCCTGGAGAAGGGAATGGCTACACACTCCAGTATTCTTGCCTGGAGAATCCCATGGACAGAGGAGCCTGGCGGGCTACAGTCTATAGGGTTGTAAAGAGTCAGGACACAACTGAGCAACTAACACTTTCAGGTCTAGAACAGGGCTCCTCTTACTTCCAAATTAATGGCTGTTCCACCGTACTGCTGCACTTGTTTGGTTCTACGGCTGCTAGTTTTCATTCTAATCAAATGAGGCTGTATTTGCAACTGCTGCTGTTTGTCTTTGGTGCAGGGCAGCACAAGAAAAGACTTTAAAAATCTCACTACAAAGCAATAAAAGCCTGTGTAATACCATTTGCTTTCTGGCCAAAAACTGAAACGGAGGATTCTTTATCATGAGAACAGGAGAGTACAAGAAATTACCTTTACTGGTTTTTCTTATGCTTTCAACTAAGGCTTAGCTCTTGTTTCCTTTTTTCTGCTTTTTTTTTTTTTAAATAGGATTGTAATAGGGAAATATTGTGAATAAGTTTTAGAAGATCAAAACACAGTGGTGATTTTTAAAATAGCAGTCATTGCATGATGCTTAAAAACCATTTGAGAAATGGAATATTTCCTGCTGTATCAGTAAACAAAGGATGTCACAGTCATCAGCAATTGCAGCTACCACTAATGGTGAACTGGTGAGCCCTGAGGCAACTCAGGAAGGAAAGAATACCTGCCATAAGACTTTAAACAAACTATGTTTATCAAGTATTCATAGCATTGTCTACTATGCACTAAATGTGAAAATACTAAATTGAAATTATCATTTTAATTTATTAAAATGCTAAAAATTAAAAATAATTATTTTTCTCATTAAGCCTGGCAGCCAAGTATCAGGGACAGATAGGACTAGTGGGAGGAGTAAGAGGTTAATGAGGAATGTGGACAGTGGTGGGTCTCACTGCTTCACTGCTGCTTCCAACTCTGATTTTGAGATGGAACAATAAAAAGATGTTACATACCCCATGCCCATCAACTGTACACTAGGGATGGGATTATAGTTCCGTGAACATACTGGTTTTTTTCTCCCACAATTCCTTTCATCTGAATTGTCTCCACAATCATTTTCTCCATTGCATTCCAACTTGCTGGCAATGCAGCGACCTGGTCAAGACATAGTAATATTGACAACAAATGGTCATTTAAGAGAGTATTTATTGATTTGAAACATGATTACTTTAAATTTCAAGGGAAGGTAGAGGGTCAGTTTTCATTATTTTTGATAGGAAATAAGGAAATGGAAAAACAAACTGATACCTTCTCTTATTTTTTAGAATTACAAGAGTCCGGATAGAATTATTTAGTCACTCTTGAACTGATTGTCTCAAATCAAAGAAATAACTCTAGAATCCCATTCCCACTACAGTGAGCTTGCTGCAGAAATCATATTCTGTAGGAGAAAATTAACAATAGGCTCAGAATTTTGTTTTAATTCAGGATAACAGACTCAAGGTCACTGTTTTTATTTTTAAAAAGCTATAATTTCACACACACATGTCTACTGGTACACATAACAACGTGACTTAATGTCTAAAATTTTATATTGAGAGAAAGAAGCTGGACACAGACGAGTCATGCCATCTGAGTCTTTTATCTCATGTTCAAGAACAAGAAGGATTAACTAGAAACAGGAAACAAGGAATTTGGGGGTTTATGGAGATTTTCTGTACCTTGATTGGGGGTTGTTTACATGGGTGTATATATTTGTCAAAATCAAATTGCACACTTACTATCAGTATATTTTACTATATATAATTATTTTGAAAAGTGAAAAAAAGTGAAAGTGTAAGTCACTAAGTTGTATCTGACTCTTTGCAACTCCATGGACTGTAGCCTTCTAGGCTCCTCTGGAGTTTTCTAGGCAAGAATACTGGCATGGGTTACCATTCCCTATTCCAGTGGTTATTCCTGACCCAGGGATAGAACCTGTGTCTCGTGCGTTGCAGGCAGATTCTTTACTGTCTGAGTCACCAGGGAAGCCCCCACTTTACTATACATAATTACATATTTTATTGTAGATATTCACTATATATGACTACTGTTATAATTACAATTAATAAGAGTTTCACTATGTACAATTTATTATATCTATTTTTTGGACACAATAAATGCCTAGATACCACAGTGTTAGATAACAATTTGTGTGAGTGAATTTAGAAAATAGTACCAACTCAGATAATTCCCTTTCTTTTCAAACTTGCTGAATTTCATAATGATCCTAGGAAACAGTGTGTGCCTGTACATTACTGAAATTGAAACACTCTGTCTACAATGACAGGCAGCTTGTCTCCTGCTCCTCAGTCTCTCGCGTATAATCAGGAATGCTGGCATCTATACAATTATGTACAAGTCTCATCAACAGTGACTGAATGTTTTATTTAGGACTATCTTGTCTGGAAAATTCCATGGACAGAGGAGCCTGGTGGGCTATACAGTCCATGGGGTTGCAACGAGTCAGACATGACTGAGCGACTGAGTACCCTCACGCATCTCACGCATACACACACACACACACACACACACACATCTCGTTACCTATGTTAAATTGTGATCAACATTTCAATACAGCTATGCATGAATATTTTTATCAACTGAAATGCTTGAGGAAATTGGGTATTTTGTTGAATTGATTTTTTTTTTTTTTTTTTTACTAATAAAGTGTTCCCCAGAAAGCACTTAGTTTCAACTTTTGGCACGAGGTGGTGGTGGGGGGTTAATAATCTTAATGGATCATAGAAAAAGCAAGAGAATTCGAGAAAAAAAATCTACTTCTGTTTTATTGATTAGGTCTAAAGCTGTTGACTGTGTAGATCGCAACAAACTGTGGAAAATTCTTCAAGAGATAAGAATACCAGACCACCTTACCTGCCTCCTGAGAAATCTGTATGGAGGTCAAGAAGCAACAGTTAGAACTGGACATGGAACAACAGACTGGTTCCAAAAAGGAAAAGGAGTACGTCAAGGCTGTATATTGTCACCCTGCTTATTTAACTTATATGCAGAGTACATCATGAGAAATGCCGGACTGGATGAAGCACAAGCTGGGATAAAGATTGCTGGGAGGAATAACCATAACCTCAGATACACAGATGATACCACCCTTATGGCAGAAAGTGAAGAGGAACTAAAGAGCCTCTTGATGAAAGTGAAAAAGGAGAGTGAAAAAGCTGGCTTAAAACTCAATGATCAGAAAACTAAAATCATGACATCTGGTCCCATCACTTCATGGGAAATAGATGGGGAAACAATGGAAACAGTGACAGACTTTACTTTCTTGGACTCCAAAATCACTGCAGATGGTGACTTCAGCCATGAAATTAAAAGACATTTGCTCCTTGGAAGAAAAGCTATGACCAACCTAGATAGCATATTCAAAAGCAGAGACATTACTTTGCCAACAAAGTCCATCTAGTCAAAGCTATGCTTTTCCAGTAGTCATGTATGGATGTGAGAATTGGGCTATAAAGAAAGCTGAGCACCAGAGAATTGATGCTTTTGAACTGTGGTGTTGGAGAAGACTTGGGAGTCCCTTGGACTGTAAGGAGATCAAACCAATCCATCCTAAAGAAAATCAGCCCTGAATATTCACTGTAAGGACTGATGCTGAAGCTGAAACTCCAATACTTTGGCCACCTCATGTGAAGAACTGATGCATTGGAAAATACCCTGATGCTGGGAAAGATTGAAGGCAGGAGGAGAAGGGGACAACAGAGGATGAGATGGTTGGATGGCATCACTGACTCAAGGGACATGAGTTTGAGCAAGCTCTGGGAGTTGGTGATGGACAGGGAAGCCTGGTATGCTGCAATCCATGGGATCAGGAAGAGTCAGACACGACTGAGCAACAGAACTGAACTGAAGAATCTTTAGTAAGAAGGTGGAATGTAATGAAAGTAATTAAATCATCCTTTGATTACTCAAAATTTTATATCAAGACACTTATTATAGGTATGAGCATCATAATCACACAAGACTGAAAATATAGAGGGAATTGAATTTCTGTCAGTCCTAAGATATAACCTGAAGGATAACCTGTTTTTAAAAATAACACATCTCTGGTTTTTCTAGTTTGCTTTTCTTAGAGCAGTGCAGAATGGGTAATTTAGTTTGAAATAGAGATGCTTTACATAAAGGAGAAAAAAAGGACACATCTTACAGTTTTTAAAAGTTTTGAACCTAGTACTCGCAAATTTGAGCAAGAGCTAATTATTTATATTTTACACTAAAACTCCCATTTTATCAGATGGAGGTAGGGATACACATGTAAGGTACAATTCTCATTAACCTAGGTTTGTCATCAGGGTACCAGATATGTAAGAAAGTCTACTCATTTGATACTTCTGTAATGGAGCAGAACCCTGTGAGGCTTTCCCAGGACTGGCCTTCTCCCGTATCCTCTGCTTTAGCTCCTCTCTGAAGTACCTACTGAATATATATATATATATATACACACTATATATATACACATTTGATGCACATTTCCTGAGTTGTTTCACAGGTGTGAAAACCCCCCACCAAATGAAAGATGTCAACCTCTTGATGACCATGAGCACATAGCCCCAGGCTTCCTGTAGCCTAAGGACTGATAAAGTTAACCTCTGTGACACAACCCTGTTACCTCATCACCAGCCAGTCAGAGAACTGTGCATGAGCTGATCACATATCCTGTGACCACCTTCCCTCACCTGGCTTTTAAAAATGCTTTACTGAAATGTTTTAGGGAACTCGGGGTTTTTTAGGGCTTGAACCACCCATCTCCTTGAATGGCTCTGCAGTAACCTTTCTCTGTTCCAAACCCTGACATTTTGATTTGTTTGACCTCACTGTGAACTTGTGCTAACAATTTTAGGGATATTATAGAGTCTCTATTAACAAGGGTGGGCTTCCCTGGTGGCTCAGTGATAGAGAATTCATCTGCCAATTCAGGAGACTCAGGTTTGATCCCTGGGTTGGGAAGATCCCCTGGAGAAGGAAATGGCAAGTCACTCCTGTATTCTTGCTGGAAAAATCCTACAGACAGAAGAGCCTGGCAGGCTGTAGTTCGTGGGTTGCAAAGAGTTGGACATGACTTAGTGACTAAACAGCAATGACAACATTAGCAAGGGTAGGGATGAAAGCAAGAGGACTTCTCTTGAGTGATGTTTAGGAATGGGTGGCAGTGTGAAATAGGACTGATGGGACACAGTTGAGAATGGTTCCAGGTCATGGAAACACAATGGAATAGGAAGGGGAAAGATTTTTAAGCCACAAATATATCCTATACCAAAGAAGGAATGGCAGAGGTGAAGGGACATTTCAATAGTACAGGGTTTGTAGAAGTCAGCATGCTTTAGCCAACACATGCATAAATATATTTACACCTGGAATTATGTAGTAATTTAGAATTATATATGATTTTCCTATTTACTTGAATTTATTTGTGTTACTACATGGTATATTATTTTTATAACCAGTCGCAAATTCTCATCTCTGTGTTAAAGTTAGGACTATGAGAGGAGCTGGCATAGTGGTGGGGATTTGCCTCATGGGTCCTTCTCAAAGATCCATGTATACATTAAAGGGATAATTTGAGAGAATAGCATTGAAACATGTATATTACCATATGTAAAATAGATGACCAGTGCAAATTCGATGCATGAAGCAGGGCACTCAAAGCCAGTGCTCTGAGACAACCCAGAGGGGTTGGGTGGGGAGGGAGGTGGGAGGAGGGTTCAGAATGGGGGGACACAGCGCACCCATGGAAAAAATTTAAAAAACTAAACAAAACAAAAAAAATACAGTTAGCCTTGAGAGATTCTGAAGAGCAATCATGAGAGTAGAAAGGAAAGATAGAGATTTTTGCTGTTGTTAACTGATCCAAATATCATCCTGATATTTGTCAGGATGACTTACATCATCCTGATATGTCAGACCAATAATGGTCCATCCAATCTTTTATTCCCTTTGAGAGTGGCATTAGTGGATGTTTTTAGGAGAGCACAGTGATATATCATCTTCAGTGGAATATTCAACAACCAAGAGGCCATAGCATTACCCAGTCAGTATGGATGCCAACCATATTTGTACCAGAGATTAACTAGTTAATGGTTGGAGCCTGGGAAGATCTAGGAATTTCTGATGAAGGGATCTGGACTGTAGGGCAAAGGTCACTAAGAGAGCTCAGGGTAGCAGGTGCTTACCAACCATAACAGATGCATTTCAATAGTCCAGTTTATATCACTAGCTATGGACGTATTACTGATGAAGTAGAGATTGCTGTGCCTACACCAGAAACTTTCCTGAAATCACTCATTTTGAACTGGTAGTACATGGATATATCTAAAGACTTCTCAGACTTGTGGATATCTTTGACATAAACAAACTCTTTCATAATAAATTTTGTAGATTTATCGTCTATTGAATAAAAGAGTTCTCCCTGGTAATCTGTTCTAGAAACTACCCTTCAAGCTTCAAATTGCTGTGCTTCAGTTCTAAACTTTTATCTTAATATTCTGGATATAGTGCTTAGGTCTGTATTCCCCTTAGCCATCGCCATCAAGGTTTTTCTTATATCCCCTGTTTTGTCAATATGTGACATGACCTTATTTAATTACAGAAATTCAGAAATTTATTCTCATAGTTCTGGAGTGCAGAAGTCCAAACAAGATGTCTGCAGGGCCATGCTCCCTCTAAAACTCTGAGAAGATCCTTCTTGACTCTTCTTAGCTTCCAGTTGGTTGTTGGCTGCTTACTCAGTCATGTCTGACTCCTTGAGGCCCCATGGACTGTAGCCTGCCAGTCTTCTCTGTTCATAGAATTTTCCCAGCAAGAGTACTGGAGTGACTTGCCATTTCCTCCTCCAGGGGATCTTCCCCATTCAGGAATCAAATCCACATCTCTTGTGTCTCCTGAATTAGCAGGTGGTTTCTTTACCACTAAGGTCACCTGGGAAGCCCCTTATTTACATAAGCATAATGTATATCTCCCTACCCATGTCTCACCTTCACATCCCATTTTGGGGATGAGGTACAGAGGGAAAACCTTGGAACCAGCCTTCCTGTCTGACTTTTAGAAAAGATTGGTAAAGCTGAAGGCAGGAAGCAAAGATTAAGAGAAGAGAAACATTATGCCCAAGTGTGGGGTCAATTTTCTATGGGAATTTGAAATCTGCCATCTAGTTCTAAATACTTATCGGTGTATTTTAGAGTACACAAATAATTTGGATTTTATTCATTAGAACTCTAATTTTATTTTAACTATAATTGACTATTTATACAAGAAATCAGTGAACTGTGGCCCATGGAGAAAAACTGACCTGCTACTTGCTCTTGTAAATAAAATTCTATTAGAACATAGTCATGCTCATTTGTTGATATACTGTCTATGGCAGCTTTGATGCTGCGATTCCAGAGCTGAATAGTTGCTAAATAGACTGTATGGCCTGCAAAGCCAAAAATATTCACCACTTGGACTTCTCTTGAAAAAGTTTGCAGAAATCTGACTTAGATGGTTCAACATGCTGAGCTTTGGAAAGCTATTAATTATCAAGAGAATATATAAATTAAATAGTATATTCAAGGTTTGATTATAATCTAACAATACTTAAATATCAAAATGTATGAATCTGTTTGAGAATTGGACTTGAAGGGAATGTTGCCATTGTTTAAATCATTTGCAGTCTCCTCTTTTGCAATTACCTTTGGAGTCATTCAATAGACCATACCAGAAAATTTGTTACATCATCTCTAACCATCCCCTTTACGTAATATCTTAGTATTAACATTCTTATCTTAATAAACCATATTAAAATTTTAAAATACATCACTCCTTTTCAACTGCTTATTCTGAGTCTACAGTTGTGCTTATTAATAGCCGATTTTTAAAAGTATCTGCTTCCTCCTCTGTTTCCTCCTCCTCATTCTCTTCCTCCTGTTGTGTAACAATGTAAGAACCTGGGAACTTGTACTTGATGAGCAAAGGAATCAGATAAGTGGTCAAGATGATTATAGCCCGAAAGCTGTAATTTTACACATGAATAGTGCGTAATTGGTAGCATAACATCCCTGTCTCCTTAGGCTTAAAATATGGTGGGACTTTTCTATTATGACTTTCACTGGGAGTCAACTGGAATAACTTTAGTCATTTTTAGTGAGGACTGAACATTTTTCAAAAGTGCATTACCACTGTCACAGCGGAATTTGTTCCTGCAGTCAATCTCTTCAATTTTGCAGAGCTTGGATGGAATGCATGGCTGAAATGTCACGAGGGGCTCAGTACATGGTTGTCCTCCAAACTGACTGGGGTGCAAGATGGACCTAACCTTAAACTAAAAGGAAAGGAGAGAAAGGTGAATAACTCTGAGGCTGGGTCAAGGCCAGAATGTATCTGAGAAAACTGGGCTTCTCAGTCACAGTAGTGATTTTTCCTACAGTGGCATTTCCTAAATTACTAACGATTTTTTTCCAATTCCATTATTGTGTTTTCTTAGGGAAGTCAATACTTTTGGGGTCTCATTTTTCCAACCTGTAAAATGAGAAAGTGGGACAACAAATTTCTGAAGATTTCTAACTCTGAAATCATAGGATTCTAAATTTAATCAAAATCAAACGCACAAATGTTTACTGAGCATGTCCTGAGTGCAGCAAATCTTCCAGGTCATAACAGTAGCCCTTTTATTCCTCAAAATAGTGTGAAGTGATAAATGTGAAAGGATCGCAGGGGGGCGGGGGGGTGGCGTTTTTGTATGAGGAAGTCACTGTGGAAACCAAGGCAGGCACATTTTCCACACTTTGAAAGGTTTTTAATGATCAGTAGTAAATCAAAGAGTCAGGGAAGGATAGAAGTAGGATAGGATTCAAAGGTACTGACTTTAAAATCAGAAAAATCCAAGTTCAACATGTAACTTTCTATTCATTAGTGGTGTGTGCTTGGTAAATTACTTAACCCCTAATGAGCTATAACTTCCTCATCTGTAAAATAGGTAGAAAAACAATGTGATGTGAAGTTTGAATAAGATGATGTGTGCAAAGGAACCTAAGCTGTCTCTCTGAGATAGTGGGTGCTTTCCTTGTACTGGGTGAATTCCTTTTACTTCTCTAACGTCTGAATGCTTAGCACCTACCCTGACTGGCACTCACGTGGGCCAGTGCCCTACCTGGAATGAACTTGAGGTAGGTAAATATTGCAGCTGGGAACAATAAACAAATCGAGGGACTTTCCCTCAGCAGGGGCAGTTAAAGAAAGGGCAAGGAGTCGTTTTAATTTATGCACCTCATTTCTGTCCGATTTTAAACCTTGGACTGAATTGCCCATTTTTTAGCACCTGTTTTTGCTTTGTGAGCTCTCACAGGGCAGAGGCAGTGGAAATCAGAGCTGGGTGAGTGCAATATCAATCTGCGGGGGGGTGGTGGGGTGGCAGGCAGAACTTTTTTTGGTATTCACATGTCAATAAAACATGTCAAATGAATCCTGCCTCCCCCTAAAATATTTCCCTTGGTGGAAGGTGGGACAATTTATTTTCAGAAATTAAAGTAATTCATCATTTCTATGATTGTTGAGTTTGTCAGGAAATTCGAGAATTTAACTGTGATTCTGATTTCCTGAATATACCCCCATGTCACTTACCCGTTTTTGAACACAAGGGTCGCAGTCTGACCATGGTCCATAATCTCCCAGGAGGCAATTGATAGAGCAAGTTTGCCAATTACACTCTCTGGACTCCTGCTTGGTACAAAGCTGGCCACAAAAGTTTTCAAAATAGTACTGATCTGTAACAATCCGTCTATAATAAGGAGGAGAAAGCTGCTTAGAATGAGTGTCTTTACTGTGGCTCTAGCCCCATAAGAAAAATATTCATTGAGCATCAATTACAGTGAATAAAAGGAAAGAGGTTTTCATGGAAAATCAAGCAGTCTGGCATATGTACAGTACAGTTTTTACCACTTAACGCAACTCAGGACTTCCATAATTTGTGGGGCACAGTGCAAAATGAAAGTAGGGGGGCCACATATTCAAAGAAGGCTAAACACCAAAGAATTGATGCTTTCAAGCTGTGGTGCTAGAGAACTCTTAAGAGTCCCTTGGACTGCAAGGAGATCAAACCAGTCAATCCTAAAGGATATCAGTCCTGAATATTCATTAGAAGGACTGAGGCTGAAAGTGAAGCTCCAATACTTTGGCCACCTAATGTGAAAAGCCAACTCGTTGGAAAAGACCCTGATGCTGGGAAAGATTGAAGGCAGGAGGAGAAGGGGATAACAGAGGATGAGATGTTTTGATGGCATCACTGACTCAATGGACATGAGTTTGAGTAAACTCTGGGATATAGTGAAGAACAGGGAAACCTGGCAGGCTACTGTTCATAGGGTCGCAAAGAGTCAGACATGATTGAGTGACTGAACAGCAACACATATTCAAAGATTCTTAAGAATTTCCAAAGAGAGGAGGCAGAGCATGAAGCCAAACCACAGCTCTTCTCAGAGTGGGATCCTGAGTGACTGCATAGGCTACACATATATGAAGCCGGCCCTGATGGAATTTCTGGGAGGGACTAGAAGAAAAAGAAAGAAGAAAGTTTCTGCAGATTGCTTTAAAGATGACAGTGCAATGTGGTAAGTACAATGATTGAGATAGAGCCAGAGCTCTGTGGGGGTAAAGATGAAAGGAGAAAGTGACATGAGAGATACATTTTGAAAAATCCGTGTGAGTTTTCCAGACAACAAAGGGAAGGGCGTTCAGAGGGAACAGCTTGTGCACAGATTAGCAGTGAAGGAGTATGACATGTCCGTGGAGGAGCTTGTGGCATGGACCTGAGAGGAGCATAATTGAGAGGGATGGGCTTTTATGGTGGTACTTTATTTGGTAGGCAGTAGTGAGCTGCTAAGGGACTCTTGAGTAGGGAAGTATTATGAACAAATCTGTTCTTACATCCGGAGTGGATGTTTTATTGAGGCCATCAGGTGGTGATTTTAATGAGACTCACACTACATATGTAAAAATAGTTTTCTAAAATAGATCTTTAAAAAGTGCCATAACAGTTGAAACACATTAAATACATGCCTTTTTTCCTCTAAGTCATGTGAGCATCTTCATGGAACAGAAATATCTAACAGATTTAAAGAAACTGTGGGGGAGGAATAATCTGAATTAATGAAAAGACTGAATTATTAAATGTTATCAAGTAAAACACAATTTTCTTTCCTTCTTGTCCATGGCAACAATTGAGCTAATATCTAGCAGTGCTGCTCAATTGAGGTCCTGTTAGACTCAGTTTAATGAGTAGAAAATGCTCTATAATTAACTCACTAACTGTAGGCAAGCAGAGTTATGTGCTGATTGAAAAAAAAAAAGCCCAAATAGTGATTCTAAATAAATTAAATGGTCAACTGAAAATATTGCACAGATTCTTAATTGAATGTCTTTGAAATGCTTCAATTTTATGGAGAGAACAAAAATAGACTCCACTTTAACCTTATGTGGAAAAGACATTAAATTCAATCCAAATTCATGAGTTCTTTTTAAAATTAAAAAAATTTTGCAGATTATACTCTGTAAAAATTATACTTGCAGATATATTTTCTTTCCCATTGCTTAGTGTGGCACTTTTTGACTTTGCTAATTTTGTCCTTGATGTTTCCCAGGGCACAAAGAAAAGCTACAAAGCCCACACCCACCTCTCTCTGGTCTGAGTTCCAGAATTGCAGGTTTTTGAGCAGCTGGACCACTGAGTCCATGGATAATGATCACAGAAACAGGCTTGGCTCTTGTCAATCAGAGCACTCAGCAGGATAAAATAGAAGACTGAGTGTCTGGCCATGCCTGGAGGGCCTCCAGATCCTGAAAAGAAATGATGTAATACATATCAAACATTCATGGGGTAAAACTTAACAAATCATTCTCAGTTACAGCCTCAAATATGATCTTTGAAAACATCTTGCCTTCCTTAAGTCAACACCTATAAATTCACAGGCTTATCCCATTTCTAAAGACTTTTAGGGTGGACATTCCCATAGTTCAAAATCCCAGTACTAGTTAAGTTTCTCTGAACTGTGAGTGATAGGCTACATGACAGTGTGTAGTAAATACTTGTATCTCATTCCATTCCAAAATGGAATTTTTTATATGAGCTTACACTTTTTGAGATAACTGCTTATTTTGTGCAGACAGTGCCCTCAAGTATTACCTAGTACTTCCTCCCAGTTTTTCATACTTTTCTGGGACTGGGGAAGGATTTTGGAACCTTTGTTTCTGTAGCTCTGTTTAGTTTCCTGGCATCTTGGTATTAATAGCTTGCTAAAGAGTTCATTGTCCCATTATCTCTACTTTTAGAGTCAAAGAAGTTAGAGCTGGAAAGGGTCTTTGAAACCTTTAGGTTAAACTCCCTCATTTTAGGGATGATGAGACTGAGACTTTAGCAGGTACAATAAGGTTGAAGCTACATGACAAGTAAGCCCAAGATTCCTCATTCTTAGATAAGATGTATCCCTTCATTCAATTTCTAATAATACTAATCTACATGCTTGGAACTTCACCACCCAGGCCACAAGAGGGTTTGCTCATATGTGGCTAAATGCCAAAGAAAACTTGGACCAGTGGTTCCCCATGTGCTGTGAAGCCTTGAGGAGCTGTGAATTACTGAATGGAGTTAGCAAAACCATATTTGCCCCCCAGTACTTCCAGTTGAGCTATTTCAAATCCTCAAAGATGATGCTGTGAAAGTGCTGCACTCGATGTGCCAGCAAATCTGGAAAACTTAGCAGTGGCCACAGGACTGGAAAAGGTCAGTTTTCATTCCAATCCCAAAGAAAGACAATGCCAACGAATGCTCAAACTACCGCACAATTGCACTCACCTCACACGCTAGTAAAGTAATGCTCAAAATTCTCCAAGCCAGGCTTCAGCAATACGTGAACAGTGAACTTCCAGATGTTCAAGCTGGTTTTAGAAAAGGCAGAGGAACCAGAGATCATTGCCAACATCTGCTGGATCATCGAAAAAGCAAGAGAGTTCCAGAAAAATATCTATTTCTGCTTTATTGAGTATGCCAAAGCCTTTGACTGTGTGGATCACAATAAACTGTGGAAAATTCTGAAAGAGATGGGAATACCAGACCATCTGACCTGTCTCTTGAGAAACCTGTATGCAGATCAGGAAGCAACAGTTAGAACTGGACATGGAACAACAGACTAGTTCCAAATAGGAAAAGGAGTATGTCAAGGCTGTATATTGTCACCCTGCTGATTTAACTTATATGCAGAGTACATCATGAGAAACAGTGGGCTGGAAGAAACACAAGCTGGAATCAAGATTGCCGGGAGAATTATCAGTAACCTCAGATATGCAGATGACACCACATTAATGACAGAAAATGAAGAGGAACTAAAGAGCCTCTTGATGAAGGTGAAAGAGGAGAGTAAAAGAGCTGGCTTAAAGCTCAACATTCAGAAAAATAAGATCATGACATCTGGTCCCATTGCCTCATGGCAAATAGATGGGGAAAAAAAATGGAAACAGTGACAGGCTTTATTTTCTTGGGCTCCAAAGTCACTGTGGATGCTGACTGAAGCCATGAAATTAAAAGACGTTTACTCCTTGAAAGAAAGCTGTGACTAATGTAGACGGTGTGTTAAAAAGCAGAGACATTACTTTGCCAACAAATGTCTATCTAGTCAAATCTATGGTTTTTCCAGTAGACAGGTACCAATGTGAGAGTTGTACCATGAAGAAGTCTGAGTGCTGAAGAATTGATGCTCTTGAACTGTGGTGCTGAAGAAGACTCTTGAGAGTCCCTTGGACTGCAAAGAGATCCAACCAGTCAATCCTAAAGGAAATCAGTCCTGGTATTCATTGGAAGGACTGATGAATATTCAGGTGAAGCTGAAGCTCCAATACTTTGGCCACTTGATGAGAAAAGCCAACTCACTGGAAAATACCCTGATTCTGGGAAAGATTGATGGTGGGAGGAGAAGGGGGTAACAGAGGATGAGATGATTGGTTGACATCATCGACTCAGTGGACATGAGTTTGAGCAGATCGGGAGACACTGGAAGACAGGGAAGCCTGGCATGCCATGTAGTCCATGGGGTTACCAAGAGCCAGACATGACTGAGGGATTCAACAACAACAACAATTTCCAGTATACAGCAAAGTGATTCAGTTATATATATATATGTGTGTGTGTGTGTGTGTATACATATATATATATGCTGGTGCTGGTTTAGACACTAAGTTGTGTCTGACTCTTACAACCACATGGGCTATAGCCTGCCAGTCTCCTCTGTCCATGGGATTCTCCAGGCAGGAATACTGGAGTGGGTTGCCATTTCCTACTCCAGAGGATCTTTCCAACCCAGCAACAGAACCTGGGTCTCCTGCATTGCAGGAAGATTCTTTACTGACTTAGCTATGAGGGAAGCCCAAATATATATATGTGTATATATATATGTATATATATAACTGGATGTATAGTTCCCTGTGCTATGCAGTAGGATCTTGTTGTTTATTTCTTTTATATATAGTATGTGTCTGCTAACTCCAAACTCCAAATTTATCCCTCTCCTACCCCTTTCCCTTTGGATAACCATAAATTTGCTTTCTATGTCCATGAGTCTGTCTTGTAAATAAGTTCACTTGTATCATATTTTATATTGCACATATCATATGGCATTTTTCTTTCTAACTTATGTCACTTAGTATGTCAGTCAGTAAACATTTTCAAATTGTCCTACAAGCTCAGAGAAAAATGCTAGAATAAAAGCAACAAAATCCACTGACATGTGGCTGAATATGTCCTTTAATTTAAAATGGAACTGACACATATTTGAGTATTCATTGAGTGAGATATAAAGAAATAGAATTCATTATCACTGTCTGGGGAGGGTAGACATAAACTGAAGATACTTTTCATGATTTTTATCCAAAATTTTAAAAAAATATATTTTTAATTGGAGGATAGTTACTTTACAGTATTGACCTGGTTTCTGCCATACGTCAACATGAATCACCCATAGGATACATGTGAGTTGCTACAGCCATAGGCTGTTTCAATCATAAAAACAAGAGGCTCCTTTAAAGACTACTGCACTTGCCTGCCAATTTTAGTTCTCTCAGTCATGTTCGACTCTTTGTGACTCCATGGACTGTAGTCCTTCAGGCTCCTCTGTCCATGGGGATTCTCCAGGCAAGAATAATGGAGTGGGTTATCATGCCCTCCTCCAGGGGATCTTCCTAACCCAGGGATGGAATTCAGGTCTCCAATATTGCAGGTGGATTCTTTACCATCTGAGCCACTAGGGAAGCCCGATTTTAGTTCACTGGTATGTAACTCACCTTTTCTGGTTTTCTTCAGCTATACAGAACCATAGACTTTGGGATAAGAGTGTCCAGAAATTAGGCTGGTTTCAAACCAAATACATAGTATGAGTTCTATACACTACACATTAGACCCAAGCTGAGATTGAATGATTTTCTACTGGCTTTAGGGCCCTTGGCAGCTGAGGCTTCTAAACAATATGAAGTTTTCTTATTAATCACTAGGTAGACCACCATCCCATCCCCTACCCCCAAATTGGGACCTTCTCAAGCAGGAACCATTTCAGCAAGGAAGGAGACCTAAGCAGAAGGGTTTTTCTTGTTGTTTATTTATATGATCTTTTTCTTATTAAATTTTGAAGAGATAGATATGTTCCAGAATAATTCAGTTGTAAAGAAAATAAATTCTTATTTTGTGGGATCAGCATGTAAATGATCGGGCAAAATTGAATTACAAGAGATTACTAGTTCTCAATTCTCAGCAGACACTCTGTTTTAACTTCCAAAAGCTTGAAAAGTATAGGTGGATTTTATTCCACTTATCATAAAAAACTGCAATAGGAGAATCCATGTAAAATATTCTAACCTCATCTTTGGCTATACTATTCTGACACAATTTGGAAAATGCTATAAATGAAGATGATAATGCCAAAGACTCTTATTTGAGGAGATGCTAATAAAATAGCTAATCAGCAGCTTCTCCTTTTATAACATTTTATTGTTATAAGGAAAAACTATCTTATGTTAAAACAATAATTTTCACTCAGATAAAGATAATTATTTCTTTTATTTTTTTTTATCATAACTCAGCCTCTAATATCAAATCTTTCCTTATTTATCAATTTTTAACATCTTTAGACATTTTGGAGATATCTCAAATTTCATGCAGGCATTATGCCCATTACCATACAATTTTCATATAAACATGGAACAAAAAGAATTTTCAGTAAATAGAGAAATATGGTTAAGAAAAATTTTCCACTGCAGTAGCATAGTAGAAGAGCAGTAGTTCTGCAGGTTTTCTCATTGCCAACCCTCCTGAAATCTCAAAATGAGTGGTTCCATTGAACCATTGACAATGGCTATGTGAGCATTTGGAGAATTTTATTATAGAGTGAAATCCATTCTATTCTGATCTATCACCTTCCCATGTCCTTGACTCACATGAATGATTTGTTCCTAAGGCAGTTCAGCACATCTTACCTGACAGGTTCAGAGGGTGTTCTAGTCTGACCCTAAGTTCAAGTTCTTCCTTTCCATCTTCTTGTAAATGTCTTGAATCTCTTATTTTTTATTTTTTCCTTCTGCGCATGCCCTAAAAGCTCAAGAAATTGTATTTACTGCTGCTAGTGCTGTCTGGGAGCCCAGGCAGATGACTAGTCTTTGGCTAAAAGGTATGTTTGCTTTACTTTTAAATGTAGTTTATCTCATAGAAAAGCTTGATTCACCAAGGCAGCTCTCTGGAAAGACACTTCTTTAAGAAATACGAACGTTTTGGTTCTTTTGAAGTTTAAGAAAAATAGTTACATCTTATTTTAAAAGAAAGGTAAAAGGACTGTAATCTGTTATGTATTTTCATGCATGAAAGGGCAAGTTTGTTGGAAGCAAGAACTACGATTTTGAAATCTTAAAATTACAAATGAAATCATTATGTCACTTACCTTAAACAAAGATTGTGGTATCCAGTTTGTGGTATCCAGAGAACTAATCTGCAGATGGCTAAGGAAACAATACAGTGAAAAAGGTTTATAGGATAATCCAAACCAGTCTTTTTTCCCCGTTGCTAGCTGACACAAGGTCATGTCCCAGAGATCTAACAACACCTAGAGCACTGTCAGAACAAACATTTCGTGGGAACTCTGGACTTTGGAAATGATTACTTCAATCAGCAATAATCCTGCAACTTTTTTTTTCCTTGTTACATTTTTTAAAATTTATTTTTATTTGGAGGAAAATTGCTTTACAACGTAGTGTTGACTTCTGTCATACAACAAAATAAATCAGTCATAAGTATACATATGTCCCCTCCCTCTTGAACCTCCTTCCCATCCTCTAACTCATCCCACCCTTCTAGGTTGTCACAGAGTACTGGGTTGAGCTCCCTGTATTATACAGCAGTTTGCCACTAACTATCTCTAGCTATCTATTTTACATATGGTAATGTGTGGAATATCACTCAGCCATAAAAAGGAATGAATTTGAGTTTCTTCTGTTGAGGTGGATTAACCTAGAGTTTGTTATACAGAGTGAAGTAAGTCAGAAAGAGAAAAACAAATACCATATATTAACACATATATATGGAATCTAGAAAAATACTGCTGATGAACCTATTTGCAAACTTGTGGACACAGTGGGAGAAAGAGAGGGTGGGATGAATTGAGAAAGTAGCATTGAAAGAACTCTGCAACAACTCTGTATCTCTTAAGAGTGAGATATTACACAGGGTCCTGCTTTTTCAATGATTTTCCCATTCAAGGACTATTGTAATGGGTATTGCTACTGAAGATAAAAGAAATCTTTGACTCCATTTAAAAAAACTATCAGAATAAATTGCTTAAAATTGCCTTCTCCATTAGCAATTTGTCCATTTAATTAAAAAAATATAGATTTTTTCTGATTATGTAATATTTATTGAGAAAAATTTATAAAATATGAAAAGCATGAAGAGGAAAAGCAAAATCATTTTTCATAAACAGATAAAACTATTCATAGTTGGAGTACATACTCCATATATAATGTACTTCAGTCATATAATGTTCAGTCAGACACATGTATGTGTCTCTCCATGTACACACATGCAAAAAAAAGCATATTTATATAAAGCATACATATATAATTTTGTGACAGTACATATTTTTTAAGAGATTTAAATGGCACAGAATTTATCATATTCCATGATTTACAGGACCATATCATCATTGGTCTGTGCAAGAGCTTTTATTTAATTTCACTATCTTCCCCCATGATTTTGTTTCATTTCTTTTCCCAGATTAGTTATGTATTAGCATATTTCATGTTTGTCCTTACATATGGTTATTTAGATATATGTGTTTATACCCTAAAAACACAAAGTCTCATTTTCCATGAATATTTTTGTAATTTACGCAAACAGTATTTTGCTAAAAGTTTTATTTGATTTCTTACTTTCTTCACTCAACATTATGCTTCTGAGCCTTATGCAGTGTATGTCTACTGGAACACAGACATTCGCTATATAGACTACATTTTATTTACCCACTCTCTTAGCACTTTTGTTGCCTTCATCTCCCTGCAATTATAAACACAATGTACTCTTTCCTTGTGAACCTTTGAGAAAAATTCCAAGGGACTTCCAGATTGCTCTTCAGAAAAACTGCTGCTGCTGCTGCTAAGTCGCGTCAGTCGTGTCCGACTCTGTGCGACCCCATAGACGGCAGTCTACCAGGCTCCTCCGTCCCTGGGATTCTCCAGGCAAGAATACTGGAGTGGGTTACCATTTCCTACTCCAGTGCATGAAAGTGAAAAGTGAAAGTGAAGTCGCTCAGTCGTGTCCGACTCTTCGCGACCCCATGGACTGCAGCCTACCAGGCTCCTCCGTCCATGGGGTTTCCCAGGCAAGAGTACTGAAGTGGGGTGCCATTGAAAACTATACATGTTTAAACTCTTACTACCAGTCTATAAAGACTTCTTACTAGCATTTTTTGTTTGTTAGGTGTTGTTTAAGTAGCATGTCAGTGATCAATAGTGAACTTCAGCATTCCATTCTCACCTGACATCCTGGCTTTCTATCTGTTCAGGTGTGCCTCATACATTCTAGATATTAGTGTCTTGTAAGATGTGGATTTTACAGATCTCTCAGTCTGTCACTTATCTATTAGTTTTATCTATGGTATTTTTGATTGATGAGAGACTTAATTTTAATGTCATCTAATTTGTCTATTTTAGTCTGATAATTTTGGTTTTGAATAGTTTTTCTTTTGTTTAAGAAATTATTTTAAGAAATCTGAAGTCATAGATATAGTCCTAAATTTTCTTCAGCATCCTATAGTTTAGATATCCTCCTTAGTTCTCTACAGTCACACTATGTTTTTATAAATGGTATGAGGTAGAATAAAGTAAATGAAACAAAAACAAAAAACCTTGTAGTTAATATCATAGCTAGTGCAAAAATATTGAACTTTTTCTTCCTAAGGCCAGAAAAGAGACAAGATGCCTGTTATCACCATTTTTATTCTGTACTGCACCAGAGATCTTATCCAGTGCAATCAGGAAAGAAAAAAAAGTATCACATTGAAAAGAAAGTAAAGTAAATTGAATTACAGACAGAATGATAACGTACATAGAAAATTCAAAAGGAGTTACAGATATAGATTAGAATTAATAAATGAATTTAGTAAAGGTTACTGGATGCAAGTTTATTATCAAAAGAGTATTTCTATATCCCAGCAAAACCAAGCAAAATATTTAATCTGGAAAGATTTAAAATAACAGTGGTCAAGTGTGTTCTTTACATCTAATGACAATTATGATTCTATGAAAGGTTCACAATATATTGATAGCTTGATATTTGCTAATATGAATATTTGCTAAGGTGAAGTGAAACAAAATAGTGTAACAGGAAAAGAGAAAACTAGTGGAGAGAAAAAATGTGGAGATATAACTTACCCTTGATTCTGGCAATCACCAGCTAGGTGATTTTTAACAAATCACTTTACTTCATCGAAGCTGTTTCCTCATTTGTAACAAAAATGTTTTTCTAAATTTTTTTTAAAAACAGTATAAAATGTCTTTAAAAATACTAATTATATGCTCAACACGGAAAGCAGCTAAAAGAAATAGTCTTCGGAAAAATTAAATTTTCCCCAAATGGTGGCAGTGATTACCTCAGTAGTTTAAAGATTCATAGGAGCACAGCAGGGAGCCAGTACTCCAAGATATCATGCTTTAGCATACATTCTAGAAACTTAGCCAAGACCAAACAAGTCAGACCCAGAATACAAGTTTGTCTTCTTTCTCCTATATTGTATTGAGCCTTTAAAGACTGAAAATTTAAGCTAAGAAAGAAGGAAAAGTGGTGTACTGCATGCCAGTATTGAGGACACTTGGGGCTGGTATAGCAATTTCAACCATGAGGATCTGAGACAATAAAGAAGAGAGAAAATATTTTATGCCTGGGGAAGAAAATATATCCTCTAAGTGTGAGTACTTCTTTTTCTAGTCGGTTCTTTGAGGGCCTAAAATTAAATGCGTTTTCCCTAAGGTATTGTGTTTGGACTTAAGGGAAAATGCTAAAAGTCAGACCCTGGAGAGGTAAGGGTCCAGACCCAGTAGAATGAGGCTAGATGGAGTTATTAATTAATGTGTGCTATAAGAAAGAGAAGTAAAAATATTGTGTGTCATGGTACAGGAAAAACACAGGTTGAAAGAACTGAAGGCTGTATAGAGGAATTCTTGAGACAAGGTGCAAATGTCTATGATGCAAGAGTGACCTGGAGTCAAAGGAGAATTTAGCATCTTTTCAATGATGTATTTGGATTCTTCATCTTGTGTTCTCGTGGATGGTTAAATGACATATCCCACTCAGGGTCCTTTTCTAGAGCAAGGATTGGAAAACTAAAGCCAGTGAGACAATTCTAGCCTGATGCCTATTTTGTAAGTAAGGTTTTATTGGAATAAAGTCACACAATTAGTCATTGTCTATGGCTGCTTTTGTACTACAACAGTAGGGTTGAGCAGTCCCAACAGAGACTACTCTGGGTGAGAATATGAGTGCTCTCTAAATAAATTTGGATGCATGCTGCTGAGAAATAAGGAATACTATGAAGTTCACCAGAGCTCTTTAAGCAATTGCAGACTTTATAAAGTGTTGGCTGGTGACATGAAATACATTTTCACACAAAATACTCCATATTTTCATAATGTAGAAATTTGCTAGTGAGCTT